>OU963899.1:888922-1535345 GCA_902850365.2 Chilo suppressalis | reverse complement strand
CAGCCACATACATAATTTATGGATCTTTAGTACCTAATGTTCTACGAGGATGGGTAATAAGCCAGGCTAGCTGGTATAAATCCTGGCAAACTTCTTGAGCAACGGCCATAGACAAGGAAGCCAAAGAAAAATACGATAAATAGCCTCATTCATCGAACGGGGTACTGGTGGCCAATCGCCTAAAGGGATTGCTATGGCTTTCACTTTCGCTTACGATTTTATTTTATTATTTCTGACCACCGAAGGTTTTCAACAATATTAAAGGAAATGGGTGTGAGTATCAAGTACTATGCAAAATCCATAAATACGTATACCTACGTACGGAACAAAACAACATTATGAACAAATATTAATCGCTATTTCTTTGCTTTATTGGATACCTATAACAATAGCTGTTATTTAATAATGTGAGATCGTAAAGTAGGTTAGATTTGACTTGGCCAATTTTCATAACATCAGTCATTTTATGAAGTTATTCAACATATATTTTAATTCTGCTAAAAACTGGCCAAGGCAAATCTAACCTCCTTTACGATCTCACATTTTTAAATAATAGCAATTGTTATAGGTATCCAATAAAGCAAAGAAATTTAAAACTTGTTCATAATGTTATTTTGTTCCTATAAATACATATTTGGATTTTGTATAGAACTTGGCACTCATATAGATCTCCATTCTTTTTGCGGCGAAACCCACAGCCATGCATAATTTATTTTTGTATTGAACTAGTTACAGCAGACTCATCTCCGCTGGCAGCACCCGTTCACGAGCATGACGCATGAACCAGCCATCGCTTCGCTCAACCTTATTTTAGGGAACGTAACGACCCACCTCACACGACACCTAAGTGATCCATCCAAATAAGGGTTCAGTTTTTCCTTTTGAGGTACGAAACTCTAAAATGAACGAAAATACTACGTCTATAGGATTCTCCGTGTATTTCACTACAAAGTAAACCTAGGATTTTCTCCAGAAATTTTGGTTAGTACCAAATACGTGTTTAAGAGTCAAACAACTCGGATGATATTAAACATCTATACGTGCAGAAGGTTCAACGTTATTATTACTATAAATAGCAATATTAACTCGAAAATACTTAGTAGCTTTTCCTGGATGTTTGAAATTTTAAACGTACTCGGCTCGCTACGCTCATTATAAATTGAGCTTCACGGCAACATTAGCGGTTGAAAGCATGCTTCCGAGAAACTGGGAATGTCGACGCCGGTATGCCTGCCACACCTAAGCAAATGGAATCCGATTTTAGGTCACAAAGTACAATAGCAAAGAAAAGTACAATATAAAGTACAATACAATAGAAAAGTAACATAGCAAGCTAAATTGCTATTATTTATCCTATAATAGATTTTACTAACGCTTAGGACACTATAAACACTAAATATTTGAGTATATACTAGTATAAATCCATTTATATAAGTATATGTATTATAAATATTTCTAACACTGACACCAGAAATGCATTGCTCCAAAGTAAGCACTGTATAAGGTCTGTGCTATGGGATACTAAGGTGATGAAGAGAAATACTTATAGTTTACTAGTGGCCCGCCCTCGCTTCGCTTCGGTGTAAAGCTGTAGTGTAGACTATAGTTTTTGTTTCTTCTGACGACGAAGCCTGTAAAGGCTACGAAACGTCAATAAATAAATAAAGTTTCGTGCATTTACCCGTAAAAACTAGTTTTATTTAATGAGTGATGTGCGTGAAAACCTAAGAAACAAATATAGTTTTTGTTCTCAGGCTTGTATTATACACAATGACATTCTTCTAATACCCAATTGCAATAGGCACGCGCCGCCAAGCCCGGTAGCGTCGGAACCGCTATGTCCCTGAATTTTAAATTTGTAATATCTTCGAAAATATTCATTTAAATTATATGCGTTAAAGGGCCAAATTGTTCTATATTAAATAAACAATGTATTTAAGGTACTTAATTGGATAAGGATGAATGTTATATTGCTTAAAATCGCTTCGTAAATAATCTATTATTTCTCGTAAAAAGTATAGGATAAAAATTGGTTATTGTGGGTTATCCTTAAGAGATAGACATATACCATCGCGGACATTTTTGTAGACCTTTTTAATGTGTTCAATACTGTAGTACATTATTTTGATCTATCTCGTGGGGTTCAGCCAGCGTTTGCAATGTAAGCGCGTAAAAATGTGTTTATTTACGACCTTACATTAAAAACCTCTAAAATTATCAGTATTTCTCTACTATATTATGCATGTATTATACATATAAACCTTTCTCTTGAATCACTCTATCTATTAAAAACCAACCAACCAAACCGCATCAAAATCCGTTGCGTAGTTTCAAAGATTTAAGCATACAAAGGGACATAGGGACAGAGAAAGCGACTTTGTTTTATACTATGTAGTGATACATATACTATACATATGAAAAAGACCCAGGACTTCTGTGCCTCTGAGTAGACGACTCCTTGAAAGTCAAAACCCGGTGCACATACTACTTACAACAGGAAAGTCGTCAACCGTCTAAGTGGAATCTGATTTTAGGTTGCAAAGTTGCATAGCAAGCCAAATCATTATAATTTATCCCGATTGATTTTGCTTAAGGTTGTGATATTATGATTACTATTCACTGTATGACTGTAGATATACCCGTTGGAATACCTCTTTTAATTGATGAATTATGGAGCATTAAAGTTTCAAGGAAAGTTCAATTGACTAAGATTTTCTGCTTGAGTTCTGAAACTTGCTTTCAAATGAATTGCGGTCTACGTTAGCGCTCATCATAAATGGAATGCTTCAGGGTTCAATTCTAATTCCATTGACTATTCATTTTATCAGTTTTGAATTTAAATTTAAAACTCAATTACTTTAAACCGTTTTAAATGTCATCGTGGACTTTGTAAAGGTATCTGAATATATCTCACGACCTCCGTGGCCGAGTGGTTTGTACGCCGGGTTTCATGGCTGTCGCCGACTCGAGAGGTCTCGGGTTCGAATCCCGGTGGGGGCAGATGTTTGTGTGATGAATACGAGCATCTGTACTCCAGTCATGGATGTTTAATATGTATTTATATAAATATACTTATATATGTACGGTATATGTATTCTATCCGTTACCCTAGCATCCCATAACACAATTCAATTTAATTTATTTGTTTGATTTTATTCTCGGCACCATGTAGGCCTACAATTACAAGTATGAAGTACTTGAATGATGTTAGTGCCCGGGTTGCGGCGTCCGCCATCTCGTTACCAGGCATAGCATTGCAGCTGCATGGACACACACACACACACACACGCACACACACACACGCGCGCGCACCCACACTTCATAAAGTTATCATGTGACAAATTCTTGAAAACCCTTTTATATGGATATTCAGTTTTGTTTTTCTTTTTTTTTATCTTTTTGTTTTGTCCAATCTTAATTTTTATTTTATTATTTATGCTAGTGAATTAAATGAATTTTATAATTTTTTTAAAATTAAATTAAATTAAATGAAATGTAATAATTACTGACATATAATAACGCCGTTTGTATCCAGTATCTTTTCCTGGATGTACATAATGAGTTTCTGTAATTGGCCTTAAGATTGTATCTATATTTTATTGTATTAAATTTGACAAAAAAGCGCTGTAGAAACTTTGTTAAAGATAAATAAATAAGCCTTACAATGCTTACATTGGGGCCAGGCTAATTGGTGTGAGTGTTGGAAATATTTATTTATTTATTTATCTAAAATGTATGGTTGTCTTTTTGATCTAGTAAACCATTTAACACTAGTGTTTTATATTAATACACAATAAGTTAAATCAACTCATATTAATATAAGCCATTTCCATCTTTTAATTACATTATGCCCTAAAGTGAAGTCATAATAATTGTCTAATAATAATACTTATATTTTCTGGCCGTAGTACTTAAATAGTCTGTTAAATGCCTGGCAAAGTGACGTATAATTTTTATTTATTGCTATCGCAAAGAAAGCGATATATTATATATATATAGCACCAATTTAAAGAAAAAAACAAAACATAAAAAATATTGACCTTTGCGGTCTTCAAAATGTATCTGTGAATGAAACAAACCTTATTTGTAAACGGAATAAATTTATTTATAAAAGCGAAAAAAATAATACGTTTATAAAAACAATTCAGTTTCATATTGATGAGAATTGTTTTCATTTTTTGTCGATTTATCTCTCGATCTCGTCGGAAGTATTTGGAAAAGAAGCACCGTTGGGAACTTAATAAAAAATATGAAATATTTTTTTTGTCAAATTTTAATTGAATTCAATTGAATTTCAATTAATTTATATATATATATATATAAATTTCAATTAATTTATATATATATATATATATATATATATATATATATATATATATATAAATTAATTGAAAATTTTAAACTCAAAGGTGACTAACTGACATAGTGATCTATCAACGCACAGCCCAAACCACTGGGCGGATCGGGCTGAAATTTGGTATGCAGGTAGATGTTATGACGTAAGCATCCGCTAAGAAAGGATGTTGATCAATTCTACCCCCAAGGGGATAAAATAGAGAATGAAGGTTTGTATGAAACTTTGTCAATTTTAAACCGATCGGGCTGAGACTTTGCATGCAGGTATAAGAAGAATCATAGATGAATGTCATTGTGTATAATACAAGCCTGAGAACAAAAACTGTAGTCTACACTTCAGCTCTACACCGAAGCGAAGCGAGGGCGGGTCGCTAGTCATTTATAAGTCAAAAAGTAAAACCGTAATTTTTATTCTCAAAGGAGACAATAATATTACAAGATGTTTCTGATCTCGAGATTTTCCTCAAAACGTCAATCATAAAAGTTTAATTGAAAGAGTTCGATTTCTCCAATGTTGGTATCTGTTTCATTTCATAAGTTGCGAAAGTTTAAAATTTGTAACTTTGCAAGCGTGCAAAGGAAGCTATAAACAAGAAGTCTATAAAGAAATAATATGGAGCTAGCGAAAATTGACATTGTTAGCACTTCGTTAGTATTAAAACTAGCTTCTTCTTCCAGATGCCTATGCCCTTGCCCAGGATGGCGTGTTTGAATTTTATACTTTTACATTTAAGAATTATGTTTTGTTCTTGCAAAATTGTGACGTAGTTAATGTCTCATTGGTTTGCAATGCCAACTCTATAGGTACTTATATTGTTCAACATATTTAATTTCTGGCGAGACCAAATTACGTTACAAATACTGTCAACAGTATTTTTTAAACTCAAACTCAAAATATCTTTATTTAAATGGACTTTGGTAAGTACTTTTAAATCGTCAACTCCCTACCACAGTTTCGAGATGCAATAATTATTTCACTTAAATACCTAATTATTATGCTGCTTTATCGGAGAAGAAGCGGCGAAAGAAACTCCACAGCTTACAATTTCGTACTGATCTTACAACATCATTACAGGTCAATAGTTACATCAGAAATAATAATTAAAGTACTAAAAGTACAGTTTTAGATGCGTAAATTTTGGGCAGATTTTACTCCCACGCATTTTTATCATTCAAATAGTCATTAATTTTATAATAAGCTTTTTTATACAATTTAGCTTTTAAAGTTGTTTTAAATTTATTAATAGGCAAATCTCTCATATTATTTGGAAGCTTATTGTAAAAACGTATACATTGGCCCACAAAGGAATTGTTTATTCTGTGGAGACGAGTCTTATGTACAACCAAATCGTGTTTTTTCCTAGTATTAACATTATGTGTATCACATTTTTCACAAAAATGTATAATATTTTTCTTTACATATAGTAAGTTGTCCAATATATATTGTGATGCTACAGTTAGAATATTTATCTCCTTGAACTTTTCTCTGAGGGAGTCACGCGGATGTAGTTGATAAATTGCTCTAATAGCCCGTTTTTGCAGTACAAAGATGGTATTAATATCTGCTGCACTCCCCCAGAGAAGAATCCCATATGACATAATGCTATGAAAATAACTGAAATAAACCATTCTAGCCGTATTCACGTCAGTAAGTTGTCTAATAGTTTTAACAGCGTACGCCGCAGAGCTAAGTTTACCCGATATTTTTGCAATATGTAAACCCCATTGCAATCTGGAATCTAGCGTCACTCCTAAGAAAGTGGTACTTTCCACAGGCTTCAATTCCACTCCATTTATATATATATTAGTTTCTACACTTCTGACATTTGGTGTAGAAAATTTAACTAACTTGGTTTTTTTCTCATTAAGCAACAAGCAAGCAAGTTGTTAATATTAAACCCATAAACTACTTTTGCAAGTGCATTGTTCACTTCGTCAAAATCATTTAATTGTCTATTTATTTTGAAGATCAATGAGGTGTCATCCGCAAACAACACAATATCATGATTGTCTTTTATGTAGTAAGGCAAGTCATTTATGTACACTAGAAAGAGAAATGGACCGAGAATCGAGCCCTGCGGAACACCTATTGTGACTAAAGATCCTGGAGATCTTTTACCATTTATGTCAACCTTCTGTATTCTATTGGACAAGTATGAAGTCATAAGGTCGAGAGCCTTGTTCCTAATGCCGTAATGGCGTAATTTCCTGACGAGGGTATCATGGTTAACACAATCAAATGCTTTAGATAGATCACAGAAAATACCAAGAGCATCTCGTGATTCTTCCCAAGCAGAAAAAACCTCCTTCAACAATTCAACTCCCGCATCAATGGTGGATTGACCCCGAGTAAACCCAAATTGTTTCTTATGAAATAAGTTATGTTTATTGAAATGCTTCAAGAGTTGATTGAGTATTAGTCTCTCAAAGATCTTACTTAAAGTTGGTAGAATAGAAACCGGTCGAAAATTGGTTGGATCTGAGGTTTCACCAGATTTAAATAACGGTATAATTTTACTTTGCTTCATCAAGTCAGGAAATACACCAGATTTAATACAACTGTTAAACACGACAGCTAAATAAGGAGCAATAACAGTTATAATGTTGGAGATTGTTTTGACAGACAGTCCCCAAAGATCCATAGATTTCTTTAAGTCGAGAGTTTTAAATGTTTTGATAATATCTTTATAATTAACAGTTGTCAATTCAAAATCATCATTGCATGTCGATACATATTGTTTAAGTAGCTGTTCAGCTGAAGTGGAGGACGACTGAAGTGATTTAGTAATCTGTAGGGGAACATCTGAAAAAAACTTTTCGAACTCCGTCGCTACTTCCGAATCAACTTTGACATTCACATTATCAATTCTTAGGTTAATATTACGGCAGTTAGCTTGACTTCTACCAGTTTCACTGTTTATAATATTCCAATTTTCTTTAATTTTATTAGTTGAATTTTTAATCTTATTCTTTAAATAAATTGACTTAGCAGTGGAACAGGCTCTTTTGAAAACTTTAGAGTAATTTCTTACATAGTTAAGAAATATTGGATCAAAATTATACGACTTTTGGCTATACAAATCATATATAATAATAATAATAAAACTTAATTTAAGTTATATATATATATACATTATATAATTTCCTCTGTGGATATGGCTTTATGCTTAGTTTTATACTTCTGTGTTTTTATTTTGTTTTAAATTAATCTACTTTTTTTCATAATATTTTTATTCAATTATTTACAATTTGTCTCTTTAACTAGGTTAATTTTATGAAAATTTCAACATGTTTAATAATATACTATCCGTGCTCGAGGCTGCTATTTGATACAGCCAGGGGCGCGGGCAGAAGTCTGAAAGAGGAAGCATAGATGGATAGTAAAGATAAAAGTAGGTATACAAGAAAATAGGGAGGTGAAAAACAAAGTAAAGAAAAATTTGATTCACATTAGTTCCGTTAAATACTACTCGTTTGCTTCGAGTTGGCCGTCGATAACCAATCACAGGTACATCAACTGTTACCATCATCCAATAAGGTCGACTAATAGGGACAAACATTCCGTGTCTTTTCCATGAATAAGTAAATAACTCTTCTCATACTCACTGAAACGCCATTTGCTATAGATTCTAGTGCAAATAGTAAAAGATTAATAACGGACAGGACACTATTGATTTTAGACAATATTTTTAGACCCAATCGATGCCAAGTCTCACAAAATGAGTGTGACTAACAAAGGGACTTTACACATTTTTCTAACTGTGAATTTTCTTTTTATGTATTATGACATCATATTACGGTATGTATATATATTTATATATTATATTATAGAAATGAAAATAATCCCGGAACAAGATTATCACAGGGCTTCTTTTAAAATAAACCTGTATCCTAGATTAAAGATCCCGTCTGCGAGGCATGTTACGTAAAAAAATATATTTGTTTTGCTGGCTGAATTCAGCCACCTCACAGAGAAAGATTTAAATTAATAAGAAAGCCGCAGGTCTCGTAAATTTTACAAATCGCAAAAGTTCGTAAGTGGTTTCGTAGTTCTTCTGATTAGGTTCAAAAATAAAATTGTAAAATTTTGAAATCGACTTTCTTTCTGTCTCGGTTTTATTCCAAAGCGAATAAGCCAGGTTCCTTACCAAGAATCCGTAATTAATTTAAGACTAAGTCTCACTTACTGTATAGTAGGAAGTGGATTCCTTTGAGCACTAAAATTATAAATTTCATTTTATATAACAAATGGCTGAGGCTCTTACTGATAATAGACAACTTCTACGGTTTCAATTAATGGTACTTCAACATCAGAAGTGCGTTATTGCTATCAGATTACCTTCAATTTTCCTTTGTCATCCAACAAATCCTCTTTCCCAGTCAAGTTTCAATTTACATTATTCAAAATTCAATACCTTAATCAAAATCTCAGGAAACCGTTTAAGTAACCATTTAACCGCTTTTGATTGAAATAACTTCTATGAAATGAAAATAATAGTTTTCAGGGTTGCCAAGCTTAACTGTCTGACAATACCTTTTCTCATTAACACGTTGAGGTAGCAAGCTGAAATTAATATCCGATTCTCAGGTTTTTAATCCCTTGGAGCAATGAAAAGGATAACATAAAAGGTTTAATTAAATACAGTCAAAAGATACGGCAATTTCATTTCTCATCTATATATATATAAAACTCAAAGGTGACTGACTGACATAGTTATCTATCAACGCACAGCCCAAACCACTGGATGGATCGGGCTGAAATTTGGCATGCAGGTAGATGTTATGACGTAGGCATCCGCTAAGAAAGGATTTTGATCAATTCTACCCCCAAGGGGATAAATAGGGAATGAAAGTTTGTATGAAACTTTGTCAATTTTAAACCGATCGGGCTGAGACTTTGCATGCAGGTATAAGAAGAATCATAGATGAATGTCATTGTGTATAATACAAGCCTGAGAACAAAAACTGTAGTCTACACTTCAGCTCTGCACCGAAGCGAAGCGAGGGCGGGCTGCTAGTTTTATACATATTTGAGCCCCCATATTTGCGTACTCAATATTACTATAAAAACTGCTATCCGAATTGTATAAAAATCTATAATAAGTTACTGCGCTTGATAACGGAGCTTAGTTTGCCTATATTTAAAAGGAAGCTTAAAATGTGGGTAATAACGAAATGTTTTTACTCAGTTAGAGAATATTTAGAAACGAAAATTGTCTTAGAATAGAATAAGCAAAATGACATAAGTACTTTTAAATTTTAGAATTAAATTCACATGCCCTGTCGTTGGCAAAATAGACGAACTAAATGAAAATCACCACCTATATATAGTATCTACTCTGTTTTGTGTGAATAAATAAATTTCATAAACATTTGATTTAATTTGTTATTAATGATTTATTTAATATTTTTTGCCTTTACATTGCAAATGGCGGACTTAAGGCATTATAGTATTCCCTAACAGTCAACCGGAAAGAACGTGCAGTACCAGTTTAACTATTCGAAGACGATATTGGTTCGTGCTAAGTGTACAGAGCTAATAAAACTATATATACAGCTGAGAACAGAATCCAATTCTCGGACAACATAGAGGAAACAATCTTACGCCTCCTCAAGAGATGGCACTACCGGCGCTGCGTTCACAACGTAAGGAAGCCTACATCGCGCAAGTAAAATTCGGTAGCCAACAGTTCATATATACGATGCCCGACCAATATCAGTCGGGCCGCGGCCCCCGAGCTAACATCACCCAGCTCGGAGGACGATCTTCCCCTTTGGCCTTCCTACAAATTCATGTCAATGGAAGTCGGAATAAATATCATACAAAACATAATTGTTTTCAGGTGACCAATACCACATCGCATACTTTTAAAATTATGATGTAATTTTAGTAAGTTCAGCCAGTTTTAGTGTGGGATGCCCCAAGGGTCACAACATAATCCTAAGGTAAGGTTTTATATAATCCTCTTGGAAGGGATAGAGGCTTGGTTTTATTTTAATAAAACTTTGATATTGTACAAACAATTTTAGAATACCGGGCATTAGCACCTCACCTATCACTACTATCACTACGAATTCGATATTGGCGAGTGCGAAACGTCATTGTCAAAATGTGTACTGATTTTTAGTTCTCGTTACGTCCGTTATGGCGCTGCTGTTCTATTTTCAATACAAAATTTGACAATGATATTTCGGATTCGCTAACTATTCGAATTTAATAATGGTTCGTGTCGTTCAATAAGGGTACAGAACACGACTTGAATGGGTGGTGTTCTGAAGTGCAATGAATATTTTACTTTTCTTATCTTCACGATTTTAAATATCAGACTTAAAATAAAATACGAAAACAATAAAATCGACTCAATAAAATAGAATACATTTCTGTATCAGCATAATGGGATATGGGATAGAAATACTGTATGATTCAAATAGAATTCAAAGAGACAATAAAATAAATAAACGTATTAATTTCGCTGCTCATTGCTGTATTTTTAATTTTAATCAAACCTCTTACGGTTCGGTACTTTTGGCGTACGAGTTCCACTTGCGCTTTGTGGGTTTTTTATCAATAAGTGTCGCCGCACACGGGCCACACGCCGCAGCCACAAACGCCACCACGAAAAGCTAGAAGCGGCTACTAAAGTGGCTGAAGCGCGCGACAGCGGCCGACTAAGGTAAGGGAGAGAGGGATGGGGAATCGCGCGAGTGACGTGTGGCGGCGTTTTGTATCGGCGCATTAAGTAAGTGGCCGGTGCGGGCCACAAGAAGCGAGCAACGACGATTTGTAGCGTGTGGCGGCCACCGGCGTACCATGTGCGGCGAGTCAACATAAAATGTATGAAAACTACAAGAAATATGCCGGTGGCGGCGTTTTGTGGTTGTGGTCGGTGGCCCGTGTGTGGCGACACTAATTATAACTACAAAATATTCGGAGTCATACAAAGTTTTATATGCGATAAAAAATATATAAAACCACCCGTCCGTATGACACTGGCTGCCTTCTAAAACTTTCTCCGAATCACTTACCATCGCTATATTATTGTCGCGATACCCAGTTTATGAGCTTCCAATGATAATACTGCCGTAAACTCCTTTACGACATGAAATAAAAATGGGTATTTTTTTGCATACGCGTGCCTCGTAGGTACACTAGTGATTGTTAAATCGAATGTGTTAGCAACATTATATAATTTTTACAAGCTTTTATATATAAAAATATATATATATATATATTATAATATATATATATATTTTTTAACTTGCTATGTATGTTTGTTACGGTCAAATCTTACAACTCAATTTTAAAGCACTTGCCCTCAACCGGTTAAGCTGAAATTTGGTATGCTCGTTCAGTTTGGATGACAATGCATGATTAACAGTGTGACGTCATTCTAAATCCAATATGGCGGCATACCCAAAATGGCGGACCAATCATTTTTAATACATTCCTACAATATGGGTATCAAATTAAAGGGCTTGCTGAGAGTAACTCGAAAAAAATGTAACGTCACTCTCAATCCAATATGGCGGACTTTTAAACGCGTTCAGTTTGACAATGCATAGTTAATTGTGTGACGTCATTCTAAATCCAAGATGGCGGAACACCCAAAATGGCGGATATTTTTTTTTCTTTTTAGCGCATTTGATTAAAAGCTTTTTTTTTAAAAACCGTTTTTTTAACCTTAATTTTATTATATTAATTTTCTAAGTGTTTTTCCGACCGACTCGGGTCGGAGTGAAAACAGTGGCATGGCGGACGTTCTTGATGCGGCCTGTTTATCGTGATTGATGATTTTGATTTGATGATTTTTAGAAAACCAATTTTTATAGATCAGACAAGCAACAATCGATGTTAGAACTAGATAAGACTTAAGTTTAAAAAAAATACATTTGTCTATATATGTATAAAACTCCAAGGTGACTGACTGACATAGTGATCTATCAACGCACAGCCCAAACCACTGGACGGATCGGGCTGAAATTTGGCATGCAGGTAGATGTTATGACGCAGGCATCCGCTTAGAAAGTATTTTGATCAATTATAGCCCCAAGGGTTAAAATAATAAATAATAAAAAAATTGTATGAAACTTTGTCAATTTTAAACCGATCGAGCTTTGACTTTACATGCAGGTATAAGAAGAATCATAGATGAATGTCATTGTGTATAATACTAGCCTGGGAACAAAAACTGTAGTCTACACTTCAGCTCTACACCGAAGCGGAGCGAGGGCGGGCCGCTAGTGCAAGTATATGAATCACAAGTAAACATAGAGTAGGTATTTGTTACTGAGGTTTTCACATACATCACTCATTAAATAAAACTAGTTTTATAGAGTAGGTAGGCAATTTAACTTGATAACAACCAGTCAATAATAATAAAATGAAAATGATGTTGATGTCGGGCGTCAGCTTCCAAGATGAGGTTCGATCACAATAACTTCATCGTGAGGAATAAACAACTTGATAAATTATAAGTTCATGAAGTTAGAGCTTTGAAGCATTCAAGTACTTTTGTTTCAGTGTTCGTTGTAAATAATTATGTAAAGGAATGTATTAATTTTGTATGAAAAAACCCAAGCCCGACAGAAACGAAACGTGTATCAGATTTTTAGTATTATTAATTTAAAAAATATAGTAAAGGTGTTCTTTGTTCTCATAATGACTCCTGCTTACACACCGGTGCTGTTCTCGGTGCTACTTTGATTAGTTGCTAGTGCTTATAAACTTTGATTAGTTGCTAGTGTTTATAAACTTTGATTAGTTGCTAGTGCTTGTTACGATTCCACGTAGAAGGGAATACGCCGAGCTAGCAGTCACCCACAAAACAGTGCACACGGCCCTAAAAGCTGATTCAGCGAAAGATCACATATCGGTCGCTGCAATTGACGCAACCGGCGTAAACTGCTGACTACGAGCCTCGTGCCTCCACCGCAGCAGGCTACGTGACCGGACGAGGAGCGTCACTTCGATTCTTACATCGATCGAGTCGTGACTTAAAATAATTAGATTATATTTTAATTGTAATAATTTTCCATGTATCGGAAATTAAAGTTAGTTTTAGTAAAATAAAATTGTTTTTTTTTTTGAAGCCGCCGGTCTTGGCTAACGTAATTTGCTTATAAACATTGATTAGTTGCTAGTGTTTATAAACTATGATTAGTGGCTAGTGCTTATAAACTTTTACACCACATTTAAATTTTAGATATTTTAGATGTGCCCTATAAAGGTTAAGCTGTCCCAATTCAGAGGTTGGCAACGAATGCACCCCTAACTATGTCTAATATCGGTCGCCGGCCAAATTGATCCGATGCACTGAATACACGTTTTTCTGCCAAATCGGTAGCAGACTGTGCCAGAGAATCGGCAGAACATATTACCAGACGTAACACAATATCAATGATAGAGACGTGATATTCCAACATAAAACGCACTTCTGTAACAGGGACGTAAACCTCAGGCATTGTAGACAATACACAATCACAATAAATAATTAAAATATTTATATCGCGGCCTCTAGTTTTTACAGGCTTACTGGGACCAGTGTTGGGCAAAATATAATTAACTTCAAATTAACAATTTCAATTACAAATTGTAATTGGTGATTTTAATTACAAATCACTTGAAATTATTGAAATGTAATTCAATTAACAATTAAAATTAGCAATTGTATTTGTTAATTGCAATTACTCAATTACTTATATATAATCTCTTTTAAAGACGAGGTAGTATTTTAAATAAAACTGTTATATTATGATTTATCAAATGTTTATTTACGAAATAGATCAGATAAATTGTGTAATTATAAACACCTTTTTTAAAATTAAGACAATAAATGTTTAATTTATTTTAAATTAGACATTAATACTACTCTTTGTTCAAACATTTGATCAGAAAGTTTGTAAGATTTTGGTAAGTTAATCATTGTAGCATATGAGAACAATCAATCGAAATAAAGGTGTACGCCGCCGCCGAGAGACTACAAAAGGGATAGGTAGCTGTGTAGGTACTGGTAACGAGGCACACACTTACACACTCATAAATTCATGGCAAATTTTACACTAAAACTTTGTTTGTGTTGTGCTTGTTGTGCTGCGTACGGGCATCAAGCTAATAACCGCTCAATTTTAGTAGTTTATTATGTTGCCCTTAAAAAGTAATTGAGTAATTTGAATTACAAACTAATGTAATTTAAATTACTTCGGACGTATGTAATTGAATTACAGTAATTTCAAATACATGTAATTTCAATTAAAGTAATTCAATTAATATTCATTGAATTAGTAATTAAATTACAAAAGTAATTAATTGCGCCCAACACTGACTGGGACAACGATTCCTACACGAACAACGAAATTTTGTGACTCATTTCTTTGTCGTACTATTTGTAAGTAGAATTCTTTGCCCGCGCACGTGTACATGCTTGGGGTCCTTAAAAAGACACGTAAAGGAGCATTTCTTCAGGCTGGCAAGGTGAAGATGGTAAGTGTCGCAGTTCATAACTGCGGCAGCAGCTATCTTCGTGTCTGGACTCTACCACCACTTAACATCAGATGGGATAGAGTCATTTGCCTTCCCAGATATATAAAAAAAAAATGGGTGCGCCTACTTATGTAGGCGCGTGAGAAGTTATCCTTCTTTGGCATCGTTTAAAATTAGTTTTTAATTGCATTCAAATAATTAATTACAATAAATTAATAAAAAGTCTGGAAAAGGACACAGTCAATAAAGTTCAGTTTTAATTTGAAAAAATAAATAAATAATCAAAATATTCAATTAAAATCGCTACTGAATATAATTTATTAGAACATATGTGATTTGCACTTGTATGAAACTCAAACACGTATTCCGAATATACAAACTAGAAACATGTGGATAAATATTATAAATATGAATACCTATAACTGTTACTTTATTACAAAAAATAAAGATGTGGTTTTTGGTTCTACTACACCAATGGCCAAGAGATGGCGCTGTAGTCTCCTGAATCGCGCTTTGTTTCCGTTGTTCCAGATTAATAAATACTTTTTGTTACTTTATTACAAAAAATAAAGATGTGGTTTTTGGTTCTACTACACCAATGGTCAAGAGATGGCGCTGTAGTCTCCTGAATCGCGCTTTGGTTCCGTTGTTCCAGATTAATAAATACTTTTGATAGGCCTTCACAATGCAGTCGTTAGCACCCACTAAATAGAGATTCTATTTCTATTTTGTTAGTAGATTTTCTTAATGTGCGGTAAACACAAAAGTAACGCATGAAGTTGGTCGTTCCAACCAACTTCATTATGTTAAAATTTTGTGTTACAGTGATGCGCGCGCATCTTAAAATTTCACTCTCATCATTTTTTCATAACGCGCCTAAAGAAGTATAACTTCAAAAAAACATTAATAAAACTCAAACAAACCCGCATTTCATATTGTTCATTTTGTATGTTAATTTTTATTTCACAGAAGCAACTCAATTAAGCTTTGGTTCAAACACGACAAATGTGATTTGTGATTAATGTTAAATTCATTATCTCGGTAGTTATCACACTAATATTATAAAGGCGAAAATTTGTGAGTGTGTATGTTTGTTACTTCTTCACGCCTAAACGGCTGGAGCGAATTTTAATAAAATTTGGTATGGAGTTAGCTGACACCCTAGATTAACACATAGGTTACTTTTATCCCGAAAAAATGTTAGGTTCCAGAGGGATTTACAAGAAACTAAGTTAACGCAGACGAAGTCCCGGGCGACCTCTAGTATTAAATAATTTGATAAACTACTCTACGAATATTACGAACAAAGGCACAGATTACCTGGAATAGCAGTTTCAATTAGCCCCGTCTAAGATCATCCATTACGTTAGGAGGAAAATACTTCTAAGAGTTAATAGTTCATCTAATTTGCTCGTTGCGATATGCGAGCAGTGTTGCCAGGTCTCCAGATTTTACAGGAGATCTCCTGTTTTTCTGAAATTTCTCCTGTTCTACTGTTACTCTTGTCTTTCTCCTGTATTTCTCAGAATACGATTTTCTTTTTTAAATTGCATGTTGAGTTGCATTTTCGGCCATTAACAATGTAGGTAACCTTATTAATTTTAAAATAAATGTTATTGTATTGCGGTACAGGCCACACATTTGTTACTGGTCTCTTTATCTTGATTTGATTTACCAATTCTAGGCAACTGCTGTTTTTCTTGTAGCTCTTTCCATACATCTACTGTTTTTCTTGTAGCTCTTTCCATGCATCTACTGTTTTTCTTGTAGCTCTTTCCATACTTCTACTGTTTTTCTTGTAGCTCTTTCCATACATCTACTGTTTTTATTGTAGCTCTTTCCATACATCTACTATTTTTCTTGTAGCTCTTTCCATACATCTACTGTTTTTCATGTAGCTCTTTCCATACATCTACTGTTTTTCTTGTAGCTCTTTCCATACATCCACTGTTTTTCTTGAAGTTCTTTCCATACATCTACTGTTTTTATTGTAGCTCTTTCCATACAGCTACTATTTTTCTTGTAGCTCTTTCCATACATCTACTGTTTTTCTTGTAGCTCTTTCCATACATCTACTGTTTTTCTTGTAGCTCTTTCCATACATCTACTGTTTTTCTTGTAGCTCTTTCCATACATCTACTGTTGTTTTCAATAACGCCTCCCGATTTTTTGAAATCGGACCTAGCAACACTGTGCTCTTACTTAGCTCGTGGCGACTGACCTTTGCACTCCCATTATTTATCTACAAAGTTAATGCAACGCTACCCGTAATATAACCCATTTCGCACTGAAGATACAGTGTTTTTGGTTCATACTAAATTGTTACTTTTGATTTGCCAAACACACATTTCAAGACGAAATCAGGGCAGTTTTACTTAAGGATGGCTTTGTTTAAATTTATTGTTAAGTAATATTTGTTATATCTTTAAACTAGTGGACTGCCCTCGCTTCGCTTCGGTGTAGACTACAGTTTTTGTTCTCAGGCTTGTATTATACACAATAACATTCATCTATGATTCTTCTTATACCTGTATGCAAAGTCTCAGCCCGATCGGTTTAAAATTGAGAAAGTTTCATACAAACTTTCATTCCCTATTTTATCCCCTTGGGGGTGGAATTGACCAAAATCCTTTCTTAGCGGATGCCTACGTCATAACATCTACCTGCATGCCAAATTTCAGCCCGCTCCGTCCAGTGGTTAGAGCCGTGCGTTGATAGATCACTATGTCAGTCAATCACCTTTGAGTTTTATATATATAAAGATGAGTACTTTACGAGACTATAAAGGCGATCTAAGTACAAGTAAAGTGTTCAAGTGCCATTGTTTAAAAAATTGTATAGCGAATACAGTGTTTAACATTGTGTGTTAACTGTGCCGTGAATAAAGAACTATCAAGCGTGAACTGGCATATAATTTTGAACCCCATCCCGACACGTAACAATATTTTGTTATGATCTCTTGATTTTTTTCATTGACATGATATTTTTTCATTAATCTATTCATACCAATACGTCGTACGTCATACGTCAATACATTTACCTAAATAATAAATTACAATTGTACGATTCCGAACATACACTAAAAAAGATATTTAAAAAAAATGAGCGAGCATCATACGTTTCTGTGTGTGCCTGGATGCGTGCGTGCGTGAGTGCGTGCGTGTGTGTGTGTGGGTGTGCGTGCGTGTGTGTCTGTGACATTTATGTGTATATCATCATCAGCCTATTAATGTCCCCACTGCTGGGGCACAGGCCTTCCCTATGGATGGAATAGGGAGATTGGGCCATGACCCACCACGCGGGCCCAGTGCGGATTGGCGGGTGCTAACGACTGCAGATGCAGCCGGGACCAACGGCTTAACGTGCCTTCCGAAGCACGGAGGAGCTCAAGATAGTAAATTTTTGGTCACCCATCCAATGACCGACCACTGCGAAAGTTGCTTGACTTCAACGATCGCAGCCGAACGCGCTAACCACTTGCGCCATCGAGTATACCTATATAATATACACATATATATGAGTGATGCGTGCACTGCTCCATTTCCCTATGCCTTATACACAGCCTACTGTTGGGTTATTTAAGAAAATAAGTTTCACTTCAGATGTTTTCTCCGTGCACACTATTTTGTTTCCCCCGCTCTTGGTCAACTGGTAGAGATGCCTTACGGCATTATGTCCGCCATTTGCTTTTATTACAAGCTTTTATTTAACTTGCTATGTATGTTTGTTACGGTCAAATCTTACAACTCAATTTTAAAGCACTTGCCCTCAACCGATTAAGCTGAAATTTGGTATGCTCATTCAGTTCGGATGACAATGCATGATTAACAGTGTGACGTCATTCTAAATCCAATATGGCGGCATACCCAAAATGGCGGACCAATAATTTTTAATGCATTCCTACAATATGGGTATCAAATTAAAGGGCTTGCTGAGAGTAACTCGAAAAAAATGTAACGTCACTCTCAATCCAATATGGCGGACTTTTAAACGCGTTCAGTTTGTTTGACAATGCATAGTTAATTATGTGACGTCATTCTTAATCCAAGATGGCGGAACACCCAAAATGGCGGATAATTTTTTTTCTTTTTAGCGCATTTGAATAAAAGCTTGTTTTTAAAAAGGTGTTTTTTACCTTAATTGTATTTTTGCAATTAATTTTAAATAAAAATAAATAAATGACAAAACTACCACTTCTTGTAAGAACCTCTACCACAAACTACCAAAACAAAAGTAGGTGGTACTCTCATTCCATTTGCCAATTACTCGACACTTGGCATTATGAGAGTGACGTCAGCCACTATTACTTGCCAAATTGCGAGTGTGCTAAGCAGCTTCGGCCAACAGATGAACAAGTTTAGATAAGAGAAATGCAATCACTTAATGAAGCTCATACAGATGTCTGTTAGTAAAAGGTTAATAACATATTCAAGAAACTAATTTTAGATAACATCTAGTTACGGTTGTGATCTATTGCACCCTTTGTATAATAATAAAAATTGTGTGTGTCAGCTCCGACGCACGACTGTAGTTTACTCCTTAAGTTCGATAGTCTAACCAGACGCAAAAAGAGTTTATTTAACTTAAAAAAGATTGATACTGTATGAAAGGGTAAATTAACAAATTAATGAAAATAGTATACATATTATATAAATATATATTTATTCATTTCATATACATTTATTATAACTAATCGACGAAATATTTTACATTAAACTTTTTACAATAGTCAATTTCAGATGTGCATAAATATATCATTTATGCACATCTGAAATTGACTATTGTAATGTTGATAAATTATGTAATTATTATTATCAGACTATTATATTTTTTTAAATATTAATTAAATCAACATTGTCTGCATTATTAATTACAGTGTCAAGTGGTATATCACACTAATATTATAAAGGCGAAAGTTTGTGAGTGTGTGAGTGTGTATGTTTGTTACTTCTTCACGTCTAAACGGCTGGAGCGATTTTAATAAAATTTGGAATGGAGTTAGCTGACACCCTGGATTAACACATAGGCTACGTTTTACTGTGGGAAAATATCCCTAACAAACCGCGGGTAACACCGCGGGGCACAGCTAGTGGTAACTAGAATAAGACACAAATGTCAATCCGTCATCTTTGTTTGTCAAAGTTGCGCGACATAGGATGCGCACCAAAAACGTAACGAGGTCATTCATCGATAGATTTTACTAATCACATTTTTCTCATACCGGGCCCCTTATATATGCAAATCGATTCTTAAGGAGTAAACTCCAAAAACCGTGTGTTGCAGTGTTGGCGGTTCGGGGCGTTGAAATAAAGCAACTGACTGCGATTAAAAAGAGGCAAATTCTTCCTTTTTTTCACTTTTAACACCAAAAAATTTTTTGTTTTGTCTTGGCCACATTTCAAGAATTTTAAATAATCACTTCATATATTTCACCATAGTCTTCCCATAATAAAGTCGAAAGAAAAAAATATTTTTTCACTATAAAACCATCTGCCCAGCGCCGCCGATGCTGCCCACTGGCAGGGTCGCCATGCAGTGTTGGCGGTTCGGGGCGTTGAAATAAAGCAACTGACTGCGATTAAAAAGAGCATTTATTAGCTATACAACGCTTTATATATATTGGGAGAGATGCGTGTGTGCATATGTCTAGTACACACATAACAGTGTGCTTATGACCACACGACTGAAGTGAATATATATTGTAGATAGATATGATACAGTTAAAACTAGTTTTTAGATAAAACGCATTTTCCCTGGTTATATTTAAATAAATTAAAAATATATAAATTTTAAAAATTAAGTACCTATATATGTCATTGTAATATTTACTATACTTCAGCATAATATGCTTCGACAAAGTTGCAATTTTTTAAGAACTATTAACTGTATTTTACCTACTTATAAACTCGTTAATTTATAACTTACTACCCTGCCACAAATTAACTAAAATGGAGAATTTATTACATATTGGACTTTATTACAAGTAGATATGATTGAAAGTCCTTTAAATAATTTTTTAGTCACTTAAGTCCCAATTTCGAAAAGGGTGTGCCTCACTTAAATGTTGCTTACCTTAAACTGTTATTGCCTTATTGTTTTTTATTAATGTTTAATGTTATCACACCCTTTTGAGAAAAAAAATAGATAAGCACCATGCTTTTTTCTAAATTATAATAGCTGGCTTTTTAAGATCTCGTTTATCTAAAAGATCACTAAAATTTAAAACAATTGCTATAAACATAATTTCAAAAGGATACTATTTAAAAAGTTATAATATATTTTTCTAATTATCAAATTACTTTTTTGCCTTTTCTGAAAAAAATTTTTTTGGCGGTTACGGTAATTTATATTACAAGTGACGATATGACTCTGTGTCTTAGACGTTATTAATAATATTTTTAAAACTATATCTTCTTTTCAATCCCAAATTAGTAGCTCTAGTGCTAGTTTTCGCTAAAGCTCGGAGAACAACTAGTTTTACCTGAAAATCAAATATGTCAGTAGTAAATTCTAGTTTTAACTAGGTTTTACAAAGGCATTTAACTAGGGAAAACGCGTACTATCTAAAATCGGGTTTTAACTGTAACATATATCTTTATATATATAATTCTTCTGTGAGTGTGTATGTCACTGGACTTCTCTTAAACGACTGGACCGATTTTGATGAAATTTTTTGTGTGTGTTCAAGGGGATCTGAGAATGGTTTAGATTCACAATTTTGTCCGCTGGACAATCCCTATTTTTTTAGGGCGGTACGAAGCTCGCTGGGTCTGCTAGTATATATATATATATATTTAAATGTACAATATATACATGTATGTACATATTTTATTTACTTGCTATAAGAGAAAGAGAGAATGAAAATGTGAGCACGTACTGCTTTCTCTTGCTTACATCCCCCACTCAACTCCGGTTCGCCTCGCCCGAACACACTTTTCGTAACGCTTAACGCATTAGGAAACATACCTCAAAAGGCAAGCGTGCGTAAAGAATTTTCACTACAATAATATTTATTTATTGTCACATAAATTGATTACATACTTGAATATAATGTAGTCCCTGACCCCTATAATAGGATAAAGACCTGTGTGACAGGGGTCAGTGGCCACTTCCGAATACGACAGTCATAACTTTTGTCGTGTAGCGACAAAATAAAAAGAAAGAAAACAGGTAGAGATTATAAAAATTAAGGTAAAAAACCTTTTTAAAAACAAGCTTTTATTCAAATGCGCTAAAAAGAAAAAAAGAAAATTTCAACTAAATTAGTTAAAGATATCTGTTTCTAAATAGATTTTCAAATTTCAGAAGTCCGCCATATTGGATTGAGAGTGACTTCACATTTTTTTCGAGTTACTCTCAGCAAGCCCTTTAATTTGATACCCATATTGTAGGAATGCATTAAAAATGATTGGTCCGCCATTTTGGGTATGCCGCCATATTGGATTTAGAATGACGTCACACTGTTAATCATGCATTGTCATCCGAACTGAACGAGCATATCAAATTTCAGCTTAATCGGTTGAGAGCAAGTGCTTTAAAATTGAGTTGTAAGATTTGACCGTAACAAACATACATAGCAAGTTAAATAAAAGCTTGTAAAAATATATATGAGTCATATAAAAGCAAAGGCAGCAACATCCCATTTTTTCATTTTGGCAACTTTTAATGCAGTATGGTAGTATTCCGTCAACTTTACTTGACCGAATATTAAAATCGTTTCAAAACCATCATCATCCTATACAAAATAGAGGTTCTAAATCGAGATTAGTAGCAAAACCAGCAACATACCCACGTAGTTGCGGCATAGACAGCAACATCCTTCTTTGACCAATCAGGTGCCACTATTCGAACCAACGGTGCAATGGTGGTTCTGTGTATTTTGCTCTCGTAAATCAGTGAAATTAAAGCGTAAATACTGTTATTATTGACAAAAACGTTATAAAACTTGAAAATGGAATGTTTTCCTAGCCCCTGTGATAATAAAAACAGTCGAAAGAGAAAGGCAGAACCCGAAAAATGGAAGAGGTACCAGGCGAAGCTAAA
The DNA here is from genome assembly GCA_902850365.2 of Chilo suppressalis. NCBI lineage: Eukaryota > Metazoa > Arthropoda > Insecta > Lepidoptera > Crambidae > Chilo > Chilo suppressalis. The sequence continues at coordinate 1,512,466 of OU963899.1, read as the reverse complement.
GCGGTAAGTTGTAGTACAGTTAGATAATCTTGATCATTTCAATTATTTTTTCTAGCTAAATAATCTCGTTTTATTTATTTTATCTAAATAATACTGTTAATTTACTAAACCGATGGTTGGAGTTACAGTACGTTCAGACAATTTTGATCATTTAGGTTTTTTATAAATTCGGTCATGGTCGTGTTCACTATCGTGTTTTCGTTGCACATCACACCATAGACAAGTTTATAGGTATGTTTTTTTTTGTGATATTTAGGCAGTTACTTACTTTTATATTTGTTTTAGGTATTCTGCTGTAACTCTCCCAAAGAGATTGCTGTGTCGTCACAAAAAGACTTTTAATTGCATGTCTATAGCAATGACCGACGTTAAGCAATTTTTTGACAATTTTTATGCAGAACCTAATAAATTGAAGCAGGATGCTTTTATATTAAAGCATTGCCAACCAAAAAAAGTAATGCGTCATCGCCGTTCTGCTAATTCAAAATATTCGACGCAAAAATTTCAAACCAAATATTACATTTACTGTAAATCTGCAAAGAAGAAAGTACAAGTATGCCAAAAATTCTTTTTGTCAGTTTTACAAATCACAAAATATAGAGTGCAAAGTATTATGAAGACATACTTTGAGACCGGACAACTTTTAACAGAAAAAAGAGGAGGTGACCGTATTTCTAGTAAATATCTGCACAAACGCGAAGCTATTAAAAGATTTATCAATAAAATTCCATGCCAAGAACCTCATTACTGTAGAGGGAATACCAAAAGGTATTATTTGTCATCGGAATTGTCCATTAATAAATTATGGAAGCAATACAATATAGAAGCTAGTCATGACTTAAAAGTAAAAAAATCCTACTTTCGACACATATTCAATAGTAACTACAATCTCGGCTTCGGTACTCCAAGAGCAGACGTTTGTGCCACTTGTTTGAGATTTTCATCAGAAATCGGTCACCAAAATGATTCTCAAGCACGAAACGATCTAATGATCTCTCAAAGATTACACAAATTGAGAGCTAAAGCATTTTTTGAAAAAGTCAGGGAAGAAAACCCTAACCTAAAGACGTTTTCATTTGATTGTGAAAAAAATTTAAATTTGCTTAAACTTCCTGACCAAGTCGCATACTACCTGAGAAATATTTATTTGTTTAACTTCACAATAGTGGAGGGCTCTTCAAAAAGCAAGTTAACTCCTACAAACGTGTTTGCCTACTGTTGGACAGAAAATGTTTTCCCCAAAGCTGCTAACGAAATTGCGTCAGCCTTGTATCACCGACTGAAAAACACAGACTTCTCTTCTTGTCAAATAGTTCGACTTGTCGCTGATGGCTGTGCAGGCCAGAACAAAAACACTATTATGCTGGCTATGTTAGCTAAATGGATGACAGAAGCTCCTCAAAATGTTAAACAAATTGAACTAGTGTTTCCCGTAGTTGGACATTCTTACATACCACCTGACAGGGTATTCGCTAAGATCGAAAAGGAAGTCCGGCTCCACGAAGAAATAAATAGCCCCCAAAAATACTTGGACATTATTTCAAACTTTAGTACTGTCACTACCTTGGGAGCTACTGATTGCGAAGTCCTTGACTGGAAAACAGCTTCACAGGAAGTTTTTAAACCTGTGAGCAACTGGCATTTCAAATTTAAACAGTGTAAACGTTTCATTTTAAAACGTTCGAAGAGACCCGAAAATATTTTACTTCAAGGACATTTACATTATAAATCCGATGATGGAGTTAGCAAAAATGTTTGTAAACCAGGGAAAAAAAGCGCTATGATAAATCCAGACAAAATACATCCTTCGAACAAATTAACTGCTGCTAAAAAAAAAGATACACTAACCTTGCTAAGAAGCCATTGGGGTAACTATTGGCACTTAAACGAAAATTTGCAATTTTTCAAAGAGTTACTACAAGAATATAATGATGACCAAACTGAGGATAGTAACCAACAGGGTGAAGACGGTGACAATAACGAAGAATTGTGTGAGCCAAATGAAGAAATTGATGACATGCATGTGTGAATAATAAGAAATAAGTAAACTTAAATTTATATAACAATAATATTAATAATTGATGATTAGAACAATAAACAGTGTAAGATAAAAAAAGTTTAAATTTATTTATTACCATAATATAAAAATACAACCTAAGTATTAAAATTCATAATCATAGCGTTCCATCTTTCTATTTCTAATAATGTCGCTTTTTCATCTTTCTATTTCTAATAATGTCGCTTAGTAATTTTTCCTTGTAAAAGGAATATTTGTAGGTTTTTGATAAAAATAAGTAAACTAAGTATCAAGATTATTACAGTAAAACATCAACAAAAACAGTCATTACAAATGCAGCAAAATCCATGATTGACTGGTGCAAAACCAGCAACATCCAATTAAGAATGGCGCAAAACCAGCATTATCCACACATTGGATGCTAAAACAGCAACATCCTAAATGTATTACTTTATTTTGGTAAATGTAGTGTTTCTTAGGGAATTCTATTTTACAATATCTGATTCTATCATCGTTAGTTATCTATTCTTGTAACATAATTTAACTAAAAATTTATACATGCAACGTAAACAAAAAAAGACGTCTACTGCCTTTTCAGTAAAAGTGAATGTTGCTGCTTTTGCTTCTATATGACTCATATATTTACAAGAAATAAGAAGTATTTACAGATTATAAAAAAAAGGGGTCTGGTATGTGTGTGAAGTGTGAGGTGTGAAGTGAAAGTGGTGAAGAGGGCGTGGGTCGTCAGCGATCTTCTTCGTTGAAAATTGAGGGTCTGGAGAACGTGCTGCTGGCAGACGGGCGGCACTCCTAGGAGGCAGAAGCGCGCCTGTTCAGCCGTCTCAGGTCTTGGCCTGCCCTGGTGGTGGCTGGCGGCGCTGCTGGTAGGTTGGCCGGCGAATATCGGCCAGTGGCAGGAGTTGATGGAACGGCAGGAGTCGGTAGAAGGCGGGCTGAAGCAATTGGAGGCTGGCCGAAGAAGCTGGAGTCCAGGCGGCAGTCCCACCGATGAGGTTGCAAGTACGTGAAGATGACGAGAAGAGTAATTGAGTAGTAGAGTTAAGTAGTTGTTTAGAGAGCCAATAGGTGCTATATAGCTTTGAGGTCTTTTTCGAGTCCCGGGGCAATCGGCCCCGGGACAAGGCCTTTTATTAATTTAGAGCTCGGTAGCGAGCTATCAAAAGTTGAGTAGGCAACTTTTGCCGTAGAAATGAATGAAAGATCAGAGAGGCTCGGCTTTTTATAGGTCCGGAACCATTTAAATTTAGAAAAGGTTCGAATCGTACTAAAAAGAATCAAAGTAGGTGGTCTGTGGAGGTTGAATAGTCATAGACGTAGTTGGAGAGAGTATCCGTGTCATGGGTAGCCATGACAACGGATAAAAAACATTAAGTTGTCATAAATGTCAATAAAATAAATAAACTAAAAATAGATAAAATCGAAGCAAAATTAATGAAAACAAATAAATAATAGAATAAAGAGAAATGACGGTAAGTGTCCAGCACTCTGGAATAGTGATTTTCAGTACAGATGGAATTATTATACGTATTTACAAAATGATGAATAGTGTGTGATATATTTGAAATTATGTGTTTCCAGGAATACATAATAAAATATATGTTGATGCCTGATGAATATCGATGATGTTATATGATAAAATGTGCGAAATGGAACCTATGATAGTCGAAACCATGGGACGATTATTAAGCTACGTTACTTTTTTTATGTAACAAAACAGTTTTACAATCAGACATACATTATTGAAATAATTAAAGCAATCAGAATACAATCAGAATGAATAAGTGCGTGTGAGTGTAGCTGTGTGTGAATGTGTGTGTGCATATGTGTGTGTGAGTAAATGTGCGTGCAAATCAAAAAGTGGGTAACTCAGATTCGGTATAGTTATAATTATGTAGTTAAGGATAACTATTATGTGCTTTTCTCTCTTTATTTTAGAAGAATGCCAGGCATAAAAATATCAAGAAATAATGAAGAAATAATCTTTATAAGTTTTCTAAATTATTATCAAAAGCAATGTTTCTTTTTAATTTGCTTGCTCTCTCGTTTTGAGCAAGACTGTTATCTTATTATATTTTCTATCAGTCTACGTAATATGCAGATAATAAATGTTACTGTACAATTTTGACGACCTCCGTGGTCGAGTGGTTTGTACGCCGGGTTTCATGGTGTCGCCGACTCGAGAGGTCCCGGGTTCAAATCCCGGTGGGGACAGATGTTTGTGTGATGAATACCAGCATTTGTACTCCAGTCATGGATGTTTAATATGTATTTCTATAAAAAAAAACTTATATATATACAGTTTATGTATTCTATCCGTTACCCTAGTATCCCATAACACAAGCCTTATAGTGCTTACTTTGGGGCTAGGCTAATTGGTGTGAGTGTTGGAAATATTTATATTTAATTTTAACTTGTAAATACAGCAGTAATTTTTTTTTCTAAATACTTTTGTTCTTTCCGCACTTGCGTGATGGGTTATCACATTCTTCATTTATCATAATTATATCTAAGGAAACACTACGAGGCACACTTCAGGAGTGCAGAGATTAATATGATGAAAGCTTATATGAACTTTTAGAAAATCTTCTCGATTGTAGCTACTTCGTATATTAAACTTCAAATAAAATTTAGAAAGAGCTTTATGACATTCTTTTGTTTTAATAGTACATCAACTAGCAAACCAGTGAACCAAATGTTCACCAAAACCTGATTTAAAAAAAAAAAGTAATTAATTAATTGAGAACTTCGGAGATTTTGTGTGGTTTCGTTTGAAATTCGTGATTTCTCGAAAACCGGAAGTGCTACGTTACTCAAATCCGGTTTGTAGTCTTATCAGACTATTCTTAACTTATAACTTAAACATTCTCTTTATCTATCTCTTACGGTTTGGCCGCTGAAACAGCACCACAGACAGACGGGCTCGTCTAATAGATAAGAGATTATAATTGATGTACTATTAAATGTTAGATGAACATTGGTGAAGTGAATAAGCAGTCAGTGATTAACTAAAACAGCTTTTATTACAAGCTTTTATTTAACTTGCTATGTATGTTTGTTACGGTCAAATCTTACAACTCAATTTTAAAGCACTTGCTCTCAACCGATTAAGCTGAAATTTGATATGCTCGTTCAGTTCGGATGACAATGCATGATTAACAGTGTGACGTCATTCTAAATCCAATATGGCGGCATACCCAAAATGGCGGACCAATCATTTTTAATGCATTCCTACAATATGGGTATCAAACTAAAGGGCTTGCTGAGAGTAACTCGAAAAAAATGTGACGTCACTCTCAATCCAATATGGCGGACTTCTAAAATTTGAAAATCTATTTAGAAACAGATATCTTTAACTAATTTAGTTGAAAATTTCTTTTTTTCTTTTTAGCGCATTTGAATAAAAGCTTGTTTTTAAAAAGGTTTTTTTAACATAATTTTATTTTACATTCACATTAGACCCTAACCTAACTTAGGTAAAGTGGTGACATATCAGCCAACAGTTATTAAAGCCAACAATTGGTTTATTTATTACAGGAAATCCATGTAAGGTAATAACAACTTTCGCACATCACTTAAACCATATCGCTTTAGTAAGTGCTTCATCATCATCATCATCATCATCAGCCTATTAATGTCCCCACTGCTGGGGCACAGGCCTTCCCTATGGATGGAATAGGGAGATTGGGCCATGACCCACCACGCGGGCCCAGTGCGGATTGGTGGTTGCTAACGACTGCAGATGCAGCCGGGACCAACGGCTTAACGTGCCTTCCGAAGCACGGAGGAGCTCGAGATAGTAATTTTTGGTCACCCATCCAATGACCGACCACTGCGAAACTTGCTTAAGTTCAACGATCGCAACCGAACGCGCTAACCACTTGCGCCATCGAGCTCCTCAAGTAAGTGCTTATCAGTAAGTATTGTTCACCTAGCACGTCCGTGTATACAATTTCTATGAAATACCAAAAAACCTATTAGTAGCCTTGCCTATAGTTCTAAGTATTAGTAAGTATATGATTTTATTTATTTTTTAAGCATTTAACTGCTAGATGTTTAAATCTAAAGAAAAGTTTACTAGAAAAAAATCCACGCGGACCAGGCAGCGGACGGGACTCGAACCCGCATCCTTCGCTATCCGGGCCTGCTAGATGTTTAAATCTAAAGAAAAGTTTACTAGAAAAAAATCCACGCGGACCAGGCAGCGGACGGGACTCGAACGCGCATCCTTCGCTATCCGGGCGAATGCACCAAGCCAGGGCCGTGGTAGCATAATGGTCAGTGCATTCGCCCGGATAGCGAAGGATGCGGGTTCGAGTCCCGTCCGCTGCCTGGTCCGCGTGGATTTTTTTTCTAGTAAACTTTTCTTATATTAGTAAGTTATTATTATCACGCTTTGGTTTAAAAAAATGGGTGGCCACAGTATCTCCATAGCAAATAATGCCTTATAAAGCGATTCCTTCAACATTCATAAAGGAGTTTAATCCAAATTATGTTTAGAAACACTCGCGTGGAATAAGACTATGAACACATAAACAGCGATGCGACGTTCGTCAGTTTATCGCTTCAATCATGTTTATCGCTCGCGTATTACGGCGCTCACCGTAAAATACTGAGGTGCGCAGGAAATCCCGATGAAGTGGGAACTTTTGATTACATTATAGAAAAGTTAAATATTAGTTTATTTATTGTTTACGATAGCTAAAACTTTAAAAGGTAATTAAAATTGAACAAGCGACTTGGCGCGCGACGACGGTAAGAGGCCCGACGGCATGACATTCGTTCCTTGGAAGCTGGGACGGGCACTTGTGTGGGACGCAACCTGCGTCGACACTCTGGACCCGTCTCATATTCCCGGAACCTCGATGCAGGCTGGCGCGGCTGCTTCGACCGCAGAGGCCCTTAAGCGCCGCAAGTATGATTGCCTCAGTGGAGACCTCACATTTGCGGCGTTTGGAGTCGAGACTCAGGGACCCTGGGGCTCCGGTGCCCACCATCTATTCAAAGAAATCGCAAAAAGATTGGTGGAGACCACTGGAGACCGCAGAGCTGGCGGCTATTTCGCCCAGCGCATAAGCCTCGCCACCTTTGCCGACGGGGAAGACTTAGGGCAGCTATTTTTTTAATATTTTTAATATTTCTCTAGTTTTAGTGTAGTTTTAGTTTAATATTTGCCATGTTACTTATTTTAGCTTTTAAATTAATAAATAAATAAAATTCTTCTTTTAATTAAAATTTATTTTCAAATGCATCAAATGTATATTCGACTTAAGTCGACGCTATTTCCAATGCTAACACTTCACATGTCTATTCATACTTGCTATAAGTAGCGGCACGAAACTCCAGCGCTAACCGTTATTGCGCAGAAGTAAAAATTAAGATGTCTTAGGGGGAAACGAGGTCCGCGGGCGGGCGTGCGTTGCGCCGATTGGCTCTCCAGTCGTACCCACGCCACAGCGGTGACACTCTCTGTACGTGAGAGTTCCAGCGTCAGTGACCTTGAGCAGGAGCGTGTATGCGCTAGGGATGAACCGAATTGGAATTTAGACTTGTGCCAATGAATTATGCATAGTAAGTTATTAAATGTAAACTGATTCAAGGATACTGTGGTAAGTAATGAAGGATAGGTTTGATTTTATAATCAATTTTTAATCTTTTAATGTAGGTACTATAACAAATTGCTAACTTTTATATATTTTCTCCATTTTCGATTCGTTTTATAATTCTTATTATTATCTAAATAATAATAAGATTGCGTAGCGTAGTCAGTTCGTGCGTGTAATGCAGTGCAACGCTATTATTTTACTATTTCGCTACTGCCATGCCTTCGGTGGAGGCAGTCGGCGACTGCCCTCTCCACGCCCCGCGCGCCGCGCAACGCCCCCGCGCACCTCCAGACACCCACACATAGCCGCGGGCGATTTTACGAGCACACATGCTTAAGTGTCGCTTCTTTTCGCGTAGTGTATATATTCTGTGCTCATGCGCAGCTATCCCCTCCGCGTTTTGATCAGCGCTAGAGTTACGTGTCGCGACCTGTATTTGTAAACTTGACAGCAGTCTCTCTCTTTCATTCCGTATAGAGCATGATAAGGGTATACTGATGTCAAGTTTACAAATAGAAAAAAATCCACGTGGACCAGGCAGCAGACGGGACTCGACTGGGTTACCTATAATGCGAAGAGATGGCAGCGCCTTGCAGCTTATGAATGGCTAGAGGAATTTCGACGCGGTCCGTGAGGGCCGCGGTAGTATAATTGGTCAGTGCATTCGCCCGGATTGCGAAGGGTGCGGGTTCAAGTCCCGTCTGCTGCCTGGTCCGCGTGGAATTTTTTCTAGTTATATTTTGTTTAGATTTAAACATCAAGCAGTTAGATGCTTTAAAAAAAAATTATAACGAGTAGCCATATCAAATGATAGCATAACAAATTATGCTTCTGTCAAACGACATCGTTTACAAAATAGAAGCACATAGGCGATAAGCTGATATGATAAGTAAATAAATATTTCCAACACTCACACCAATTAGCCTAGCCCCAAAGTGAGTACTGTAGGCTTGTGTTATGGGATACTAGGGTAACGGATAGAATACATATACTCAATCAATCAATCAAAATCATTTATTCAGCTTAAACTGTTACAAGCACTCATGAATGTCTAGAAGATACGCCATCGGTTCGTAAATCTACGGCGGGAGACCTTGTACTGAGAAGAACCGGCAAGAAACTCAGCAAGGGCTGGTTTTTTCTCCCTGTTTTATTATTTACAGAGTCGTTAAATTGAAAAATGTCTTCAGAGATGATTCATAAAGTCACCTTTCATTACATAATTATTAAATATACACTAATTGTTTACCTGCATTTTGATTGCTGTGTCATACAGTATAAATATAGATAGTGTTATTTATATTAAGTGTGACTAAACATTAACTTCAATATTAAGGAAGTTAGGGCAGACTCATCTCCGCTGGCAGCACCCGTTCACGAGCATGACGCATGAACCAGCCATCGCTTTGCTCAACCATATTATAGGGAACGTAACGACCCGCCTCACACGACACCGCCGAAGAGACTACTGATACATATATAATTGTATTTACATAGAAATATAAAATAAAACATCCATGACTGCAGAACAAATGCTCGTATTAATCACTCAAACATCTGCCCGCGCCGGGATTTGAACCCGGGACCTCTCGAGTAGGTGACACCTCGAAACCCGGCGTACAAACCACTCGGCCAAGGCACCTCGAACTCGTATAACTTGTACGTTAAAGAAACGAATTAAATATGCCGACGAAAGACACCCCGTCTCTCTCGCACGTTACTTAGGCTGCATGTGCGACAGGGACAGTTATAAATTATTTTATAGTATGGTATTATTATTCAAATTCAACTTGGAACTGCCGAGTGGATTGTATTGTAATGAAAATATTCTTGAAATTTTCAAATCTAGCCGCTTAATGCTCAAAATCTATCTATATATATAAAACTCAAAGGTGACTGACTGACATAGAGATCTATCAACGCACAGCCCAAATCACTGGACGGATCGGGCTGAAATTTGGCATGCAGGTAGATATTATGACGTCGGCATCCGCTAAGAAAGGATTTTGATCAATCCTACCCCCAAGGGGATAAAATAGGGAATGAAAGTTTGTATGAAACTTTGTCAATTTTAAACCGATCGGGCTGAGACTTTGCATGCAGGTATAAGAAGTATCATAGATGAATGTGATTGTGTATAATACAAGTCTGAGAACAAAAACGGTAGTCCACACTTCAGCTCTACACCGAAGCGAAGCGAGGGCGGGCCGCTAGTTTTAAATAAATACCAAATTAACTTAACCAGAGTTCTGCAATAAGCTATTCGTTGCCTTACTGAGTGTATTGGCTAGTCCAACTTGCCAATACACACAGCTAAAGTTACCTTGCTCGCAGAAACCCTGACAGCCTAGAGAAGCTGACGGTGGTTGGCCAGGTCGACGGGAGAAGATCACGCGGTCGGTCGTCTACCCGCTGGTCAGACCTAGTAAAGTCGCTCACTGGCCTATCAATAACCAAGGCTATAAAGACTGCCGAGGACAGGAATGCGTGGAGAGGCATAGTACATCAGCTGGTCAACGTTTCAAGTAAGACACATCATCATCAGCCTATGAATGTCCCCACTGCTGGGGCACAAGCCTTCCCTATGGATGGAATAGGGAGATTGGGCCATGACCCACCACGCGGGTCCAGTGCGAATTGGCGGGTGCTAACGACTGCAGATGCAGCCGGGACCAACGGCTTAACGTGCCTTCCGAAGCACGGAGGAACTCGAGATCGAAGATTTTTGGTCACCCATCCAATGACCGACCACTGCGAAAGTTGCTTAACTTCAACGATCGCAGGCGAACGCGCTAACCACCCGCGCCATCGAGCTCCTCTATGGAGTTAGACACGACCTTCAACAATGAAGATAGTGACTAAGAAAATTGGCAACTTAACTCGTGATAGAATAGGGGTGATGACGGGGTACAGTAAACGAAATTCTATTTAGTCCGTCAGTTAGATGATCGAAAAATAATGGACACGTATTTTTTCTTTGGGCAATCAACCAAAAAATGACAAAGTTATAGCGCGTCAAAGTTTGGGAGTAGGGGCTGGTGACGTCACTTTTGAGTGAATTTTCCCTTATAAGTGTACTCAAACGTGACGTCATGCGACTTTTCAAATCAATATATCTCTGCAATGCTTATATTATGTGAAAAAAGAAAAAATACGTGTCCAATACTTTTTGATAATCTACCCGATAAACGAAGAAAAAAAAATTAGTCATCATCCCTATTATCCTCGTCATTAATGGTCACCCTTTCGTTAGTAATACGTTGAATCGAATCGACAGCGGATTCACAGAGATCCGCTGATCCATGGATTAGCTTGCGCGCGTTAAATTTTCATTTATGCCTCGCTACGGTAAATTTGTCGTTTACGAGGGCACTAAGCACCTGTGTAAACATGTTTGCGCAGAGCCCTTTTTGCGCGTGTACTGATAATAAAAATTTTTGGATAGAATTCATTGTGTTACAGTGTTGTCAGAAATAAAATCATTAGTTATAATTTTTATTTTTTAAAGCATGTAACTGTTTGATGTTTAAATCTAAAGAAAATATAACTAGAAAAAAATCCACGTGGATCAGGCAGCAGACGGGACTCGAACCCGCACCCTTCGCAATCCGGGCGAATGCACTGACCAATTATGCTGCCGCGGCTCTCACGGACCGCGTTGAAATTCCTCTAGCCATTCTTAAGCTGCAAGGCAGCGCCATCTCTTCGCATTATAGGTAGTTATATTTTCTTTAGATTTAAACATCAAGCAGTTACATGCTTTAAAATATAAAAATTACTTAGCCGCGGTAGCATAATTGGTCAGTGCATTCGCCCGGATTGCGAAGGGTGCGGGTTCGAGTCCCGACTGCTGTCTGGTTCGCGTGGAATTTTTTCTAGTTATATTTTCTTCAGATAAAATCAGTACTACATTAAAGTTAGGTAAAGCGTATTTAGTTATGTTCATTTTGTAAATATAAGTATTTAATTCATTGTTAGAAACTTGACATTTTCTTTTTTGCTGTGATAAGTTTCTGAGGCACATATTGTTAAGTTCACTCAATTGTTAGTTGCAGACTGAAAGGAGATGACAACCAACCAGCGATTATTATTTGTGAAGTATAAGACGTTTAGTTACCTTTTTACTAAGTTTAAAATAGTGAACCCATTATTCATTTGTAGGATACACACTTGATACTTCGAAGAGAGCAGCCTTTTGAATAACTGCTCAAACAGTTGAACGTAAGCATTTCCAATAACAAAATAACAGTTATAATTTTTTTAAAGCATGTCACTGCTTGATGTTTAAATCTAAATTTGCGTCTAATTGGTCAGTGCATTCGCCCGGATTGCGAAGGGTGCGGGTTCGAGTCCCGCCTGCTGCCTGGTCCGCGTGGATTTTTTTCTAGTTATATTTTCTTTAGATTTAAACATCAAGCAGTGATATGCTTTAAAAAATATATATAACTATAATTGCTATTTCTTCTTTCAAATGTTTAATACTTGTAAAAGTATTCATTTGACATTGTGGGTTACCTATAATGCGAAGAGATGGCGCTGCCTTGCAGCTTAAGAGTGAGGGCCGCGGTAGCATAATTGGTCACTGCATTCGCCCGAATTGCGAAGGGTGCGGGTTCGAGTTCCGTCTGCTGCCTGGTCCGTGTGGAATTTATTCTAGTTATATTTTCTTTAGATTTAAACAAAATAACAGCCAGACTTACAATTATCAAACAAATTGCCTTACAATAAAATTGCTACAAAATAACTTGAATATATTTCCAAGTAATCAAAAAGCATCTCCTTTTAAAACCGTTGAAAGGGTTTACTGTTGTTTTTACATATTTATTTCACAATTAAATCTTACTCACATTTTTGACAGGATAAAAGTGATCGGTTTCGGGAAACGGTTAATGATTGATGGAACAATCAATTGGGAAATTAAATTTAACACCCAATCCAGTTCAATCGAATTGAAAGCTTCAGCTTTCAATTATTCGGGAGAGAGTCTGCAATTAATTCCGTATTTAAATTTTTCAGAAAATCGTAGTTGGGAAGCCGTTCCTGTAACAATCAATGACATTCATTCGATCAAATTAATATCGGTCGGACAAATAACTCCACTTCACCTGATGATAACGGCGGAGTCCAGTCGCGAAGATAGCTGGTACAGCAGTTCTACCTGCCACACCAGCCAACCTCACCTTGCCGGCCTGTATATTGCTTCTTCTCACCTCTTGAAATGGATCCCTTGTTGTCATTTGCGGATAGTAAGACAAAGAAATGAGTCACCAAATTTCTATATTCGCATTGGAATAGTGGCCATAGTAAGTTGGTGACAACGTAAGCAAAAGTGCTTGGCCCTCTGAAGGAAAGGGGAGGGTAGGATAAGGGAGAATAACTCCTCAGAACACTCGCCATGGTACAGACGATAGAACGCGTTTATGACGCCAAATCACGGCATAATTGAAGAGGCTCGTAGTGTTTAGTCACCTCCTCATCGCCAATGATGCGGATCGCGCGCCGCTGTAACTTATCCAAAGCATCGAGTAAGTACTTAGCGGAGCGTCTTGTACAACAAGCACAGTTGATCGGACGTGAAAAAACACCTCGTTCAAGACTCTGAGTTTTCGTAAAGCTGTTCTATTTAGGTCTGGGTGAATTTCGTACTGTGTGCGTGTATGAGAGTTACTCATGTAGTTGAGTCGGCTCATATTTTATTTGATGCTAGTAACGATTCAAACGAATTGTACTAAACATCCCAAAATTTTAAAATTAAAGACTTGACAGTTTTTTTTTTCTATATAGCTTTGCACGGTTGTGCATTTAGCCAATGTCAAGTGTAAAATGTTTACATATTCTATAGCACTCGTGGTCAAAATATTAGTCAAGTCAAAGTAAGTGGCAGTCAAGTCAATCCCCCTTTCCCTATGTTTCAGTAAATGTGGAAGCTCCCCATGGACTTCTTGAGGGAACGTCGAAAGACACTTTCCGCTATTTCGTTTCACATGCCAACACTTGTGCATGTTTCCGAACACTTATTGGTTAATAATCCAGCATTATTAGACACTAACATCCGCCACAACACAATTTTTAACAATAAAAACAAAACTGCTAAAGCGACGCTTCCCGATCCCGCCAAAAAGTCCGACTTGACAGATAGATGGTGACCGATGATATAGAGTTTTTTTTTTAATATTCTCTCTAAACATGTGACGAGGGTACTTCGTAGCAAGGCTCACTACAAGGTTAATTGAATGTCTTCGGACATTGAATTTCGTATTATTGCGGTTGAACTTCACTTTCAGGTAAGTTCCTTTAACGACTAATTAAGGCAGAAATTTATTTTTATCAAACCTAATTGAAACCAGAGCAGAGTGTACTTATGTATCAAGCTGGACGCGAAAGCTGACGGGTATCATGTGATCTTCAAATGAAATCAAGTAATTTGATCTTCGGATAAAATCAAGTCATTGAATGCTTAAACAAAATCAAATAGTATATTTAGGTGTCACCGCCAGTGTGATGTAGTTGGCAACACTGGGCCGCTCTCTCTTGTCTACCGTTTTTAAAAAGTAAGAAACCTTTGTATTTGATTTATAAATTAAAAGCGATTCAACTCAATTTATAAATATTTTATTGATCCTCACGCAACACAGTAGCCAGTATGCGCTGATAGTATGATTATGTGTTAGGTGTCTTAAACAACACTTTCTTTCAATATCTCTGTTTTTGCTCTAAAGAGCACTATGATTCAAACCAATATTTGTATTTTTGTAAGAAACATCACTTGCTACCACTGCAAAAACGCCGCCAAATTGCAGATTTAATATTTTTATTAAAAATAGCTTCGGGTGCTATCGACTGCCCAGCCAACTGTCTAGGATTTCCCTTAGGGCTACAAAAAAAAACACTTAGATTTAATCTCCCTTATATGCGTTCCACAGGCAACCTCAAACTAAAGACAGAATTCGTGGTTTTTTGGCGAGATTTCATCGAGTATGGTTGGCGTCTTATTTTAATTATTCTTAAATTCGTTCATAGTGGATATTGTGAAATAAAATTGGTGTGGTTTTGTGTAACAACTGTCTGCGTAACTGAAGAATTAGTGGAATCGTTAAAATAGACGCTATTCCGGTCAAGTGGACGTGAGAAATTTATTGTAGTGTTGACTACCTCACAGAAGCTTATCGAAAAAGCCAACTCGATACATTTCGTGCCAAACACTCCAAGAAACATTAGAATGCGTCACACCGACATTCTAATGTAAAAACAAAAAGAAGGTTAATTTAATTAAAGATGGGCATTGTTCCCTTTGCCTTCCCTTAAACGGGAGAACTTCAACAAAAAAAAGACAGAATTCGTATCTCTTGCGTAATAGTTTTAATATTTTATATGAGAAAACTGGCATAGATTTGTTTTACACTAGCGTTCCATCACTGAGGCGGGTATTGGCATTTTTCGACAAATAGGCAATTGTACAATGCATTTTATTTTTTGTAATTATTAAGTGTCCTTAATTATGGTGTAGTGTGTTTTTATTGGTGAAGACCTGTAATTGGCTTTCTGTTGTTATTTAAGTTTTTATTATCTCTTATCTATTAGACAAGTCCGTCCGTCCGTCCGTCCGTGGTGCTGTTTCAGCGGCCAAACCGTAGGAGATAGATATAGAGAATGTTTAAGTTATAAGTTAAGAATAGTCTGATAAGACTACAAACCGGATGTGGGTAAAGTAGCACTTCCGGTTTTCGAGAAATCACGTGATTTCTATTTCAAACGAAACCACACAAAATCTCCGAAGTTCTCAATTAATTAAATACATTTTTTTTTTGGTGAACATTTGGTTCACTGGTTTGCTAGTTTTTATTAATAGCTGTTGGTCTTCCAAAAAATATATAAATATACTTTTGTATTTGCGCAACATAGTTTGCAGCTGTCGTGTTATGCATTTTTCTTTTCGTACCCATTCACAAGAGGAAGATCGAGTTCGCTTCAACAATGTATTGTGTGAAGAGTGGGCATTAAACAAGATGTAGATGGCCGCTGGGCACTCGTGAAGTCCCACGTTTTATGTTGCAGTTCCGGAGAGTGTCTGCTTGTGAACCACGGCGGTGGCGAGGGTAGCTAACAGCGGGCGAGATAATATAAGAATTCATACTTATAAAAGCTGAAACAACTCTTGTTTTTTTAATTTTTTAAGCACATTACTGCTAGATGTTTAAATCTAAAGAAAAGTTTTACTAGAAAAAAAATTCACGAGGACCAGGCAGCGGACAGGACTCGAACCCGCACCCTTCGCAATCCGGGCGAATGCACTGACCAGTTAAGCTACCACGGTCCTGATGGCCGCATCGAAATTTATTTTTTTCTAGAAATACTTTTCTTTAGATTTAAACACCTAGCAGTTAAATGCTTAAAAAAATAAAAAATATAAACATAACTATAATTGCTATTTCTTCTTTCAAATGTTTAATACTTGTAAAAGTATTCATTTGACATTGTGGGTTATCTACAATGCGAAGAGATGGCGCTGTCTTGCAGCTTAAGGCCAGGAAAATTTCGACGCGGCCATCAGGGCCGTGGTAGCATAATTGGTCAGTGCATTCGCCCGGATTGCGAAGGGTTGGGGTTCGAGTCCCGTCCGCTGCCTGGTCCGCGTGGATTTTTTTCTAGTTAAACTTTTTTTTAGATTAAAACCACTCTGTTACAAATAAAATAAAATAATTATATTGAATTAAATCTAAAAATCTACATGACATATTTCACGATTTTTTTTCTTACCTTGGCTTGCAGCTTATGAAACACTAGAGTGAATTCGACACGGCCATCAGGGCTGCCGTAGCATAATTGTCAGTGCATTTGTGCGGATAGCGAAGAGTCCCGTCTGCTGCCTGGTCCGCGTGGAGTTTTTTCTAGTGGAATTTTCTTTAAATTTCACGATGTTGGTAAGAAATACTTTATTGTAGTAATAATATGTTTACTTGGTGTTTTTTTTAATAAAATCAGTTAGACATTTTCTGACTATACTGTAATGCTATTAATTATAATGACGCGAACATTATTGCCTTTTTATTCGACTGCGCAATGCAAGAGCGCAAAACGCGACACGCAGATAGGGTAGATAATTATTGAAAGAAATTGATCGATTCTTGAATAATTGTAATAAAATGGGTCCCAGCTGTTTTAAGTTAAGCTTTGTTCCTTACTCAACAGAATTATAGACTACTGGATTTGTTTTCTTCTTTTCTGTCTTAACTGAAGTAAAAATTGAGCAGTCGGGTTAAAAGATTTTTTAATTTACCCTTTTTTAAGTATACAGTCCTGCTAACAAGTTTCTTGCCGGTTCTTCTCAGTACAAGGTCTTCCGCCGTAGATTTTCGAACCGATTGCAAAGCGATTGACTTTTATAAGAGCTTGTAACAGCCTAAACTAAATAAATGAGTTTTTATTGTAATTAATTGAAAAGTTTGTACTTCTCTATGTTTTTTTGCCAACGGGTCCGTCCATTATTAATTTCTACTGTAGTCACTACTTGCTTGAGTTAAAATCACGTTGTGGTCATTAATTTATGTACTAGCGGCAGCCCGTGAATTCGTTCGCGTTAACTTTAACTTTTTGAGAATTCCACAGGAGCCTAACATTTATTTGGGATAAAAAGAATCTTACATCTCAATCCAGGTCATGAACTATATCCAGCATTATTATTGATGTACACGAAAAAATACTTTCTCAGTGATTCTTTTCGTCTCTTGTACTTTAAGTCGGTTTGTTTATTTGTGGAAGAAATCAGAATACTTTCCTAAGGCCGTATACAGAAAGAATGCCGATCCTTAAATAAAGGAAGCTGATTAAAGCAGATTAAGCAAAATGTCGGACTCATCGGACGATGATTTGGTTTTGTTAGAAAATGTGTATTTAAAAATGCGAAAAAAAGCTACACATCCTATAAATAGAGAAAGGAAACGTTTCGGAGAATACCATCATTTCGTTGTAAAACGAACGTTCGCGTTAACTTTAACTTTTTGAGAATTCCACAGGAGCCTAACATTTATTTGGGATAAAAAGAATCTTACATCTCAATCCAGGTCATGAACTATATCCGTAGCAAATTTAATTCAAATCCGTCCATTGGTTTTTGCGTGAAAGCGTAAAAAACTAACAAACTCACTTTCACATTTACAGTATTAGTTAGGATTGAGTAGAAAATAATTTGCTATCTATATTAGTAGTGGTACTCGTATATAACTAAAAGCTAAAACAAATATATTTAAATAATACATTTACAAAACTTATTTATTTATTTATCTTTAAACAAAGTTTCTACAGCGGCTTTTTGTGAAATTTAATACAATAAAATATAGATACAATCTTAGGGCCAATTACAGAAACTTATTATGTACACATTAAACACTAACGGCGTTATTATATGTCAGTAATTATTACATTTATACACATAACTCACTAACATAAATAATAAAATAAAATTAAGATTGGACAAAACATAACAAAAAAAGAAAAACAAACACTGAACATCCATATAAAAGGGTTTTCAAGAATTTGTCACATGATAACTTTATGAAGTGTGGGTGTGTGTATGTGTGTGTGCGTATGTGTGCGTGTGTGTGTGTGTGTGTGTGTGTGTCTATGCAGCTGCAATGCTATGCCTGGTAACGAGACACCGCCAAACTTCGGGAAGTTCGATCAAATCATGTTTTAATTTTTATTATTTTTAAAGCATGTAACTGCTTGATGTTTAAATCTAAAGAAAATATAACTAGAAAAAAGCATGGTCAGTGCATTCGCCCGGATTGCGAAGGGTGCGGGTTCGAGTCCCGTCTGCTGCCTGGTCCGCGTGGAATTTTTTCTAGTTATATTTTCTTTAAATCATGTTTTCTTCACCGAGAAGAGTCTCACTGCTTACCGCTATTCTCACCGCCACGCCCCAAACAACAGTTTGAATAGCCCCTGCGAATGGCTGCTCTGGCTCCGAATGACCAAGATCTTGCCACTCGGCGATATTTATTAAGTCCTGTCTAGCAAACACTCGTAAAATAAGAACTTTTGCGTGTTCACAAAACTTTCATCGCTCGTTAGTAGAACAGGGTTCTGCATTCATTGTATTCTTCAAATGCGACTGCAACTTTGCACTGCACTTAGGAAATTTAATTAATTAGCATTATGATGTACACGAAAAAATACTTTCTCAGTGATTCTTTTCGTCTCTTGTACTTTAAGTCGGTTTGTTTATTTGTGGAAGAAATCAGAATACTTTCCTAAGGCCGTATACAGAAAGAGAATGCCGATCCTTAAATAAAGGAAGCTGATTAAAGCAGATTAAGCAAAATGTCGGACTCATCGGACGATGATTTGGTTTTGTTAGAAAATGTGTATTTAAAAATGCGAAAAAAAGCTACACATCCTATAAATAGAGAAAGGAAACGTTTCGGAGAATACCATCATTTCGTTGTAAAAAAAATGAAATTTGATGATCAAATCTTTTATACATATACAAGATCGACTCAAGAAACATTTTATTACATTTTGGATTTAGTGAAAAACCGTTTGATGAAAAATTGGTGCAATTGGCATAAACAACCAATCCTTCCAGAATAAAGACTTGTTGTCACCGTTCGGTAAGTACGAAATTTTAGTGCTTAGTTGATAAAAGATAAAGTTATTAGATTTATAAAAAGATTATAACTTAGATTGATTTAATCTAAGGATAATAATTCAAATACAAATTATTGGAGTTTACTCTTTAAGAATCGATTTGCATATATAAGGGGCCCGGTATGAGAAAAATGTGAGGAGTAAAATCTATCGATGAATGACATTAATGACCTCGTTACGTTTTTGTGCGCAACTTCATCTGCGCACCTTTCACTTTTAGCCATGGCAACGGATAAAAAACATTAAGTTGTCACAAATGTCAATAAAATAAATAAACTAAAAATAGATAAAATCGGAGCAAAATTAATGAAAACAAATAAATAACAGAATATAGAGAAATGTCGGTAAGTGTCCAGCACTCTGGAATAGTGATTTTCAGTACAGATGGAATTATAATACATATTTACAAAATGATGACTAGTGTGTGATATTTTTGAAATTGTGTGTTTCCAGAAATACATAATAAAATATTATGATTAATATCGCTGATGTTAGATGATAAAATGTGTGACATGGAACCTATGATAGTCGAAACCATGGGACGATTCCTGAGGTATCTCTACTTGTAACCTTAGATTAAAACAAAAAGGGTAGATACGGTACGCTCATACTTGCATCAAACAAAAACTGATCCCACTTTACTACATATGCAACACTCACACATCCACCTGTTTGTAAAGATACAATCGAACGAACGAAACAGCAATTTAAGTTTCAACGGGAGCGCGAACGGGACGGCGAGATCCGCGTCACTGGATTACCGACCAATCACGTGACCAGTATTCGATGTCACTACCGAATAAGATTCAAAACAAACAGCAATTTTTATGAAAAAATATATTTTATAGTACTTACGAATGAAAAGTGTACCGTGGGTTTTACTTTTAGTTCTTGAGCAATTTGAGCACTTTTTAAAAAAACACTTTTATCATATAAACACAAAAATATTAGCAATATTTCTTTTTGGCGTTCACATGTACGTCGTTTGCATGTCAAGTTGTGACTAAAGCGATTGTGGTCTTGGGCCACAATTTATGCGGATCACTTTTGTGAGGCTAGTGCCGTATCTACCCTTTTTAATCTAAGCTTGTAACCGACTTCTTCGGACTTGATTTTGTTTTGTGTCTGTTCAAAGACAATCGTTTTTTTTATTATTCGGACAACATAGATCATAATGACCAGCTGACCAGCGCGTGTCAGCGCTTATCGGCGCTGATCGGCGCCGATCGGCTTTATTTCTGTATACTGCCTAAATCTGTAATCCAGACGAAACCAGTATTAGATGTGGCAGCATTGAGAGACTCGATTTGAGGCTATGGCAGTAAGGCTGTTATTTTGCTTGAACTACTTTTATTTCATGTTAAAGTTAAGCTGGAATCTGTAACGATACATAGAAACACCACAAACTACAAAGGTTGTACTGTACTTACAAGCGGACGCGAGCTGAGAGAAATTCGAGAAATAGGTATTTGAAAAACTATTGTTGTCTCGCATTGACAAATACCATGCAATAGGGACAACAGTAGTTAACGCCGAAAACTGCGTATAAAAATTGCAAATTCGAGGTTTGGGTCTCAACTATTTCCTCCTCGAAAATTAGACATATGTTAAAGAAATTTTACCCATAGAATAATAAGTAGTTATTCTATGCCTGTATATTTTGTTTTTTTTTTTGTAAACGCTATAAAATCTCTTTTCTAAACATTTTTAGCGGTGATAAAAATAAGTTTATTTTTGTCATTTTTGAAGGCTTTCAGTTTTTTTGAAACACGAGATATAGAAAAAAGGAAGATATAGGAGCATAAAATGAGTAAAACATATTTTATGTATGAACATCAATTCTTTAGTGATAAAAATCAAAGAGGAATCAGTCGAGAAAGTTTGTATGGAAAAAACGTTGCCCGCCACCCGTCTTAACCTTTATTAGCTGTAATACAAAGACTCATTAAAGCAATGATTTACATTTATGAACTGAGTTCATATTATCTCCGTATAGCTTTGTAGACAATATCATCATAGAGCAGATGAGCACTATGCATATGAAGCTAGATCACGGGTCGTGTAAAGATGTGCATGTTTTAGCCGTTCCGAGCGCGGCGCGCGACACGTCGGCGGATAATGGCCGATAAATAGTGAAGTGTTACGGCGATGTCGATGCTCCGCGCTCGATAAAACGTCGATGATTCTTAACAAGATTGTCAGCGGTTAATGCTCGCAATGAATACTGGCTCACGTTCACTTTATTGGTGTAGCAATAAATATTATACGACACAGTTGATTTTAGAGGTTAAGTTTCAATACTCTAAAACAATTGAAGATGTATTGGTGTTGACTTGGAATTCTTTCTTAATATCTATATGTATAGGTAATATATTTTATGCTAAACTGAAAGCAACAAAATAAAATAGTAATATTAATATGTCCGAACAAAGCGGAGCACTATTTAAAATAAAATAAATTGGGAAATGTAGTATTTATGGAGCTGTTTACGTGTCATTGTTGTTTCTAAAGAACTATGTAGGTGATGCATTGACTTGTGATTCGATGACTAAGACGAAATTATGCATGTGAAAAAATATGCTCTTAAAAAATGTCCTTAAATATTCTTTTTCTCCCAAAAGGAGAAGATTCTTAATTCGTCATTCAATTTATTATTGTTGTTCGCGCTTATCTCCGAGGTCTCTTGACTAATTTCGATGATTCTTTTTTTGTTAGCGAGATGCTTAAGTTTAAGGCGTTCTTTACTTGATTGTCTTTTTCTATTCAAAATCTGTCGTAGTTATTTTGGCAGCAACGACCTCATAAAACAGATTTATATTCGAATTCCCAGTAGTTCAAAGCGTATAAGAGATACCTATGCTCGTAAACTATTTTTCCCCAAACAGTGCAGAACGAATGCAGGTGAACGCGCACCCCTATATAGAATAATTAACTTTTTTAATGACAACCTATCTGATTTTCATTTGGACTTGCTTACAATGTCTTTTATTCAATATAAAAAGGCCATTACTGATTGTTTACCAAACATTTAAAAATTGTGTTTTGTAACTTTTTTTAGTTATACCATCGATTTGCAAGTAGAATAGATATTACAAGCTTATCATGTTTTATAAAAATATAATCTCTGTGTTGTGATATACGAGTATTTTTAGTGGATAATGGTGTTGGTTGTGTAATGACATCGATATATTTTAATAGTGTTACTACATTACGTACAATATTGCACAATTGTTAGTTATCAAAAATAAATAAAAATAAAAAAAATAAAGATGGTCCTATGTCAATTTGATGAGAATCTGATGAACGCTCTCGGAGATAAATAACGGAACTCCGCAAATACGAACAGTACACATATCGTGTTCGGTTAATATTAAAGAGAGATCGTAGGTCAGACATTTATATTTAGTCAGTTGTAATTGCTCTGGCTTATAAAAATGCTCTGGCTTATAAAAAAAGAAAAAAAAATTTTTTTTACAAAAAATAAAAAAAACGTCTTCATAAAAACAAAACCACTAAAAAGCATACTCTTAACTTATATCTAAATTTAAGGTCAAAGTCAAACATTTGGAGTTGGTTCCATGCCAACCCAAGAGTTTTTAGCCACCAATTCAATGATCGTCCATTAGTAAAGGTTCTTGACTTCCATGATCGCAGAATCAAAGCGGTTAACATCTGCACCACCGAGATCCTTTCTCAGCAGTTTGTAACGTTACACTCCTACATACGCTACGAGGGATAGGAGAATGTAGCGGATATGGATTTAAACTGTAATGAAAGAAAATAATTTTTGTCGAAATTTTTTACCACGTACGACATAACTGTGGAATATGTTGTCGCCAGCAGTGTTTCCGGACCGATACGACCCAAAAAACCTTCAAAAAAAGAGCGTACTTCTTCCTTAAAGGCCGGCATCGCATTTGTGATACTCCTGGTGTTGCAAGTGTCCATGGGCGGCGGTGATCACTTACCATCAGGTGAGCCGTCTGCACGTATGCCCCCTATAACATAAAAAAAAATTGAAGAAAGGAAAAAAAACTAAGCTACGTAAGGAAAGACAGGAATATGGTACAAAAGAGAGAAATTTATTATTTCCTCATACAAAAGAGAGAGAAGACAGAGAGAATCTTGAAAAAAGTATGTTTCAAATTGCTCTCCCGCTATTGAACGAACGCACTCGCGAAACGCACTCGGAATAATAATACACACATCAAAAGTGTCTAGGGATCAAGCATTTTTATGCGGATTTCTTGAGATTGAGATGTGGCTTTGTAATAAATTTATGATTTTATAAATTTATATGGATCCTTTTTGGTGCATTTCATAATTTGAATCAGGAACTGTGAATCAAATTCGAGTAAAAGATGAAAATCAGCTGTCAATATTTTCCCTATAAAAACATACAACGCATTGAAGACATTATTAGTGCTACTGTTTCCCTACTACTGATTAAAACCAACGTTATTATGGAGCGGCGACGTCATTTAAGCAGGGAAGAAATGCTCAGAGCCGTGGGAATGATAGAAGCTGGTTCCCGGCAACGTACTGTGGCTTTAGCTCTGAATACAAGTCAGAGTGTTATCAGTCGACTTTGGACACGATACCGAAGCACTGGTACCGTGGCTGAGCGCCATGGAGGACGGTATCGCTGCACCACACGGAGACAAGACCGATACATTCAAATCTTAACTCGAAGAGCTCCAACAATAACCGCCATGATGTTAGCCGTGAGGCTTCATCACTCTTCAGGGAACTTAATTAGCGACCAAACAGTCAGAAACCGCTTGCATGAAGTGAACCTTCATTCCCGAAGACCGCTACGGGTACCACCTATAGCAATGCACAATCGTAGGATTCGATATCAATGGGCTCTTGAACACAGAAATTGGGCAGAAGAACAATGGCGTTTCGTGTGCTTTTCTGATGAGTCTCGTTTTGGTATGAGACCGGATACAAGACGTATACGACACTGGAGAACCCCTGGACGCCAACAGCGATTAAAATCCTGCCAGGAAGTCCATCCTTATAGTGGTGGAACCATCATGGTATGGGCGGGTATTTGGATCGGCGGAAGAACTGAGTTGATTTGGATCAGAGGCAACCTCAACGCTCAAATTTATGCTGAGACGATTGTATCAGACGTCATCGTTCCTCTACAAGTGCAAATCGGTCCCTTATTTCAGTTAATGCATGATAATGCACGACCGCACACCGCAAGAGTTGTAAGACAGACTCTCGCCGCAGCTAACATCAATGTCCTGCCCTGGCCTGCTCAGTCGCCAGACTTGAACCCGATTGAGCATGCATGGGATATGCTACAGAGAAGAGCTCTGCCGAATATGGAGGGTATCCAGTCGCAAGAAGACCTTTTTTTGTTGTTGCAACGAACATGGGCGGCCATTCCACAGCGTGATTTGGATGAACTCATTTTGAGTATGCCAAACCGATGTTCTTGTGTTGTTAGTGTTCGCGGTAGAAATACGGATTATTAATTGTTTAAGTTACCCAATAAAATTTTAGAGAAAACTGTTATTTCAGTCTTTTTTTCGAACTTTTGTGTTAGTGGTTCAAATGTCAAAAATCCCTTTATTAGGAAAATGGCAAATTTCTTTATTAATGCAAAGGTGACTTGGTTTATCGTTACTGTGACAAACGAAAACACTTTATTTGATGAATCCTTAAAGAAAATTTTAATTAATATCAATCAGGAGAAAAGTTATTGCAAAAATATATGTTGATCCCTAGACACTTTTGATGTGTGTATTTATATTATGGTTGTAATAGGCTAGTTGACTCATGTCGAATTGTATTAAATAAATGTTTATTTCTTAAAGTATTTGGTCTAGGGAACCTAAATATATCGATTTCACTTCATAAAAGCAGAAGATTGCTGTAGAAATTTAATTTGAAAAAATAATTTTTAGTCTATACTTTTTAAACACTAAAAACGCTGTTCACCACATCCGCCAATCTATATACTAAAATGGCCGACAGCGTTTTTGTATGTCCATGAAAAGTCTATTTTAAAATTGAAGATTTGTAGCTTTCTAGGTCTCAAAAAATACAATACATTTTTTTTCGGTCTAATAGAACATTTATTAACCATTTAAAACCTTTTTCCAAAAAGGGTCAACTAGTCTATTCAAAAAGGGCTCTTCAACTTTTACCATTGAATGGCATCCATTATTTTTTTTAATGAATTTTGAGCAAGAAATTAATTTAAATCTAAAGAAAATATAACTAGAAAAATTTAAACATCTAGCAGTTACATGCTTTAAAAAATAAAAATTATAAAGAAATTAATTATTGTAGAGTGTGAAAAACCATGTGGGAAATTAAAATGTCTGAAACGCAACAGAGCGGTTGTGACGTCAAAGTCCATAACAACGAATCAACAAACAAGCGCCATGTTCGCAGGATATGTCCACGTTAACGTGACCTAGTGTAAGTGCGTAATGCGCCCGCGAATATTTCCTATTAAGGCTATCCCGCAACACGTCAGAGGGTGGATTCGTCGCAAATGAATTTGCACCACGCGCAACGCAGCGGCTATGCGCTCAGAAGAAATGACGCACACAGGAGGTGCTGTAAGGAGTGCCGCCGCCCGCGTCTCCCATCTCTTCTCCTAGGAGAAGGGTCAGGGAGACGCGGGCGGCCGGGTGAGGGGATGTTTGCCCCCGCATCGTCGGCGAGGGGAGAGGGACGGGGAGAACTACGCTCCTCCTCCCGCTCCTCCGGGAACCAGTGGCCAGGTGTGGGGGGCGCCGGGTCACATTGCACGTTTTCTGAGACGTGTGGTGCCCCTGATACTCCGGGGAACCGCACGCCGGGGGGTCCGGCAACGGACAATCACTGGCGAGGCTGCGGTGCGTTGCGAATCCCGTGGCTACCAACCCGCACTCCCGGCACGCAATGGGGGGACTCTGGTTCTCGGATTGCGTGTCGGGTGACCAGTGCTGGAGTATTGCCTGGTTTTTAGTGGCCCTGCTTAGGGCGTAGCTAGGGCCCTGCTCACTTCGGCGAGTCTCATGGTTCGCTGAAGTGGGCGGGGAGGAGTCCCACATACCTTCTTCTTGCTCCCCCAGTGGTTGAAGGATGCGTAAAGCATTTTCCAGACACAACTAAAAAAAAGGTGCTGTAAGGAGTTTAAGCGTGCACAGTGTTGACGGCACGCCCAACAGTGGCAAGCATAAACTTTAATGGATATCTAAATTAAAGATGAATTCCCAATTATTAAGTCTTCTCTTTCTTACGTTCTTAGTTCTAATTACAATTAATTAAGCTTTATAATGTTGTCAGTTATAATTAAATTAATTTCAAGAATATCACCTTAATACAGTATTACAGCTTCGGATAAAGATATTATTAGGTAATCTCTGAAAAGGAATTATCGATACTATTTATACCAGTGACAATGAATAGATAATCTATATACAGACATCCTTGGAAATATTGAGATAATAAATTAATAAGCTAATAATCGCAAGTGATTTGTAGCTTATAACCTTATTTATGTATTAATACGGCTTATCGGAAAATGTTAATTCATACTGTTCCAAAATTATCGATATCGGTAAATTTAATGAGGAGACACAGTAGCGGCCCGGCGGCGGCAGACGGTTGCGACTATTTAAATTTGCATTCATAATCACAATGTCTGATCAGTTGCTCCATACTTAACTGTACCTAAACTTCTATTAGAAACAGTGTGAGTGAGACACTAATAATATCGAGCCCTTACCGCCAAATTATCGTAAGCGACACTCGCCAAATTATCGTAAGCGACACTTTTGTCGAAATGCGTTTTTTGTGGAAACTAATATTTTAAACCGTAACGGACCCATCTCTGTTGATATTTCCCTCCAAAAGAACACCGTTATAATATAATAGAAGGAAGAATAGAGGGAAATATCAACAGAAATGGTTCCGTTACGGTTTAAAATATTAGTTTCCACAAAAAACGCATTTCGACAAAAGTGTCGCTTACGATAATTTGGCGAGTGTCGCTTACGATAATTTGGCGGTAAGGGCTCGATATAGGAGACCCGGCATTTTTCATAGAAAAAATGCTAAACTTGTACACAGTTGAATTTGGTCTCAAAATAAAGCCAAAATTATTTGCTACATAAAACTACTTTTGCGTTATTTTTAGTGAATCGTGGAAAGAAGTTATATAATGATTAATATTTTTTGATATGGAAACCCTAAATCTTCAAGGGACAGAATTTTACTTCAAAATATTACTCAAGTGACTGTAAAAAGCATGATTCCTTTGCTTTTTCTAAATAAAAAAAAAACAAATGTCAATTTGACAATCCCAAAATGCAAACAAAAAAAACATTCGCATCTCGCATCCGCTCCCGCGTACTGTGATTTTGAATGTTCTTTGCTGTGATTGCCTTTTTATCCGTTATTTCTCTTGATGACCCGGCTACATATAGAGGTTATATTGACAAACCTACGTATTTGACATTGACAGCTAGCTGCTGATGACAAATATTGCCAGACTACGTTACCCAATTATGAAACACAGATAAAAAAAATAAAAAAGTATACAACTTTGGCACAAAATGCCGGGTGTCCTTTAACATAATTAAATAATTTTGTGGTACTTGCCATTGAGAGGTAATGTCACGACGCTGGGCGAGCGGGTTGGTGACCGCAGAACATAGCCACAATACAAACAAGAGCAGTACTCCGACTTCATACTACCTGCCACACCAGCCTTCGTCACCCGGCCTGCATGATGCTTCTTCACGCCTCTTTTAAAGGATCCCAGGTTGTAAGAGGGAGGGAACACGTGAGCGGGCAGAGCATTCCATTTACGTATAGTGCGAAGAAATGAATCTCCGAACTCCTTTGTACGCGTTGGAATAGTGGCCACAGTTAGTCGGTTGCAACGAAGGCCAGCGCGTGTGGCAGCCACTCTTTCGCTCTGTCCTATTGGTGGCTGCGTCTGTTGGCTTGACTGAGTCACTAATGGTCGCGTTTAGGGTGAGGCCAAACGAGCGTAATTTTGTGAGTGGTGAGTCGCAGAATTTCGGTCGCAGAAATTCTGCTGCATTCGGTTTCATACAAAAAGGCAGTTGGTGCCACACGACAACGCAAAATGAGTTGTCTGCCGACTCAATGCGCATAAGCTCGTCCGAATTTCGGTCGGGGTGAGGGTAGGGCAAGGAAGGGGAGTGGGGAAGCAACGGTTTGTTACAAGTTGCGTGGTGTAATAATTCTTGAAAAACACGTAATGGCATATGATAGTACTTTTCAAACATATCTGGATTTGCACATAAACTTCATATAAAGTATGGAACTGTCCACATATCAACCTCTGACTATTCAGTGGGTTTACCCAGTTTCTTTTTCTGGCCTCATCTTCTGAATATGCTTCGTAAATACACAATATTTTTAAATGGATCCATTGCACTCGACGACACGAACACCCCGTACTAACGCTCAATAGTAACTGAATAAATTACGTTCGTATGGCAGCTCAACAGAAATTCAGTTGAACGTAAAATAAGTGACCGAAAATAAGCGACTCACAACTCACAAAATTACGCTCGTTTGGCTTCACCCTTAGTGGCCGCGATTTGTCGCTCAATGTGCGCTTGCTCAAAGTCTAGAAAAAATCTTTTCCGAATGTTTGTTAATGGTTTTTCAATTTAAACAGATTCTGCATTAGAGTCCTAAATCGACTGTGTAAAATTATTTATTTACAGTATCAAGTTACATTGCAACACTTTAACAGCTAAACCGTCGCTGTAGTCACTTTCAGTGAAAATCTGTTTTTACGGAGCTCGGAGAGTTATCAGATGTATATCAATCACTGATAAGAACGTGCAGTAACACCTTTACTGAACACACATCTACTGAGCGACTGTACATTCTATAATACATACACTCTATAATCACTCAGTTATGTGGTATGGTATTTAGTGATTGACGACCTCCGTGGCCGAGTGGTTTGTACGCCGGGTTTCAGTGACGCCGACTCGAGAGGTCCCGGGTTCAAATCCCGGTGGGGGCAGATGTTTGTGTGATGAATACGAGCATTTGTACTCCAGTCATGGATGTTTAATATATATTTCTAAAAAAATGTACTTATATATGTACTGTTTAAGTATTCTATCCGTTACCCTAGTATCCCATAACACAAGCCTTATATGCTTACTTTGAGGCTAGCCTAATTGGTGTGAGTGTTGGAAATATTTATTATTATTTATTATAAAGTTCGTTGTTCATTCGAACCTAAATATACACACTAACTCTACTAATGTAAATAGTTTTGGTTGAGTAGAAAACAAGATGTTGGTACAAGAGTAGGGGTATTATCCAGATTTTTTTAATTATACTCGTATTGAATATGAATTACATTAACAAAGAATAAAATGTGAATTACAAAAACATTTTAATAAAAGGAAATATTGATTTAAATACCATACGATTGTAACTATAGTCTATTCACTTTGGCGTGAGACAAAGTGTAAACAAAGAATCTGAGGTTCTAAAACTTTTATACCCACTAGTCAATGATTACGTATAATTTATGTTCCCTATAATTTATTAACAACTTTAAACTTAACAGAAAAACTCAACAAATAAAACAAGGAAATAACAAGAATTTAGCAAATATGATAGAATATGCACGCTCGCGTCAACAGGTTGATCGGGAGAGTAAAGATGGGTAACGTAAACCGACCGATTACAAAACGCAACACTTCAACGTAAAATACTTATATCATGTCTACTCTTAAATTTTATCGCATTATAATACGGCTTAAGTTTGGGAATGATTTTGTTTTTAGGTCTTTTTCCATGTCAACTTAAGTTGTTAAAATACTTTTATCAGCAAAATAAAAATATACGAATTTATGATGAGTATGTACGTTAGATATGTGCGAAATATTTTATTTTCTTATCCATATGTATGTACCAGCTTTTAAAATAATTAACTTAATATCTCCCTACATTTCCTATGTAAATATTATTTAATCTTTACTTTTGTCAAACGTGACCTTAAAAAGTATCCTTTTTATGGTTTGTTTACATTTTGTCTCACACCAATACGAATCACTACATAGTATAAAGAAAAGTCTGCTATCTGTCCTTATGTCCCTATGTATGCTTAGATCTTTAAAACTGCGTAACGGATTTTTATGCGGTTTTTTTTAATAGATAGAGTGATTCAAGAGGAAGCTTTAAATGTATAATACATGCATAATATAGTAGAGAAACACTGATAATTTTAGAGGTTTTTAATGTAAGGTCGTTTGTTGCGCTTACATTGCAAATGCTGGCTGAAATAATTGAAATAATGCACTACAGTATTGTATACCTTAAAAAGGTCTACAAAAAAGTCCGCGATGGTATATCCCTTCGGGATAACCCACACTAACGATTTTTTATTCTATACTTTTTACGAGAAATAATAGCTTATTTATGAAGCGATTTTCAGCAACATAAAATTCATCCTTAACCAATTAAGTACCTTAAATACATATATTGTGATTTAATGTATTAAAGGTAATTTTTTTTCGAGCATAGCGAAGAAAGCTTGCTCCTTAAATGCTTTGTGTATTTAATGCAGATCAATTTGGCCCTTTAAAGCATGTAATTTAAATGAATATTTTCGTAGATATTACAGATTTTAAAATGCAGGGACATAGCGGTTCCGACGTTACCGGGCGGGGGGCCTGGCGGCGCGTGCCTATTGTAATTAGGTATAAGAAGAATGTCATTGTCTATAATACAAGCCTAAGAACAAAAACTATAGTCTACACTTCAGCTCTACACCGAAGCGAAGCGAGGGCGGGCCACTAGTAGACTATAAATGAGTAATGGTATAATTTTGTTTCTTAAAAGCCAGAACTTTTTTCGAAATGTCAGGATTTTTGAAATTCCTAAATGGTAACCCTGTACAAGAGTACTATCGACGTGGGCAAGCTACTCTACCAATCACTGAAGACGAGGATCTTTGAATTATGGACTAAACTTCCTCTGCCTTTACATTTTCAAATTGAACTAAAAAAAAAATTAAAATGTATTAAATATATTGGAACGAAGTTCCTTACGGCAGGCTTGGAGGGGATAGGGATTTTGCTGCGCGACCGAACTGAAAAAAAGGTGATAGTAAAACCGTAAGAACAAATCCGTTAAATAAGACGTGCGCAGGCGCGACAGTCGTATACACAAGCGAGTAGTGTATAATACCTTTCTCTTTCTCCCTCTTTCTTTTCGTTCTCTCATCCCTTCTCTTTCTATTACCACTCCGCCCCGCCAATGCATAGTATATACTCATGAATTCATGGACAAGCACGTGGAGAATACTCACATTATGGCAGGCTTGGAGGGGATAGGGATTTTGCTGCGAGAGAATGTGATAGTAAAACCGTAAGAACAAATCCGTGGAAAAAAGTGCGTGGAATAAAACCGTTAAATGAGGGAACTTCGTTCCTACCTGGTGTCCCACGACACCACATCATTTTCTGTTTTTCTTCTAGCAATCTACACTGCTAGCTACGTGTTTTAAACGTATCGTTTGGGAAACTTCAAAGAAATTTCGAATTGGTACAGTAGGGATGTACCTAGTGTTGGGATGACGACGGGGTAAATTATACGGATTTCTAGGTAGACCGTCAGTGAAAATAATAAACATTTTTTATGTTTTTATTTATTTCTAAGCATTTAACAGATAACAGATAGAACAAATTTAAAAAAAGACATCCACGCGGATTTTTTTCTAGTTAAACTTTTCTTTAGATTTAAACATCTAGCAGTTAAATGCTTTAAAAATTAATAAAATCATAACTATAATTGCTATTTCTTCTTTCAATTGTTTGATTCAAATGCTTGAAAAAGTATTCATTTGACATTGTGGGCTACCTACAATACGAAGAGATGGCGCTGCCTTGCAGCTTAAGCTAGGAAAATTTCTACGCGGCCATCAGGGCCGTGGTAGTATAATTGGTCAGTGCATTCTCTCGGATTGCGAAGGGTGCGGGTTCGGGTCCCGTCCGCTGCCTGGTCCGCGTGGATTTTTTTCTAGTAAAACTTTTCTTTAGATTTAAAGATTTTTTTTATTTTTTTCTATCAACCAAAAACTGTCAATATTAATGCGTATCAAATTTCGAGAATCCGGGCTCGTGACGTCACTTCTAAGTAAAAATTGTACCAATGCGTGACGTCATGTCACATTTCAAATCAATATACCTATCTCTGTAACGTTTTGATTGTGTGAGTCTATCTGTTAGACAAAGAAAAAAAGTTAGTCATCCCTACTTGTATACCAGTTGAATCTACCGTTCGCTAACTATACTAGTGTACAGGGCCCTTTATTTATTAGCAGCCTCTAACACTTAATGATTTATACAACTTATTATTTATTTGGAAATAAGCAAGTTCTTTTCATCAAAAATAAACAAGTATTTGTACTTAATTGTTGCTTTGTAAATAAAAGGAGGAGCTTGATGGCGCAGGTGGTTAGCGCGTACGGCTACGATCGTTGAAGTTAAGCAACTTTCGCAGTGGTCGGTCATTGGATGGGTGACCAAAAATTTACTATCTCGAGCTCCTCCGTGCTTCGGAAGGCACGGTAAGCCGTTGGTCCCGGCTGCATCTGCATTCGTTAGCACCCACCAATCCACACTGGGCCCGCGTGGTGGATCATGGCCCAATCTACCTACTCCGTCCATAGGGAAGGCCTGTGCCCCAGCAGTGGGGACATTAATAGGCTGATGATGATGATGAAATAAAAGGCTGTAATTGCTATCCAATCTTCCTAGTGCACTCTTGACAGATGGGTCGTGGTCATGTCTCGGTCGATTCGTGTGCCACTGATGGAAACGCGATGCGTCGCTATGCAGCTCGATGTTTTGCAAAGCGTGAGCAATCATTTACGCTAGAGTGCGTCGCCCACCTTAATCTTTAGCCGCGTATCCACTAGAGGCAGCCTCGGGTCGAGCGGCTGCCTCACTCCGAGGCTGCGCAAGTGGAGACGCTGCCTCAACCTGAGGCACGCCGCGACGCGAGGCAAATTCGTCGCCGCGAGCCGAGCCATATTTTGTCGGTTTCTGTGCCGTGCTCAAAGGCGCCTCAGTCCGAGCCGTGTGTTTAATGGAGACGGTCGCTAAAATTTCGAAAGCTATCGCCACCTTCCAACGTCGTGTCCAATAGCAAGTGTTCACATCCATGTATAGTTCTATTGCGGTATAATTCTTTTATCCACCAGCGATGCTTCCTCTTTTGTATAGCTTTTTGTTGCCTCCTCTTTTTCTTAATAATGGTTATTGCTAAAAAAGCAGCAGCTACTCGACGCGCGTCTGGTGCCATCGCGTTTTGGCTTTTAACTGCGCAGTGCGCCGCCAGCGGATCAAGCTGGGGCGATACGCCTCGAGTTGATCCGCAGCCGTTGCCTCAGAGAGAGCAGCCTCAAACTGAGGCTATTTGCTTCAAGTCGAGGCCGCTCGACGCGAGGTTGCCTCTAGTGGATACGCGGATTTTGAGACAAGCATATAACTACTGGCAGAATCAACCAGGGAGCCTAACTCCTCACACATTTATGCGCGCACACCTCATCAGACGTAAAACCGTAACCCTTCCCCCTCGTGTATCACCACGAGAGTAGTAACAAGGAGGGGGGGCGAGGAAGCGCCCACGTTGAAAGTTCGCATAGAAGCACTTTTATTTATTTAAACTTTATTGCCACAATTACAAAAATGGACAAAAGGCGGACTTAACGCTAAGCATTCTCTGCCAGTCAACCTTTAGGCATAAAGAAATCCACGAAGATTGGAGGGCAAAGGAATCAGACAGTTACTTTTCACTTTCGTAGAATATTGTTTCAATAATGATCGTAACAACACATGAACGGTGTTCACGCCCGGAGCTATAGAGGCTCCACCAACGGCGACCTCGATTACGAGCCACCACGATTTAAAGCCCAGACGTCAACCTTGTCGGAGAGCGCCCGCGAGACCTTTTGCCCTCAACTTTCCCTTGCACCACCAACCGCTCACATGGAGTTCTCATTACGAATAATATGCCCGAAGAATTTGAGGATTCGTATTTGCACAGTTGACGATAATCTCTCTTATGTTGAGTTCTCTGAGGATTGAAACGTTGGTACGGTGCGCGGTCGCCTCCCACACCACATTTCCAGAGCGTCAATCTTGCGACGGTCTTACGGTCTGAGTGGCCATGTCTCAGCTCCATATAAAAAGATTGGAAAAACCAAGGATCTTATTTTAGACGAACCTTTTTGTTTTTGGTTATCCTACAATCTCTCCAAATCTTTGTGACTTTTTCCACTCATGATCTAGTCATGGCGCAACGTGTTCGAATTTCATCCTCGTCATTGATTCGATCATTTACGCTAGAGTGTGTCGCCGATTTAATAAGGTCTGTCCACCTTGTCGGAGAGCGCCCGCGAGACCTTTAGCCCTCAACTTTCCTTTCCACCACCAACCGTTCCATGGAGTTCTCATTACGTGTAATATGCCCGAAGAATTTGAGGATTCGTATTTGCACAGTTGACGATAATCTCTCTTATGTTGAGTTCTCTGAGGATTGAAACGTTGGTACGGTGCGCGGTCGCCTCCGACACCACATTACCAGAGCGTCAATCTTGCGACGGTCTTTCGGTCTGAGTGTCCATGTCTCAGCTCCATATAAAAAGATTGGAAAAACCAAGGATCTTATTTAAGTCGAATCTTTGTGTTTTTGGGTTATCCTACGGTCTCTCCAAATCTTTGTGAGTTTTTCCACTTGTAATCTAGTCATGGCGCAACGTCTTCGAATTTCATCCTTGCAGCCCCCATCGTTGGTAGTCCAATATTATGCCCAAATTAATCTAAATTCCTAAGGCAATAAGATACATTCCAATTTCATTCTATCGTTTATGTAAAATATATGACCTTTTGTTTTTAAGAAAGTAAATTAGTTAGAAATTTAATGTCCAAATGGAAACAGTTACTGACGAATTTTGTTATTTTTTCTTAATTACACATCATTAATTACAATTTTAATTATAACTGTAATAAATACCTTTCCCCTTCCGGCGTGTTGCCTTGCCGAAAAGCTTTAACATTTGAATAAAACGATCAAAGTTAATGTTTATTACAGTAAGTTATAATAAAAAATATTTTTATTGAAGTGAAACTTCTTTATCGGCGTTGGAAAAAAATTTACCGTCACATTTTTCGGTTACGCGTCACATTTTTCCGTTACGCGCCATCTTTTTTTATATTAATAGTTGATAACTGAATGATCACACTGTCGCCGGCGAGAACTCTCTCTACTCGTTTGTAGCTGAGTGACAATAGTTATTAAAGATAAGACTCGCTCAGCGATACTCGCTCAGCGATACTCGCTCAGCGATACTCGCTCAGCTATACTCGCTCGGTTAAGCTGGCTTGGCTGTCAAAAGCCGTGCGCGTGCATTTTAACTCAGGACTGCCAATTCGTTTCTAGTTTCTACTCGCTTATCGTTCATCGTCGGAGGTGGAACATGTGCCTTAGATTACTGAGCCGTGTAATCATGACAGTTTCATAGGCAGTAACTTGTATTCATGTCTATGATAATAAAATCCTTTTGTTTAAACTTTATCTAATTTAACTTTATTTAACCAATTTCTGGAAAGTTGCATGTAGATCATTTTTCGAAAAATAAGGCCATAAAGAAGTTTCACTTCTTACGTGTGTACACTAGTACACGCACACATTTTTTTTTATTTGTAATTTCCAAATATACATATTCAATTTTATAAAAAATAAATGATGAAAGACTGTATCTGAGCATGTTGATCACGAATAGTTGAATTAATAATGGTAACCGTTTTTTTTACAAAACTGTTAATTAGCACGTACCTTATCCTTACGAAAAAATAACTTTTTCGCTGTATTCACAACATTACTCATTATTTCATAACTGTGTTTCGTTATTAAGAAATAACTAGCAAACCAGTGAACCAAATGTTCACCAAAACCTGATTTAAAAAAAAAAAAAAATTAATTGGGAACTTCGGAGATTTTGTGTGGTTTCGTTTGAAATTCGTGATTTCTCGAAAACCGAAAGTGCTACGTTACTCAAATCCGGTTTGTAGTCTTATCAGACTATTCTTAACTTATAACTTAAATATTCTCTTTATCTATCTCTTACGGTTTGGCAGCTGAAACAGCACCACAGACGGACGGACGGACTTGTCTAATAGATAAGAGATTAGGCATTTGATAAAAGCATTCTTAATAGGTAGATTAGTTTTGATATAGTATGATGTTTTCATTTTTGGCCTAAGAACCAACACCAATTAGGCATTTATGATAATTCTTAGTATATTTTTTGCGATAATTATCAGTATTTAGATTGTGACGGACACTTCCAGTTAAGTAAGCTAAATTAAAAAGTTAATAAATAATCTGAAACAATAAATACCATTTTATGTGTATAATCTATGACAGCGCTGCAAACAAAAACCACTTTCTTCCTAATGCCGGCACTTCACTTGGCTATTCGTATTTGCTATTTAAAAACATGACATCAGTCTGTCTTTTTCATTCCTTATTATTAAGCATGACAAGGACAAACTGTTGTCAAGTGAAGGGCCGGTATAAACTCGATACTCTGTTGTTGTGGTGCAGGCAGTTTGCATTCGTAGTAATCTGTGGCATTCGTGCATTCTCCTTAGAGTACTTTTTATATACAGAAAATTCTCGTTCGGATTACCTGCTGTGTGTGTTTATTTGCGATTGTTTTTCCTTTAATTTAACTTTATATTACTATTTCGGCTATCTAATATGCCATCAATGTTATTAAAGACAAGAGACCTTTTTACCAAGTGCTAGTGAACCTGTGCCACAACATCCTGAGAGGATCAAACTGCCAAATTATGCAAGAGCACCTGATACACTTATTTATATAATATACATGTGTTAAACAAATTAATTCAATATGATACATTTATGTAAAAATTGTCAATAAATAATAAGAAGCAAAACTATTGTTTTTATTATATTCATGATTCCTACCTAACCAAGTTTTTTCTAATAGTTATTCTTTAAAATCGCACCGAATAAAATGAATTAGTTGTAATATTAATTCACTTCATACTGAGTTCATACCAAGTTCATAGGTTGACCTATGTTTCATTGAATATTAAACATAACCTCAAAAAAAAATAGTTTTCCTAATAAATTAAGTTCTCAGAAGTGTTTGTCAATAATCTTTGTTTTTACAGTCATTTACTTGTGATTTCGAACCTAGAAAATAATATTTCATGATTGTTGGTTCTTAGGCTAACTATGTATGGACGCAGAACAATGTCCTTTCACTCTCATCATTTTTTCATAACGCGCCTAAAGAAGTATAACTTCAAAAATAATAATAACAATGTGGGCTACCTACATTGCGAAGAGACGGCGCTGCGTTGCAGCCCAAGGCTAGAGAAAATTCGACACGGCCGTCAGGGCCACGGCAGCATAATGGTCAGTGCATTCGCCCGGATAGCGAAGGGTTCAAGTCCCGTCTGCTGCCTGGTCCGCGTGGAATTTTCTCTAGTAAACTTTTCTTTTGATATATCATTACAAATCCCATATAACATTTAAGTAAGTTCAAAGGAATTTTGTTTCCTAACTTCCATTTTTTGTTACATTGTTGTTATCATAATAACAACATGTTTTCGTTGTGCATAACGTAAGATATGCATAATAAATTGTCTATGAATGAATCAGTTGCAAAAAGAAACTTCGCGCATTATAGATAAAATTTTTAGCATTAAAAACGTAATAATAAATAATTTATTTGAAGGAAAACGGTCCGCTTCCGTAAAAAACAGGATTAATACGTTGTTTATAGCCGACGACAAAAACATCGTCAGGAGAGGATAGACCTGCTAAGATGGCTGCCACTCGCCACAACAAGATGCAGAATGATGAGACGTTTTGATAAATAAAATTATTATTATAAATAAAATAGAGCTCGATGGCGCAAGTGGTTAGCGCGTTCGGCTACGATAGTTCGCAGTGGTCGGTCATTGGATGGGTGACCAACAATTTACTATCTCGAGCTCCTCCGTGCTTCGGAAGGCACGTTAAGCCGTTGGTCCCGGCTGCATCTGCAGTCGTTAGCACCCGCCAATCCGCACTGGGCCTGCGTGGTGGGTCTTGGCCCAATCTCCCTATTCCCTCCATAGGGAAGGTCTGTGCCCCACCAGTGGGGACATTAATAGGCCGATCATGATGAAATAGAATAAAATAAATAAATATTTCCAACACTCACACCAATTAGCCTAGCCCCAAAGTAAGCACTGCAGGCTTGTGTTATGGGATACTAGGGTAACGGACAGAATACATATACTGGTACATAAATATTAGTATATTTATATAAAATACATATTAACCATCCGTGACTGGAGTGCAAATGCTCGCATTCATCACACAAACATCTGCCCCCACCGGGTTCGAACTCTGGACCTGTCAGTTTGGCGACACCATGAAACCCGGCAGCCGGCGGCGGAAACAGAGATTGTCAAAATTATGTGTTTAAACTTTAAAATTTTATTTGACATTTAATGGATTAACTTTTTAAATTGAATATTGGTTATATTAATTAATTATTCAATATACGTATAATCAAATTTACTAGGAAGGGAAAACAAAATCGTAAAAAATGTTTTGGGATACTAGAGTAACGGATATCATACACATACTGATACATTACTATACTAAGTATCTCTTATCTATTAGACAAGTCCGTCCGTCCGTCTGTCTGTGGTGCTGTTTCAGTGGCCAAACCGTAAGAGATAGATAAAGAGAATGTTTAAGTTATAAGTTAAGATTAGTCTGATAAGACTACAAACCGGATTTGAGTAACGTAGCACTTCCCGTTTTCGAGAAATCACGAATTTCAAACGAAACCACACAAAATCTCCGAAGTTCTCAATTAATGTGATACATTTTTTTTTTAAATCAGGTTTTGGTGAACATTTGGTTCACTGGTTTGCTAGTTTCTGTTATAAATTAAATTGTTGTTATAAATAAAATAAAATTAGCCTAGCCCCAAAGTAAGCACTGCAGGCTTGTGTGTGTTATGGGATACTAGGGTAACAGATAGAATACATATACTGATACATCACTATACTAAGTATTTAATAAATAGATATAGAGAATAAATATTTAAGAAATATGTACATTATGAATATCCATGGCTTAGGTACAAATTCTATCACACAAACATTTGCCCCACAGGGATTCAAACGGGACCTCAGAGCAGGCGACACCCTGAAAACCAGCGTACATACCACTCTAGCTATGGAGGTAGTCATCATCATCATCAGCATCAGCCTATTAATGTCCCCACTGCTGGGGCACAGGCTTCCCTATGGATGGAATAGGGAGATTGGGCCATGACCCACCACGCGGGCCCAGTGCGGGTTGGTGGGTGCTAACGACTGCAGATGCAGCCGAGACCAACGGCTTAACGTGCCTTCCGAAGCACGGTGGAGCTCGAGATAGTAAATTTTCGGTCACCCATCCAATGACCGACCACTGCGAAAGTTGCTTAAATTCAACGATCGCTTCGGAACGCGCTAACCACTTGCGCCATCGAGCTCCTCTATGGAGGTAGTCAAAAATCTATAAACTTATAAAAAAAATGGGTGCGTGTACTTATGTAGGCGAAGAGAAGGAGAAGTTATCCTCCTTTGGCATCGTTTAAAATTAGTTTTTAATAAAAGTCTGGAAAAGGACGAAGTCAATAAAGTTCAGTTTTAATTTGAAAAAATAAATAAATAATCAAAATATTCAATTAAAATCGCTACTGAATATAATTTATTAGAACATATGTGATTTGCACTTGTATGAAACTCAAACACGTATTCCGAATATACAAACTAGAAACATGTGGATAAATATTATAAATATGAATACCTATAACTGTTACTTTATTACAAAAAATAAAGATGTGGTTTTTGGTTCTACTACACCAATGGTCAAGAGATGGCGCTGTAGTCTCCTGAATCTCGCTTTGGTTCCGTTGTTCCAGATTAATAAATACTTTTGATAGGCCTTCACAATGCAGTCGTTAGCACCCACTAAATAGAGATTCTATTTCTATTTTGTTGGTAGATTTTCTTAATGTGCGGTAAACACAAAAGTAACGCATGAAGTTGGTCGCTAAAGCCAAGACCAACTCCTTGAACTTTTGTAAAAATGTGCCTTGCTCGTTCAATTTAGTGATAAGAAAATAATCTTCCAGTCTATAGGATGCTTCTGTGACTAAAAAATTAGTTATGCCAGCCTTTGAAATAGCAATGTGCAAGATGAGTCTTTTAATTATCAAGATAATTATCCCAATCTAACAAACCTTGATTAACTAGATAATTTTTAGAAATGACAATTTAGTACCAGTAGGCTAAGCACTTAACGTACTAAATTTTACATTTAAAATCTAATTTAAGGCTTATCTTTCTGAATGTCGAGAAGAAGCTCTCCATAATTGATGGAGTTCGTGAGTCATTTCAAGTACATTTAATCTTCGTCTTTAGATAATAATTAAAGTGTACACTTTACATCTAAACTTTCAGATCGTGGACAGCGATATTTTACTTTAGTATAGTTATGGTATGTCGTGTGAGGCGGGTCGTTACGTTCCCTAAAATATGGTTCATGCGTCATGCTCGTGAACGGGTGCTGCCAGCGGAGATGAGTCTGCCCTAACTACTTTGATATTTAAGATGTAAATGTTTAATTACACCTATTATAAATAACTCTGTTTGTATTTATACTGTGTGACACAGCAATCAAAATGCAGGTGAACAAATAATGTATAATTTCACATTATGCAATGAAAGGTGACTTCATGAATCATCTTTGAAGTCATTTTTCAACTTGACGACTCTGTAAATGATAAAACAGGGAAAAAAAACAGCCCTTGCTGAGTTTCTTACCGGTTCTTCTCAGTACAAGGTCTCCCGCCGTAGATTTACGAACCGGTGGCGTAGCTTCTAGACATTCATTATGTGCTTGTAACAGCCTAAACTGAATAAATAATTTTGATTATGATTATGATTATAGCAAATGTTGCAGCCGATTGTTTGTTGTATTTTATATTTATATATATCTTATACCTACACCGTGAATTTCAAGTTACCTGAGAAACTTAAAAAAATGAGTATATATAATATATACATGCATGTAAATATAAATATTTCATTTACTAGCTATTGTTGTGTAGCAACAAAATAAATAGATAAATAAAAAAAGGGATAAAAGAAAATTGAGAAGAACAGTTCTCCCTCCCTCGCCCGAACACACTTTTTGCAATGCGTCAAGCGTGCGTCAGAGGTTTCACTTCAAAAATTGTGTAAATAAAGCTAGTGTGAACAGTAAATATACTTCACGCCCATACAAAAATATTGATTTATATCGTGCACGAAATAGCCTTAGTGTCGCCGCACACGGGCCACACGCCACAGCCACAAACGCCGCCACGAGAAGCTAGAAGCGGCTACTAAAGTGGCTGAAGCGCGCGACAGCGGCCGACTAAGGTAAGGGAGAGAGGGGTGGGGTATGGCGCGAGTGACGTGTGTTGGCGTTTTGTATCGGCGCATTAAGTGGCCGGTGCGGGCCACAAGAAGCGAGCAATGACGATTTGTAGCGTGTAGCGGCCACCGGCGTACCGTGTATGGCGAGCCCATATAAAATGTATGAAAACTACAAGAAATATGCCGGTGGCGGCGTTTTGTGGTTGTGGTCGGTGGCCCGTGTGCGGCGACACTTAAACGGTGCACATTATTATATAGGTACATACGTTACAGTTAAAACCAGATTTTAGATAGAACGCGTATTCCCTAGTTAGAACTAGTTTTTACTAAATGCCTTTGTTAAAACTAGAATTGACTAATGCTGAAAATAGAATATCATTTGAAATTAGTTCATACTAGACAACACGCGTTTTTCCGAAGCGAGTCAGTTAAAACTGTTCTCAATAATCAAACCACTTGAAGAACCTAAAACAGGTCTTTAAAAATATTTACAGATCAGATTATGGAACCTGTCGGGCACAGCAAATAAGAATTATTATAATAATGCCAATTTCGAACATAATCAATATGAACCATTTATAAAAAAAATGGGTGCGTGTACTTATGTAGGGGCGTGAGAAGTTATCCTTCTTTGGCATCGTTTAAAATTAGTTTTTAATTGCATGCAAATAATTAATTACAATAAATTAATAAAAAGTCTGGAAAAGGACACAGTCAATAAAGTTCAGTTTTAATTTGAAAAAATAAATAAATCTAAAGAAACATCAAGCAGTTACATGCTTTAAAAATAATAAAAATTATAAATAAATAAATAATCAAAATATTCAATTAAAATCGCTACTGAATATAATTTATTAGAACATATGTGATTTGCACTTGTATGAAACTCAAACACGTATTCCGAATATACAAACTAGAAACATGTGGATAAATATTATAAATATGAATACCTATAACTGTTACTTTATTACAAAAAATAAAGAT
The DNA here is from genome assembly GCA_902850365.2 of Chilo suppressalis. Classification (NCBI taxonomy): domain Eukaryota; kingdom Metazoa; phylum Arthropoda; class Insecta; order Lepidoptera; family Crambidae; genus Chilo; species Chilo suppressalis. The sequence continues at coordinate 1,469,663 of OU963899.1, read as the reverse complement.
GTGGTTTTTGGTTCTACTACACCAATGGTCAAGAGATGGCGCTGTAGTCTCCTGAATCGCGCTTTGGTTCCGTTGTTCCAGATTAATAAATACTTTTGATAGGCCTTCACAATGCAGTCGTTAGCACCCACTAAATAGAGATTCTATTTCTATTTTGTTGGTAGATTTTCTTAATGTGCGGTAAACACAAAAGTAACAGCATGAAGTTGGTCGCTAAAGCGACCAACTTCATGCTGTTAAAATTTTGTGTTACAGTGATGCGCGCGCATCTTAAAATTTCACTCTCATAATTTTTTCATAACGCGCCTAAAGAAGTATAACTTCAAAAATAACAATTTGGGATCAGGCTTTATGATTGGAAAAAAAGAATACATCTAATAATAAACTCATTGTATTTGTATTGTTTTTTTCCAATCACATAATTCATTATACATTACATTACATATAAAAAAAAAGAAAATATATATATTTTTTTAAATTGAGTGCATAATTATGTCATTGTAATATTTACTATACTTCAAAAGCAGCATATGCTTAGACGGAGTTATAACTTTTTATTAACTATTTAACTGTTTTTTAGCCACTTACAAACTCGTTTATTTATAACTTACTTACTACCCTGCCACAAATTTATGAAAACTGAAGAGTTTATTATATATTTGACTTTATTACAAGTAAATATGATTGAAAGTCCTTTAAATAACTTCTTAGTAACGTAAGGCCAAATTTAGAAAACGATGTGCCTTACTTTAATTTTTCTTAGTTTTTAGTCGCTTACCTTTAACTTTTGTTATTTTTTATTAATGCTTAATGTAATCACACCTTTTTGAGAAAAAAAAATACGTAAGCTCCATGCTATTTTCTAAACTATAAAGCTGGCTTTTAATTTAAAAATAGTACCTAGCTATACTTAACTTTTGTTAATTAATAATATTAATGTGATGGAAGTTGACATCAACACATGTATTCAATTTTTGATATCATCTTTCAATTGACGACACTGTATGAAACAAAACAGGGAGAAAAAAATAGCCCTTGCTGAGTTTCTTGCCGGTTCTTCTCAGTACAAGGTCTCCCGCCGTAGATTTACGAACCGATGGCGTAGCGTTTGACTTTCACAAGAGCTTGTAACAACCTAGACTGAATAAATGAGTTTGAATTTGAATAAGATCTCGTTTCAAAGATCACAAATATAAGGCAATTGCTAGAAACATGATTTGAAAAGGATAAGTATATAATTATTTTTCTAATTTCCAAATTACTCTTTTGCCTCTCCTGAAAAATTGGCTTTTGGCGGTTACGGTAATTTATATTACAAGTGATGATATGACTCTGTGTCCTAGATCTCTTTAATAAATATTTTTAAAACTATATCTTGTTTTCAATCCGCTGTTCATATTTGTCGGGTGTCGGGGCTGGCTATCCTCCCCAAGAGCTAGAGCCTTGTTCCGTCGTCCGTAACGCAACCCTTTTTCACTACAAATGCAGTCTCTAAGTCCTGTATTGTGGTAGATTATGTTCACTAATAATTGAGTCAGTAGATCGTTGAATGTTGATAAAATGAAACACTTAATTTCATCGCTTCCCAATTCCGTTATTAAGTTCTGAAATTTACCCAAAATCGAATCTTTCCCTCAGGAATATGTGCACCCAATATTTAATATCCATGGCTGTCTTTCTTGGTTTTCTTAAACAATAATAGGAACATCACAACGAGAACTTCGTCAACGTCCATCGTGAACAGTCGCCTCGCGTAGAGTGCCTAAAATTGGGTAAAGCTTCAACCGTGACCGACAACCGATTATTAATCGTGTGTGTGAACAAAGGCACCGACATCCGATTAATATACGGATCCGACACCCGAAAAATGGGAACCAGCTCTTATGGGAAACTAGGGTAACGGATTAGGGATAAGTTAATTTATGTAGAAATACATATTAAACATCCATGACTGAAGTACAAATGCTCGTGTTCATCACACTAACATCTGCCCCCACCGGGATTCGAACCATGTAACCCGGTGTACAAACCACACGGCCAAAGTGATCGTCAAGTTCGATTTGATTCGTCGATATTGAACACTAGCAGTCGCCCGCGACTAGGGTAACCATTTAGGAATTTCAAAAGTGCTGACATTTCGGAAAAAGTCCGGACTTTTTAGTAACAATATAAGTATCATTACTCACTTAGTAACAATGGTATGGTATTTAAATCAATATATACTTTTATTATTCATCATCAACGCAATTAATCCTGACAATTTAAAGATGCGGACAAAGTCCGGAATATAGTCTCAAAGTCCGGACTATAGTCTCAAAGTGCGGACTAATCCGAATAGATGGTAACCCTACCCAGGACCCTCCTCATGAACTATATGTGTAGGTACCAAATTAGTAACAAACATAGAAATTTTCACATTTATAATATACTACCGGCCCGCCCTCGCTTCGCTTCGGTGTAGAGCTGAAGTGTAGACTACAGTTTTTGTTCTCAGGCTTGTATTCTACACAATGACATTCATCTATGATTCTTCTTATACCTGCATGCAAAGTCTCAGCCCGATCGGTTTAAAATTGACAAAGTTTCTTACAAACTTTCATTCGCTATTTAATCGCCTTGGGGGTAGAATTGATCAAAATCCTTTCTTAGCGGATGCCTACGTCATAACATCTACCTGCATGCCAAACAGCCCGATCCGTCCAGTGGTTTGGGCTGTGCGTTGATAGATCACTATGTCAGTCAGTCACCTTTGAGTTTTATATATAATATAGATTTGTAGGATTTTTACCACTTTTGTAAATATCGCACTACCCCCGACATTTGGTTTCAAAAAAGGTCATGACCGCTGTCTAAGAAGTTATTTGTTATTTTATTTTAAGTTTTATTTTATATGGCAGAATAAAGAAATGCGTATAAATCTGATAGTACTTATTTTTTTGCAGTCGTAAGTACCTAATTATAGTTATTCACAGTAAACAGTGAGGAACTCGATGGTGTAAGTGGTTAGCGCTTACTGCAGCGATTGTGAAGTTAAGCAACTATCGCAGTGGTCGGTCATTGGATGGGTGACCAAAACTTTACTATTTCGAGCTCCTCTGTGCTTCGGAAGGCACGGTAAGCTGTTGGTCCCGGCTGCATTTGCAGTCATTCATCATCATCATCAGCCTATTAATGTCCCCACTGCTGGGGCACAGGCTTTCCTTATGGATGGAATAGGGAGATCGGGCCATGACCCACCACACGGGCCCAGTGCGGATTGGTGGGTGCTAACGACTGCAGATGCAGCCGGGACTAGCGGCTTAACGTGCCTTCCGAAGCACGGAGGAGCTCGAGATAGTAAATTTTAGGTCACCCATCCAATGACCGACCACTGCGAAAGTTGCTTAACTTCAACGATCGCAGCCGAACGCGCTAACCACCTGCGCTATCGAGCTCCTCATTGCAGTCATTAGCACCCACCAATCCGCACTGGGCCCGCGTGGTGGGTCACGGCCCAATCTCCCTATTCCATCCAAAAGGAAGGCCTGTGCCCCAGCAGTGTAGACATTAATAGGCTGGTGATCAACAGTAACAGTTAATGACAGAAATGCAAATGCTGTGAAACCTTCCCGTCGCCTCGCTGATTATTGTGAGATTGAATACAGCCACCAGTGGCTAGCGCTCTGCAAACTTGAAGTAATGGAAACCCTCCCCCACTGACAACTCTATGCCATCGACATAAAGGCGAATTCTCCCACCCTCTAGCCAAACTTTCCGGGGACGTTGTACACTCGATATTGCAAATTTCGAGCAAGTTCTAGTCAGTTGTAATTGCCAGTCTAGCCTTTAGAGACTTGTACAGTCCTCTCAATTATTCAGCAAGAGATCTACTGACGGATGAATAAATCTAAGAATTGTATTTATAGATTTTCGTTTGGTTTATTGTATTGTTTTTTTGAAGTGAAAACTTCTTTAGCGGCGTTGTACACTTTTTTTTGTATGGGTAAAAAATATTAAACTCGCGTCAGGTTAAACACGTGGGCTGATCGCGTCATGACACACAATAAAATTGGATAGGTTGTTCACTTCCAATATATTTGACGAAACATAGTAATATTTTATTTTACCGTATTATAATAATAAGTCTCTATCTATGACGTCCACGTGGCAGCTTTATTGCGAAGAAAATACATTTTTTTATAATAGATGTCGCTAGGTGTGCTTAAATGTGATTCATGTAAGTTGATTTTTCTGAGAGATAAACTTTTTTAATGTAATATAAATTGCTATGTCTGTGTACGATAACGCAATAAATAAATTAGTATTCTACCACATACATGTTAATACTTTTATACTGATAATTAAAGCAATTCGTGCAAAATCATTAATAATAATAATAATAATTTATTTCCAGTAAGAGTTGATTTACAATTTAACTTATAAGGCTAAAACAGTACTAATATCTCTAACATAATTACATATTTATCTGCTGCTATGGAAAAGACAAGAAACTGACATATATATATATTCAGAAAATGTGTGTTAGTGTGTGTGTGTGTGTGTGTATGTGTGTGTGTGTTTGTGTGTGTGTGTGTGTGTGTGTGTGTGCTAGTGAGTTTTGCGTATAATAATATGATATGTATGGTATGGACTGTACATCATTATGTATTGTTACATAATGATGTACAGTCTATCATTATGTATTGTTTATCATTATATTATGTGTTATGTATATCATTATGTATTGTTACCTATTGGCTAAATTATTTAATGACCTGTAATTCCCTAACTATTCCAAAATATCAAAAATGCACGCATAATGGATTGTTACCATGTTACTCCGTGATCATGGCACTTGCAACAGTGCCGAAATATCGGAAACTCGCTAAAAACAAGGTACATGGTAACAATCCCGTAAATAACTTATATTACTATAATACAATAGCACTTAAAAAAGAAATATGCAAAGCCACTTATTCAGTCTAATACCACTAACAAGCACCAAAAAGCGACGGTTTCGGTTCATAAATCTAACTTATTTTGAATATTCTTTTAGGTACGTTAAATAGCTACATTATTCGAATCGAGACCCGAGTACTGTGTTTCTATTTTCTTCATAAACCTAACTTGTTTTAAATATTCATTTAGTTAGACTTACATTATTTAAATCGAGACTTGAGCGTTGTTTCTTATTATTTCAATGGACATTGTAAAACATGTACAAGGAAACAAATAACGAGAACAAATGCAAAACAGAACGTTCGTACAAATCTAACTTCAGCCCTGACACGAAAATACAATTAGCCTATTTCTGTTGTATTTGTTTCAAACAACACTTTGGCCCGTATTATAGAAAGATTCTCAGTGATTGGTCTAGTCTTGAGCATAGTTAGAAAGGGATGTCGCTATATATAGCACATAGCGATATCCCTTTCTAACTGTACTCAAGTAAGTATCGCCGCACACGGGCCACCGACCACAACCACAAAACGCCGCCACCGGCATCTTTCTTGTAGTTTTCATACATTTTATATGGACTCGCCACACACGGTACGCCGGTGGCCGCCACATGCTACAAATCGTCGTTGCCCGCTTCTTGTGGCCCGCACCGGCCACTTAATGCGCCGATACAAAACGCCGCCACAAGTCACTCGCGCGATTCCCCACCCCTCTTTCTCTTACCTTAGTCGGCCGCTGTCGCGCGCTTCCGCCACTTTAGTAGCCGCTTCTAGCTTCTCGTTTTTTTTTTTGTTTTTTGAGTACAATTACTCCATAGGCGTATGCCCATGCCATTATTTAGTTTGACTTTTTTTAAGTTTTGTTATATACATTTGTTTGTGCACTCAGTGCGGCCTTTTATATTTAATCATGCAAACATGCGGCATGCTCACTTATGTCTACTTAACTAATATAATTTGGACATATTGTCCATCCCCTTTTTAATGAATATTCTATTATATGTATTCGCTTTTTTTTTGTTCTTTTTTTTTTCTTTTTTTTTTTTTTTCACTTATTATCTATTGTACATGCTTTGTGGAACAAAAGGATTTTCAGTTTATTCTATTTGTGTACCTTGTGTTATGTTTTTGAGGTCTCGGGCTCCTGCGTGAGCTTCTCGTTTGTGGCTGTGGCGTGTGGTCCGTGTGCGGCGACACTAAAGATCAACACTTAGTTTTCATTCTGTAATACGGGCCCTTGTGTTTCGTGTGTGTCGTAGAACACTCGGTTGGAACGATGTTAAAAATAAATATCAGTTTAATTACATTGATCAGCCTTGTCATTCAACGTGCCAATACTGCCAGCCTATTGGGCTGCATTCCCGACGGCGCACTATGGGAACCCGCCTAAGAAAGCCATCTCATAAATGCTTTTTTCGTAACTGTGATTCGAGGCATGTATTATATCAAACTAGCAAACCAGTGAACCAAATGTTCACCAAAACCTGATTTAAAAAAAAAATGTATTTAATTAATTGAGAACTTCGGCGATTTTGTGTGGTTTCGTTTGAAATTCGTGTTTTCTCGAAAGTCAGAAGTGCTACGTTACTCAAATCCGGTTTGTAGTCTTTTCAGACTATTCTTAACTTATAACTTAAATATTCTCTTTATCTATCTCTTACGGTTTGGCCGCTGAAACAGCACCACAGACAGACGGACGGACTTGTCTAATAGATAAGAGATTATAGCTAAAAAGTTACTTTATTATAATCAATATAATTTAAGTCCCTGACTCTTCGTATTTTATAAAGAAGAACATCTAAAGTTAGGGAATGAAAAAAATCCAAAAAATAAAAATCTGATTTAAGTTAGTTTGGTATAATTTTATAGTATCACTAGCTGACCCAGTGAACTTCGTACTGCCATAAAAAAAATTAATTAAAAAAAACATTGTCCAGCGGACAAAATTGTGAATCTTAACCATTCTCAGATCCCCTTGAACACACACAAAAAATTTCATCAAAATCGGTCCAGTCGTTTAAGAAGTTCAGTGACATACACACTCACAGAAGAATTATATATATAAAGATAACAAAAGAAGTCATATAAGTGTGATACCATTTTAGAAAGCTTAGAATATCTTCTTTTCTAGAAAATGAAAATATATGCAGTTTTTTTAAATTTCGTTTAATTAAAAAAAATCTATCATAATGTGGACTATTTTCGTTTCTTAAACTTTCAGTTGGAGTTTTGACATTTGCCGAAGCTTGCCGAAGTCCTGTTTTTTGTGTTATTTCTTTGAAAATATAATATTATTTGACGGCAACAATTTTTTTTCCGTATCAGTGCATAACATTGTCAATGTCATGTAAAAATCGTATATTTTTTGTTTTCCTATTTTTTTAGTAAGTATTATAAATAAACTTTTATACACAAATTATACATTACTTAAAAGCAAATTTATTCCAGATTATCAGAAAAAAACATGTATCATCATGTTTTTTTTTCTTTATTAACATAGATTTTTGAGATGAAAATGAGTCAAAGTTCCCATAGTGCGGCGGCGCTGGGGGTGACCTATTTTTCATTTTGTAAATTAGATATTATTTATAAGTAGCTTAAGGTAATTTGTATTTAAATTTTATACATTAGGAAGTTTTTAAATTGTTGTTATTTCATTTCCATATATTGTAATTCTGTAACTAAATCATCATACCATAAATACACACAATATGCTATGAAACAGATGACGGTCGTGACGGAGAAATCTTATATGTCGTTGTCAATATGTATATCGTTTGTTACTTACTTTTTTATATTAGAAGAAAGATGGAGTGCAGTTTTCCAATCATCCATAGCAATTTCTTATAATGCAAATATAGTTGGCTTAATTTTATATATCTGTAATATTCCACCTAAACCATGAATGTGAAACACTATCAAATGCTTTCTTATAGTAAATGTATGTTGTACCACGGGCTGGGGTATGTGTGTACGTTAAAGAGGGTATCAGTTTCTGAAACGGAAAAGGCGTCTTTCAAGGCAAAACTGTATATTTACCAGATAAAAATAATAAAACATGCACTTCATTCTATCTCTTGTCATCGTCTTTTTTTCGATTTCAACGTCACGGTAAGTCAGCGTCAGTTCCGTCAGTCAGTTACTCGGCCAGCTACTAAAAAGTCCATAACATTCCCACCTCCAGTATTGCGAAGCAATACTCAGCCATGTCAGGCAAGAGAAAGAACGAAGTCAGGTCCAGTCACCATGTCTAACAGTCAGAAGTCGGGGGTCTAACGTCGAGCCGGCAAAGTTTTGTTACAGGTCGTTTGTATGTCCCAGTCACAGTCTTCACGTCAGCTACTCGTACTTGTCCGTCAGGGCCAGGATAAGTCTTGGTCACAACACCCTTTGGCCATTGGTTTCTAGGGAGTTGGTCGTCACAAATTATTACTATGTCGTCTTCCTTTAATGGATTAACTCCAATAAACCACTTGCCTCGTCTGGTTAACGTGGGTAGGTACTCCTTACGCCAACGTTTCCAGACTAGGTCTGCAAGTCGCTGGGAATGTCGCCACGATCTTCGTAGTAGGTCTGTATTAGTAAAATTGTCCAAGGTCTGAGTCGTAAAGTTAGTCTGTCCTCCAAAAATAAAATGATTAGGGGTCAGGGGTACGTCATCAGTATGGTCAAGTGGAACCTGTGTCAGAGGTCGGCTGTTAACCATATGTTCAGCTTCTACCAGTAGAGTTTGTAAAATCTGTTGCGTGGGTACTTGCTCTTTAAGGGTCATCTTTAGTGCTGTCTTTACGGACCTTACCATCCTCTCCCAACACCCACCATGGTGGGGAGAATTTGGGCATATAAACTTCCACTGTATGTGACGAACACTCAAAAATTGTCTAAGCCTGTCTGCGTCGAGGTTTTCAACATGTCGTCGCAATTCTGTAGCAGCACCCTTAAACGTTGTCGCATTGTCACTCCAAATTTCATGCGGGGTACCGCGTCTAGCTATAAACCGCCTTAAAGCCATAATAGCACTGTCAGAAGTCAAATCGTCAACCAGTTCAATGTGAATGGCCCTAACCGTCATGCAGGTAAATAATGCTGCGTAGCGTTTTTCACGTCGCCGTCCTATTTTAATAGTCATTGGTCCGAAATAGTCAAGTCCTGTATACGCAAAAACTTTAACTGCAGTCAATCTGCTTAGAGGGATTTGTCCCATAAGTGGCGGTGTCGGGGCGGTGTGTTTATTTTTACACACTTGACAAGTACGCCAAGCCGCTTTGACAGCTGAACGACCACGAAGCAACCAAAACTTTTGTCGAATATCATTAAGAACTTTTTCTTTGCCACTATGAGCAGCATCAACATGATACTGCATGACCACCAATTTTGTAAAGTGATCTGTCGGTGACAACACTATTGGATTTTTCGTGTCAAATCCAACGTTGGCAGAGTCAATTCGGCCACGCGCTCTAATGATCCCTTCAGAGTCTAAAAATGGTACGAGTTGATATAGTCTACTTTTTTTATGGACTATTTTAGTCGATAATAGGGAATGACGCTCACTGGGGAATGATCGCTGCTGACTGTCTCTAATAAGAAGAATTTCAGCTTCTGTTAGTTCGTCAGCTAGAAGTTCATGGTCTCGTCGGTTTTGTTTGTCTTTTAAATTTCGCTTGAATCTCAAAATCCAAGCTGTCGCTCGAGCAAGTCTCCAGTACTTAGAAAATCGCGTAGCATCAGGTATACAATCGTTCGAAGTCGTAGTAGTAACTAGGGTTATTTTCATTTCCGGGTCAGGATAGGGCTCAGTCATTTTGACATCTTCAACTGGCCAGAAAGTCTCGTCCTGTCTGAGGAAGTCTGATCCATTCATCCAAAGGGTACTGGCATCTTCTGTCACTTTCTCTCGCGTCGCAAGATCAGCGGGATTCTGATGGGTTGGTACCCACCTCCAGTCACTTGGTTCGGTTAGATCTGCGATCTCACTAATGCGATGCGCTACAAAAGGTTTAAAGCGTCCTGCGTCTGACCTTATCCAGTTCAAGACAGTCTTGGAGTCAGACCAGTAAATGACACGACTTATAGTGAGATCTATATATTTTTTGACGGAATGTGCCATTCTTGCTCCTAACAAAGCGCCCTGGAGTTCTAGTCGAGGAACACTTAAGATCTTCAATGGCGCTACTCGTCCTCTAGCCATAATCATGGATACATGATAACGTCCGTCATCTAATTCTGACCTCATATAGGCTACCGTGGCAAAGGCTCTCGTACTGGCATCACAAAAGATGTGAATTTCAACAGGTCTGGAACTGTCAGTCTGTGTCGTCAGCAACCATCTAGGGACCTGTAGGTGGATAGCTCGACGAAGATCTTGTATCCACAACTGCCATCTGTCAAAGAGATTGTCTTTCACTTCATCATCCCAGCCTATCTTTGTCTTCCAGATGTCTTGGAGGATGATTCTTGCCTTGATAATAATAAACAAAAGAAAGCCTAATGGGTCAAAAAAGCTCATACAAATTTTCAAAATGTGTCGCTTCGTCGGATGTTTGTCATCTTGGCTGTCAACTATGTTAAGTAAATTAGAAAATACGAAGTTGTCTTCCCCTGGTGTCCATTTGACACCTAACACTCGTTCAACTGGTAAGTCTGAAACCTCATGAAGAATCTTAACTCCAGAACTTGACAGCTTTTCTTCTGGAAGATGTTGCAGTATCTTCTTTGAATTGCTCATGAAACTAGTCATATTGAAACCACCTTCGGCATGAATAAAAATGACGTCATCAACTAGTTTCTTACCCTGCTCTATTGTGTCTATAGATTGGATCAAATCGTCCATATAATGGTGATCAGTGATGGCTTTTACTGCCTCAGGGTGAGATTCTGAAAACCTAAGAGCATTAAAGTTCTTCACATACTGAGCACATGATGGAGAACAAACAGCACCAAAAATCATGACGTTCATCTGGTACTCGTCATTTTTCCACAGGAACCGTTGAGCATGTCGGTCTTGTTCTCTTATCAGCACCTGGTGGAACATTTCTTGTATGTCTCCCATGACAGCGTAGCGATGACATCTGAATTGGAGTAACATACCTGGCAATGAATTGAGGAAGTCGGGCCCTGGCAAAAGAAAGTCATTCAAAGACTTCCCTTCAGATTTGGCGGCAGCGTCCGTGACGAATCTCAACTTATTAGGTTTATTGGGGTTAAACACAGCAAAATGAGGTAAATACCAAGTCTTAGTGGTCCTTTGTCGAGCTTCCTCAGATGTCAGTTTACGTGCATAACCCTTTTTGACATAATCTTCAATCTTAAGCTGGTACTTTTCCGCGAACTCTGGGAATTTAGCCATCTTTCGATTCACGCCCTGTAATCTAACAAAAGCTTGATTATAACTGTCAGGTAATTGACAGTCGTTGACACGCCATAAAAGCCCAGTCTCCCAACGCTTATAGTCGTCTAAGTATCGGGTTGTAGCTTTCATTATGTCAATAGCCCTTAAATCCTCACGAGAGCGGGGAGTGTCAAAGTATGGTTTTACTCCAAAATCCTCAGTCCGAAAAGATTTCATATAAATTTCGTTTAAATTTTCATCACACGAACAATGTAAAACTGGTACGTCAGTCGGTAATTTATTTGAATAAATAGTTCCATGCAATACGTATCCTAAGTTTGTCTTGGAAATTGTCGGTCCATGTTTCGGTCCTTGTATGATTTGTCGCGTTATAATAAGGTCTATATTGTCTTGTCCGAGTAATAAGTTAACTTTGTCAAATGTCAAGTCACTCTTGTCAAAATAGTCTTTCAAAAAATGAAACCTATTTACAATATTATTATCAACAGTATTTACAGGCAATTTCAAATTATGTGCAGTTCGAACATTATATAAAGTAAACACTTCACTTTCACTTCGTCCACGAATTTTGAAAGAAACACAACGAGAAGTAGAGTCGACCGAAGACATTCCTTGGGCACCGCATATACGCAGTGGTCGTGTCGGCCCGTCGATGCCGACACACTCGGCAAAAGATGTGTCGATCAGGCTCACTGCAGCTCCCTCGTCCAGAAGAGCGGATGTCTCGAAGTCACCATTTCTGCCACTTACAACAACTCGAATGACTTTCAACAATGTATGATTCGACCGTATTGCTGGTTGAGTCGTTGCAATTATAGCATTGAAGCCGTTTCCATGGGACGTAGTGTGCGTTGCAGAATCATTGCTAGTTGGTCTAGGCTCAGCATGTAGAAGCTTATGGTGAACTCGTTCGCATCCACGCACACCACATTTGGCTTTTGTACTACAGGCTCTCAATTGATGTCGGGAAGAAAGGCAGGAAAAACAAAGTTTCGATAGTGTGACAAAGTTCCATCGGTCGTCTATAGAAAGGTGTAAAAATTCTGGACAATTTTTCAAGTCATGAGAACCTTTACATTTTATACATTCTTTGTTTGTGGTCATAATAGGAATGTGTCTGTCACCTCTATTCTGATATGATATTTTCTTGTCGACTGTACGTGAGTATAATGGTGTCGTAAACTCGATTGTCGATTTCGCTACTTCCATTAGCCACTCTGATACGTCTTCTAAGGAGATGTCTATCAATCCTCGCCGAGACTTATAAAATCCCCACTGGTATTTCAGATTCGAAGGTAACTTCGACAGGGTTTCCTGTATTAACAGCGGGTTCTTCAAGTAATTCACTTGATCAGTCGAGATCATAGTAGCAACTACGTTCTGAATATCAGTTGCATATTTTTGTAGCTGTGTCATGTCATCGTGACGTATGTCCCGCTGTGATCGTATTCTAGACAACATAAAATGTATGATCGCGTCTGGTCGACCAAATCTTAATTTTAATGTGCTTATAATTTTGTCTAAATTTGACGCACTTGTCATTAAGGCGTATACTGAGTCTCGCGCTTCTCCGCGCAGACATTTCATCAGTCGTGCTATATTCTCAATGTCGCTATAGCCACATAAATCTGTAGTCATTTTAAATTGACTATAAAAGATAAGCCATTCCTCTGGCGCTCCCGAGAAAAAGGGGAGGTCTTTTGTAGTCGTCTGTCTTGCCAAAAATTTGCTCATATTAGATTCGGCGCTTGTCGGGGCGTCGGGGTGAATCTCTGGAGCACTTTTTGTTATATTTTTATTTATCGTGTGAATGAGTGATGCTTTAGATGTCAGCTGTGAGTGATTCCGTGGTGAGTGCATGTCATAAAGCTCACCATCATTGTCTTCCAATTCCAAGGCTTCAAGGTCTAAAGCCATCTGATCTTGTATAAGTCGTTTCTCGATTTCGAGCTGGCGGCGCTCGAGGTCAGCGAGCTTCTCCGCAGCCCTGCGCTTGGCATCCAGGGCTCGCTGTCGGCGCGCCCGGTCTGATGCGTTGGAAACTACGGTCTTAGTTAGAGATACCTGGGAAGGTGCAGCCGACGGTGATGATAGATCTGTCGTGACATTCATCGCTTGTGCACTTTTGCTTCTTGTCAACATTATATTAACTGTATTTACACGGTCTGGGTCAGAAAAAAGGCATCGAAGGACCACATGAAACGGAAAAGGCGTCTTTCAAGGCAAAACTGTATATTTACCAGATAAAAATAATAAAACATGCACTTCATTCTATCTCTTGTCATCGTCTTTTTTTCGATTTCAACGTCACGGTAAGTCAGCGTCAGTTCCGTCAGTCAGTTACTCGGCCAGCTACTAAAAAGTCCATAACAGTTTCCGTCGCCTCAGCAACTTTGAAGGTAGGGACCTCTTCATCTTATGGTTGCGTGTAGACGTCGATGACCATCCCCGCGTCTACGTCTGCCTCTACTGGTGTTGCAAGTGTCCATGGGCGGCGGTGATCACGATTTCGTTATCTGATAAAATACAATTCCATTAATCTAAATATCGTCAAGTATCACCCCGTGTCTTGGCGCAAAGGTGCCCACTGTGCTTGCAGTATTGCCAAGCTGGATGGTAACAGACAGTCTTTGTGCCAGTAACTATCCGGAGCGATGGTCATCAGTTTTTTGCCTGAGTCAGCGGCCCAGGTCCCACACAAATTGCTTGGTTTTCGCGCTCCAACAACCCGCCGTTTCCACCGCCAGAGGCACAAAAATGTATCCTTGCCTCAACGAGGAATATAGGAATATGTTTGTCAAATATATATTTCTTTTCTATTTATTTGCATGTTTTAATAAAGTTGAAGCTTTTATTAATTGCTCTTTGCATCCTCTGTGATTTTGTCGATAGCCTTTTTGCTCCTTAGCAAGAACACTATCAATCAGAAATCAGAAATCAATATATCTTTATTCAAATTGGATGTATAGTACAACTTTTTTTTCCCTACCACTCGTTATGGATATATTTTTTAGCTGCGGAGAAAAACGAGCGAAAAAAACTCCACAACATTAAAAGTGTAGTCAATTATGATTTAGAAAACCCATTGGAATGATTGGAACAGTTCAAACCCAAGCATTTTTGTCTGTAATATAATCAGACACTTTGTAATAAGCTTTTTTAATAAGTGCTTTTTTTACACTAACTTAAAATTTATTTATGGTTAACTGTTGGATATTGCTTGGGACTTTATTTTATAAGCGGACATAAAGACCTTTAAATGAATTATTAATTTTGTGATACAACTCTTAAGTGTTTATTTATCCTAACTGTTAGACATGATGTAATAATTTTATAAATTGTCGGGAGGCAAGTTATTGGCCTATATAGTGAAGGGTTAGTTGTGTTGGTACTTTCAGGTAACATATACTGTTTTTCGCCTAGCGCCAAGTCCGTATCATGAGATAAGGATTCGTTTACATAATATCCCTTAATTTTTGATGTTTTTTTATAAAAACATAGAATGTGCCAACTCCTTTCATTCCCCGCCTTATACAAAAATCGAACGACAAAGGGTATTTTCAGATTTCTGGAAACTGTTATTGACGGCAACATGATGTGTTTATTTCCGGACAATTTAAGCTTTACCAATGGCTTTGATTTGAAAATGTTTAGCTAACCCGTTCTGTCAGTCAGATAAGTCAAACAACAAAAATAAGGGCTAATATTTCGATCTCCAGATAGAGGTTATTGGATAGTTAAATTCACAACCATCAAAACTAAATGTCATTTACAAAACAAGAAAACTATGAATAAAAACTATTTTTACATTTGACGGTATTGTACGTTATCAATGGAATAGTTTTTGACTGGCCATTGAACAATTAAGTCATAAAACAAGAAATACATAAGTGACAACTACTTTTCAAGGGTATTGAAGAGTTTGCCCTAATCTCAAGTATTAGTATCAAATTACTGTTATATCCGATGTTCCAGTAGGGATGTCGAAAGTTGAAAAAAATATCGATATATCGATACATCAATCTTTTAAAAATATCAATATCGGCTTCGATATATCGCGAAAAAAACATCGATATATCGGACCAATTTCCCCAAAAATATCGTACAGTAGCTCACGAAATATGACACGCGGAATAATAATGAACGAAAATTATCGCCCTAAAAATAGACCCTATTTTGATAATATTTCAATGATATAATGTATTAATAGATTCCACCTTTTTATATGTTAGTTTTTAATTGTTTAATATATTTAGTTATTAGTTTCGTCAACCTTAGGCCCTGCCAGAATATCAGCACTGCAGCGGCCCTGGCGTCGCTGTGGCATTATGTTGAGGCAGGGACCTAGTTGGCCTTTTTTTCTGTTACTACTTTTGTTTTGTGTAATCCTATTACTTAAGGCTTATAAAATTATTTCTTTCTTTCTTTCTTCTTCTTTCTATTTTCGAATGATGACATAGACAATACTAAATACAGCACAGATCATAGATATGTTGAATATCATTAATCTGAGATCCAGTTACGATTTTTCCAGATACGAATTTAGTTAAATCGTGATATGCCGCTAACAATTAAAAAAATATTGTTTTTGATACGAATTTCGATATTGGTTATTTTGTATCGATGTATCGATATATCGAATCAAAATATATCGGCAAAAAATATCGATATAACGAACAAAAAATATCGATATATCGATACATCGATATATTTTCAACAAGCCTATGTTCCAGAAGGAGTTATAAGTAATACACAACTGCATGTTATTTTTATATTCTCATTCTAAATGGACTGTATGTCTTTATGGGAAAATAAATTTTATCTTTGAACCTAACCCAATGTTATTATTCATTTACATAAATCACTACTTCTCTCTCTATTAGTATTAGTACTAGCAAACCAGTGAACCAAATGTTCACCAAAACCTGATTTAAAAAAAAAAATGGTTGCCTGTAAAGTCGGTATTACGGGCGAAGATTTTACGTGACAACGTCTTTTTCTCGGTAGAATATTTATTGATATGAATATAATTAAATTGCACAATAGGAACAAGGAATTGAATGAAAATAAGAATTGCACAAATTTTAACTATAGAAATATATTTTGTTTACTAAAACATTGTACATGTAAACTTAAACTTAACACGAGAGACTCATCGTAACGTTACCGAGCGTTACACTTTTTCATAAGTGACTCCCAGCCGCAACCTAATTTAAGACGTTGTCACGTCAAAATAATAATTAATTGAGAACTTCGGAGATTTTGTGTGGTTTCGTTTGAAATTGGTGATTTCTCGAAAACCGGAATTGCTACGTTACTCAAATCCGGTTTGTAGTCTTATCAGACTATTCTTAACTTATAACTTAAACATTCTCTTTATCTATCTCTTACGGTTTGGCCGCTGAAACAGCACCACAGACGGACGGACGGACGGACTTGTCTAATAGATAAGAGATCAGAAACTTTAGTTATACCTAACCTAACCTGAGGACGGTACTACTCAATTTGTTTGTGATAGGTATATTATCAAAATCTCGTCTACAATCCATTGCTTGTTAACTAACAAAGTCACTAACAAGATACTATATTGATGAGTTTTCATACAAGGTCTGGCTTTGTGTGATGTTCGGCTCTCTTTGGTCGGTACATGCTTGATGGCGGGTGATTATGATTAATACGTGTGTGTGTGTGTGTCTGTGTGTGTGTATGTGTGTGTGCTAGTTCTGTAATCAGCAGTAGCGCCACAAAACAGATAGGTACAGAAGAACACTTATGTATTTCACTTTTCATACCAATGCTCGGCGGTCGCGCCACGATTGTCAAAATTCAAAAAATTCAAAAAAAAAGTTCAATATCGTTTATTCAGTCTAGGCTGTTACAAGCACATGTGAATGTCGAAAAGCTACGCCATCGGCCAAATCTACGGCGGGAGACCTTGTACTGAGAAGAACCGGCAAGGAACTCAGCAAGGGCTGTTCTTTTCTCCCTGTATTATATACAGAGTCGTCAATTTGAAAAATGACTTCAATATGAGGTAACTCATCAACTTTGGTTTGTGCACAAAAATCTATTATGGTACTCGTATCTAATTGTATGATTTACTGTTGTGAATGAAACAGGAAAAACAGAAATATGAACTTATATTTTTTGGAGTTTACTCCTTAAGAATCGATTTGCATATATAAGGGGCTCGGTATGAGAAAAATGTGAGGAGTAAAATCTATCGATGAATTACTTCGTTACGTTTTTGGTGCGCATCCTATGTCGCGCAACTTTCTAATTTGGTTGTGAGTGTAGGGTATAGGGACACGTGCATAGGGTATACTGCAAAGCGACTATACCTATATGTTATTGGGTTTGTTTATTTCTATCAGTGTCGACATACTTAAATTGCTGTTTTCATTTTCATTAATTTGTTAATTTACCCTTTCATACAGTATCAATCTTTTTTAAGTTAAATAAACTCTTTTTGCGACTGGTTAGACTATCGAACTTAAGGAGTAAACTCCAGTCGTTGGTCGGAACTGACACACACATTTTTTTTTTGTTGCTCCTTTTTTCACAAAAATGTTCACAGACGCTTGGTACTCGCACTTGTACTGATCCCAACCGGTCCGAGTTATGGCGGGTATCGAGCGGTGTTTGTGTGCGTTGCTAGAGCGCAATTTATGTGTAGATTGACTTCTGTAGCTATCTGTCTTGTGGCAGCAGCGTTGTTATTGGCATCCTATATATTGTAGAGAACGGATGAACCGTCCAATCCCTGAGGCGGTAAAGTCCCGCAGAAACTACAATCGCCTTTGTACAAATTTCATTAGAACTGTAGCCTCTTAAGATTTATGAAAGGATAACCAGAGTCTTACTTCGTAGTTAATCCATTTAAATTGCTTATGATAATTAAAAAAAACACAATTGAGACGGAAATCTTGAAGATTTTCATAGCGAATTCATAAATTTCTGTGAAAAGAAACTAATTATTTGTAGTAAAAATACTGAATTGGCATTCACAACAAAAATTCATCGCGAATAAAATCTAAAGCCGATTCCAGGAATTAGAGATTCCAGTTCTGTCTCGGTGTTGAAAAACCGTCTAAAGCAACATTATTTATCTTCATGCCCTTACTTTTTCCAATGTTTCTTATCTCCTCTTTTAGTCCATGATATATCTATATATATATATATATATATATATATATATATATATATATATATATATATATATATATATATATATTTATATAGTATATATGTTTATATATATATATATTTAAGTATGTATTTATGTATATAGATAGATAGATAGAATAACACTTTATTATAACACCAAATACATAATTACGTAACATTCACAAACAATAATATTAACAAAAGCGTTATAATTGGCGGTCTTATCGCTAAGAGCGATTTCTTCCAGACAACCACTGAGTATGAAAAGTTATACAGAGACCATAGGGGTGTTAAATGGCTTGGAATAAATAGTCACATCCATACATACAATCTACATCAAACTAAGTATCCTAATTAGATATATAAATACATACACATACATATATACACACATACATATACATATGCATTTAATAACATATAAACATCATTATCAGCCTATTAATGTCCCCACTGCTGGGACACAGGCCTTCCCTATGGATGGAATAGGGAGACTGGGCCATGACCCACCACGCTGGCCCAGTGCGGATTGGTGGGTGCTAACGACTGCAGATGCAACCGGGACCAACGGCTTAACGTGCCTTCCGAAGCACGGAGGAGCTCGAGAAAGTAAATTTTTGGTCACCCATCCAATGACCGGCCACTGCGAAAGTTGCTTAACTTCAACGATCGCAGCCGAACGCGCTAACCACCCGCGCCATCGAGCTCCTCATATAAACATACTTACACATATGTACATACACATACATACATAAACATAACATATATACGATAAAAGTTTACACAGTAAAATCAGATTCACTGTGAAAGAAAGAATTTTTTGAGCTGGTCTTTGAATATATTCAAAGACTGAGCGCATCTGATATTAGTAGGCAACGAGTTCCAAAGCCGAACAGCTTGTACAGCATAAGAATGGTCATAATAGCTGGTGTGGTGAACAGGCATTGTAAGGGTTAGATTTTCTGATGACCTAAGGGAAAGCGATAGGGAATTTTTAAACTTAAAAAGTTCCTTGAGATAGCGCGGAGAGAAGGGATTAAACAAAATATTGTAAAGGAGTACTAGTATGTGATGTATATGTCGGATGGGCGAGCGGGATAGGCGGTTGGCCACGTGGTTTTTCTTGATCCGCCATCTTGGTTATTCAATGATATTTCCCGAAAATAAAACTGTAGTCTAGTGACCAAGCTAACGTTTAATTTGAATCTTCTTATTACTTTACAAAATATGATAAGATTACAAGGATACAAATGGATTGTTTTGTGGAGCGCGGAGAGTTCTGTGCTAACGTCCGTTCACTATCGCGGCTCACGTCTGAATGCCGAATGCCGAATGCCCCTTCCAATGACGCATAGCCCCTTAAATACTACCCTTAGCGTAGACCCCTCCCAAGTGATGACAGCAGTCACTGTCATTACTTGACGTTTCACAAGGCAATGGTACTCTTGACTGATGACATTTGTTGTCGGTTTAACGTTTCGAAGGAGCGAGTGAGACGCCATCCGCCGACATATATATGTATTATTAGTAGTATTTAACGTATATATTTATACACACTGACTGCCTTTCCAATGTGTTTTCCTACAAAGGGCCTGGTGGAAGAAATTTCAGATTGAAATAATCTGTGCCCTTGCACTACTATCTTATTTTGTAATTTCTGTCTATTTATATTTGTGTGTACAAAATGTATAAATAAATAAAGGAATACCAATATAAAACATTCTCAATATTTGAATAATAAGTTCTACATTCTAATTCACTTCATGATGATTGTTCAACCTTAAACAATGTTTATTTCGGTTTTGATATGTATTTAGTACCATTTGATTACGAAAGATGGTGCTAATAAAATGTGTCAAATGTTCGGGTATATTTTCTAAATCACGCTGTAGAAATTATTTTATGTATATACTTATGATAGATGAATAAGGTTCAAAATTGCAAATAAATTGGGCCACAGCGGTCTGTGGATACAGGGTACCAGTTTTTTTTGATTTAAGAAACCCCCTGACAATGAACCCCCAGAAACCAACCCTCAATTAGTACAGGGTTGTATAATGATAAAATAAATTCAAAAATTACATTTACATGATACAAATGGGAGTGAAACAAAACCATATATCCAAACGCTTCTCTCTCAATACCAGTTACTATGGAAATAAACCGCGTCAATGGGAAATTGTGCGAGGGCTTTCTTTTCGTGACCGCATCCTACTTAGCAGTTCATAAACTGTCGGACGTACGACCGCAACTCTGCGTTACCGGCTCGGATCGGCATTAAACCGGCCCGGAGCGACGTTAAACCGGCTCGAGACGGGACGCCATCAAACCGCCCTATTTTTAGTGGCTGTCCTTGTTTTTTTTAATAAAGTAGAAAATTTTCCTCGCATTTGTATATGAGCGTGTAGTATATGGTGTGGTAAATTGGGAATAAATGAAAACTCCGTCCGTCAATATAATCCCATAAAGCACATATACAGGGTGTTACAAAAATACAAATAAAGCTTGAAGGGCGTTGAAGTACAGCATATAAAGAGTGTTCCCTAATTTCCTTAAAATATATGCATGAATTTTTAACTTTTTACAAAAACAGTCATTTTTAATGATCCTCGAACTAGTGACGTGTCTTAAAATGATCAATATTTTTATTAATCATTAAAAATAACTGTTTTTATAAAAAGTTTAAACTTCATGCAAATATTTTAAGAAAATTAGAGAAGACTCCTTATATTATGTACTTCAACGCCCTTCAAGCTTTCTTTGTATTTACTTTATTTAGTAACACCCTGTATACACATTAACAAACAGAAGGCGAAGACGGTACAAGATATAAAGTCATAGCACAGAACTAGAAGAAGACAGTCAGAAAGATAGGCTGTGGATAAACAGTTTATAGGAACGAAAAGCACAATTATATAGCGTAAAGATGTAAGTAAATAAGCGAGCTAAGAGAAGCGTGCGCTCCGCGTCGTTCAGTCTCGATTGGTTTGGTAGACAGCGCGGCGACGCGCGCGCATCCCTAGTACATAAGATGGACAAAAGAATTATGTACAAGACTATCCGCTAGTGCGTAAGGCGTGTCGATAATTGCTATCGATATATCGACAAACCAGTACACCATGATATCTAATGAATAAAATATTGTAAAGGACATTGGGCAAAAATGTATGGACGCTGCACCCACGTCCGCCACGACTTAAACTACATTTGTTTGAAAAGTATTATAGTCGAGATCATCTGTGCCAAAGCGCATCAAATTCCATCCCGGGTGTCTTTAGTTATTTTAAGTTAAATATGTACAAGTACTAGACGAACGAACACTAATGAAACAAGGTAATTAATTTAGTTAGTTAGTTCGACCTTACATAGGGTGCTCAGGAATTATGGGAGTACTTCACAAGGTGCAAGGGTGCCCCCTTATGTTATTCTGCCGCGCTAGAGTGAATCCAAAAATCCCCGCCTGGGTAGGGTTTTTTTTAAACATTCTATTCGTTATAGTAAATTGTCTTCTATGTAAAACGGAGTGACCACAGATTACACAAACTTGTCCACGCTTCGGTCATTCGATTCATCAATCAAGTAGTAGTGAGCGCACAATCACAACGAAGTAAGACGAGTCGATTATTTGCAACTGCAAGTCCTTCATCATTCGTAAACCGTTTTGAAATGTCTCATTTAGAGCAAGCGCAGAAGGGTCGGCAGGCTTTGCCGTATATCTGGTTGTATATAGTACGATATGGCATATTATTATGATTACTAATAATATGAAATGAAGGTACTATAAAATGAATTTATTCAGCTACTTAAATATGCCCATGTATCATATCTCCTGACTACCATGATATTTTTTACGGTGTCATATCTTTTGATTCCCAGGATATTTATTTTCGGTGTCATAATAAAAAAAGCTAGTTTTTCATAGATCTATCGATTTATACTTATTACATTGGTGGCGGAGCTGGGTGCGTTTTGCCCATTGTCCTTTAATTATAGTACTTATTATAAATTCCATATTAGATATTAATAATTATTGATAGTTATAAGATGTAAATATACACATATAGTGTAAGACAGTTTGTATTAGGGTTTTAAATATAAGTTACTTTGTATTTTATTATTATGAATAAATTTAAATTATATTTTATGTGTATAGTTTGTGGATGTACTCACACCTCAAAGTAAAAGCCTACAAGCGCATCATTGAGATTAATAATGTGTTTTTTTATTTGAGATAATATAAATTTTTCACACAGTATAAAATGGGTGTAAGCCCCTTCGTACACAGCGATACGCTAGTCTCAAATACCCGACGATTTTGGTATCTAAAGCCTAGATGAGACGATAAACACGTTATTTAAAACCAACTGTACTCCAGAAATCAGTTTACTGTGTGTAAAGAAAATTAATTTCGATCGACGATGTTCCAAAATTTGATATTACTCTTTTTTTTTTTTTATAGATAGATCCGACAAATGACTCCACCCCACCTGATGTTAAGTGAAGGTGAAGTCCAGACGCGAAGATGGCTGATACAGCAGTTCTAACTGCCACACCAGCCATCCTCACCCTGCCGGCCTGCAAGTTGCTTCTTCACGCCTCTTTTAAAGGATCCCAGGTTGTAAGAGGGAGGGAACACGTGAGCGGGCAGAGCATTCCATTTACGGATAGTACGACAAAGAAATGAGTCACCAAATTTCTTTGTACGCGTTGGAATTGTAGCCACAGTTAAACGGTGACAACGTAAGCCAGCGCGCGTGGTCCTCTGAAGGAAAGGGGAAGGTGGAATAAGAGAGAATAACTCCTCAGAACACTCGCCGTGGTACAGGCGATAGAACGCGCTTAGTGATGCCACGTCACGGCGTAATTGAAGAGGCTCAAGGTGTTTAGTCACCTCCTCATCGCCTATGATGCGGATTGCGCGCCGCTGTAACCTATCCAAAGCATCGAGCAATGTGCTCGAAGAGACTCTCATTTTGTTGGACAAGGCTTCCAGCATTGTAACTGTAGTAGTGACTGCAATTCAAAACGTCGTAAATGCAAGAAATCAAACATTATTTGCAATTCGAAATGTCACAAAAGCTCATCTTGCAGGAATAAATAATTCAAAACTTAATAAATTTCTTACACAGTCCTTAATTATTAGATATTTCTGTTGATTTTTCTCAGTTTACTAATTTTTAGGGTGGGCATTATTCATAATGGCCGAGAAAAGTAATTATACATGCTGTTTTAATCACATTGCTCAGTTGATACGGGCATTATCAAATCCCGCACTAATCAAAATACCCGTAACCCATTTGACATAAATACCCCGGTTTATTTTACATTTGCCCTTATTTTTTTCACGCAAATCGAAACAAGATTTACGTACAATAAAACTTTTCTGGAATTTCGAATCGTGTAGGATATACTCAGTATCAGAAATACCAAGTATTGCGATACTCTGACAGGGTTTATGTAACGTATTTTATAACATGTACTAGCAAACCAGTGAACCAAATGTTCACCAAAAAATTAATTAATTGAGAACTTCGGAGATTTTGTGTGGTTTCGTTTGAAATTCGTGATTTCTCGAAAACCGGAAGTGCTACGTTACTCAAATCCGGTTTGTAGTCTTATCAGACTATTCTTAACTTATAACTTAAATATTTTCTTTATCTATCTCTTACGGTTTGGCCGCTGAAACAGCACCACAGACGGACGGACGGATTTGTCTAATAGATAAGAGATTTTAACCATTATGTAGTTACAGAACTACATGAATGCAATAATTTATTTGGTATAAGATAAGAAAAGCGTCGTATTCGGATTACAAATGGAAGTTATGTCTTTATTTATTTTTAAGCATTTAACTGCTAGATGTTTAAATCTAAAGAAAAGTTTACTAGAAAAAAATCCACGCTGACCAGGCAGCGGACGGGACTCGAACCCGCACCCTTCGCAATCCGGGCGAATGCACTGACCATTATGCTACCACGGCCCTATTCGCCGCGTCGAAATTTTCCTAGCCTTAAGCTGCAAGGCAGCGCCATCTCTTCGCATTGTAGGTAACCCACAATGTCAAATGAATACTTTTTCAAGTATTAAACATTTGAAAGAAGAAATAGCAATTATAGTTATAATTTTTATTATTTTAAAGCATGTAACTGCTTGATATTTAATTGGTCAGTGCATTCGCCCGAATTGCGAAATGTGCGGGTTCGAGTCCCGTCCGCTGCCTGGTCCGCGCGGATTTTTTTTCTAGTAAACTTTTCTTTAGATTTAAACATCTAGCAGTTAAATGCTTAAAAATAAATAAAAACATAACTATAAAATTGCTTTTTCTTCTTTCAGATGTTTAATACTTGAAAAAGTATTCATTAGACATTGTGGGTTACCTACAATGCGAAGAGATGGCGCTGCCTTGCAGCTTAAGGCTAGGAAAATTTCGACGCGGCCAATATGGCCGTAGTAGCATAACGGTCAGTGCATTCGCCCGGATTGCGAAGGGTGCGGGTTCGAGTCCCGTCCGCTGCCTGGTCCGCGTGGATTTTTTCTAGTAAACTTTTCTTTAGAAATGAAAGGTTAAGTTTGAACAAAATAATTTGTATAATTATAGTTTAAAGATAAATCTGCTCTCAGTTTATGTCAGCTGGTTTATATATCACTTTCCAAGAACGGTACCTTTGTTGTTGGTTATATACACAGAAAACAGAAAGAGGTTAGATGGGTGATAATAGACCGTTTGTACGGGAACCGATGTCGCCGGCTCGCCCCCACTACACTTTCACCTAATAGATAATAGCCAATCAAAAGACGCGACATCAAACAATCAAACCAATGAGCGCTCACACCCTAGAGCAACGACGCAATCAGAACCAAGTTTTGGTCAAGTTATGAGCATTTGCTCACACATAACTGTGGCGCGCCTGCCCCGCCCACAAGGCGCTTCTAACCTGTGTGCTGTGGTTATATAATAAGTATTGTTACGTGTCGGGATGGGGTTCGAAATTATATGCCAGTTCACGCTTGACAGTTCTTTATTCACCACACAGTTCACACAATGAACACACAATGTTAATTACAAAACACTCACTAAACACTGTATTTCACTATACAAGTCTCTAAACAATCTCACTTGAACACTTTTGTTGCACTTTGATCGCCTTTGGATTCGCTCCGAAATCGCTGTTGAAACTCAACCGTCTCTGCGCGGCGCCAATCGCGCTTATATACGCCGATCGACGCATTCTAGAAAGTACCTCTTAAATTGAGAATTAGCTAGCACCCGCGAGTACAAAGTACCTTCTTATACCTACGCAGGTAACGCGCATAACTTGTAAACAAGTGCAGATGTCGTTGCACTTTCTCCCTTACGCCGCACTGAATAAGGCTCATTTTAGAATGAGCCGCATTACTCGACCTCTATCGTGACAAATTCGATCTCTAGCACTTTCGCGGTTACGTTTCGAGAGCGTTTGTGACAGTATATTTACTAACATTTCATTTTTTACACTAGTATTTTGATTATAATTCATTAATCTATGGTCCTACGTTGTCTGATTAGCAAAATGTAAATATTCTCAGTGTTACAATAGAAGGGGCCTAATATTGTATAATTATAATAAAATTAGTGTTGTTTAGCGGTGGACTGTACTAAAGCTGAAATGTCAAATTTTAATAGGTAACGAGTTCAAAGCTTATGGTGAGAATGGACCAAAATGCTGTTGATAGTTGACTGCTCAATTGTTGTGGCAATTGTCTGGAAAACTGTTTTAATCTATGAAGAAGCCGTAAAATCTGTAGAATTTTATAATGCACTCGCTTGAGGACGAGCCGTCAGAGATAAACCTGATACGAGCACTAACTCTGTGGAGTCCTGGAACAAAAAATATCTCTCGCGCCGTTACCTACCCCGACCCAATCATCTCCCCTATGTAGGTCTAGAAACTGGAACTAAATAATTACTCTTCAAAATCAATGACCAACAACAACAAGCAGTAATTTTTCTCGCGTTTCATTTTTTAAATTAAACAGTTTGTAATTTAATTAAAACCTTTGATAATAAGTTACTTTCGAGGTTGCCACATTTCGGAGGAAAAGAATGTTCCGTTACACGACCGATATGAGTTTACAATGGTTCATTCATTTATTTATTTATTAAAATTGGAAACAAAATAAAATTTATTTACAACCGCAAGTTGGCATTGCAAATTAGCAATCCTTTCACTCGTCGAAACGAACGTTGACAAGATTTTCTTTAGTTTAGTTTCGTTACGTTGCATTCGTTCGACCGTCGCGTCGCGTGTCGTTTCGTTGCGTCACCCAGCCGCAACCAAAACCAGTTGCGAACGAGAACCGTTTCGAGGACTAGTTTTCGTTTAAGAGAACACGGTTGCGTTTCGTCGTCAAAAAATTCGAGAACGACCCACCGCTAGATCAATCTTTTAAGTCAGTTTGTTAACATCTGTAATAATGTAAAATCTCTTGTTATCGAAACATTAAAGAGGGCCCAGATCTTTTTTGATAAATTAAATTAATAATTTTTTAGTTACACGTTATTGATTCCTAAACACTTATTGATCAAATAATTGCCATGGTCTTGGGAGCCATCAAGCCAGCTAAGCCTTCCAGTGTCTACTTTCAAGTAGCCCATTAGCGCCCCCTGTGGATTGCTGGCAATCGCTAATCCATGGGATTTAGTCCCGAGCAAATTGGGGCCGAAACTTGGCCCAGTCTGAACTACTCGTTTATCCAAGGACCCTCCGTCCCGTCCGACAAGTCTTTTACATAGTTTTATATTTAACTAGCGGCCCGCCCTCGCTTCGCTTCGGTGTAGAACTGAAGTGTAGACTACAGTTTTTGTTCTCAGGCTTGTATTATACACAATGACATTCATCTATGATTCTTCTTTTACCTACATGCAAAGTCTCAGCCCGATCGGTTTAAAATTGACAAAGTTTCATACAAACTTTCATTCCCTATTTTATCCCCTTAGGGGTAGAATTGATCAAAATCATCTACCTGCATGCCAAATTTCAGCCCTATCTGTCCAGTGGTTTGGGCTGTGCGTTGCTAGATCACTATGTCAGTCAGTCACCTTTGAATTTTATATATATAGGCTGTGCGTTGATAGATCACTATGTCAGTCAGTCACCTTTCAGTTTTATATATATAGATATACTGCCAATTTTTAGAATAGTTTTTCAATTAACATTTGATGTCATTAATATGTACCTTCTTACTCAGTAGCATCGTCTTCGTATTTATGTAAAAAATAAAATTTAAAAATCTTGCTATAATAGGAATAAATTTTACGAAAAAAGAGTCTGATTGTATTATATGTAACTGAGGAACATTTTTGCGGTTGAACTGTTTCAATCGTTTGAATCGTAAATCTGTTGCTGACGTCACAATATAATTTAAATGTCGTCGGTATTCATTGAACTTTCACGTTAATTGCACCCGCTTTTATCCACAGTTAAAAATATACTCTCATGAACATTTAAATTTAAGTTATTAACGAGCAGCTTTTATTTCATTCCAGGTTCTTTCTATTAATGAATAGAAATGTTGGTTTTATTCATTAGACGTCATTTTTATTAAATTATATTTTTTAATAAAAAAATATTTTTAGTTCTAAAACTTTGAAAATGATTTGGTTATTCATTTACACTACTTGCCTGAGTTGATTTGTTTCTAGAAAAAGTCTTTAGATTTCAGTATCTAGTAGGTCAATGCTTAAAATGAGAGGTTTCTAGAACTTATTTTAAAGACATAGACTAAAATAAAAATAAAATATAATATTATAAAATCTTATGTCTCCTCAACATCAAACACTCAGGCCAAATGCACCAAAGTTCTTAATTGATATTAAGGCTTAATTGTGATTGACACGTCATTCCATCTTTATCAATTGTTTAAATTCAAAAAGAGATAAAATACAGCCCTACAATGATAAGCTTTAAAATTTGAATTAAGAAGTTTGGTGCAAGGCCTTCGGGCGCTTGTTAATTGTGTTACGTGTCGAGATGGGGTTCAAAATTTTAGGAAAGTTTACGCTTGACAGTTCTTCATTCACCACACAGTTAACACATAATGTTAATCATATAAATCACAACACACTCACTAAACACTATACTAGTCTTTCAACAATCGCACTTGAACACTTTACTTGCATTAAGATCGCTTTTGTATTCGTTCCGAAATCGCTGTTGGAACTCAACTGTTCTCTGCGGCACCGGTAGCGCATAAATACGCCAATCGGCGCATTCTAGAACAATCATGTTAAATTGAGAGTTAACTAGCACCCGCGAGTGCGTAGTGCCTATTATTACCTACGTAGATAACGCGCAAAAGTGATAAACAAGTGCAGATGTCGCTGCACTTTCTCTCTTACGCCGCACTGCATAAGGCTCATATTAGACTTAGCGACCCTCGGTGTTCTGGTGAAATCTGTCTCTAGTATTTTCGCGGTTTTGTTTCGAGAGCATTTGTGACACTACCCCTCTCTTAGACATGCTTGTCCCATCAGCATCGTTGCTGGCGTGGTAAGGTGCCAGGCAATCGATGTGGATTATCTTGGGCTTCTATCTATCTCCCTTCTTTCTTTGTGAGCTCTGCTCTACATGATGGGCATATGGTAATGGCCATATTCGCCACAATGTTGGTCAACTTGTGGAGCAGGCATAAGAGGGAAAGTAGGGGAGGAGGTGAGGGGAGACATCGTCCCAGATTGATTGGTATGCAAATAGGAAAGCGCGTAATGCATGATGCTAGAACGCCAAGGGTCCAGGATGGTGGTGAATCTTGTCTCTGTGGGGTGTGCTGCAGTGAAGGAACTTGGCCGCTAAAGTCGCGTTTGTTGACTTCCGTGGCCGCGTGGTTTGTACGCCGGGTTCAAGGTGTCGCCTACTCAAGAGGCCAGGTCAGGCAGATGGTTGTGTAATGTTTAATATGTATTTCTATATAATTATACTTATAAATGTATCAATATATGTATTCTATCCGTTACCCTAGTATCCCATAACACAAGCCTACAGTGCTTACTTTGGGGCTAGGCTAATTGGTGTGTGTTGGAAGTATATATTTATTTATTATTTATTTTGGATCCGTTAAAGAGGAAGGAGTTGGTGTTGGGGTTGTAATTCTAGTTTAAATATTCATAACGCTCTGTAATACTTAAAAAGACAATGTGCAAAACACACCCAGCTCCGCCAACAATGTAATTAGTATGAATCGATAGATCTATGAAAAACTAGCCTTTTTAATATGACACCGAAAAAAAATATCCTGGGAGTCAAAAGATATGACACCGTAAAAAATATCAAATAGTCGACTCGTCATACTTCGTTATGATTGTGAGCTCCCTGTCACTCAATTGATATTTATCTAACACGCTCTGGACATTGGAACACGATTATCGGTTTTGTCAATTAGTATGTAAGTCAAACTAACTAACTTCCCTTGTTTCATTAATGTTCCTTCGTTATAGTACTTGTACCTATTTAACTTAAAATTGCTTAGAACCCCGTGATGGAATTTGATGCACTTTGGCACAGATGATCATGACTATAATACCTTTCAAACAAATGTAGTTTAAGCCATGGCGAACGTGGGTGCAGCGTTCATACATTTTTGCCCAATGTCCTTTAATGCTTTATTTTATTTAACTGTTTAGAGGCGATTCGTAACGTCGATATAAACTGAGAATAAAAAGTATTACAACATTTTTTTCTCCGCTGTCGCCAAGTTTGTGGTCTGAGCGTTTTGGATTTCATTTCAATAATTTATATTTCGGAGGATTATCCTTATAATAATCCTATGAACGGAAACTTCGTAGACGTCGTCTACGTAGCTACGCCGGCCGTAGACGTCTGCTACGAGTCGTAGTCGTCAAAACTTAAACACTACATTTTACAACTCGGTGAGACGTGATCTACCAAAGTTTATTTGATAACTGTAAAGTGACATTACATTTTAAGTAAATAATTCAAAAATTGTAAATTTTTGGAGTACTTAGTTATTGCTATAATTTTTATTATTTTAAAGCATGTAACTGCTTGATGTTTAAATCTGAAGAAAATATAACTAGAAAAAATTCCACGCGGACCAGGCAGCAGACGGGACTCGAACCCGCACCCTTCGCAATCCGGGCGAATGCACTGACCAATTTTGAGGGCCGCTGTAGCATAATTGGTCAGTGCATTCGCCCGGATTGCGAAGGGTGCGGGTTCGAGTTCCGTCTGCTGCCTGGTCCGCGTGGAATTTTTTCTAGTTATATTTTCATTACTTAGTTATTTCTGGTTTTTTTAGTTTTTAGACATTAAGTACTTTTAAGCATTTGTCTTGTATATAAATATTTAATGGTTAATTTTTAATGATAAGATTTTAGTTTGATATTGTTGTGACATAATTATAGTTAATTAAATTATTTACAAAATGAAGTAAGCTATTTTAAAAAAATATCAATAATTATATAAAAAAAAATGGTCTTTGTAGTCGAATTTAATAAAATAAGCCTTCCAATATTATAAATGTTTTTAAAAAAATAATTTACTTAATTTTTCAATATTTGGATCTTTGTTAAACTTAAAAGGAATAGAAAATATTTAAATTGATAAGAATTTAAACTGTATTGAAAAAATACCTGCGTACATACATAGACATACATAGACTGGCAGTGAAGAATTTTCCGATGAAGGGTGTGCATGCTTCTATTGATAACTAGCCACAACATTTAAAGCTAATGGAGATCATTATAATGAGCTTCGCATATTTAGAATGTTATTATATTAATAAATAATAACGTCACAATAATAAATGACTTACTCAAAACAAAAAAATCCTTATATATAAGTACCCCACTGCTGGGGCACAGACCTTCCCTTTGGATGGAATAGGGAGATTAGGCCATGGCCCACCTCGCGGGCCCAGTGCGGATTGGCGGGTGCTAACGACTGCAGATGCAGCCGGGACCAACGGTCTTCCGAAGCACGCACGAACTCGAGATAGAAGATTTTTGGTCACCCATCCAATAACCGGAAATTGCGAATGTTGCTTAACTCCAACGATCGTAGCCGAACGCGTTAGCTACCTGCGCCATCGAGCTCCTCCAAAATAAGCAATATAAAGGCAAAACCACAGTATATGCAAGGTACTCTAAGGTATTTTTTTCTGTTACTAAAATTACAAAATGTACACACAACGCAGTATACATATGTAACTAGTGGCCCGGCCTCGCTTCGCTTCGGGGTAGAATTGATCAAAATCATTTCTTAGCGGATGCCTACGTCATAACATCTACCTGCATGCCAAATTTCAGCCCGATCCGTCCAGTGGTTTGGGCTGTGCGTTGATAGATAGATATATAGATTAATATAATAACTAAATGTATATATGATAAATATGCGAAGCTCATTAAAATGATCTCCATACAGACATAGACAAGCTTTTAAATATGTAGAGGCCAGTTATCAATGAAAGCACGCACTTCATGGGAAAATTCTTCACTGCCAGTCTATGTATGTACGTACATACATACATATATATATATATATATAGGTTTTACTAACCCTTTTTTTTTAACGGTGGGAAATGCATTACGCCTACCCCGTGCTTTGGGGTGCACGGGGTTATGTCGGACTCTCCGCAGCTCCTGGGAACAGACAGAATGCCCCCAGAATATGCCGTACCGCGGACTACCGACTAAAACCCACGCGAGCATGTCAGTCACCGACGCATCCTCATCGTCTTCTGACGACGAGGACACGCCGGGGAGGGACGCGTCGCTGCCGGACAAAGTCATGGGAACTCGCGAGAACACATCCACGAGCTCGTCGGCGTCTGCTCGCCTATGGCGAGCCCCACACCCCCCCAAAAAGGGAGGGCCGGTGATCCCCAGGGGCATCCAGGGGATCAGCGACTGGCGGCAACCGGTGCAATGCAGGGCCTGGGCTTCCCGGGCCTGGACCCCGCTGGTTACCGTCAAGAGGAAGTAGGCGGGCGTACGTCCGCCTCCTCCGCCCCAACCTTCGGCGGCGGCAAGGAGCAGCCTCTGGGTCTTCTTCCCGGGCCCTCTCCGCGTCCTCCTTCTGCGTCATAACGTCGACGCAGAATGAGTTCACCGCATCCCACATTTCCTCCCCCTCCAACATGACGCAGACCACGTTTCGAAGAGAGAGGTCCTCGCCTATGATGGCGGTTAACTCTTGCCGCCGATGGGAGAAGCCTGGGCACACCTCTAAAGTGTGCTGTGCGGTGTCCTCAGCGGCGTCACAATGGTGGCACTCGGGGGTCGGCTCCCTGCCGATGTGATGCAGGTAGCGGCCGAAAGAACCGTGGCCGCTAAGAACCTGGAAAAGATGGTAGGAGAGCGAACTATGGCGCCGATCCGCCCATGTGGTGAGAAAGGCCTGCATGGCCTCCGAGATCCTGGACAAAGTGCCAGAGACCAAGGCCGAGCCCCTTTGCTCTACGAGCTCCTCGAACCACGTGCGGAATGCCTCAATTTTCGCCTACTCCAAAGCTGAGGCCCTCTCCCTCGGCGCCAGGCGCCGGTCATTATCCTGTGCGTCTGTTCTGACGCGGTAGGCAGCCGCCAGAACGTGGGCTGAAATTTCCCAAGGGGGAGTGCCAGCAATAATGCACGCTGCGGTGTGGGACACCGACCTGTATGCTCTTATGGCTCTCAAGGCCATAGCACGTTGCGCCCTGTGGAGGAAAGTAATGGCCCGAGAACTGAGAGCAAGGTTTTTCTAACCCTAGCTTAACAATTACTAACACTTGCTATGGCTTCAACTTGACATAAATATAATTATAATAATTTTAACAACAGCCTTATTCACTTTCTATTTCCGTTATAATTTCCCCGGAGCTCGTCACACGGAAACATTCAAGGCTGCATGAAAGTGCGGCTTTGAGTATTTGAACATGTTTGAATAGGCAACACACCCGAGGCAAATATTCACGCCTCACAATGAATTACAATAGACATCAAATGTAAGCTTCCGTCAGTGGTCCTTCAAGAGTTTTGTATAAAATAGGTTGGGAGAACAAATCGTTTCGCATTTATAGTTTGTATGAACTTGTAATAAAAAAAAACTGGATGCGTGTAACTTATGTACGCGCGTGAGAAGTTATACTTCTTTAGCATCATTAAAAATATTTTTTAATTGCATGCAAATAATTAATAATTACAATAAAATAATAAAACGACTGGAAAAGGATGAAGATTAAGAACAGTCAATTAAGTTCAGTTTTAATTTGAAAAATTAAATAAATATTCAAAATATTCAATTAAAATCACTACTGAATTTAAGTTATTAGTCCATATGTAATTACCACTAAGTGGTTAATAATCCACCATTATTAGACACTAACATTCATAACGCGCCCGCGGCCAACTTCATGGTGTTACTATTGTGTTACAGTGATGCCCGCGCATCTCGAAATTTCACTAACATGATTTTTTCATAACGCGCCCGCGGCCAACTTCATGCTGTTATTTTTGGGTTACAGTGATGCGCGCGCATCTAAAAATTTCACTCTCATCATTTTTCCATAACGCGCCTAAAGAAGTATAACTTCAAAAAAATGTGTGTGTCAGCTCCGACGCACGACTGGAGTTTACTCCTTAAGTTCGATAGTCTAACCAGACGCAAAAAGAGTCTATTTAACTTAAAAAAGATTGATACTGTATGAAAGGGTAAATTAACAAATTAATGAAAATAATATACATATATAAATATATACTTATTCATTTCATATACATTTATTATAACTAATCGACGAAATATTTTACATTAAACTTTTTACAATAGTCAATTTCAGATGTGCATAAATATACCACTAGGAATGTTGATAAATTATGTAATTATTATTATCAGACTATTATCATTTTTTAAAATATTAATTAAATCAACATTGTCAGCATTACTAATTACAGTGACTAGTGGTTTATGGTAACTAAAATAAGACACATGGACGTTCGTAGATACGTGGTTCACGAATCTCGAAAATACCGCATCAATGGTTGTACCATACCTCGTTGTCCCCATTGATCTATCAGAAACAATATCTAAATTCAGTTCAGATTTTAAAAAAAATATTAATGTCAATCCGTCATCTTTGTTTGTCAAATTTACGCGACATAGGATACGCACCAAAAACGTAACGAGGTCATTCATCGATAGATTTTACTCCTCACATTTTTCTCATACCGGGCCCCTTATATATGCAAATCGATTCTTAAGGAGTAAACTCCAAAAACTCTGTCTATACCATTTTAATAAAATGTAGGAAGTTCTTTGCTGTCGTCAACTGAATATAAAGCTCCGAGTCAGGCTACTCATGTTCTATATCTGCGAAACGTGGACCCTGAAAGAAGACACTACAAGACGCCTACAGGCATTCGAGATGTGGTGATACCGTTGCATGTTACGCATTAGTTGGGCGCAGAGGGTCTGGAACGCAACCGTGCTTCAGCGCGTTCATATGTCCCGGAAAATATTGCCTTCTATCAAAAAGCGCAAAATAGAATATCTTGGCCACGTGCTCAGGAACGATAGATACATGCTCCTGCAGTTGATAATGATGGGCAAAGTGGACGGAAAGAGACGTGCTGGGCGAAAAGAGAAGTCATGGCTCCGGAATATGCGGGAGTGGACCGGTATTGCCTCCGTCGAACAGCTGTTACGGCTGGCTGCTGGTAGAAATGAATACAGGAAGCTAACGGCCAACCTTCAGGATTGAAGAGGCACTGGAAGGAGAAGAAGAGACCATTTGTATCTGGCTGGGTTTGGTATCATTGTAAAGCTTAAATTTTAAGAGGTAAATTCAAAATTCAAATTGGAAAATTGTGTGATTTTCATTTGTTTTTCTCAAAGTTTATCTAGTGAAGAAATTAGATACATTTTTAAAATTTTACTACAAAAAAGGTAAAAAGGGAACGAAAACCGCAAAAAAAGAATTGTGATGTTTATGGACCTAGTGTGTTCGTGAGATTAGCATAAATTTGGTTTAAGCGCTTCCATTCCGGAAATTTTGATTTCAAAGATGCTTTTGACGACCTCCGTGGCCGAGTGGTTTATACGTCGGGTTTCATGATGTCGCCTACTCGAGAGGACCTGGGTTCGAATCCCGGTGGGGGCAGATGTTTGTGTGATGAATACGAGAATTTGTACTCCGGTCATGGATGTTAATATGTATTTCTATATAAATATACTTATATATGTACAGTATATGTATTCTTTCCGTTGCCCTAGCAACCCGTAACACAAGCCTTACAGTGCTTACTTGGGGCTAGGCTAATTGGTGTGAGTGTTGGAAATATTTATTTATTTACGTCGCTCTGTACAACCTGTTACGGATAAAATGGATGCCATTTTTTACAAAGTGAAGCAAGATCGGCTGATCAGTAATTACAACGTCGTTGCAGAAGTGGGAATTGACCACAAAGTAGTTGGCGCATTTGAAAAAACTGGGTACACAGAAAACCTCGTAATTTGGATGCCTCACGAGCTCACCGAAAGAAACCTAATGAACAGTGTACTCATTTGTGATTCTTTATTGCGACGTAATGAAACTGAACCATTTTTGGTAAAGCTGATGCAACTGGTGTTGAAATATCGATCACCAACTACAAGAACGTGCGAATAATGTCTTGATCAAAGGGCGGTTAGGCTTCACAGACTCTGGCAAAACCCGGGTTAACTCGCAACAAGGTGTTGCTGTGTCTATGGTGGGATTGGAAGGGCATTATCTATATATATAAAACTCAAAGGTGACTGACTGACATAGTGATCTGTCAACGCACAACCCAAACCACTGGACGAATCGCGCTGAAATTTGGCATGCAGGTAAATGTTATGACGTAGGCATCCGCTAAGAAATGATTTTGATCAATTCTACCCCCAAGGGTATAAAATAGAGAATGAAAGTTTGTATGAAAGTTTGTCTATTTTAAACCGATCGGGCTGAGACTTTGCATGCAGATATAAGAAGAATTATAGATGAATGTCATTGTGTATAATACAAGCCTGAGAACAAAAACTGTAGTCTACACTTCAGCTCTACACCGAAGAGAAGCGAGGGCGGGCCCCTAGTTTATTATAAGCTGTTATCGCAGGCAGGACCATCGATTCTAAACTCTAGTGCGAACAACTGATGAGATTTAACGCAAGAAGTAGAGAGAAAGCAGTGGGTATTAATCAACAGAAGGTGTGTGGTTTTTTAACATGATAGCGTTAGACCTCAGACATCTTTAGCCACTAAGCAAAAATTGAGAGTCACCGGGTTTGGGGACGGCGAGATCCTAAGGGGACCGCAAACCAAGAATTGGCGAGTGCCTCTAGAGGTATTCCAGACGGATGGCGTCTCCCCACGGGGGGAGTCTCCTCTCCATCTGGAGCCTCTAGACCACTCGAACTTGAGTGCGTCGGCTCAACTAGAGGGTCTCTGAGACTCGGACCTCGGCTCTAGTTAGCCGTAGTCGTGGGGGGCGGGGAAATACGCCCAGGTACGTACCTGTGCCTGGTATAGCGTGTCGTGTGTAGACCGGGTCTTCGCACTCTTATCCTGCGGGTGCGGTGTCTGCCTAATGCTAAGCTAGTGTGCACGTTTGCTAGCTGTGTAGTGTTGGTGTTTGTGGCCTGTGTGGGAGGAATCGGAGGCGCGTTTACGTGGGTGTTTTCGTCATCGGGGTAGTCTAAGACGTGCCTAGGCCGACGGAATCGGAGGGATGTGTTAATGCATCCCCCGTATAGTCCTGACCTTGCAGCTTTAGGTTTCCACCTGTTTGGGTGTCTGCAGAATTATTTAGGCAGTGAATCACGATGGGACTGCCATAACCACTTGTCGCGGTTTTTTGATCAGAATTCCCAAACTTTCTATAGTAATGGTATCATGTCCCTACCTACTAGATGGCAAAAAGTTATCGGACAAAATGGCACCTTTAGTTTAGTTTAAATGTTAATAAACTTTATTAAAATGTGTTTTGAATTTTCATAATTATAAAATGCGAAGAAACTTTTTATATGTTACCGGCAATCTGTATAATGCGTGATTCTATACAATACCTAGACAATGTATAGAATAAAAAAACAATTCCAAATAGAACAAAAATAACAAATATAATGTTTGACGACCTCCGTGGCCGAGTGGTTTGTACGCCGGCTTTTATGGTGTTGAAGACTCGAGAGGTTCCGGGTTCAAATCCCGGTGGGGTCAGATGTTTGTGTGATGAATACGAGTATTTGTACTCCAGTCATGGATGTTTAATATGTATTTCTATAAAAATATACTTACATATGTACAGTATATGTATTCTATCCGTTACCCTAGTATCTCATAACACAAGCCTTATAGTGCTTACTTTGGGGCTAGGCTAATTGGTGTGAGTGTTGGAAATATTTATTTATTATTTATTTAATGCTAAAAACTTTTTTTTGTTATATTTATGTATTAACACTAACGTTACCACTGTGAGTTATTCAAATGTTCATTAGTCTCTAGTTCATTTGGTGAGAATTATAAAATCCATCCGTCATTTTAAATCCAATTGGATAGGCTAGGTTAGGTTTGGTAAGAAAAATTACACGCCAAAATCTGCTTATCTATATATATAAAACTCAAAACTGACAGTGATCTATCAACGCACAGCCCAAACCACTGGACGGATCGGCCTGAAACTTGGCATGCAGGTAGATGTTATGTATGACGTAGGCATCCGCTAAGAAAGGATTTTGATCAATTCATCCCCGAATGGAAGCGAGGGCGGGCCACTAGTTTTATATATTGCCGGTGGACCAGCAGGTACACTATACAATCCAGTCAAGGTATAAAATGGATAGTAATATTTATAATATTAAGAACATTGCCTAAACACCCCAGGCATTCTACACATTGTCTAGGTATTGTAAAGAATAGCTGATTTATACAGATTGCCGGTAACGTATAATATATATTTAAAGCTAAAAATAAATTATTAGAAAAAAATCCACGCGGACCAGGCAGCAGACATGTGAGTGAACTTAGCATATCATTTCCCAGCAGATCAAAATTAAATGTGAGTTCATTTCGCATGCAGCCGAGTTCTATAGTTCCTGATACTTTTAAGAAATAGTTCTGGCGGTTTTGCGGAAAATATCAATTAACAAAATGGTCTGCTAACTTCCCGTAGCATATCATTTTGCAGCAAATCAAAATTAAATGTGAGTTCATTTCGCATGCAGCCGAGTTCTATAGTTCCTGATACTTTTAAGAAATAGTTCTGGTGTTTTTGCGGAAAATATCAATTAACAAAATGGTCTGCTAACTTCCCGTAGAATATCATTTTGCAGCAAATCGAAATCAAATGTGAGTTCTTTTCGCATGCAGCCGAGTTCTATAGTTCCTGATACTTTTAAGAAATAGTTCTGGCGGTTTTGCGGAAAATATCAATTAACAAAATGGTCTGCTAACTTCCCGTAGCATATCATTTTGCAGCAAATCGAAATCAAATGTGAGTTCTTTCGCATGCAGCCGAGTTCTATAGTTCCTGATACTTTTAAGAAATAGTTCTGGCGTGTTTGCGGAAAATATCAATTAACAAAATGGTCTGCTAACTCACATTTAATTTTCATCTGCTGGGAAATGATATGCTAAGTTCACTCACATG
Source organism: Chilo suppressalis (assembly GCA_902850365.2). Lineage (NCBI taxonomy): Eukaryota > Metazoa > Arthropoda > Insecta > Lepidoptera > Crambidae > Chilo > Chilo suppressalis. The sequence goes on along the minus strand of OU963899.1, from coordinate 1,430,575 downwards.
CAGCACACAGGATTCGAAACCGCACCCTGCGCTATCCAGACGGAAGCACTGAACATTATGCTACTTGCGGCCATTTTTTTTTATCGGTGGAAAATCCATTTACGGACCATACCGCGCGCTGGCTATGCGCGCGACGTGTATGGGATTCCCCGGTCCTACTCACTAAAAACCACCGGTACCCTCCTACGCCCTTGAGGGGGTCTCGGGATCGGCGCCTGTGTGCGCCATTTCACCGGGACGCCCCCGGGCCGGCCCGGCCCAACGAGTGGACCGGGCGACACGACTCTGATGCTACTTAGATTCTATTTAGTACTTCTTAGGCTGCCAGAGCAGCGGCATCAACACCTTTACAAGTATTCAACATTTGTAAGAAGGAATGTTTGAGTCCCGTCTGATTTCAACACGTACTTTTCATTCTTTAGATTGAAACACATACACACACACATAAATTAGTTAAAATAAAGTTATATTTTTAAACATTTATATAATTAAATAAAACTAGTTTTAACGGATTTATGCACGAAACTTTATTGAAGTTATACTTCTTTAGCCGCGTTATGAAAAAATTATGAGAGTGAAATTTTAAGATGCGCGCGCATCACTGTAACACAAAAGTAACATAATGAAGTTAGCCGCGGGCGCGTTATGAAAAAATTATGAGAGTGAAATTTTAAGATGCGCGCGCAACACTGTAACAGAAAAGTAACACCATGAAGTCGGCCGCTAAACCGCACATTACTCGTAAGTCTCGAAAAAAAGCTTCCAACAAAATAGTAATAGGATCTCTTAGTCGCACATGTTGGGACGCTCGTCGCCTCTGATCACTGTTTTCATATTTATAATATTTATCCACATGTTTCTAGTTTCTATATTCTTAGCACGTGTTATAATGTTATACAAATGCGAAATTTATATGTACTAATAAATTTTATTCAGTAGTGATTTAAATTGAATATTTTGATTATTTTATAATTTTTCAAATTAAAACTGAACTTTATTGACTGCGTTGACTATCCTTTTCCAATCCTTTTATTATCTTATTGTAATTAATTATCTGCATGCAATTAAAAACTATTTTTTAATAATTCCAAAAAGAAGTATAACTTCTCACGCGCGTACTTAAGTACACGCACCCATATTTTTTTTATTAATTGACGTTTCGCAGTCTTTTCAGGCTGCTTTGTTAGATTTTTTTTTTAATTTTGTCGAGCTACCTTCGAAAGACTTTTATGGGGCGTTCGGTTCGGAGAAAGCCTCTCTTGAGTTTGTTTCGCCGGTTCTTCTCAGAAAGGCCCTAATTACCGTAAATTAGGTAGTTTACGGTAGTTAGGGTCAAATTAATAAACTCAAAATTACAAAAAAGAATTTTAAATAAAGTACTTTATTAAGTAAATTAAGTAATAAATTCATACATAGACAGTAAAACTTTAAAAATCGAACAATGAAATAACCGAACGCTCAATAAAAGTCTTTCGAAGGTAGCTCGACAAAATTAAATAAAAAATTGATTCCGACGAAGCTGCCTGTAAAGGCTACGAAACGTCAATAAATAAATAAAGTTTCGTGCCCGTTAAAACTAGTTTCATTTAATGAGTGATGTGCGTGAAAACCTAAGTAACAAATATTTATATAATTTGCAAAGTTTAAGTAAATAGAAATAAGAGAACATGCCAATCATCAGAGTATTTCTATCTGAAATCAAATAATTTTCTGTTACAATAACCTAACAGACAAGGTAGATGAGAAAATAATTCCATCACGAATTTCAAATAAATCCGTTTCGAAGTTGTGTAACAAGAAAAGTTTTCCTTGTTGTAAATGCCGTAAAGATAGACGCTTAGCTTTGCTAAATGTCTGTCGTAGGCTGTCACATGGTTTTTTACAAACTTTTGTAATTCCAAAAACGTTTACTTTTGGAAAAAAATGTGGCAATTGTGGCCTGGCAATTTGAAATCCGGCCACCATATATTACAGATATTAGACACTCAAAAGTAATGAGTATGAGCATTTGTACTTAAGTCGTGGCTGTTTATATTTATATTCCTACAAAAATATACACTGGCGGTCAAATAAACCGGGCCACTAGCAATCCTCGAGTTCAAATGCAATTTTCTTCGAATGTATGAACGCAATTTTTTATAAAGTGGTACTGTTAGATAGGTTATTATATAAGATTTATTTTGAGAGATAATTGTATAGGAGAACAAAATATCTGCTGAGTTATTGACCGTAGAACAAAAAGTGAACAAAAACGGCAATTTGTAACGTATTTTTTTTATTTGTTTAAGCCAAATAACACATACATACACAAACTTCAAAATACCGAATAAATCTCGATGCTTCAGTAATGTGTATTACCTCCTCTAGCTTGGAAACTGCTTGCATTCTTGAACCCATTGATCTTATCAACTTAACAATAAAATCTTGTGGGATGCCGTCCCATTCTTCAGTTATCACTACTCTGAGCTCAGTGATGAAGGCGCCGGAGTTCTGGCTCGCACCCTACGTTTTAACTTATCCCAAAGATGTTCAATAGGATTTAAGTCAGGGCTTCGTGCTGGCCAAGTTGCAGCCCTCCGAGGCTTTAGATTTCGTTCGGCCAATCTTCTTCTGACTGTATGCGCGCTTCTCTTAGGTACCCCATTACACAAGACAAACAGTCCTTACTTTGCTGTAAGGTTAACTGCTTGGTTAAAGAAATATTATTTGGTGGTTATCGCGCTCGGCTGCGATCGTGAAGTTAAGCAACTTTCGCAGTGGTCGGTCATTGGATGGGTGACCAAAAATCTTCTATCTCGAGTTCCTCCATGCTTCGGAAGGCACGTTAAACCATTGGTCCCGGCTGCATCTGCAGTCTTTAGCATCCACCAATCCGCATTGGGCCCGCGGCGTGGTGGACATTAATAGGCTGATGATGTTGCTAAAAAGAAATATTGTTGAAGTTATTTAAGTCTTTAGGCGCGTTATGAAAAAATGAGGAGAGTGAAATTTTAAGATGCGCGCGCATCACTGTAACACAAAAAAGTAACAGCATGAAGTTCATCAAGCCAACTTCATGCTGTTACTTTTGTGTTTACCGCACATTAAGAAAATCTACCAACAAAATAGAAATAGAATCTCTATTTAGTGGGTGCTAACGACTGCATTGTGAAGGCCTATCAAAAGTATTTATTAATCTGGAACAACGGAACCAAAGCGCGATTCAGGAGACTACAGCGCCATCTCTTGACCATTGGTGTAGTAGAACCAAAAACCACATCTTTATTTTTTGTAATAAAGTAACAGTTATAGGTATTCATATTTATAATATTTATCCAGATGTTTCTAGTTTGTATATTCGGAATACGTGTTTGAGTTTCATACAAGTGCAAATCACATATGTTCTAATAAATTATATTCAGTAGCGATTTTAATTGAATATTTTGATTATTTATTTATTTTTTCAAATTAAAACTGAACTTTATTGACTGTGTCCTTTTCCAGACTGTTTATTAATTTATTGTAATTAATTATTTGCATGCAATTAAAAACTAATTTTAAACGATGCCAAAGAAGGATAACTTCTCACGCGCCTACATAAGTACACGCACCCATTTTTTTATTCAATCACTCATATGGAATAGGGGAAATGAGGACTACAGCTCGAAGGGTAGTTTGAGAAAAGTCATAGTGTATAGTTCAACATATAATGTATTTTAATTATTGATAAATATTTCGTTTGCTTACATCAGATTTAGAGCACTTTTTAAAAATATAAAAAAGTGTTTACACTGACATACTTTTCTATTAACTATAAAAAAACTATAACAATTATAGTTCACCGTACATGTGAACAAGAATAATATATTATCCTCATTTTTTAAAGCGGTTTCAAACATATTCCACAGTACACGCTACAAATAATCGTTTCATAAATGAAAATTTAATGCAAAATTCAAACTGTTTCAACGCTATTTCTAACGCCTATTAAAATGAAAGTTTATAAAATACATATATTTAATGAGCCATCGGTGGCGGGTCACACACGCTCGTCGCTTTTGTGAATTTGTTTTACAACAAGCGATTAAGTTGTTGTACTAAAACTGTGAATATTTAATTTTTAAGGTTCCCTAACACAAAAGAAAAAACGGAATAAGTATATGACCACTTTTTTGTCCGTACTTTTCAACTTTTTATAATATACGCCTGGATTTAATAATTAACTTCAGATCGATACCACCATCAACATGAAGTTAATTACAAATATTTTAAGATTCTCCTAAAATAAGGAATGAAAATAAATATAAAGGCATAAATAATCTTACAGAAATTTCGATGCATAAGTTCAACTCGCATTTGACGCAACTTGTTTGTGTAGAATTTACCATAAATTGATAAGGTTTGAAAATGAATATGAAACTTATTTACTTTCGATTAGAAGCTGTGGGAAAAACGGTTTTGAAGAATATTGTTCAGGTGTTCCTATGGAAATGGTGTTTTTATTATCAAGATGAACAACAGTATAAGGTAAAACCGGGTTTTATGTAGAGTTAAATTGTTTACGTTGTTATTTGAAGATTCATACTTCTACATTTATTATTAAAAGAAAATTTTACTCGTATAAAGGTGATTGCTCAAATTGGCCCGAATGCACAAAAAATATTGACATATACGGTAATTCTTGGCGTAATTTAAACTTTATTTTACAGTCATTAGATTTTAACGGACACCTTTGTATAATATATGCATTTTAAAAAGGACTTTAAATTTTACCGGTTTGAAAAACATACGAATCATTTTTAATGGCTATGGGTGTAGTAATATTCAGCCAAAGACTGATCGAAGTTGTCTATATAACATAAAATCAAATCTATTTTGTAAAGATCGATAAAATGAAAACATTTTTTTATTACACTGTGGTATTAATGCCCACAACTATATTATCATTTTCATTACATGCAAATGTGCTAAGACAATTATTATAGATAGTAGGCGACATCATAAAGTCTATTGCCATACATTTTTCGCCAAACACCTCCATAAACACATTATAAGGTGTGATACACTAAAAATCTAAAATATGGTTATAATGTAAACATAACAAAAATAATGAAGCTACTGAATATATGGCTGTATAACCTAAATCTCTTAGCTTTCTTTGGTTAACGAGAGTTTAAAAATTCTCTCTAATCTGTGGCTCATTCACAATCATCACACAGTTTCGGTCACAGAGTACCTTCTTTATTATAACCGGCAATGCATAGATGACACCCGATTTTAAAAGTTACTCTTGTGCATTAACTTTAAAAACAGGCAACTATCTGTTAATCTACATTCACTATGAATGAATCTAATACATAATTTCGGTACTTGGCTTGATTTCCCTAGTTTACTATATAACTTATTTGTTTTTTATTATTTTAATACCTATGTACTTATTTGCAAACATAACCTCAAAATCTTTCAGTGTATATGGTTTATAGAAGTTCTCAGGGGTGTCCGTCAATAATGTTCGTTTCTACAGAAATTTATATATAATTTCGAATCTAGGAAACAATTTTTCATGATTATTGGTCTTTAGGCCAAACATGTATGGAAGCTGAGCAATCTCCTTTTCCAGCTGGGTTCATACCTGGCTTGCACCCGCATAGCTGCCCGAAAGCATGCAGGTTAGACTTCTGTCTGATACCTGGAGCAATTAGGGATTTTTATTAAATTATATTTTCTTTTGAATTCGTTTGAATAAACGTGTCTGAGGGGCCCAATTTCGCCGCCGCCGTATAACAAGTTTATAACGAGACAACTTTGCCGCTGGATCACGGCGGATGATTCGCTAATTAAAAAGTTTATAAAAATTTATTTTAAAATAATAATTATTTCTGGAACAGACACTGTACTGCTGGCTTGAATAATTGTACAAAAATACTGGATTAGCAATTGAATTAAAAAGCTAGTTTTTACGGTTTAATGCACGAAACTTTATTTATTTATTGACGTTTCGTAGCCTTTACAGGCTTCGTCGTCAGAATAAAACTTTTATTCAATTTAGCCTGTAAAGGCTACGAAACGTCAATAAATAAATAAAGTTTCGTGTATTAACCCGTAAAAACTAGTTTTATTTAATGAGTGATGTGCGTGAAAACCTAAGAAACAAATATGAATTAAAAAGTATTAAGTATTATAATTAAATTTTAATGAGTTTACAGACATGAAATAAATTTATTAACAACCACTTTACAATCAGTATATATTGTTTATCATATGAACAAATGTGTTTAGTAATATTTTTAATTCGGTTTGTGTATTTAAGTGAATCAAACTGTAAACCAAATACCCTCATCATCATCATCATCATCAGCCTATTAATGTCCCCACTGCTGGGGCACAGGCCTTCCCTATGGATGGAATAGGGAGATTGGGCCATGACCCACCACGCTGGCCCAGTGCGGATTGGTGAGTGTTAACGACTGCAGATGCAGCCGGGACCAACGGCTTAACGTGCCTTCCGAAGCACGGAGGAGCACGAGATAGTAATTTTTGGTCACCCATTAAATGACCGACCACTGCGAAAGTTGCTTAAGTTCAACGATCGCAGCCGAACGCGCTAACCACTTGCGCCATCGAGCTCCTCAATACCCTCATTACTAAAATTTAATTTTTGCCCTTTTTTAAACAAATATTTGGCATTTAGATTTTTTTTTCTTTTTCTAGACGTCCATTTCTTTTCTTCATATCTAACTTTAGGTAGGTAGATTTACGCCTTATTTTTTTTTGACAGCAGCGTAGATTAATTAATTATATCGTTTGTACCACGGCGAGTGTTCTGAGGAGTTATTCTCTCTTATCCCACCCTCCCCTTTCCTTCAGAGGACCACGCGCGCTGGCCTACGTTGTCATCGTCTAACTGTGGCCACAATTCCAACGCGTACAAAGAAATTTGGTGACTCATTTCTTGTCGCACTATCCGTAAATGGAATGCTCTGCGCGCTCACGTGTTCCCTCCCTCTTACAACCTGGGATCCTTTAAAAGAGGCGTGAAGAAGCAACATTCAGGCCGGCAGGGTGAGGATGGCTGGTGTGGCAGGTAAAACTGCTGTATCAGCTATATTCACGTCTGAACTTCACCTTCACTTAACATCAGGTGGGGTGGATTCATTTGTCGGACCTATCTATAATAATAATAATAATTAATATCAGATAACGCAGTGTACATGCAGACTCAGCTAGCTGGACAACGCCCTGAAAAAAGCATTAAAACAATCCAGTCGGAAAACTCCAACGTGCATCGTCAAATGAAAGTTTGTTTTATAGCAAAACCAATGCCAGCAGATGCATGTTGTTGACAACAGCCGAAGTTGGATAGACAATGTTTTAAACCAGATAAGCCCGATTTTTTTTGTCTGTAAATCTTTGAATTCAACCTAATTTTTTAGTTGAATATGTATTAAAAAATATGTAAAAAAAATGGGTGCGTGTACTTATGTAGGCGCGTGAGAAGTTATCCTTCTTTGGCATCGTGTAAAATTAGTTTTTAATTGCATGCAAATAATTAATTACAATAAATTAATAACAAGTCTGGAAAAGGACACAGTCAATAAAGTTCAGTTTTAATTTGAAAAAATAAATTAATAATCAAAATATTCAATTAGAATCGCTACTGAATATAATTTATTAGAACATATGTGATTTGCACTTGTATGAAACTCAAACACGTATTCCGAATATACAAACTAGAAACATGTGGATAAATATTATAAATATGAATACCTATAACTGTTACTTTATTACAAAAAATAAAGATGTGGTTTTTGGTTCTACTACACCAATAGTCAAGAGATGGCGCTGTAGTCTCCTGAATCGCGCTTTGGTTCCGTTGTTCCAGATTAATAAATACTTTTGATAGGCCTTCACAATGCAGTCGTTAGCACCCACTAAATAGAGATTTTATTTCTATTTTGTTGGTAGATTTTATTAATGTGCGGTAAACACAAAAGTAACGCATGAAGTTGGTCGCTAAAGCGACCAACTTCATGCTGTTAAAATTTTGTGTTACAGTGATGCGCGCGCATCTTAAAATTTCACTCTCATCATTTTTTCATAACGCGCCTAAAGAAGTATAACTTCAAAAACTGAGAAAAAATATTGATATCGCGACTTTAAGGAAGATAGCATTCCTATATATAGGACAGGAGGATAATAAGTTGGCAATAGTGGAAAAACTGAAGAGTGTAGAGCTGAAGTGTAGACTACAGTTTTTGTTCTCAGACTTGTATTATACACAATGACATTCATCTATGATTCTTCTTATACCTGCATGCAAAGCTTCAGCATGATCGGTTTAAAATTGACAAAGTTTCATACAAACTTTCATTCCCTATTTTATCCCCTTGGGGGTAGAATTGATCAAAATCCTTTCTTAGCGAATGCCTACGTCATAACATCTACCTGCATGCCAAATTTCAGCCCGATCCATCCAGTGGTTTGGGCTGTGCGTTGATAGACCACTATGTCAGTCAGTCACCTTTGAGTTTTATATATACTCGTATAGATTAAATAAATATGTAATTGTATTAGTGTAAGCAAATCGGTTCACGTTCGGACGTCATATGTACCGCGTGTGCTAATAAACATAATAGTTTCAACATAATCAGTGTTATCAATTTATCAACAAACTATCATTTAACAACATCATCTCGAAAGGTGTAAAAGAAACTTGACATCTTTATGGTCCTTCGAGCCGAATTATTGATACGAAATGCTCGTATTCATCACAAAAACATCTGCCCCCATCGGGTTCGAACCCGGGACCTCTCAAGTCGGCGACACTGTGAAATCCGGCGTACAACCACCTGGCCACGTAGATCCTCTAGAATATATCAATAAAAAAAAAATTATTCAATATTGTGGGTTACCCATAATGCGAAGAGATGGCGCTGCCTTGCAGCTTAAGAATGGCTAGAGGAATTTCGACGCGGTCCGTGAGGGCCGCGGTAGCATAATTGGTCAGTGAATTCGCCCGGATTGCGAAGGGTGCGGGTTCGAGTCCCGTCTGCTGCCTGGTCCGCGTGAAACTTTTTCTAGTTATATTTTCTTTAGATTTAATACAACATACTAAAGATAAACGAAAAAAATTGTGGCAATTTAGTCAAAGTCTCACTTTAAAGATATATTAGTGTCATTGAAAAGAACAATTGTCCATCGCCGTATATCAAATGAACATTCCAATTAAATGAAACAAGTTTTCAAACGGGTACAAATCCATTTTTACAATACTTTTGACGTTTAAGAAACAAACATAAACATTCCAATATTTGTATTCTCCAATTTGTACAAAATTTTCCACGGAAATGATGATTACCATTTTCATAACTTAGACAATGTACAACAGAGTGGATTCTCATTCGAATATTATTTTTATCACTTTCCTCAACTCGAATAAATATAATCATCCTCGACAAAGCACCAACGCTTAACTGCAAAAATCTATTTAGCGATTCAGATAAGTAGACTGGCGGAGCACTCAAAAGGAGACAACAAGCGGTACCTCCGTCTGGCAATCATAAACTTATATATTTACATTCATGCCTTTCATTGAATAAGGGCATGGCCACGTTACCACGGCACGGCTAGAGATGAGCGCTGCTTGATGGACTGACCAGGTATCAAAGTATCACAGCATCATCATCACTGACGCTTTTGACGATAGAGAAAATTGGAAGCAACTCTGTGAAGGAAATATGAGTCGGGAACATCACGACGCTCAGCTGTGAGCTAGGACTGTTAGAATAGAATAAGAATAGAATAGAATATAATTTTATTAACCCTCATATTACACATTACAGATACAAATAAAAAAAAAACCTCAGGGCTAACCAGGACCCTGCCTCAGCATTAGCTGATGCGACATTGTGTCGCACCAGCGCTGTTATTCTGGCAGGGCCTGTTTAGTGACACAAAAAAAAAGACATGTAAAAAAAATTATTACTTGAAAGGATGTATGCACTTATCATCCTTTGCTTTGAAAGCAAAGACAAACAAAAAAAAAATGGATGCGTGTAACTTATGTACGCGCGTGAGAAGTTATACTTCTTTAGCATCATTAAAAATATTTTTTAATTGCATGCAAATAATTAATAATTGTTTTGTAATTATTAATTACTTCATATATGTATAAAAATTGATTGTTTTTCCTCACTTAATCTTAGTAAGTTTTTATTAAAAAATCTGATGGTTTGATTTGATGATTGATGATGGTTAGTGACCATGAAAGTTTAAAACAATATACTGATGGTTTTTCTAAGTAAATAAGTTTTGTAACACCATAGTATTAAATATCATCACGCCGCCCGTTACTAGATGGCGCTGTACGCATGTGAATCGCGCTATCCTATACCGACACCGATTGTATGGCACATCATAGGATCAAATATCATCACGCCGACCGCTACTAGATGGCGCTGTACGCATGTGAATCGTGCTATACTATACTGACACCACTTGTATAAGGTGTTCTTGGGAAATTGACCAAGTCATCGCTTCGTAGGTAGGGCCTATTGTCTTGCACGCTATACGCTTCCACCACGTGGTACGTCTTAGTGTCTTGATAATAGTATACATGTACTTCCACCCTTGTGGGATACAGTAATACCATTTCTACTACAAATATTGAATAGTAATGACAATATAAGTATTTTCTACCTACGCCTATCTTTATTTGACGTCAGTCTTCTCACACTCCCCCTTCGCCCTCCCGCACATTCTTACAGTTGTATTAAATAATAAATATGGAAACAGTGATCAGAGGCGACGAGCGTCCCAACATGTGCGACTAAGAGATCCTATTACTATTTTGTTGGAAGCTTTTTTTCGAGACTTACGAGTAATGTGCGGTTTAGCGGCCGACTTCATGGTGTTACTTTTCTGTTACAGTGTTGCGCGAGCATCTTAAAATTTCACTCTCATCATTTATTCATAACGCGCCCGCGGCTAACTTCATTGTGTTACTTTTGTGTTACAGTGATGCGCGCGCATCTTAAAATTTCACTCTCATAATTCTTTCATAACGCGGCTAAAGAAGTATAACTTCAAAAATTAAGATAAAAAAGTCAATCAAAAATACCGACGACTGTTACAATGTTAATTAATTTTTCTTCATCATCTTCTAAAAACGTTGACATTTTCGTTTCGTACGTTTGAACTTTCTGCGGTTCGCGACACTCCGCGACACCACTGCCCTACTTGAAGTTTGCAGTTTTCTGTCTGCAGCCCATCTCCGACTTGTACATGTATTCTGCTCTTGTTGTTCTTTCTAACAGCCCGGACAAAAATGCAAACACAGGGTTACAATTAAGTTACATTTTACGCGACACGACACCGTACCGTGCATACGCTCATCGGGCCGTAACGTGAAACGGGCCGTGTTCACGTGGCCAGACCTTAAGCCGGTCGATTTCTCAAAAACAGAATGTGCGCGAGTCTGGATGGCCCGACTCCAGATTTTATCTGCCACTTAAACGGTAGCCGCAAACGACACAGATAAATAGGAGACTGGGGGATAGTTGTGTAGTCTCGATTGTCAAACATTAAGATAAGTTGAGGTATACAATACCATAGCAATACATGAGCGTATACCGCCGTTTGAACGCTGCGTATAACAGCCGGTTCGAACCAAAGATCCGTAGAGCTTTGAAGTAGAGTAAATAGCATGTGATGATCCCTTCCGATTAATATAGCATTCATGTGCTTGTTGTATAAGACACAGGTGCGGTCCTGCGTGGAATATTGCTCGCACCTCTGGGATGGCTCCGCTAAGTACTTGCTCGATGCTTTGGATAGGTTACAGCGGCGCGCAATCCGCATCATAGGCGATGAGGAGGTGACTAAACACCTCTAGCCTCTTCAATTACGCCGTGACGTGGCGTCACTAAGCGCGTTCTATCGTCTGTACCACGGCGAGTGTTCTGAGGAGTTATTTTCTCTTATTCCACATTCCCCTTTCCTTCAGAGGACCACGCGCGCTGGCTTACGTTGTCACCGTCTAACTGTGGCTACAATTCCAACGCGTATAAAGAAATTTGGTGACTCATTTCTTTGTCGTACTATCCGTAAATGGAATGCTCTGCCCGCTCACGTGTTCCCTCCCTCTTACAACCTGGGATCCTTTAAAAGAGGCGTGAAGAAGCAACATGCAGGCCGGCAGGGTGAGGTTGGCTGGTGTGGCAGTTAGAACTGCTGTATCAGCTATCTTCGCGTCTGGACTTCACCTTCACTTAACATCAGGTGGGGTGGTGTCATTTGTCGAATCGAGACTGCATAACCATTAAATCTTTTACCTGAAAAGTGCCGTGGGAGGAAAAGTAGATATAATTGCGACGACCTCCGTGGCCGAGTGGTTTATACGCCGGGTTTCATGGTGTCGCCGACTCGAGAGGTCCCGGGTTCGAATCCCGGTAGGAGTAGATGTTTGTGTGATGAATACGAGCATTTGTACTCCAGTCATGGATGTTCAATATGTATTTCTATATAAATATACTTATATACGTACAATATATGTATTCCATCCGTTACCCTAGTATCCCATGACACAAGCCTAACAGTGCTTACTTTGGGGCTAGGCTAATTGGTGTGAGTGTTGGAAATATTTATATTTATTTATTATTTATATAGTGATTTCAAGCCCGTTATAGCCGAGGGGCTAGTAGTACATATTGATTAGTTTTGTGATTTACCAATGCTCTCTTTATTGAAGTTTTGATTCTTTAGCTATATGTAATTTGCACTAAAGACTTGGTGTGGCAAATAATACGCACACAAATTTAAATATATAGTACCGGTTCTTTTTGTTTTTAGCTAAGATTTATTCGTTTATTTTCTATCTATTGAGTTGTATAATAATAATAATCGTAATGTTTATTTCAGATCTAGATCCATAGAAATGTTAGTAAGAATCAAATCTTAAAGATTAAGAATGGGTAGAAGAATTTCGACGCGGTCGGTGAGGGCCGCGGTAGAATAATTGGTCAGTGCTTTCGCCCGGATTGCGAGGGTGCAGGTTCGAGTCCCGTCTGCTGCCTGGTCCGCGTGGAATTTCTATAGTTATATTTTCTTTAGATTTAAAAACATCAAGCAGTTACATACTTTAAAAATAATAAAAATTATAACTATAATTGCTATTTCTTCTTTCAAATGTTTAATACTTGTAAAAGTATTTATTTGACATTGTGGGTTAGCTATAAAGCGAAGAGATGGCGCTGCCTTGCAGCTTAAGAATGGCTAGAAGAATTTCGACGCGGTCCGTGAGGGCCGCGGTAGCATAATTGGTCAGTGCTTTCGCCCGGATTGCGAGGGTGCAGGTTCGAGTCCCGTCTGCTGCCTGGTCCACGTGGAATTTTCTTAATTATATTTTCTTTAGACTTAAAAACTATGTTAGTACATTTTGGAACATAAATTTAATTCATATACTTGTATTTACTCTCTGAGGCGCCGGTCACACGGACGTGTATATGTACCCAGTGCCTCAGAATGTCACACTGGGTTTTTTCCCGATAACATCAAGAATACTGTTCATACATAATAGTCTTGTTATATTTTTTGTAGATGATTTTCATTGAGAATTACCTCTAGAAGCCTAATCCGTACCATCGGCCAACGGAGACATCAAGGTACCTCCTAAGGCGTATTTACTTCTCGATATATCTATATTCTAAATAATGTAATGGAAGGTGTCTTCAGAAGTATCTCTGAAGTCATTTTTCAACTTGACGACTCTGTTTATATCAATACATGGAGAAAAAAGCAGCCCTTGCTGAGTTTCTTGCCGGTTCTTCTCAGTACAAGGTCTCCCGCCGTAGTTTTGCGAACCGATGGCGTAGCTTCTTGACCTTCACAAGTGCTTGTAACAGCCTAGACTGAATAAATTACTTTTCATTTCATATAGTATTATGAATTATCCCACCTTCTCCTTTCCTTCAGAGGACCACGCGCGCTGGCGTACGTTGTCATCGTCTAACTGTGGCCACAATTCCAACGCGTACAAAGAAATTTGGTGACTCATTTCTTTGTCGCACTATCCGTAAATGGAATGCTCTGCCCGCTCACGTGTTCCCTCCCTCTTACAACCTGGGAACGTTTAAAAGAGGCGTGAAGAAGCAACATGCAGGCCGGTAGGGTGAAAATGGCTGGTGTGGCAGGTAAAACTGCTGTATCAGCTATCGTCACGTCTGGACTTCACCTTCACTTAACATCAGGTGGGGTGGAGTCATTTGTCGGACCTATCTATAAAAAAAAAAAACCAGAAACCTTTTTATAACGCCTTTTTAGAGCTATGCTATCGAATAACGAGATTCTTCTCTATACTCCCGCGCTCAGTGGAATTTTCGATGTACCCTTACATAAGATGACACTTTTTAGGGCTTTGGAATTCGAAAGGAATAAACGGAACCCTTATAGGATCACTTTGTTGTCCGTCCGTCCGTCCGTCTGTCAAGACCCCTTTTCTCAGGACCCAGTGGAGGTATCAAGCTGAAATTTATATAAAATACTCAGATCTACTGTCCCTTGGAGCTGTGAAAAAAATCAAACTTCTAAGCCAACGCAATTAAAAGATACAGCCGTTTATGCCGCAAATTTCCGCAAATTTTCGGAACTCGCAAATCAAAACTTACAGTGCATTATAGCACAGATAAAGGAAATAATGTGAAAACCGTAAATATACCGACAGGTTTGTACGGAACCCACAGTGCGCGATTCCGACAAGCGCTTGGCCGTTTTTTAGAATAACATCGCCCAACTCTGCAAAACAGTATGTTGATAAAAAGTAGTAGACGGGGGTAAGGTACACTCGCGGAAGGACCCGCTCTGTCACCCATAATACCATAATCGCTTGCGGTAGCGGCGTAGTAAAAATTCATTCATAGACATGTAATTATCGCTGTCTTACTTTTTCGTATAGCGCTGTCGCGATCACGATGCGGATGACAAATTGCAACTAAAACAAATGCAATTCAATTCATTATTCAATCAATGAAATGCTCTCTGTATTACTTTTGTGCGGCGGCCCGGATTGGCGCGTCCGACGCGAAGGCGGGGCGTAGTAAAAACCAGTGTAGAAAACCGTGCAAAGCATTTTGTTCGCTAAGTGACAGAGCGCAAAATTCCACGATAGTACAAAACCTTCAAAATTACGTTGTCGATTTAAATAATGATTATTAGAATTTCGACTTTTGTTTAAAAACACAAATAACTCTTACAAATTCATTATATTCAGTAAGCATCTTACTTGTACCTTAAAGTTAAGATGCCCCTTCTTAAAACTGAAGGCTTCATGAATAAATATTTGTGCTATGAAAGTCTATAAATGTTATACTTTGCGAAGTGTACTTAAGTAACTTCAAATCAACTGTTTGTAAGTGTTAATTTTTGACTAGCTAGCGTTTGCAGAATATTTATTGGAATCATTGATTTACCAAACTAAGCAGTTTTGACTTTCTAATGATGAGTTAGTATTTAATTATAGTAATTTATGTCTGCAACGTTGTAAAATGGTCCGATGACGTGGTTTTCATTACGTGTCGTGTCGTCTCCATTTTTATTTTTTATTCCTACAGACCAATAAGAGAACAAGTTTATTCCATAGATTATATAGTTTCACATTTTTTTTTCTAAATGGCTTCGTACGGCTTGTGCATTTAGCCAATGTCAAGTTTTAAAATGTTGACAAATACTCGTTTACTTAAAGCACTCGTGGTCAAAGTAATAAATCAAGTCAAAGTAAGTGGCAGTCAAGTCAATCCCCCTTTCCCCATGTTTCAGTAAAAGTGTGGGGATTTACTGGAACCTCCCCGTGGACTTCTTGAGGGAACGTCGAAAGACAGTTTCCGTTATTTTGTTTCATTTGCCAACACTTGTGCATGTTCCCGAACACTTACTGGTTAATAATCCACCATTATTAGACACTAACATCCGCCATAATACAATTTTTAACAAGAAGAACAAAACTGCTAAAGTGAAGCTTCCCGATCCCGCCAAAAAGTCCACGTTTCACAATTGATGGTTATTTTGTTTGTTTTTTTTTTCTTTTTGTGTATCCGACTCTTGTAGGCAAAGAGCTGAGTCCACACAGCCTCTTTTGTTTTTGTTTTTGTACTAGAATTCGAATTCTATGGCAAGGGATGCGAGGTCCAGATTGTTTTTGTTTTTTGTTTTGTTTTAATGTTTATCAATTACTTCTTTCATTTTGTATATTAAGTGTTTGACTTGTATCTCCGTCGGTTGATGCCCAAATTAGGTCCCTCCAGAATATCAGCCTTGCAGTCCATTTCTGCCGTTGCAGCATTATGCTGAGTTGGGGCCGAATTGACGATGTACCTTTTGTTCTAGGTTTGATGTGTACATATTATAATTGTTCATGTATGACGTCAATAAATGTTTTTCTTTCTTTCTTTTTTCTTAATTAACGGGATTGTTACCTTGTTTTTAACGAGTTTCCAATATTTCGGCATTGTTGCAAGCGCCATGATCACGGAGTATCATCAATTACTCAAACAACATAAATTACTATATTCTTAGTGACCGTGAAAGTTTAAACAAGTATTCTCTCTAAAGAAAAGTTTACTAGAAAAAAATCCACGCGGGCCAGGCAGCGGACGGGACTCGAACCCGCACCCTTCGCAATCCGGGCGAATCTGGTCCGCGTGCATATTTTCTAGTAAAACTTTTCTTTAGATTTAAACATCTAGCAGTTAAATGCTTAAAAATGAATAAAAACATAACTATAATTGCTATTTCTTCTTTCAAATGTTTAATACTTGAAAAAGTATTTATTTGACATTGTGGGTTACCTACAATGCGAAGAGATGGCGCTGCCTTGCAGCTTAAGGCTAGGAAAATTTCGACGCGGCGAATAGGGCCGTGGTAGCATAATGGTCAGTGTATTCGCCCGGATTGCGAAGGGTGCGGGTTCGAGTCCCGTCCGCTGCCTGGTCTGCGTGGATTTTTTCTAGTAAAGTTTTCTTTAGATTTAAACATCTAGCAGTTAAATGCTTAAAAATAAATAAAAACATAAGTATTCTCTCTCTTTCTCTTTCAGCCTGTCTCAACTCTCAACCCTTTGTGTGTAGGCCTTCTTCAAATTACGCCATCTGTCACGATTTCGTGCATCCTGAAGCCATTTTTTCCCTTCTGTTCTTTTAAGGTCTTCATCTCAACGCATTTAAGGTCTTCCTGGAGGACGTTCTTTAACCCCAAGGTCGCCACTCATGGAGCCGCTTGTTCCACGAATCAGTCTTGGGTGCCACATGACGTTGCGTGAAAGAAGTATTTCATTTCATCATCATCAGCCTATTAATGTCCCCACTGCTGGGGCACAGGCCTTCCCTATGGATGGAATAGGGAGATTGGGCCATGACCCACCACGCGGGCCCAGTGCGGATTTGTGGGTGTTAACGACTGCAGATGCAGCCGGGACCAACGGCTTAACGTGCCTTCCGAAGCACGGAGGAGCTCGAGATAGTAAGTTTCGGTCACCCATCCAATGACCGACCACTGTGAAAGTTGTTTAAGTTCAACGATCGCAGCCGAACGCGCTAACCACTTGCGCCATCGAGCTCCTCCCTATGTATAGTATTTCAATTATAGAATAGAATAAAAAAGAATAGAATAGAATAGAATAGAATAGAATAGAATAGGATAGAATAGAATAGAATAGGATAGGATAGGATAGGATAGGATAGGATAGGATAGGATAGGATAGGATAGGATAGGATAGGATAGGATAGATAGGATAGGATAGGATAGGAATAGGATAGATAGGATAGGATAGATAGGATAGGATAGATAGGATAGATAGGATAGGATAGATAGGATAGGATAGGATAGGATAGGATAGGATAGGATAGGATAGGATAGATAGGATAGATAGGATAGGATAGGATAGGATAGGATAGATAGGATAGGATAGGATAGGATAGGATAGGATAGATAGGATAGGATAGGATAGATAGGATAGGATAGGATAGGATAGGATAGGATAGGATAGGATAGGATAGGATAGGATAGGATAGGATAGGATAGGATAGGATAGGATAGGATAGGATAGGATAGGATAGGATAGGATAGGATAGGATAGGATAGGATAGGATAGGATAGGATAGGATAGGATAGGATAGGATAGAATAGAATAGAATAGAATAGAATAGAATAGAATAGAATAGAATAGAATAGAATAGAATAGAATAGAATAGAATAGAATAGAATAGAATAGAATAGAATAGAATAGAATAGAATAGAATAGAATAGAATAGAATAGAATAGAATAGAATAGAATAGAATAGAATAGAATAGAATAGAATAGAATAGAATAGAATAGAATAGAATAGAATAGAATAGAATAGAATAGAATAGAATAGAATAGAATAGAATAGAATAGAATAGAATAGAATAGAATAGAATAGAATAGAATAGAATAGAATAGAATAGAATAGAATAGAATAGAATAGAATAGAATAGAATAGAATAGAATAGAATAGAATAGAATAGAATAGAATAGAATAGAATAGAATAGAATAGAATAGAATAGAATAGAATAGAATAGAATAGAATAGAATAGAATAGAATAGAATAGAATAGAATAGAATAGAATAGAATAGAATAGAATTTTATATAGTATATCATTTATTTATTATTATTTTTTACCCGAATACATCTAAATTTATTGCTGTTAGACCTACAGAGTAACAACCGCATTAAGAATAATAGAGGTAAACGTAATTTGTCTTCTTTGTCTTCTTTATAATATTTCTTTTCACGCTCACCAATAATTTGATTGATTTACTATACCAAGGAGCTCGACGGCGCAGGTGGTTAGCGCGTTCGGCTGCGATCGTTGAAGTAAAGGAACTGTCGCAGTGGTCGGTCATTGGATGGGTGGCCAAAATTCTTCTATCTCGAGTTCCTCCGTGCTTCGGAAGGCACGTTAAGGCGTTGGTCCCGGCTGCATCTGCAGTCGTTAGCGTAATCAGACGAGCGGAAATAGCAGTCTAACTTCTATTTCACCTGCAAGCAGGTTAAGGTTATTTTCACCGGCCGACAGGGCTACCATCCGCTCTGCCACACACCGCAAAGCCATTTTTGGAGTTTACTCCTTAAGAATCGATTTGCATATATAAGGGGCCCGGTATGAGAAAAATGTGAGGAGTTAAATCTATCGATGAATGACCTCGTTACGTTTTAGGCACAGAATATATACACTACGCGAAAAGAAGCGACACTTAAGCATGTGTGCTCGTAAAATCGCCCGCGGCTATGTGTGGGTGTCTGGAGGTGCGCGGGGGCGTTGCGCGGCGCGCGGGGCGTGGAGAGGGCAGTCGCCGACTGCCTCGACCGAAGGCATGGCAGTAGCGAAATAGTAAAATAATAGCGTTGCACTGCATTGCACGCACAGACTGACTACGCTACGCAATCTTATTATTATTTAGATAATAATAAGAATTATAAAACGAATTGAAAAAGGAGAAAATATATAAAAGTTAGCAATTTGTTATAGTACCTACATTAAAAGATTAAAAATTGATTATAAAATCAAACCTATCCTTCATTATTTACCCCAGTATCCTTGAATCAGTTTACATTTAATAACTTACTATGCATAAATATTCATTGGCACAAGTCTAAATTCCAAGTTCAACCCTAGCGCATACACGCTCCTGCTCAAGGTCACTGACGCTGGAACTCTCACGTACACAGAGTGTCACCGCTGTGTTTTAGGTGCGCATCCTGTTCGAGCCAAAATGACTCGTAAATCCGTGAGCTTAGGTGCAAAAGAATCAAATTGAAACTAAAGTGTATTTTGTTAGACCATAGTTTTGTTTAGTAGTTAGGTGACGTTTTGCCTATATGTAGCTCCAAACATATTTACAAGCGCGATGCAACGAACTACAGCGCCATCTATTTTGATGCATATGAACTAAAATTTTAAATGCACAAATGGCGTATACATAATCGCCCACAAAGGACAAACTGAGATTTGTCCTTACTAATATTTAAAGGTAACAAAACAAATAAAAACTTTACTAAATTTATCAACATTCCTAATGATATATTTATGCACATCTGAAATTGACTATTGTAAAAAGTTTAATGGAAAATATTTCGTCGATTAGTTATAATAAATGTATATGAAATGAATAAATATATATTTATACATGTATATTATTTTCATTAATTTGTTAATTTACCCTTTCATACAGTATCAATCTTTTTTAAGTTAAATAAACTCTTTTTGCGTCTGGTTAGACTATCGAACTTAAAGAGTAAACTCCAGTCGTGCGTCGGAGCTGACACACACAATTTTTTTTTTACCGCAAATGGAGTTAAGTTAGCTTTAAGCGGTACATTATGAGGTTATCCAGTTGTTCATGATGGTTACAACCTTATTACTTTCCAAATTTCCATGATTTAATGAAGCATAAAATGAATTTGACGTTTTTAAGTGTGGCTGTAAGATTCTTTTTACAATGAAACATTGAAATTATCTCAGATATATGCTAAATTTAAACCAACTATTTTATTTATTAGATCAAATGCGAACGCATAACAATCTCACTGGAGAAATTGACATTTTGAATTGACACAAATTGATGAAGTCCGTCTGCTGTCTGCATAGGTATTCTGTAAGATGCAATCTCACTTACGATCTCATTTATTCGAATTTCTGACAAATGTCAAATATCTAATACTGGCTGCTTCTACAGACATAGCGACATTTTGCCGTGTAATAGCGTAATGCCAAACTTATGTCTGAAACGGCAGCCACCAAAATCGGAAGTGATACTTTATTTAACAGAATCGACCTACTGGGCCACGTGAAATTTTATAAGTAAAATTTTCTTTAGATTGAAACATCTAGCAGTTAAATGGTTCAAAAATAAAAATATTAATTTTATTGTGATAGCATGTTAGGTTGTTTAACCAAATGGTGACATACGGAAATATGTAGAATCTGTTTTGTATACATGCCATCTTATTATACCATATTTTTTGCAATAAATAAATATAATCTCATCTAATCTAATCTTATGTAATCTAATCTAATGTAATCTAATCTAATCTGATCTAATCTAATCTAATCTACACTAATCTAATCTAATCTACTATAAAAGAAAATCCTAATTAAATGAATACACAATCGTTTTTGCACACTAAGTGCATCTACATCAGATGATAAATTACAGTAGTAAGCTCTTTCAAACTTAGTCGATCTATTCGGGCATAGAAGTTTAGTTAGAGAGCATAAATAATAAATATTCCTCAGCTGTCTGTCATTCAATGGGTTTTTTCTTTAATTTTCCATTTCAGAAAAAGCAAGCAGTACACAGTAGTGTTGTCGATCGATAGTCAACTATCGATGAATAATCGATAGTCTATCGATAGCCAAGCAATCGTATGACAATCGATCGGCTTATCGATAGTATCGATACTATACTGATACTATCAATAGTATCGATACTATCGATAGCACAGAAAAAGCCAATACTATCGGATGAGTTAAATACTATTGTGGTGGATAAGGACTGTATTTTAATTATTATTAGAGAAAATAAAACAGTGGTGGCAGTGACAAGGTAAAAACAATCTATCTTTCATGTCAAAGAATAACAAACTCAATAAAAAAAAGTATCAAAAACTCATAGACAAAACATACTGATATAAAAGGTGCGCTATCCGGCACATGGTCCCCTTTTTTTTTAAATCGGAAATGCGATCAGCTTCTTAAGAGGCCTTCGCAGGATTCCTGATGGAGTGGAAACGTCTGCTACCCGAATTACACCATCCTTCCCTGGGTAAACGGCTGAGATCCGACCTCTTGGCCACGATGACCTCGGTAAGGTACCATCGGCGATGATAACCACGTCGCCGACTTTAAGAGTTGGTACATTTCCTGGAACTCGCCTCGGACAAAGAGTTGGCAAATATTCTTTAATCCACCGTTGCCAGAATATGTCGGCCATTGCCAAGGTTCTACGCCAGCCTTGCCTGCTGCAGAGATCTGATGGCTGTAGTGATGCAGGAAATGGTCTTCCGGATGATGAACCCAGGATAAAGTGAAGAGGTGTGAGGGCTTCTTGATCATTAGGGTTCGTAGGAACGTGGGTTAAAGGGCGAGAATTCACGATCGCCTCTACTTCACACAAAAGAGTGGAAAGCACCTCATCAGATGGAGTTCTGTCACCAAGGGAAATTTTCAATGCTGTCTTTACTGATTTGATCAGCCTCTCCCAAGCTCCTCCCATAAAGGGTGCTGAAGGGGGTATAAATTTCCAGCGAATTATTTCAGATGTTGCGTAATCGGAAACCGCTTGGCCGTAAAGTTGTTTCAGTTGCCTATTTGCTCCGATGAAAGCAGTACCGTTATCGGAGTAAATTTCAGACGGAGTTCCACGACGCGCAATAAACCTTCTGAGAGACATAATAGCAGCATCTGTAGACAGGGAATGCACTATTTCTAAATGTATGGCTCGAACAGTGAGGCAAGTGTATAGAGCCACATACCTCTTCTCGCGTCTTCGGCCGATAGAAATCGTAATAGGGCCAAAATAATCTAACCCCACGAAGGAAAAAGGTCGTTTGTGGTGGGCCAACCTTGCTGGAGGTAAATTTCCCATGACAGGTCGGAAAGCTGAAGCCCGACGTATTCGGCAGGACTGGCATGCGCGTGCTACGGCTCGGACAGTGTTTCTGAGGCTCAGGATCCAGTATAATTGTCGTAGCTCATTGACGACTGTCTCATTATTTGCGTGGGCCGTCTTCCGATGGTAATGTAATACAAGAAGGCGGACAGCGTGATGTTTACCATCCAACATTATGGGAGACTTCATTTCTTCACTTACACCGGAGGCTGCCACAATTCGCGAGGATAAGCGGAGTAAGTGATCTTCATCGTAAGAACAAGGTAATTTTGAAAGGCGACTTCGAGGTGCAGAGGTCTGCCCGTTTCTAATATTTCTTAGGTCTTCAGGAAATGAATCAATTTGACTTTGACGGAGAATATGTATTTCAGCAAATCTGAGGCCATCTGCTGTCAGAGTGCTCTGATCGCACTGATTCCGTGAAGTTGGTGTCGATGGAAATGGAACGAAGTCGAAAAAGGATTTGCTTACTCTACATGAATAGTCTACGCACAAACCTCTCTTTTTCAAAGCTCTAATGCGCAACAAGAATAAAAAGCGATGAGCTTGGGCCGTAGAACGGAGTAAACGGGTCCAAGAACTGAAGCGTGATGAGTCTGCGGTAAGTGGAACGGGACAATTTTCTTCTACAGTGAGATGAACATAAACTTTTGGAGTAGGCTTACTTTCTAAGATGGGACGGACTATCGCTGGCTCAATAGGCCAATCGGAAGTCAATAAAAATGCTGGACCTTTGACCCAGCGCGAATCCTTATCAAGGGCTCCCCGCTTGAGGCGCGTTGCGTCATCAGCAACATTAAGATGGGTAGGAACCCATCGCCATTCACAGACATTGGTAAGTTCGATGATCTCACCGATCCTATGAGCTACGAATGGTTTGTAGCAGCGAGCGTCATTGCGGAGCCAACCTAAGACGTTCATGGAATCACACCAGAATAAGCGTCTTGTAAATTTATACCTAGTGCCCTCTACTATAGTACTAGCTAAACGAGCCGCTATTAAAGCCGCCTGAAGCTCTAGCCTAGGAATACTAGACGGCTTTAGAGGAGCTACACGTGATTTACTAGACACTAGTGAGAGTTGTATATGTCCGCTTGGGTATAAAAAACGATAGTATGCAACTGCTGTATAAGCCTGTTCACTGGCGTCTGCGAACAGATGCAACTCAATGGCTACAGGATCTATTAGCTGCATATTATAACAGCGTGGAATTTGCAGTTGTGAAGTGATTATTAAATCTTTGAACCATTCATTCCACGCTGCTACTTCCGGTTGTGGAAGCACTGCGTCCCAGTTAAGGTTCATCCGCCAAACATTCTGGAACATGATACGCCCACGAATGACAACAGGAGCCAGAATGCCCAGGGGATCGAACACGCGCATTAATAACGATAAAACTTTTCTCTTAGTTAGTCGATCTGGTGAAGCCTGATCGTTATTTTTGGCGGGTGTGTTAAAACTAATGGTGTCCGTAATCGGTTGCCAAATCAAACCAAGTGCTCGAACAGGGGGCGATAAAGAGATAGGCGAAGAGTGTTCGCTATAGCAAATGTTTTTATCTTTATATCGCTCCTCTACGAGCTCACGAGGTAACAATTTAAGAGCAGTAGGGTCATTTGACACCCAGCCTCTCATCTCCAAACCAGCACGTGCATGTATTTTGACTATGTCGGATGCAAGCTCTGCGGCAATATCCGCTGACTCGACAGATCCGATATAGTCATCCATGTAAACGTCACTAATTATGGCATGTGCTGCTTCGGGGAACTCCTCTTTAAATTCGAGGGCATTTTTATTTTTCATGTACATTGCCGTAAAAGGACTAGACACAGCGCCAAAGATCATAGAGGACATTCTATAAACACCTAAAGGGTCCTTGGGGCTATCTCTCCATAAAAAACGTTGCGCGTCCCTATCGTGCTCGATAATTTTGAATCTAGGGAACATCTCTTTGATATCCGCTGTCATAGCTACTCTTCCTTCCCGGAATCGAAGTAAAATATCAAAAAGAGGTTGTAACAAATCAGGTCCAGTAAGCAATAAATTATTAAGGCTAACGCCGTTGCTCTTGGCCGCAGCGTCATGAACAACACGCAGTTTGTTTGGTTTGTTGGGATTTGTCACGCCAAAATGTGGCAAATACCAACAAACTGAGTCCAAAGGTGGTTCCTGACTGCACTTTTCTGCATAACCTTTGGCCAGTGTGTCGTGGATATTTTGTTTATAACGCTCGGCATAAGCTGGATCTTTCATCATTTTCTTCTCAAGGCCAAGGAAACGTGAAAGAGCTAGAGCATAACTATTAGGCGCAACAGTATTGTTAGATTTCCACAAGAGACCGACTTCAAATCTGCCGTCAGGCAGGCGATTAGCCGTACGTTCTAAAATGCTAATAGCTCGTTCATCGTCTGCACTACGTGGCGCACGTTTAGTGATTCCTATCGAATCCAGACTATATTGATGTTTGATTAGCTCCTCTAAATTATTATCGTTCTCATTGTTACATAAATCAGAGACTAACGAATGATTTATGAATTCAACTGGCTTCGTTCGGCTA
This sequence comes from Chilo suppressalis, assembly GCA_902850365.2. Taxonomy (NCBI): domain Eukaryota; kingdom Metazoa; phylum Arthropoda; class Insecta; order Lepidoptera; family Crambidae; genus Chilo; species Chilo suppressalis. The sequence continues at coordinate 1,405,357 of OU963899.1, read as the reverse complement.
CTATTACAACCAAAAAGAACCCAACCAAGGGCTGTTTTAATAGCAACCGGTTCTGATTTAGAGCCTTTCTTAACAGCTAGGGGATATGCGAGTTCCCAATGATCAATTCCTATAATTAACTTAGGCTGAACATTCTCATAACATAATATCGGAGCAATGTCTGTCAGATGAGAGAATTTAGAAATTTTGTCGAAACAAACTGTCTGACGTCCTAACTGTAATGACGTAACACATCGTGCGTTTTTGACAGTGTGTACAACACTACTATGACGACCTTTAACATTAAAATCAATATATTCAACTAAGGTGTCTTTAGAAAGACCACCTATGCAATTTATTTTAATTTTAGAAACTGGTCCCTTTGCTCCTATTTTTGATGCGAAATCAGCGTCGATAAAAGTAGCCGTTGACCCGTCATCAAGTAGCGCATAAGTGTCCACAGTACCGAGTGGACCCGCTACGGTAACGGCTATCATTTTCAACAGTGGGCGTAAACTAGTTTGCGGGGCGGTAAAAGAACTGGTATTGTGGGCTACGATGTCAGAAAAATCTTTATGCAAAACTTCGGAAGGCTTTTCTATCTGTGAGTGGCTCGCACCCAAAGTCCCAGGTTCGATATCCTCATCGTTTTCACTAACATGAGTTACCAAAGCGGTCGGATCGTGTAAAAGTCTGTGATGTTTGAACATGCAACTCTTAACTTTACAAACCTCCTTTGACATCTTGCAATTTTTATAATTGTGCGAACCTTTTTTCAGGCACTTATGGCAGAGCTTTTTGTCCGTGACAAACTGCCATCTGTCATTAATTGACAAAGTATTAAAAATGTCACAACAACTCAATGTATGATTATTACCGCAATATGGACATAATTTATTTACAATTTCTGAATTATTTGATAAATTCGTAGATTTTTTAAATTCGTGAGCAATTACGGGAATGTCAGTTAAGCTCGAAGCATGGATTTTCTCTACCTTTTTGAAGGAAATCGAACTGTCTGTTATTACACCAAACTGGAGCTGAAGGTCTACCTCCCGTGAAAGGAAACGAGATAGGAGTTCTAACTTCGTAATACCGCTATTGTGAATGTAGTTTGCGTATCCAAAATCAGCCCATCGATTTCGTAATATAGGTGATAATTTACTCAGGATACACTGATAGAGTTCCGGTGACTCTAGATAAGGTTTCTGATTAAGCAGCTTAATGACCTCTACACAATTACAAACTCGGCAGGCGAACTTGTTCAAATCGGCACTGTCATTATTAATCCGCGGTAAAGCTCGAATTGTAGCTGTTTCCTGTAAAACAATTAGTTCAGGTCTACCAAACCTGCGGTCCAAAGCCTGCACGACTTCGGTAGGGTCTCGCGCAGTAACAAGAAGTACTGCCACTGCTTCATGAGCGGCCCCTCGAAGAGCCATACTGAGACGTAGTAAATTGTCAGCCGACGAATAAAGTGACATAGTTTCTTGAAAAACGCGTTTGAATGCTAACCAGTCCAGTGGATTTCCGTCGAATACAGGTAGACGTCCATCTCCAAACTTAGGCTTAGATTTGCTGCTGCCAGCTAATGAAGTAATTGCTTCAGCAAGTAACTGTATATCAGACAAATTTGTATTATTAACAATAGGATTAGTATTACTATTAGCAGCACTTACACATTGTAAATCAGACCGCAAAGAAGTTATATTGTTAAAAGTTCTAACAACATTATTAGCAGATGTAGGATGACATATAGTCTTACTGTTTACCACATTTAAGTTACTGGAAGAGTTTTGTACGTTAGCGGAAACACAAACATTATTAGACACTACAGGTCTTGTGTTGTCCTGCGTATTAGGTTGAGTAGGGTCACTCATAGCTACACACAAACTATTGGGCAACGTAGGCCTCGTGTTGACTATAATATGATTACTACTCGATACCTGCTCAAAACCGACGTTATGAGATTGGTCACGTACTTCTACAGCAACAGGGATAGCAGAATTAAAACATTCATCTAACCAATTATGCACATCCTTATTTGACAGTCTGCTTGAGAGTTTACTGCTGCTTCTATTACGCAAGCTTTTGCGCTCCTCAATAGCAGCGATCTGCGCCTGCATACGGAGCTGCAACGCATCACGCTCTCGTTGCATCACCTCGCGCTCTCGTTGTATCACCTGGCGCTCTCGTTCAAGAGCTGCACGTTCCATTTCGGCAACCTTTTGTGCGCAATCCGCTTGCCGCTGCCACCACTGTTTTATTTTCTCTAATAATAATTAAAATACAGTCCTTATCCACCACATTGTGGTCCTTCCACCGTCTTTGAATCATAAATGGTGGTAGAGACAAGAGCAAGTAAACGTAAGCAAGTGATGCAGGGGCAAAATGTTCCGCCCGCTATGCACGGGAACCCCCATACATCAACGCGAAGTCACATCTCCTCAGCTAGTTCTATTTCAGGGTCTGTTAACTCAACTATAAAAGCTCTTGAAGCGGATTGCGCACAAAAGGTTGCCGAAATGGAACGTGCAGCTCTTGAACGAGAGCGCCAGGTGATACAACGAGAGCGCGAGGTGATGCAACGAGAGCGTGATGCGTTGCAGCTCCGTATGCAGGCGCAGATCGCTGCTATTGAGGAGCGCAAAAGCTTGCGTAATAGAAGCAGCAGTAAACTCTCAAGCAGACTGTCAAATAAGGATGTGCATAATTGGTTAGATGAATGTTTTAATTCTGCTACCCCTGTTGCTGTAGAAGTACGTGACCAATCTCATAACGTCGGTTTTGAGCAGGTATCGAGTAGTAATCATATTATAGTCAACACGAGGCCTACGTTGCCTAATAGTTTGTGTGTAGCTATGAGTGACCCTACTCAACCTAATACGCAGGACAACACAAGACCTGTAGTGTCTAATAATGTTTGTGTTTCCGCTAACGTACAAAACTCTTCCAGTAACTTAAATGTGGTAAACAGTAAGACTATATGTCATCCTACATCTGCTAATAATGTTGTTAGAACTTTTAACAATATAACTTCTTTGCGGTCTGATTTACAATGTGTAAGTGCTGCTAATAGTAATACTAATCCTATTGTTAATAATACAAATTTGTCTGATATACAGTTACTTGCTGAAGCAATTACTTCATTAGCTGGCAGCAGCAAATCTAAGCCTAAGTTTGGAGATGGACGTCTACCTGTATTCGACGGAAATCCACTGGACTGGTTAGCATTCAAACGCGTTTTTCAAGAAACTATGTCACTTTATTCGTCGGCTGACAATTTACTACGTCTCAGTATGGCTCTTCGAGGGGCCGCTCATGAAGCAGTGGCAGTACTTCTTGTTACTGCGCGAGACCCTACCGAAGTCTGTAGCAATTAAATTTAATAACGTTAAAACATAGCAATATAATTCTTAAATATTAAGTCGTAGAAATATTATTATTTATTCAGCGCCATCTATCATCATGCATATAAATTATTCAATATCGAAGTCCACTTTGAAAAGCAACGGACAAATACAATATATGTGTGAACCTAGTAGTTGCATTTGGAATGTAAGTTAGAGGGAGCTAGTGTGTAAATTTTTTTTATGAGATGCAAAATTGGATGTGACGTCACATTAATGTTCTGGAAACATTGAGAGGCGGAGTCAGCAAAACCGGTCCGTTTGATTCCTCACACCAAATATGGTGATATGAGAGAAATTTGCAATGACGCTGTCACGTGTTGTAGTAGCCTATAAATAGCAGTGCACAACCAAATTCGCTCTCTTTTGGCTGATAGAACCTTGAAGACCATACTTAGAAAATAGCATTAAGACTAGCAGTGGTAGTCAGTGCACTATATACTTGATATTTCTCCCCGGATTAACGGGTAAGTTCAATACATTTGATTCGTTAGGCTGTAGGTCCAGTTAGTTTTTTTATTGAATTATAGAAATATGTGTAATTGGTTCTAGGTCCATTAATTTAGCTAATTAATAACAGTAATAATCACAATTACTTGATCCTGATTGGAATCTCCTTGGAAATATATATATATATGAGCCTGTGAAGCTTTCTTGAGCAAAAAGTGACGGGTTCACGTGATGACAGCAAGTCCTGCTTCATCCCTGAGGACACTTGAGTCATCCTGATGCTCCCATGATCTTGCCAAGCTAAGTAAAACTTATAACTTCTTGATATTTAACCAGTGCATACTCCGGAGAACCATTTCTGTTTAACGTGATAAAGGATTTTCTATTGGTAAACTGTAAAGCCATTATAAGAACATAACAAATTTTTATTGTCAAATTTTCAAAACTTAATATTTTATAACTTGTTTAATAATTTGTTTATATAAGAAACTTAAATTGAGTATTACTGTATTAGCACATGATCTTGAATGTATGAATATCTTTAAATCAAAAGAAAAATCTTTGAGGAAATATAACTATGTATTTATTAACTTGAATGTGACTAGTATTAAGTTTTAACCATGATGAAATAAGATCTGAATTCTTCTTACAATATAATATCTTGTTCACTGCGGTTTTAGACATTTTCATTTATCTCCCTCAAATCACAGTAGTACGGCGCCCTGATTATAAATTAAATAAATTTCGAGTCTCATGTAAGCCCTGAAATAGCCGGTGATAACAAAAATTGTTACAAAATGGCGACCAACTTTAGGGCCGAGCAATAAAATACTGTATTTGAGGGAAATACTGGTGTGCTGATATGATGATAAAAAGGTTGGCGGAAAAAATAAATGCTTAAATCCCCAATCAGTCTGAACGGCACACTAGAATTTAACATCTAATCAAAAAAAAAAATTTAACTTAAAAATCTTTAATATTCAGAATTTGTACTAATGTGTTAATATGATGATAAAAAGATTGGTGGAAAAATTTAATGCTTAAAATCCCCAATCAGTCTGAATAGCACATTAGAAGTAAATTACTTAATAACTTAAAAAACTTTAATAAACAATACTTTTGGAATACTAGTGTGTCTAAATGATGATAAAAAAGGTTGGCGGAAAAAATAAATGCTTAAATCCCCAACCAGTCTGAAAAACACACTAGCATTAATTAACTTAGCACATTAGAATTAATCAACTTATACTACAATAACACTTTCGTATTGATTGGATGCGTAAAAAATTGACCTTGAACAGTGAACAAGATAGTCTTTAAGAATTGAAACTTGTAATAATAAAAGTACCCTCCTTCAAAAAAAAAAAAAAATTTTTTATAAATTTCCTTTGTATTTAACTTTCTTAGATTAAATAACTTGAATAAGTAGCTTGATTTAAAAACTTGATTAAACGTAATTTAATAATTAACTTAATAATTAACTTAGTAACAGAAATAACTGACTTTAACTTAAAAAAAAATCTGAGAAAATGCTCTCTATACAAAAATATGTAAACTACTTAAGAAAGGATGAAATCATATATGAATTGGATATTCTTGGCATTTCCACAGCTCCTGACACATCGGTGGATGCACTGAGAAAGCAGCTTCGCCAAATTTTTAAGCTGAAGAGACGTGGCAGCATCAAGTGTGCTCCAGTGATCACACCACTCCCGGCAAGCGAGCTCAAGGCATGTACGCCGAAAATTGCTGAGCTCGAGGATCTGCTGTCATCAGGTGACCTCGGAAAGGACAGTAATCTTCACTTACGTGTGTCAGTTAGGGCTAATTATCTAATCGATAGACTTGCTCGATTGGAGGTTGACAATGCTTCTCTTGTGGATTTGCGCCACAGGCTCATACGTATCTTAGCTCAAGTAGAACAGGAAGATGAAAGTAGTTCAGACGAATTAAGTGATAAGGAAGGTACTCCCAAGTGTAGTAAAACCGGCATGAAGGATGTGAGGGAACAAGAGACGGATGAATATGTGTTGCCTATCTCGAAAACAAGGATGAATGAAAAGAATGGAAGTGAGGAATTAATCGTCATTAAAGAAAAACCAATTAACTTAAATTCACTTAATTTAAAATATAATGGTTCAGGTTGCGTTAGAAGTTTTATTGAGAGGTTAGAGGAACTTAGACAGGCCCGCGAGATTCCGCAATCTCGTATGCTGACAGCATTTTCCGATCTCTTAGAAGATTCTGCATTGGCGTGGTTTAGAAGTAACAAAGCGAACTTTAACTCATATTCTGATCTATTGTTACACTTAAGAGAGGATTTTGATATTCCGGATTTAGATTATCGACTTAAAAACGAAATTAGACAACGCACACAAGCTAGACAAGAGTCAATTGTGAGCTATATCTCCACGATGCAAGGAATGTTTGCGAGATTGTCTATTCCCATGTCATTAGAAGAACAGCTAGAAATTTTAATGCATAATATTCGTCCGGAATATATGAAAGAGTTGGCTCTTCATAACGTTGATTCTATTCTTACGTTAAAACAATTAGGAAAGCGCTTGGAATTGGCTCAAGTCCGTGCAGAGAAATTTACGGAACCCAATTTGAATAAATTATTTATTTCGAATGACCTTCAGTCACGAAGAATAAAAAATAATTTCAAACCAACCCGACAGATCTCAACCGTAACTTTACCTCAAAATGTCTCAAATGATAGGAGGTGTATGAGATGTCAGAGTCGAGAGCATTTCACTAGAGAGTGTGTAAATTCGAGAGAAATTCTTTGTTTTAAGTGTGGTAAAAAGGGCGTAAGACGACCTGAGTGCCCACAATGTAATCCAAGTAATAATTCAAAAAACTAAAAAGTGGGAACTTCACATATAATTACGGTAAAAAAAGGTCACACATTAACTTAAATAACCGTGAAGTTCTCTTCCATAAGAAAAAGTTTGACAATAGACCTTATTTGCAATTTAAAATATTAAATGTAGATGCGTTAGGACTTGCTGACTCTGGTGCGTCATGCTCGATACTCGGCAAAAACTCGCACCTCATCTTTCTGAATTTGGGCTTTAAACTTAACACTTTAGATAAAGAGCGTATTGTAAAAACCGCTAATAGCACTGAATTGCATTGCGTAGGGTACATGTCTCTGCCCATTGAATATAACTCAATACTTAAGGTAATTACATTTTATGTTGTTCCGGAAATTACTACACCAATCATATTAGGTATTGATTTTTGGCACCATTTTGGTTTGACAAAAAACTTGATGTCATCCAACTTTAGTAATATCACTTTAAACTCAGAAAATCCTATTAACTCAATATCATTAAAAAACGGGTTAGAAGATTACAATAACTTAACGACGGCGCAAAAGCGAATAATTAATAAAATAATTGATAAATTTGACTTAATTAACACAGAAAAGGTTGGTCTTGGTAGAACTTCATTGGAACACCATAAAATAGATACTGGTAACCATAGTCCGATTAAACAGCGTTATTATCCCTTATCACCTATCAAGCAACTAGCACTCGAGAAGGAATTAGATAAAATGTTAGCCCTAGGGGTAGTTTCTCCTTCCCAATCGGCTTGGAATTCTCCAGTAGTAATGGTAGAAAAAACCAATGGTGAAACCAGATTATGCCTAGACTCTCGAAAACTTAATTACGTCACAAAACCAGACGCTTATCCCTTGCCTTATATTAACCAAATATTAGATCATCTTAACAACGCTAAATATTTAACCTCAATTGACCTTAGTGCCGCATATTGGCAGATTCCTTATGACTCTGCAGCATCTGCTGAAAAGACAGCTTTCACAGTTCCTCGTAGAGGCTTATTTCAATTTAATGTGATGTGTTTTGGGTTAGTAGGGGCGTCAGCAACCATGCAACGCTTAATGGATAAATTATTTGGCCCAGAATTCGATAATAAGGTATTTGCTTTTCAAGATGATATAATTTGCATTAGTAACACTTTCTCAGAACATATTGAGCTCCTAGAGAAAATATATCAGCGCCTGAAAGAAGCAGGCCTGACAATAAATAAAAAAAAATCACAGTTTTGTCGCAAAGAGCTCAAATATTTTGGGTATTACATTGATAAACATGGTTTAAGAACGGACCCTGGTAAAGTAGATATAATCCTTAACTATCCTACACCCTCGAACCCCAAGGAGGTAAAAAGATTCCTTGGAATGGCAGGTTGGTACAGAAGATTTGTGAATAATTTCTCTGAAATCAGCAAACCGTTATGTAAACTCACCCGTAAGAATGTGGATTTTGAATGGAACTCTGAGGCACAGAAATCCTTTAATTTGCTTAAAACTGCCCTTGTTTCTGCCCCTATTTTAAAAATGCCAGATTATTCGCGCCCTTTCCGTATTTTGACTGACGCATCTGCATACTCAGCGGCGGCCGTTCTCACCCAGTCTTATGACGGAGTGGAACACCCTATTGCCTACTGTAGCCGCTCACTTAATAAAAATGAAGTTAATTATAGTACAACAGAAAGAGAATTATTAGCTGTTATTTATGCATTAGAACAATTTAGACAATATGTTGAAGGTCAGGAATGTACCATAGTCACAGACCATGCTTCACTGTTGTGGTTTTATAAATTAAAAAACCCCACAGGTCGTTTAGCACGATGGAGCATGCGTCTTAGTCAATTTAACTTTAAAATAGAACACCGGAAGGGTCGGGATCATATCCTCCCGGATACTTTGTCACGTATTAAATTAGATTCAATAGAAATAGATTTATCAAAAGATAGTTGGTACTCTTATGTGTTAAACGCAGTAAAGAATAACCCACGTAAATTTCCTAATTTCATGGAAAAAGATGGAAACTTATATAGATATTCGAAAAATAAATATGATCTTACTAGCGAATTTGATTGGAAACTGGTAGTTCCTGAAGAAAATAGATCGGCAATTCTTAGGAAATATCACGATGACCCTACTAGTGCACATTTAGGTGTCATGAAGACACATAGGAGGATCGCCTTACATTATTACTGGCCCCACCTATACGAATGTGTGAAAAAGTATGTGAGTGAATGTGAGACGTGTAAGCAATACAAACCTGTGAACACGGCACGTCCCGGTCTCATGGGAAGTCCTAAGAAAGTGACCAAGCCATTCGAAGCCATTAGTTGTGATCTATTGGGACCCTTTCCAAATTCAAGGAGTAGAAATACTTATTTAATAGTTGTTTCAGATTACTTTAGTAAATATGTCATGTTGCACCCTATACGGTCAGCAACAGGCATGGCTGTAGCAAACTTTATAGAAAAATATGTATTTTTAGTCCATGGCGTTTGTAAAACCATCTTTATAGATAACGGTCCACAATATGTTAGCTCCCATTTTAGACAGCTGTTAACTAAATATAATGTACCAAACATATATTACAATCCTAAGTATCATCCCCAAACGAACCAAGCTGAGCGGGCAAATAGAAACATAGTTCATGCGATAGCCTGTTATGTAAAATCCGAGCATAGAAGGTGGGATGAACACTTAATAGAATTGCAATGTGCTTTAAACACGGCTGTGAATGAAGCAACTAAATTTTCACCCTATTTCCTAGTCCATGGTAGAGAGTATATAATAGATGGTAATTTATATTTAAATTCCTTCCCTCCATGTCCGTTAGATCAAATTACCTCAGACAGTACATTGGAGTATGGGAAAAAGTTGCTTGAACTTAATAATATCTTCCAAAAGGTGAGGAAATATTTGATTGTTGCCCACCAACGGAACGAAAAACAATATAACCTCAGAAAAAGACACATTGAATTAAGAGTTGGCCAAATAGTGTATAAACGTACTCATTATTTATCCAATAAGGCAAAGAATTTTTCTTCCAAATTAGCACCAAAATTTATTAAATGTGTAGTGACGGCTAAATTATCACCTTTAGTTTATACTTTAACCGATTTAAATGGTAAATGTTTAGGTAATTATCATATTAAAGATATACTAAAATACTCTGAACAACAGAACTAACAAATCTTTGAATTCCACATAGGATGCTTATTTTAGTCACTTTCAGTATTAAACGATTGGTTAAGAAGAGTTATGGTATAGGAAGAGTGCATATGGAAATCTGTGGGCTACGGTTCGAAACCTGCCTGAAAATTAAATTGTTTTTTTCTGTTAACTAAATAAATATTTATTTACAACCTTTTTTAACCTATATGGTCACTTTTAAAAAAAAAAAAAAAAAATGCTTAAATGAAATTTCGATGAATTTTAATATTTTAACACAAAAAAAAAAAAAATTTTTGATAAAATTATTTTCGTCAAGTTGTGTTTACTGATATGCATATGAGTATGAGAGTAGTATGAAATGCGTGATGTATGAAAAGTGTTTTCCAAAATAAGCACGTGCAATTTATTTTAATACTTAATAGAAAAATAGGTCTTGATGTAAGAAAGGCATAAGCATAAGGAAGTGGACATATACTTTAGACTTGATAATTAAAGATAGGAAGATTGTTGGAAAATAATCTTAATCTTTTGAGTTTGAAAACATACAAACATCTTTAATCTTGAGTTGTTTTCTTAACTACCTTAAGTTCATAAGATGAACAGAAAAGTCATGTTATACCACTGGATATTAGATCCAAGAAAGGTATTTACATGAAACTAAAAGAAAAATCATTAAACAGCAAATATTTAATTGTTGCTATTGACTTAGAGTTTAGAACATTACGTGGAGTAAATAAATGGATACTCACGTATATAAGTTTAAATTTTTTATCTTGGCTAATACTTAGTATTGTTGATTTGTCTGTAAGTCAGTTGCAGGTTAATTAATTAAAAAAAAAAATTTTTTTGGGAAAAATTTTTTGAGATAAGGGGGATGTTGTGTAGCAATTAAATTTAATAACGTTAAAACATAGCAATATAATTCTTAAATATTAAGTCGTAGAAATATTATTATTTATTCAGCGCCATCTATCATCATGCATATAAATTATTCAATATCGAAGTCCACTTTGAAAAGCAACGGACAAATACAATATATGTGTGAACCTAGTAGTTGCATTTGGAATGTAAGTTAGAGGGAGCTAGTGTGTAAATTTTTTTTATGAGATGCAAAATTGGATGTGACGTCACATTAATGTTCTGGAAACATTGAGAGGCGGAGTCAGCAAAACCGGTCCGTTTGATTCCTCACACCAAATATGGTGATATGAGAGAAATTTGCAATGACGCTGTCACGTGTTGTAGTAGCCTATAAATAGCAGTGCACAACCAAATTCGCTCTCTTTTGGCTGATAGAACCTTGAAGACCATACTTAGAAAATAGCATTAAGACTAGCAGTGGTAGTCAGTGCACTATATACTTGATATTTCTCCCCGGATTAACGGGTAAGTTCAATACATTTGATTCGTTAGGCTGTAGGTCCAGTTAGTTTTTTTATTGAATTATAGAAATATGTGTAATTGGTTCTAGGTCCATTAATTTAGCTAATTAATAACAGTAATAATCACAATTACTTGATCCTGATTGGAATCTCCTTGGAAATATATATATATATGAGCCTGTGAAGCTTTCTTGAGCAAAAAGTGACGGGTTCACGTGATGACAGCAAGTCCTGCTTCATCCCTGAGGACACTTGAGTCATCCTGATGCTCCCATGATCTTGCCAAGCTAAGTAAAACTTATAACTTCTTGATATTTAACCAGTGCATACTCCGGAGAACCATTTCTGTTTAACGTGATAAAGGATTTTCTATTGGTAAACTGTAAAGCCATTATAAGAACATAACAAATTTTTATTGTCAAATTTTCAAAACTTAATATTTTATAACTTGTTTAATAATTTGTTTATATAAGAAACTTAAATTGAGTATTACTGTATTAGCACATGATCTTGAATGTATGAATATCTTTAAATCAAAAGAAAAATCTTTGAGGAAATATAACTATGTATTTATTAACTTGAATGTGACTAGTATTAAGTTTTAACCATGATGAAATAAGATCTGAATTCTTCTTACAATATAATATCTTGTTCACTGCGGTTTTAGACATTTTCATTTATCTCCCTCAAATCACAGTAGTACGGCGCCCTGATTATAAATTAAATAAATTTCGAGTCTCATGTAAGCCCTGAAATAGCCGGTGATAACAAAAATTGTTACAAGTCGTGCAGGCTTTGGACCGCAGGTTTGGTAGACCTGAACTAATTGTTTTACAGGAAACAGCTACAATTCGAGCTTTACCGCGGATTAATAATGACAGTGCCGATTTGAACAAGTTCGCCTGCCGAGTTTGTAATTGTGTAGAGGTCATTAAGCTGCTTAATCAGAAACCTTATCTAGAGTCACCGGAACTCTATCAGTGTATCCTGAGTAAATTATCACCTATATTACGAAATCGATGGGCTGATTTTGGATACGCAAACTACATTCACAATAGCGGTATTACGAAGTTAGAACTCCTATCTCGTTTCCTTTCACGGGAGGTAGACCTTCAGCTCCAGTTTGGTGTAATAACAGACAGTTCGATTTCGGTATGAAGTTAGCTGAAACCCTGGATTACCACATAGGCTACGATTTACTGCGGGAAAATATCCCTAACAAACTACGCGACACACAGCTAGTGTAAAATAAAGTTAAAATAACGCAACTTGAACTGTTTGAGCTTGTTTTGCTCCATCTAATTAAAAAAAACAAGTTTTATATACTTTGTCGAGCTACCTTCGTAAGATTTTTATTGAGTGTTCGAATACTTTATTGTATGAATTTTAAAACTCTATGGTATAAGTATGAATTTATTAGCTAAACTAGCGGCCCGCCCTCACTTCGCTTTGGTGTAGAGCTCAAGTGTTTAAAATTGACAAAGTTTCATACAAACTTTCATTCCCTGTTTTATCCCATTGGGGGTAGAATTGATCAAAATCCTTTCTTAGCGGATGCCTTCATTATAACATGTACCTGCATGCCAAATTTCAGCCCGATCCGTCCAGTGGTTTGGGCTGTGCGTTGATAGATCACTATGTCAGTCAGTCGCCTTTGAGTTTTATATATAGATTAATTAATAAAGTACTTAATTTAATTATTTTTTACAATTTTGAGTTTATTTAGTTGACCCTAACTACTGTAAACTACCAGTTCCAAATTTGCAAGAACTTTCTGAAAAGAACTGGCGAAACAACTCAGAGAGGCTTTCTGTCTCCTTCTTATACTAAATCATGCAAACAAAAAGAACTGATAGTATCTGTTGGTCTTGCAGTGTGTGTTCGCGGTTGGGATTATATCTGATGTATAATGGGTTCCCAAGCTGGTGGTATATACCAACCATCTTCCCTATTGAAATTTGGATGTTGCTTAATCTCAATAACGCAGACAGATATTATTATGGAATTATAAAATAACAAAGAGGCATACATCTTCTATTGGACAAAGGCAAGCTTACCGTTAAACCACGCATTGTGTTCTCGGTGGTAATACTTAGGAGGTTTGACATTTAATAGCTTTACTATAGGCACAGCTCCGCTCTTTAAATATAAAACAAATGGAAATAAAGAAAGAAAGAAAGAAATATTAGTTATTGGCCTGAAACACAAGTAGGTAACAATAAGAAATTATATAACGACAAAAATAAAAACAAGCAGAGAACAGCAATATGAAGAGAAAAGAAAGGCCAATCAGGACCCTGCCTAAATCCTTAGGACAATCCTAGTTCAGGCTGTGTAGTTTTTTTCTCCTTTTTGTATTTTTTAAATTTAAGTCATAATACATGTAATAATTGATAAAGAATAAAGATTTATTATTATTATTATAATACTATTACAATGGGATGGGAATATTCCCACCGTACAGCGCTGGTATTCTGGCAAATTACCTTTTCCCATTCATTTGAGCATCACATACGAGCATTTGCACCTAAGTCACGGATGTTTATACATATATATTTCTAAACAAATAAACTTATATAAGGTTAGTATAAGTATTCTATCCGTTTCCTTAGTATCCCATACCGCAAAAGCCTTACAGTGCTTACTTTGGGGCTAGGCTAATTGGTGTTAGTGTTAAAAATATTTATTTATATTTTTTATTCGATGGCTAATAGTTATAATGAAGCCCTGAAGCCTTCCTTTCAGCTCAAGGGGTATGGCTGTCGCTTAATTTTTTTTAAAATTATTTGGAGAGTCCACATTATGCTTATACTGTGAAATTTGGAAGAACCAACCATACTGTAAACCCTTTAAACTGTAAAGCCTGTAAAACCTTTGTGTCAGACATCATGTGCGATACGAACCCACACCCTTCGCTTTCCGGGTGAATGCACTGACCATTATGCTACCGTGGCCGTGACGGCTTTCATCAGTCTTAAATATATATCTTCCAAAAATTGTGCTTTAAAGTGCCAAATTCTCAGTCTCCTGTCATGTCTCTCAGCTGAAATGAAAGTTTAAAGGCTGCATCATAACTTTATTCTAAATATCTATACTAAAAAGAAATGTATGTGTTTGTCTCATTTTACATTAAATGCGAAACTTATTCGAAAAAAGTATTATATTTTGTCACTAGGTTGTTAACTCAGTATCTTGCCTCGTTAAAATACGTTATAATCAGTTTGAATTACCGCGTCTAGCGCGTTGCAGTTAGTTCTGAGTGAAAGATCAATGTGAAGTTAGCTTACTAACACTCGCGCCTATTTTGGCTCGCAGTTGACTTTGTCGCTACGGCGAATTGTGTGAATGAGGTTTTGCTGCAGCCAGTGAACTTCACATTATTCTGGTACGTATTTGTTTAAAAACCATTGTTTTCTAAATACTTTTTTTGCATTCATGAGTCGTAAATTCGTTATATTAGAGTACAGAATTGCATAATTGCAATATTAAATGTTGCATTGACGTAATAATTGGATAAAACTCTTGATAATCTCAGTATCCTGTCCTCAGTCTCCTGGAAACGTAATAGCCAGAATACTGATGATGAAACAGGATACCGAGACTAATCAATGATCAGCACGAATAGTAAATCGAATTATTACGATTGATATATTAATGATTAGTATATTTATGTATTATTTGATTAGTTACATATTATTTATCATAATTATGGGAATATTCCTAAGCAAAATCTCCGATTTCTATTATTAAAACTTCATTATTATTTACTGGCGGCTGACCACTACATTAACTTTATCCCACGGGAACCTATCATTTTTTCGGATAAAAAGTATCCTATGTCTCAATCTAGGTTAAAAACTATATGTGACTAAATTTTATCCAAATCCATTCAGTATTTTTGCATGATTGAGTAAAAACATGGAAACACAAATTAACAAATACCTTTACAAGTATTAAACATTTGAAAGAAGAAATAGCAATGATAGCTATATTTGTTATTTTTTAAGCATTTCACTGCTAGATATTTAAATCCAAAGAAAATCTTACTAGAAAAATGGGAAAAACGGGCTCGAGTCCGATCTGCTGCTTGGCCCGTGTGGAATTTTTTCTAGCAATATTTTCTTTGGATTTAAATATCTAGCAGTGAAATGCTTAAAAAATAACAAATATAGCTATCATTGCTATTTCTTCTTTCAAATGTTTAATACTTGTAAAGGTATTTGTTTGTTTGTGTTTCCATGTTTTTTACTCAATCATGCATAAATACTGAATGGATTTGGATAGTATTTAGTCGCATATAGTTTTTAACCTGGATTGAGACATAGGATACTTTTAATCCGAAATAACTATAGGTTCCCGTTGGATAAAGATAACTGTTGGATTAAATAATAATTCAGTTTTAATAATAGAAATCGGAGTTTTTGCTTTGGAAATTTCCCAAAATTATGATAAATAATATATAACTAATCAAATAGTAATATATAAATGTTCTAATCATTAATATATCAATCATAATAACTGGATATAATCATTAGGGACACTTCAGATATCGAACCGTCAATATTATTTCGTACAACGTTAAAAACATATCCCTTAGCAACCTCATAGAAGTGCAGTAACAAAATAATTAATAAACGTATAATCAATACAAAAAAAAAACTGTAAAATTTGCATCAAATACGAAATTTTCATACACAGACACAGCTGATGAAAAATTATGCAGAGATATTCTGAAGGATACGAGGAGTTGTGGTTTATGTAAATTATCCGGCAAAAGGCACTACACTACACTGTTGCTCTCGGCGCTGCGGCGGCGATGGCAAGCTTCCACTTGAACTCTTGTAGGTGACTGTCACAAAATAGAGAACAGAAGATAATCTACATACAGGTAGTTTTCCAATTACAGCACTAGAGCGCATTATGCGGCATAATGCTTAGCGACGAATGTTTCAACTACAGCAACGCTTCGCACAATCGAGCATTCTCAAAAGTAATGTTTTCATGTGATGCGTGCAATTGATACCAACTACTTCATTCCTTTAAACTCGGAGTACTCGATAAATCTTCATCATCACTATCATCTGGGTAAGATGATTAAATTAAAAAGTATATAATTCTTTTAGAACTCATTAAAAAAATTACTCAAAACAAAAAAATGATAATGAAATAATCAAAATCCAAATTACTTATAATAACCGTTAATAATTTTCAAGCAATTATTATGTATATTACGTTATTTACACATTAATGAGGTTATTGTTAACTCTATGAATATATTTTTTTTCAACACCTGAATTTAGCGCACTCTTCTGGTGCATTTGAAAACTAATTCACGTTCCAATTAAGCATCCGCATAATTCGGCATTGTGCGCCACTGAGTCGCATTATGCTTTGTAATTGGAAAAGTACCACAAAATGCGCTCGAGCAACGCACACATAGACCGCTCAAGGACATAACCTCTCGGACTGCTTGGGACTAGTGCGACGCGAGTTTCATCAACTTGAGACATGCGTCAATAAACTTTTTCGTGCAAATATGGAGTATCAGAAAAAAAAACTTTAACTAAACAGTTGCTTGATTCAACATTAAACGGTGAATTCAACAGTGTTAAATAAAACTAGATCTTTACGGGTTAATGCACGAAACTTTATTTATTTATTGACGTTACGGTACGTTACGTTAGGGTCAAATAAATAAACTCAAAATTACAAAAAAGAATTTTAAATAAAATACTTTATTAACTAAATTAAGTAATAAATTCATACATAGACAATAAAACTTTAATAATCGAACAATGAAATAACCGAACGCTCAATAAAAGTCTTTGGAAGGTAGCTCGACAAAATTAAATAAAAATTTGATTCCGACGACGTAGCCTGTAAAGGCTACGAAACGTCAATAAATAAATAAAGTTTCGTGCATTAACCCGTAAAAAACTAGTTTTATTATATGAGTGATGTGCGTGAAAACCTAAGAAACAAATATGTTCAACAGTGTTGTTGATGTGAAACATCTTTTGGCGCACGTAAAATACAATATATACCAGTGCTCAACTACTCGGCGATCAGTACGGCGCCAGCGCCCTTCGAGGCAGGACCTTTGTAATTTTTTAACGCACGCGTCCCGAGCTATTCTCCGAGTGTATTTACAGGGCTTGAAACCGGTTTCGAAAATACCGGTAAATAAAGGTTAATACCGGTTTTTAGTAAAGGTTTCGTTCGGAGCGCATCCGAAGCGAAAGCGGTCGAAAACCTTAATAAACCGGTTTAATCCAGAGCGACACGTGCACGCGTCGGCATCGCTTGAAGTTAACGTTAAAAAGTTAAGTTAAGACTTGTTAATGCTTAGAGATTGATGCATTTATTGACACGTTTGCTGGTGTGAGTCAAGTTATTCATTTATTATCGATGCCGTCAGAAAGAGCGAAATGAAACCCTTTAAGAACCGCTAAATTGATTCAAAACCTAATTGTTTTCGCTCTTTAGAAAAACCGGTTTTTAAGGTTAAAGTAGAGCCAAACCTGAATAAAACGCTCCTTATGTACTTGAGACTGATTTAGGTTTGAAAATTAACCGGTAAACAAGCCCTGTGTATTTATCATAAACCGGCTAGTGTTTCACATCTGCCAGGCGTCCCGTGACAGCTCACATTTTTTTTATTTGTAACTAAAATGATATAACAATGACTAAAATGATAACAATTTTTATTTCCATTCGTCCTGTTTCATTCTCAACAATAAATCAAACATCTATATACGTAACTCTCGCTACCAAGTTTTTTGTGCACAAGCAAAATTTGACAATCAGAACAATAACTACGCCACATTTCATACGAAACTATTAACCGTTGTTGGCGTGATCAAAGTACAAACTTTGGAACTAACAGTATTGTCGATTACATATCGCTAACGATACGACATACAATATGGCGTTGACACGGTAATAACATGATACAGTATTCTATCTTCATACAAACGGTCGGAAAGCGAGTCATACCTACGCCACTCGAGTTCGATGTGCTCTCGGCGGGCACCCAGTCGCGAATGCGCCGCCACGCCGCAACGACGAACGAACCTGACCGAATCGAGCAAAATATCTGGAATAATATATAAATAAGTGGTTAGGATGAAAAAAGAGACAAACGAGTAATCTACCTACACTCGCGTTAAAAACAAAACTACATAAAATACTGTAGGCTGGCGGCCCTACCGCGTGCCAACGCAGCGCTCGGTCGTAGGCATTTATTTTCAAGGACAGGGCGGAGCCACAATACTGTATAGATAATATTACCGTGGCGTTGAGCAGACGACGGGGCGGGGCGGGCATTTTGTCCGCGAAGCAATAAAGACCGCGTCTGCCCGTCGATGTCTGCGGCTGCCCGCGCCGCGTACACAAAGCACACGACGGGCAGAGGCGGTCAGTTTAGGACGTTCGTTCTAGTGAATAGTCCATCACTAATAAGCGCGTGGCGCGGACTGAGCTGACCGCCCCGCGCCGCCGTCTGCGTTACTGCATATAAACTGGTTTGTATGATCCACGGCGGGCAGCCGCGGACATACCGCGCCGGGCACCCAAGGCGCGGTCTTTTTGCCCTCTGTGTGCGTTTGAAGTATACGATTCACTTTGTGCTATTATTCCCGGCGAAATTGACCGGCCCGCCCCGCCCCGTCGTCTGCAAAGTGCCTATATATGTACAAACATCAGTGCTAACGAGATATGTACGCCAATAAAATGGCGACGGGCGGACTGCCAATCAAGCCGATACATCGCCAATTGGAAGTAATTTAATAACTGACAAACCCTCATAAATTATGCAAATAAAGTTTATTGCGTACGTACGCGGGAGTGTGCAATTCAACTTTTTTTGTGCCCCACCTACATAAAAAACGAATTGCCAATCGTAATTTTTTATTATATTCGGGGTGGTAAACAGGCACATAGCCCGACAGAAGGTGAGCGGGTATCATAGCCCATATAGTCTGGAATATATTATATGTCCATATAGTCCAGTCTATTGTTTTTATTATAGATAGGTCCGACAAATGACTCCTCCCCACCTGTACCCTTAGTACGAGTTTGAGCTCACGAAAGCTATCGTAGTTTTCGAATTGTAAATTATGTTTCTATGTCCATTTTGGTGAAAAGTAATCAAATATAGGTACTTAAAGTTTAAGAAGACGCAAATGATTTTAATGATAGAATTTCAACACTGTTTATTTGTATTGAAACGAAAACAATAAAATCAGTACCCAAAGTACGAGTGCGAGCTCACGAAAATTATCGTAGTTTTCGTTATTGTAAAACTTGTACTTAGGGTACTGATGTTAAGTGACGATGAAGACCAGACGCGAAGATAGCTGATAAAACAGTTCTACCTGCCACACCGGCCATCCTCACCCTTGTATCACTATTTTTTTACAATGAGCTAATTTTAGATTAAAATCATATCGTCAGTAAACAATGACAAATAGAAGGGTTGATAACCTCAAACGTCAACCCAATGTAATCGACGACCACCGTGGCCGAGTGGTTTGTACGCCGGGTTTCATGGTGTCGCCGACTCGAGAGGTCCCGGGTTCGAATCCCGGTGGGGGTAGATGTTTGTGTGATGAATACGAGTATTTGTACCCCAGTCATGGATGTTTAATATCTATTTCTATATAAATATGCTTATATATGTACAGTATATTTATTCTATCCGTTACCTTAGTATCCCATAACACAAGCGTTAACAGTGCTTACTTTGGGGCTAGGCTAATTGGTGTGAGTGTTGGAAATATTTATTTATTTAATGTTCAATTGTTTTTTTCAATCGGTGTTTTTTAATTTTAAAACTTTCTTTCACATAAATAATCCATGGTCGTACAGGACCGTTGGTTAATGCTGTTGTGTGGCTGTAGTTATGGCCTCAGCTAGGCCAGACAGGTCCAGGCTTGCGCCTTTCCCAGAGCGCTGTTTGTCTCCCCCAGAATCTTAGATTAAAACAAAAAGTGTAGATACGGTACGCTCATACTTGCATCAAACAAAAACTGATCGCACGGCAGCGCGAACGGGACGGCGAGATCCGCGTCACTGCATTACCGACCCGAGCGAAACAGCACGTTAAGTTTCAACGGCAGCGCGAACGAGACGGCGAGATCCGCGTCACTGCACTACCGACCAATCACGCGACCAGTACTCGACGTCACTACCGAATAAGATTCAAACAATTCAAGCAATTTTTATGAAAAAATATATTTTATAGTACTTACGAATGAAAAGTGATGCCGTGGGTTTTATTTTTAGTTCTTGAGCAATGTCAGCAGTTTTTAAAAACACACTTAGGCATTGTTTTGTCATATAAACACAAAATATTAGCAATTTTTTTTTATAATCTATGTGTTATGGAACTTAATCCAGTGGTTAGGACCCGAATCAATCAAATGTTCCGCGGTGGCTGATTTCTGTGTTTTCTTTCACTCCAAGTCAGGGTTGCTAACCGTACGAGAATTCTCGTACAAATACGAGATTTCTGGTATTCCGTACGAGAACACTACTCATATGTACGAGATTTTGTCAGATTATCGGGTTATGAATATAACATGATTTTCCATTAAAGGTCACATGTTGGGGCATAAACCATAAGTATCAAAACCAGTCTCTGTTTATTGTTGACGCCAAGGCTATGAATGATCTGCAGCGGTAAATTCGTCGGGTTCAACGCTGTTAACTTTTTTTTTTCTATTCAATTTTTAAGCGCGTAACGATCAACTGTACCTTTACTCTTCTCTTCAAATATAATTGTTAAACAGCGAATTAATATTATTTATTTCGAGTTCTGCGTTATTTAATCCAAGAAATCCTCCGCTACATAAACTGGACCTTCGGAACCGGATACAAAACACGAAGAAAGCGACCTATGCGAAAAAGCGACTTAAGCGAGTAGACGGAGTGACTGCTCGTCTTGGATCATTTGCAAAATATCTGCTTGTATCTTCCTCAAAAAGCGATCAGAAGCAACCCTTAGCTGTGCGGAAAGAGAAATACCTTATTCTCGTCTGGGTGTACCTGCAGAACTGTAAGTACTCCGTATATTTTCACTATCCACCAAAATGAGCAACGATAAATTGGTAGTTCCCGAAAAATCACCTAATTCAAATAGCGACAGTGAAATTCATGCATTAAATAAGAAAAGAGGGGTAATACGGGGTAGATTAACGCTTTTAATAAAATATATTAATGGCTTAGATGCACAGGAACTACTTTCAAATTCAAATAAACGGTCAGAATTAGAAATGCGAATTCAAGGGGCTTCGATATTTTTTAATGAATTTAGCGCTATTCAATCTGAGATAGAAAACTCAGTAAACGAACATGAGCTTTTTAAACAATTAGAATTGCGTGAGGGTTTTGAAAGCTTATATTATGCGACCATAGCACAAGCTAAAAGCTTACTTTCGTCTGGTGAGATCGCTACTAGCACTAATGCTAATTTACATGCAGTAAAATTGCCTACCATCGCTATGCCTATCTTTGATGGTTCATATGAGCATTGGTTGGAGTTTAGAGACACATTTCTGTCCCTCGTTCATAATAATAAAGATATCTCGCCTATACAAAAATTTCACTATTTGAAATCCTCTCTAAAAAGTGTGGCAGCGCTTGTAATAGATTCTTTGGAATTTTCTTCAAACAATTATACGGTAGCTTGGGAATTAATTTGTAACCGTTACAATAACACTAGGTTGTTGGTTCATAACCATGTTAAGGCCTTATTTTCACTTCAAAATATTGTAAAAGAGTCACCTGGTCAAATTCGAAAACTAATTGATACCATTTTAAAAAATTTACGCGCTTTGAAACTGTTACATGAGCCGGTAGATTCATGGGATACACTCATAATTTATATGGTAGTTTCAAAATTAGACAATATTACCGAACGCGAATGGGAAAAATACAGAGGTTCGATTCCCATGGACGGTTTGAAAGATATACAACCTTCAATCAAATTAGAAAATCTAATTAAATTCTTAAAAGACAGGGCCGACATGTTAGAAACTTTACAGGTTACACACAGTCACAATTCGAAAACGTATCCTAAAGAGGCGCATAATTCCAAAGTGCACTGTCATGTTTTGCCTAGTACGAATCACAACAATTCACATCACTTTAAATCATCGCGCAGCTGTGTAGTATGCAACGGCGATCATCCTATTTACACATGTAATACATTTAATAAATTCACTTTACACGAAAAGCTTAAAGTGATTGAGAACAAAAACTTATGTCGGAACTGTTTGCGAGCGGGACATTCATTAGCAAACTGTAGATTCAGCTCCTGTCGCAAATGCAATCAAAGACATCATACAATGATTCACAGCGATCAACTGATCACTGCTGCGCCCGCGACGGCTGGCCCGCTCGATAAGGAACCGGTTTCCCCGCCCGGCTGCAAGACGGGAGCTAATGCGACATCCGATGGATGCACGTATATTCATACAGCACACTTAGATAATCATTTAATACAAACCGACGAGTTATATAGTGTGCAATCAGTATTATTATCAACCGCGTTGGTTGAAGTAACAGGCAAAAGCGGTAAGCGTCAGGTCGTGCGCGCTTTACTTGACTGCGGTAGCGAACGCAGTTTTATTACGAAAAAAATTATGCGATGATTTGAACTTAAATACGATACAGTCCATTTTTCAAATAAAAGGCGTTGGTAATTCGGTATCTCATAGTACTCAATCGTGCACTGTTGATATAAAAGCGTTAACAAATTCGTTCCTCATGCAGATACAGTGTTTAGTTTTACCTCAAATCACTTGTTCTTTACCTCCTATTACTATTCAAAGAGACGTTCTGCAATCCTTACAGCTACCAGATAACATACAATTGGCAGATTCTACATTTTTCCAAAGCCGGCCTATTGATATGTTAATTGGTGCTGATGCGTTTTGGAACATATTAAGCGAAGGAAAAATGCGTTTAAAACAAGGGCCATTCCTACAGAATACAAAGTTAGGATGGATCATATCAGGAACTATTTATTCTAATAACTTGAAAAGCGATGATTCGGTGCTGTGTAATTTTAGCCAGTCTGTTGATTCACAGTTAAGAATGTTTTGGGAACTAGAAGAGATTCCAAAACCTATGTTACTTAGCGACGACGAGGTAGCTTGCGAAAAACACTTTCTTGAAAACACAAAGCGTACAGCGGATGGTAGATTTTGCGTTAAAATTCCTTTCAAGCGTTCATTAGATAATTTAGGCGATACTTTTTCTATTGCGGAGCGTAGTTTTAAGGCGCTCGAAAAGAGATTACAATGCAATCCTTCTTTAAAAAAAATGTATTCTGATTTTATTCATGAATATCAAAGTTTAGGTCATATGTCTAAAGTTGATACATATTCTAAACCATATTATTTCATGCCTCATCATGGGGTGTTTCGTGATCATAGTACCACAACAAAATTGCGAGTGGTTTTTAATGCGAGCCAAAAGTCAAGTTCAAATGTGTCACTTAACGAATTGCAATTAATCGGGCCTCCAATACAGGGCGATTTGTTTGCCATTCTGCTTAGATTCAGGCAGTATCAGTTCGTAGTTTGTGCTGATATTGAGAAGGCTTACAGACAGTGTTTAATTAATGAAGAGCAACGAGACCTCCAAATGATCGTATGGCGTGACAATCCTAGCGACCCTTTGGAGTGTTACAGGTTAAACACTGTTACGTATGGTACTGCCTCGGCTCCTTTTCTTATGGTGAGATGTTTAAAACAATTAGCAGCAGAATGTAATGACCCGGACGTCAAATTAATAATTAATGAAGATTTTTACGTAGACGATTTGATTTTTGGGTTTGATTGTCGTCAACGTTTGTTACAATTATGCGAGCAGATTAAAAACGTTTTGGCATCTGGTTGTTTCCCTTTGCGTAAATGGGTATTCAATTTTGATACAAATAGTTTAAGCAATATTAAAAAGAATCTTTCATTAGGCGAAAATAATAATTGTCGTACATTAGGTTTGGGTTGGGATAATATGAGTGACGAGTTTTATTATCATACGCAATTTAAAAGCACTACGTCACGGATCACAAAGCGATTCATATTGTCCAGTGTTTCTCAAATATTTGACCCACTTGGTTTACTTAGCCCAGTAATAATGAGAGGCAAAATATTGTTACAACGGTTATGGTTACTAAAACTGGATTGGGACGATGCCGTTCCTAGTGACATAGCGAGAGAATGGTGTATATTTGAGAAATGCCTACCCATATTGAACCATTTGCGGATACCACGTTGCGTTATAGGTCCTAAAAGTAGCTATATCGAACTTCATCTATTTAGCGATGCCTCGCAGATGGGTTACGGTGCGTGCGCATATATTCGTACTGTTCATGCAGATGGTACGGTACTGACTAGACTTCTCTGTTCAAAGGGCAAAGTTGCACCTGTAAAGCCAGTTAGTATTCCCAGATTGGAACTATGCGGTGCCTTACTCAGCGCTAAATTATTTGAAAGGGTAACTGCCTCGCTGCGTTGCACCTTTCGTAATACGTTTTTCTGGACCGATTCCACTATTGTTTTGGGCTGGCTTCGCACGACGCCAAGTCTACTAAAAACTTTCGTTCAAAGTCGAGTTGTTGAAATACGCGAGTTGACAAAAGAAAATCCATGGTGTCATATCAATGGTAAAGACAACCCAGCCGATTTAATTTCACGAGGTTTGGAGTTAGATTTATTAAGCGAATCCGATCAATGGTGGACCGGACCAGAGTTTCTTCGCGAATCGTACTTTGATTATGCATCCGCGTCTAAATTCAACTTAGAGCAAGAGCTGCCTGAAATAAAAAATGTGACACACGCTCTTGTTACTACAAATGAAAATAAGCAATTTAGATTTCCATTCCATAAGTTCTCGCAACTCGATCGTCTGGTTCGTGGCGTTGCTCGCTTGAAACGTGCTTGTTATAATAGAAGTTCAAATAATAAAAACAATATACGCACCGGGCCACTTTCTACCGATGAACTAAAAACATCCCTTAATTTATTGGTTAGATTTTCACAGATGGAATCATTTCCAGATAGTTATGAACTATTAATTAATAAAAAAATATTACCACATAAACATAATTTATTGAATTTAAGCCCGTTCATCGACGACTATCAGATTATACGCATTGGTGGTCGACTTGGCTCCTCTGAATTTGAATATAATAAAAAGCATCCTATTCTAATATCATCCAAACATCGATTATCAGTTATTCTTTTTGAACAAGAGCATCTTAAATTATTACACGCTGGCTCTCAGCTACTTTTGTACACAATTCGAGAAAATTGGTGGCCGATAGGAGGACGCAACCTTGCTAGAAAGGTAGTTAATAACTGTGTTAGGTGTGCGAGGTTGAGGGCTAAGACACCTGAACCTATCATGGGTAATT
The DNA here is from genome assembly GCA_902850365.2 of Chilo suppressalis. NCBI lineage: Eukaryota > Metazoa > Arthropoda > Insecta > Lepidoptera > Crambidae > Chilo > Chilo suppressalis. The sequence goes on along the minus strand of OU963899.1, from coordinate 1,379,704 downwards.
TACCCAAGGACCGACTGACTCCAGGCTATCCCTTTAGGATCTGTGGTGTTGATTATGCGGGGCCGGTGCTCATATTAAACAGAAAGGGTAGGGGAGCTAAGACTATTAAAGCATACATATGCTTATTCGTATGTTTTTCTACTCGTGCTATTCATTTAGAGTTGGTTAGTGATCTCACAACCGACGCTTATTTGCTTGCTTTAAAAAGGTTTATTTCTAGGCGTTCAAAACCATCACAAATTTATTCTGATAACGGCAAATGTTTCGTTGGGCTCATGAATGAATTCGCAAAATTTATTTCTAATTCGTCAGATAAAATTATTAACTATGCATCTAGTCAAGGTATTAAGTTTAGCTTTATCCCCCCTTATGCGCCTCATTTTGGTGGATTGTGGGAGGCCGGAGTCAAGAGCTGTAAGTATCATCTCCGGCGAGTAATAGGTAATGCACTTGACATTCGAGGAGTTCACTACTATGTTGGCGCAGATCGAGGCGGTACTGAATTCCCGACCTTTGACTCCACTTTCTTCAGACCCCACAGACATGTCACCTCTCACCCCTGCACATTTTCTCATCGGTCGACCTCTCACTGCCCCTACTTGCACTAATCTAGAAGATAGACCCATGCATCGTGTGACAAGGTATCAACGGGTTGAGCAAATGCGACAACACTTTTGGAGGCGCTGGTCCCTTGAGTTTGTTTCGGAGCTGCAGACGAGGTCGAAGTGGAAAACGAATAAGTCTAGCATAGAAATCGGAACATTGGTGGTCATTAAAAACACGAACGCACCGCCATTAAAGTGGAACCTGGGAAGAGTGACTAAGGTTTATCCTGGCAATGATGGCATTTCGCGCGTTGCTGATATCCGGACTGCATCGGGAATTGTGCGGCGAGCATTCTCGAGAATATGTCCACTTCCAGTAGAAACCAAGGAGCATCATTGAAAGCTACAGCTTCCAAGGCCGGGGGCATGTTGACGCCAAGGCTATGAATGATCTGCAGCGGTAAATTCGTCGGGTTCAACGCTGTTAACTTTTTTTTTTCTATTCAATTTTTAAGCGCGTAACGATCAACTGTACCTTTACTCTTCTCTTCAAATATAATTGTTAAACAGCGAATTAATATTATTTATTTCGAGTTCTGCGTTATTTAATCCAAGAAATCCTCCGCTACATTATTATAATTTTTATTTTAATTTAGAGGTTTGAATCTAAAGAAAATTTCAATGGAAAAATAATCTTTGTTTGGCAACCTGCTCAAAGTCCAGGGCTATAGCAAACAACACTTTTCGTTTGAATGACAACCTAATTACAACTCAGATAGTGTTTATATTAGCAAAATAACACTTAAACGGTTTTATCTAAAGCCAGGTAAGTGGTCGTTTAAGCGATAACTAAACACGGAAATGAGTACTTAACTACTGAAACAAAACTAAATTGCATTATGAAAAATAATGACGGAAGTACATTAACATTACTTTGATACAGTATCCAGCCATTATCATGCTGGCATGCCGTGTAAACAATTTACCCGTTTTAAACTTTCATTATAGTAATATATGTTACTAGTGGTCCGCCCTCGCTTCGCTTCGGTGTAGAGCTGAAGGGTAGACTACAGTTTTTGTTCTCAGGCTTGTATTATACACAATGACATTCATCTATGATTCTTTTTATACCTGCATGCAAAGTCTCAGCCCGATCGGTTTAAAATTGACAAAGTTTCATACATACCCTTCCATACCATTTATCCCCTTGGGGGTACAATTGACCAAAATCCTTTCTTAGCGGATGCCTACGTCATAACATCTACCTGCATGCCAAATTTCAGCCCGATCCGTCCAGTGGTTTGGGCTGTGCGTTGATAGATCACTATGTCAGTCAGTTACCTTTGAGTTTTATATATATAGATAGATTAACGAGATTGTTACCATGTACATTGTTTTTAGCGAGTTTCCGATATTTTGGCACTGATGCAAGCGCCATGATCACGGAATAATTGAAGTAATTGCGGGTAGGCTGTTATTGGCAGACATATCGGTCTACCCTCCGACGAAGTCTTTTATTGCGTTCGATACCATTACCACTGTTCACATTCTCACTATTTACTCCAAACTGTTCCCGATACACAAGACTTACAGTATCAGATCGCGACACGACACTTTTTTGATTTTTCCGGTTTTTACACATACGAACCACAGGATTCCAGAAACTCTACAATTTAAACCCGTCCTCACGATTGAAATTTTTATGTTTTGTTATTTTAATTGCTTCCCTGACCAATCTTGGTATGTAGTCTTAGATTAAAACAAAAAGGGTAGATACGGTACGGTCATACTTGCATCAAACAAAAACTGATCCCACGGCAGCGCGAACGGGACGGAGAGATCCGCGTCACTGCATTACCGACCCGAACGAAACAGCACGTTAAGTTTCAACGGCAGCGCGAACGAGACGGCGAGATCCGCGTCACTGCATTACCGACCAATCACGCGACCAGTACTCGACGTCACTACCGAATAAGATTCAAAACAAACACCATTTTTTATGAAAAAATATATTTTATAGTACTGAGGAATGAAAAGTGATGCCGTGGGTTTTATTTTTAGTTCTTGAGCAATTTGAGCACTTTTTAAAAACACACTTAGGCATTGTTTTATCATATAAACACAAAATATTAGCAATTTTTTTTTATAATCTGTGTGTTATGGAACTCAATCCAGTTGTTAGGACCCGAATCAATGAAATGTTCCGGGGTAGCTGATTTCTGCATATCGTTGTTCTTGATTGCTTTAATGTGTCTGTTTAACGCGCACGCATTCGTAGTTAAAACTTATTTTCCCGCGCATGGCATACGATTTTCTGCCGATCGTGGTTTGTTTTCGGGATTTCAGAAAAGTTTAATGAATGGACTCTCCTGTTTTGATTCCCCTTCTTATATGAGAGTCGTATAAAGTACTATTACGATAACATTGTTAGAGGACGTAATTTGTCAAATAAGTAGAAAACTTTAAGTTAGTTAAGTTTAAGGGGCGTTGTGAGAGGTGTAAATTCAACGGTGTCTCTGACACGCGTTTACTTAGTAACGTGAAACGCATGGAGGCTTGTAGAATACAAGTTATACAAGCAACTTTGTATTTTCATTTTACTTCAATTATCATAGCAGTTAATTTTTTGGAGTTTACTCCTTAAGAATCGATTTGCATATATAAGGTGCCCGGTATGAGAAAAAAGTGAGGAGTAAAATCTATCGATGAATGACATTAATGACCTCGTTAAGTTTTTGTGCGCAACCTCATCTGCGCCTTTCACTTTTAGCCATGGTAATGGATAAAAAACATTAAGTTGTCACAAATGTCAATAAAATAAATAAACTAAAAATAGATAAAATCGGAGCAAAATTAATGAAAACAAATAAATAACAGAATATAGAGAAATGCCGTCAAGTCTCCAGCACTCTGGAACAGTGATTTTCAGTACAGATGGAATTATAATACATATTTACAAAATGATGACTAGTGTGTGATATTTTGAAATTGTGTGTCCAGAAATACATAATAAAATATATGATGAATAGCGCTGATGTTAGATGATAAAATGTGTGACATGGAACCTATGATAGTCGAAACCATGGAACGATTCCTGAGGTATCTCTACTTGTAACCGACTTCTTCGGACTTGATTTTGTTTTGTGTCTGTTCAAAGACAATCGTTTTTAGAGTGTAAACTCCGGTCGTGCGTCGGAGCTGACACACACAATTTTTTTTACAACACATACGTACATCATATAACTTCAAAGTGTTGTTCACCCGTGTATACGGTTTAAATTTCAATTCGATACCTCTACGTGTTCTTGAGATAAAGGGTCTTGTCAGACAGATAGCTAGACGGACGGGCGGACAACAAAGTCATCCTATAAGGGTTCCGTTTATTTCTTTTGAGGTACGGAACCGTATCAAGTGGTAAAGAAGTTAAAGTATAAAATACTATGAAAGCTGCCGGCAGGGCATAACAGCCACTATGCCGTCAAACTCGTATAAATTATGTATGTATCTATACAGAGTGCTACAAAATACAAATGAAGCTTGAAGGGCGTTGAAGTACATCATATAAGGAATCTCTAATTTTCTTAAAATATTTGCACGAAGTTTTAACTTTTTTATAAAAACAGTTATTTTTAATGACTAATAAAAATATCGTACATTTTAAGATACGGCACTAGTTCGAGAATCATTAAAATAACAGTTTTTATAAAAAGTTAAAACTTCATGTCACAATCACAACCCACTCAATCACAAAAACAAGGTACATGGTAACAATCCCGTTAAAAGCTATAATCTATATATAAAACTCATAGGTGATTGACTGGCATAGTGATCTATCAACGCACAGCCAAAACCACTGGACGGATCGGGCTGAAATTTGGCATGCAGGTAGATGTTATGACGTAGGCATCCGCTAAGAAAGGATTTTGATCAATAGGGGTGATGACGGGGTACAGTAAAAGAAATTCTATTTAGTCCGTCAGTTAGATGATCAAAAAATAATGGACACGTATTTTTTCTTTGGGTAATCAACCAAAAACTGACAAAGTTATAGCGCGTCAAAGTTTGGGAGTAGGGGCTCGTGACGTCACTTTTGAGTGAATTTTCACTTATAAGTGTACTCAAACGTGACGTCATGCGACTTTTCAAATAAAATATATCTCTGCAATGTTTATATTGTGTGAAAAAAGAAAAAATACGTGTCCAATACTTTTTGATAATCTACCTGATAAACGAAGAAAAAAAAGTCATCATCCCTATTCTACCCCCAAGGGGATAAAATAGGGAATGAAAGTTTGCATGAAACTTTGTCAATTTTAAACCGATCGGGCTGAGACTTTGCATGCAGGTATAAGAAGAATCATAGATGAATGTCATTGTGTATAATACAAGCCTGAGAACAAAAACTGTAGTCTACACTTCAGCTCTACACCGAAGCGAAGCGTGGTCGGGCCGCTAGTATATACATACGAGTATCTGTCTTTCATTGTGGCCTAAAATTCACATTTGGTGGGGCGTTCGTTTGCTCTTTGTTAACAAAAGACAGTCGCCCAGATCTTCATAAAAGCTCCGCAAACGTTGCGGCTGATTATAAGAAAACAGTGAGTGTTTTCGCTCGATAACACTACGTTTACTTTCTTTACATTCCCGTGTGAAATGTGCGGATAAGATCAAAGTTAATTTATACTTCCACATAGGTTTATTATAGGATAAAATTGTCTATACGCTTATCGGATCAGTAACTTAAAGTAGGTACTCAAAGTTTTCAACATACGAGTATGAAAAATAATAAAAAAACGGCGTTTATTTTCATAGCTATTAACGGGATTGTTACCATGTACCTTGTTTTTTATGAGTCTCCGATTGTAAAAGACGACGTCAGAGGGTAGACCGATATGTCTGCCAATAACATCTACCCGCAATTACTTCAGTTACTCCGTGATCATGGCGCTTGCAACAGTGCCGAAATATCGGAGACTCATAAAAAACAAGGTATATGGTAACAGTCCGGTTAATAGCTATAATGTTAGTGACCATGAAAGTTTAAAAGAATATGGCGTTTACCTTGTTGTTGCTATTAATAAATAATAGTAAAAATTACAAAAAATATATATATGTAGCTGTTAATTGAAAAGCAATATAATTCGTCTGACGTGTTCATATTTTTGGTATATTATACTAAGATTAAAACAAAAAGGGTAGATACGGCACGGCACTAGCCTCACAAAAGTGATCCGCATAAATTGTGGTCCACGACCCTAATCGCTTTAGTCACAACTTGACATGCAAACGACGTACATGTGAACGCCAAAAAGAAATATTACTAATATTTTGTGCTTATATAAGAAAACAATGCCTAAGTGTGTTTTTAAAAAGTGCTCAAATTGCTCAAGAACTAAAAATAAAACCCACGGCATCACTTTTTCGTAAGTACTATAAAATATATTTTTTCATAAAAATTGCTGTTTGTTTTGAATCTTATTCGGTAGTGACGTCGAGTACTGGTCACGTGATTGGTCGGTATTGCAGTGACGCGGATCTCGCCGTCTCGTTCGCGCTGCCGTTGAAACTTAACGTGCTGTTTCGTTCGGGTCGGTAATGCAGTGACGCGGATCTCGCCGTCCCGTTCGCGCTGCCGTGGGATCAGTTTTTGTTTGATGCAAGTATGAACGTACCGTATCTACCGTTTTTGTTTTAATCCAAGATATTATATCCGTTATCTTATTTACTTATTGCAAATGAAGTATTGCTATGATTATTTCATGCATTCAGCTTTTATAAGACTTTGTTCAAATTAGTGTACTCAGATGTCGGTGAACCAATAAATAAATCTAAAAATAATACATAACCATCATCATCATCATCAGCCTATTAATGTCGCCACTGCTGGGGCACAGGCCTTCGCTATGGATGAAATAAGAAGATTGGGCCATGACCCACCACGCGGGCCCAGTGCGGATTGGCGGATGCTAACGACTGCAGATGCAGCCGGGACCTACGGTTGAACGTAGAAGATTTATGGTCACCCATCCAATGACCGACCACTGCGAAATTGATTGCCCTGGCCTTCTTATTTACTTTAAATTTAATATACCCAGTAGATTACCCAGAACTCAAATAAAAACATTAGTTCCACTTCTTCGCACAACGGTATTGGGTTCAAGTTCGTTTGTCTAAAGAGTAAATAGACTTCTAAATTCTTTGGATCAGTCTATTGATATTTATGCTGCTAGTCTCAATCACAGGTCTCAATGCATTTCGTCAGCACTTGCAATTGACCACGTTGTAGTACGTTGATATTATGTAGCTTTAGAAATTGGCAGAATTTTGTAAATGTCTTATTTTAATGTTCTTTTAATGTTACTGGTAATTATTAACTTTGCATGTGGTGTTTACCTTTAATAATTTGTGCTTTTAGCTATAGTACTTTCGCTGTAATATTTACATTGTATTATTGCAACAGTTTCTGGTAAACCTATTAAATAAATAAAAATGTGTGCGTGTACTAGTGTACACACGTAAGAAGTGAAACTTCTTTATGGCCTTATTTTTCGAAAAATGATCTACATGCAACTTTCCAGAAATTGGTTAAATAAAGTTAAATTAGATAAAGTTTAAACAAAAGGATTTTATTATCATAGACATGAATACAAATTACTGCCTATGAAACTGTTATGATTACACGGCTCAGTAATCTAAGGCACATGTTCCACCTCCGACGATGAACGATAAGCGAGTAGAAACTAGAAACGAATTGGCGGTCCTGAGTTAAAATGCACGCGCACGGCTTTTGACAGCCAAGCCAGCTTAACCGAGCGAGTATAGCTGAGCGAGTATCGCTGAGCTAGTATCGCTGAGCTAGTATCGCTGAGCTAGTATCGCTGAGCGAGTATCGCTGAGCGAGTACCGCTGAGCGAGTACCGCTGAGCGAGTATCGCTGAGCGAGTATCGCTATGCGAGTTTGGCTGAGCGAGTCTTATCTTTAATAACTATTGTCACTCAGCTACAAACGAGTAGAGAGAGTTCTCGCCGGCGACAGTGTGATCATTCAGCTATCAACTATTAATATAAAAAAAGATGGCGCGTAACGGAAAAATGTGACGCGTAACCGAAAAATGTGACGGTAAATTTTTTTCCAACGCCGATAAAGAAGTTTCACTTCAAAAAAAAAAAAAGTTGCTTAACTTCACTTTGCACCATCGACCTCCTCAGTCACCATAGTGCGTATCTATTATATCGATTGGTCTCTATATCCAGATCATTAAAATCTGAACTCGTATGTACGAGTCATCCTATTTCGATATAGGATTACACCTGTATTTACTCTCGGCACATTCACATTGTAAGATCACAGGTGACGTAGCCTCCTACAGCGATTGGGAAACCGAATTACATTGATTGGATTCTAGCACCGGCTCTTATGAATAACACATAGAGATGTTGGCTATTTTTTTTTTCTTCGTTTATCAGGTAGATTATCAAAAAATAATGGACACGTATTTTTTCTTTGGGCAATCAACCAAAAAATGACAAAGTTATAGCGCGTCAAAGTTTGGGAGTAGGGGCTCGTGACGTCACTTTTGAGTGAATTTTCACTAATAAGTGTACTCAAACGTGACGTCACGAGCCCCTACTTCCAAACGTTGACGCGCTATAACTTTGTCATTTTTTGGTTGATTGCCCAAAGAAAAAATACGTGTCCATTATTTTTTGATCATCTAACTGACGGACTAAATAGAATTTCGTTTACTGCACCCCGTCATCATCCCTATTAACCTTTTGTCTCTGTAGCTGACGCGTTGGTATTTGAATGTCAATAATGCTTTTCTATATTATTTACAAGTAACTGAAGACCTCCGTGGCCGGGTGGTTTGTACGCCGGGTTTTATGGTGTCGCCGACTCGAGAGGTCCCGGGTTTGAATCCCGATGGGGGCAGATGTTTGTGTGATGAATGCGAGCATTTGTACTCAAGTCATGGATGTTTGATATCTATTTCTATATAAATATAATTATATATGTACAGTAAATGTATTTTATCTGTTACCCTAGTATCCGATAACACAAGCCTTACAGTGCTTACTTTGGGGCTAGGCTAGGTGATCTGTGTTGGAAATATTTAGTTATGTATACTGAAAAAACTGATTTTATTAAAAAGTATCGGTGGCTGGTAAAGCTCGCCTGCTGCGCGGTGTTCCCGGGTTCAATTCCTAACAGAAGAAAGACTTATAAACATGTAGCACGAGAACTCATGATAAAAATGATTAATGTTAAAGAAGCTAAGTAGGAGATTAATTACATTTGTTGAACCCTTTTCAATAATCATCTGTGTATTAATGTCCCCACTATTGGGGCACAGGCCCAATCCTATTAATGCAATAGGGACAACGTGCCAAGACGCACTATACAGGCACATTGTATGGCCACAAAATATCTATAACAGAAGGTAATCTTATGTTTGTACTTCACTTTTCATACCTACGCCCGACGACCGCGCTATGTTTGTCAATTGTGACTGGTGCACAATAAAATCATGCTGCTGGTACTCGTACGTCGTGTATCTAGCTGATTGGTTTATTATTGAGCATGAAACAGAGAGAAGAATTTAAATATTAACCAATAATAATTTCTTCTTAATCTTCTTCCGAGACGATGGCAAGAGACCTGACGGAATGACGCTCATTCCTTGGGAGCAGGGTCATCCTCTTTTATGGGTCGCTACTTGCGTGGATACGCTAGGTCCGTGCCTTACAGGTACTTCCTCCCTAGCTGTAGGCGCGGCGGCGGCCTCTGCTGAGTGCTCCAAGCGGCGCAAATATTTAGCTCTCAATAAGAACCACATATTTGTGCCTTTTGGTTTTGAGACTTTGGGAACATGGGGTCCAAGCGCTAGTTCCTTTTTTTAGGAATTGTCCAAGAAACTCACCGAAGGTAATAGTGATCAAAAGGCTGGCAGCAACCTTGGTCAACGTTGCTAACCAACGAGGAAATGCTGCCAGCCTGTTGGGCACCATTCCTGACGACGAAACTTGGGGAAATATATTTTTTGTTTTGTAAAATTGTATCTATCTAAGTATGTTTCTTTATAATTTAAATATTTCTATGTAAATAATAATAACAAATGAAAAATAACAATTTTAAGATATTTGATTTATCAGGTACAAATATAAAACAACAACAATTCATCGTTCAATGTTGAAATCAAACAACTGTCCACTGTTATAATAACTTTTTTTTCGTTGCTCTATTTTTGTACAAGAAAAGTTCAGAGACGCGTGTCTTAAGTGAATAGAATTCGCGCTTGCATTGATCCCAATTCCCAAGTGGTCCTGGATGCCTTGTCGTATCCATTAGCAGCAGAAAAGCGCTGACCGACTCGACCCCCGCCGCCCCACCACCCAGTACAGACACCGTAACGGTCCGAGACCTGCCACCGCCCACACAAGATGAGACAATTCGCAAGTCGCTCCAGTACTCGAACCTGCTGTCGGACTTTATTAAAAAGTTCGGGCAGGCCGATACAACAAGAAACACCGGCGGTTTCCATAACCCAACTCCCTGGATTACCAACTACCCGGCGTTACACAGGAGAGTACCTGAACCGACGAAGCCAAGAACTTATGTGGATTAAGTGCTCAACCCCACCTGATTAATTTTTACTTCCCCCGGGTCGAGTTTTTTATTAAAGCTATTATTTTGCATGGTATTCTGTTGTCTCATTTCTGACCTTAGTTAGTAGACCAAGGCAGCCGTGACAAACTACCCCCGGACAAGACACTACCCCCTCACGCTAAGTCCGTCGCCCGCTCGCAGGTCGCTGCCTAGGCCTCCATCACGGGTCTCACCCGGTGGGCTTGAACGCGCCGAGGGCGACGTGTAAAGACGTGGAGAGGGGGTTTTTGACCCCAACGACCCCATTCGTTAACGCAACATTTTAAGTGGTTCACGCTAGACAAGATGGACGTCAGACAAAAGACGAAACCAACAGTGTCCGTTAGCAGTGTCCATGTGTGTGGTGCTCGTGCAAACTCTGTATGTAGATTACCTTCTGTACTATATATTTTGTGGTTTTGGTTTGGCCAGATTAGTGTACTTTAGTTATTTCCATAGTGTAATGTCGTACGGAAATTTATTGTGGGGAAACGCCGCCGACATTCAAACAATTTTTGTGCTGCAGAAGAGAGCTATTCGAACAATTTATAATCTTAAAGTTAAGGATTCCTTAAGAGATAGGTTTAAAGAATTTGGTATAATGACGGTCGCATCACAATACATTTACGAAAATTTATTACTTGGATGAAAAAATATTGATTTGTTTCTTAAAAACAGTGATGTTCACACACTTAATACAAGAAACAAAAATAAACTAACTTTACCTGCTACTAGGCTTCACAAAATCAATAATTTATTTAAAGGTCTTTGTGTTCGCTTATACAATAAAGTCCCAAGCAATATCCAAGAGTTAAGCATAAATAAATTCAAAGATAGTATAAAAAAAGCACTTATTAAAAAAGCGTATTACAAAGTGTCTGATTATATTACAGACAAAAATGCTTCGGTTTGAACTGTTCCAATCATTCCAACAGGTTTTCTATATTAAATAAATCATGATTGTATTGACGTTGTAACAACATAATGATTTGTAAATGTTGTTCAATATGCTTTTAATGTTGTGGAGTTTTAAATAAAACTAGTTTTTACGGGTTAATGCACGAAACTTTATTTATTTATTTTACAGCCTTTTCAGATCTGCATCGTCAGAATAAATCTGACGACCTGACGACAGGCAGACCTGAAAAGGCTGCGAAACGTCAATAAATAAATAAAGTTTCGTGCATTAACCCGTAAAAACTAGTTTTATTTAATGAGTGATGTGCGTGAAAACCTAAGAAACGAATATGTTGTGGAGTTTTTTTCGCTCGTTTTTCTCCGCAGCTAAAAAATATGTCCAATAACGAATGGTAGGGAAAAAAAATTTGGACGATTCAAAAGTGTTGTACTATACATCCAATTTGAATGAAGATATATTGATTTCTGATTTCTATATGCTAACGACTGCAGGTGCAGCCGGCACCAAAGGCTTACCGTACCAACAGTTCTACAGCTTTGCTGTCCTAGACTTTTCATAAAAAGCAGAGATTCAATTAACCATTGCTTCGTGGTAAGTAAAACACACAATTAGTTAGGTAAATATAATTTTTGTTCCATCGTCAGCATTAACAATTTGAAATAACACAAGACGAAAATGGACAAAACGATACTAAGTTGAAAAACTATGTTTACGATTACTTTCAATGATTAATAAATAAGTTATTCCTGTGTTAAAAAAAACTCCTTAAGTTCGATAGTCTAACCAGACGCAATGTCAATCCGTCATCTTTGTTTGTCATCAAAGTTGCGCGACATAGGATGCGCACCAAAAACATAACGAGGTCATTCATCGATAGATTTTACTCCTCACATTTTTCTCATACCGGGCCCCTTATATATGCAAATCGATTCTTAAGGAGTAAACTCCAATAACAATGAAATGATAATCTATTATGCGGTAGTCCAATGACAGTGAAAAATACACCATTTTGTGCTTCCATTCTATATTCATACCGTCCATTCGTTTTATATTTATTGTTTATCAACTGGAGCATGCCTCGAATCATATTTTATCCCCGAACTAGGTTTCCCAGACGTTCTACTTTACATGGAATAAATGCGCGCCATTCTATTCGTCGTGCCACGAGGCATCGAGTCCGCTTAGTTAGCATTTATTGATGGCGTCTGCAGCGCTGTATACGCTGGAGTGATCAACACTTGTCGCCGCATGATTGATGAGCGAGCCCAGTCAGCGCAGACAGCGCTTTGTGCCACTAAATAGACATAAGCAGAAGGTAATCTCATGTATGTACTATCGACTTGGCGAACAAAATGCTTTGAACGGTTTCTACAGTAGTTTTTACTACCTCGCCTTCGCGTCGGACGCGCCAATCCGGGCCGCCGAACAAAAGTAAGACAGAGAGCATTTCATTGATTGAATAATGAATTGAATTGCATTTGTTTTAGTTGCAATTTGTGATCCGCATCGTGATCGCGACAGCGCTATACGAAAAAGTAAGACAGCGATAATTACATGTCTATGAATGAATTTTTACTACGCCGCTACCGCAAGCGATTATGGTATTATGGGTGACAGAGCGGGTCTTTCCGCGAGTGTACTTCACTTCGTATACCTACGCTCGGTGGTCGCTAGAATTGTCAACATTGGATTATGCACAAAGAACTATCGCGGTACTGGCACTCGTAATAACATTGTTTGATTTACCGTCGAGAATGAAACAGAAAACCAATAACGGAATGAGGAGCTCGATGGCGCAAGTGGTTAGCGCGATCAGCTGCGATTGTTGAAGTTAAGCAACTTTCGCAGTGGTCAGTCATTGGATGGGTGACCAAAAATTTACTATCTCGAGTTCCTCCGTGCTTCGGAAGGCACGCTAAGCCGTTGGTCCCGGCTGCATCTGCAGTCGTTAGCACCCACCAATCCGCACTGGGCCAGCGTGGTGGGTCATGGCCCAATCTCCCTATTCCATCCATAGGCAAGGCCTGTGCCCCAGCAGTGGGGACATTAATAGGCTGATGATGAAACCAATAATAATTTTACAATTCAGTTTTAATGTTGTTGTATAATAATTTAAAAAAAATCCATTTTTTTTATGGTTGTAGTTTTATTGCAAATTAAAAAAGAAATAATTCACCGCTTAATGCTGAATACAGACGCGTATATGAAGCGAAAGACACTCGCGCTTAAAGTGGTCTGAAGTGGTCCGAGATATCGTGTCCGTGAGCGGTGTAAAAAAAAAGTAACTTTCTGGAATGGCCCACTAGGCAATAGAACAAAAGTTAGATCTATTACACGATGGGAAGACGATATTAAAGCGATAGCTGGTCCAAGCTGGAGAAAAGTAGCTGAAGACAGAGACAAATGGGCGTCACTGGAGTAGGCCTTCACCCAACTTGAGGTTCCAGTAGATTAAATTTAAAATACGTTTATAAAAATTAATATAGAAAGTAGGATATACAGTCGAATCCGTTTATTATGACTCCGCCTATATTGACCAACCGCCTATTATGACATAATTACACAAAGAAGTTTGGTTTTCATATAAAATTCATTGTAACAATGTCGGACATAATGACTTCGCTTACAGTGACATGTCGCTTATTATGACCCATTTTTAATCAATTTTGTCCGTTTATAGTGACCGACATGGTTCGGCAAGTAGCTCGTTTTTGTTTTGAACCTCAGTGAGTAATTTACATTTAAACGTCACGCATTGTTTTTAGTGATAGCCTATGTAATAACATGTTATCTCAACGTCGTAAAGCATTTACGACTGATGAAAAAGGTGCAATAATATCATCATGAGGAGCTCGATGGCGCAAGTAGTTAGCGCTTTCGGCTGCAATCGTTGAAGTTAAGCAACTTTCGCAGTGGTCGGTCATTGGATGGGTGACCAAAAATTTACTATCTCGAGCTCCTCCGTGCTTCGGAAGGCACGTTAAGCCGTTGGTCCCGGCTGCATCTGCAGTCGTTAGCACCCACCAATCCGCACTGGGCCCGCGTGGTGGGTCATAGCCCAATCTCCCTATTCCATCCATAGGGAAGGCCTGTGCCCCAGCAGTGGGGACATTAATAGGCTAATGATGATGATGAATATCATAGATAGGCTATCTTAGTCCACTGTTGGACATAGGCCTCTCCAAATGCACGCCACTCAGATCGATCTTGGGCTACTCCACTACTACATTTGCAATAATATGCTGATTAGAAAATGGAGAATCAAACTCATCTCACAATCTTTTTTCAGAAAAATGCTTTGTATGACGTCCGCTTAGTATGACGTGTTTGTCGATTGCCTTCGAAGTCATAATAAACGGATTGTACTGTACATAGAATTAAGTAAAGAAAGAAGAAATTATACTAACATAGATTAAACTACATGAACTAACACTAAAATAGATTGTAAGAATTGTAAACTTTAAGTACTGGAAATGAAAAGGCTTTTTGGAGTTTATTCCTTAAGAATCGATTTGCATATATAAGGGGCCCGGTATGAGAAAAATGTGAGGAGTGAAATCTATTGATGAATGACCTCGTTACGTTTTTACTGTCTACGCTGTAGCAGCCGTAGTGCTACACCGTAGCACAGTATCGTAGCGTACCTTTATTTATGCACATCTGAAATTGACTATTGTAAAAAGTTTAATGTAAAATATTTCGTCGATTAGTTATAATAAATGTATATGAAATGAATAAATATATATTTATATATGTATATTATTTTCATTAATTTGTTAATTTACCCTTTCTTACAGTATCAATCTTTTTTAAGTTAAATAAACTCTTTTTGCGTCTGGTTAGACTATCGAACTAAAGGAGTAAACTCCAGTCGTGCGTCGGAGCTGACACACACAATTTTTTTTATTTTATTTTATTTTATTTTATTTTATTTGTGTAGATTACCTTCTGTTATATATATTGTGTGCTTTGTACGCTGTGAGCATTTTCCCGCTGTTTTCCGGACCATCAAGCGCTCGCTTGGTTGTCGAACTTGAATTCAAGGGCGCGGCCCGAGAGTATTTCAGTGAAAGAAGCCTGGAATGACCCGGTTGTTAGCAGACTGCTAGACGCAAACGATCGGAAGTTGAAAAATTTAGCTTCTATTTAACTTTGCTTTGACTAGCTCGACGGCGCAAGTGTTTAGCGTGTTCGGCTGCGATCGTTGAAGTTAAGCAACTTTCGCAGTGGTCGGTCGTGGGATGGGTGACCAAAAATTTATTATCTCGAGCCCCTCCGTGCTTCGGAAGGCACGTTAAGCCGTTGGTCCCGGCTGCATCTGCAGTCGTTAGCACCCACCAATCCGCACTGGGCCCGCGTGGTGGGTCATGGCCCAATCTCCCTATTCCATCCATAGGGAAGGCCTGTGCCCCAGCAGTGGGGACAATAATAGGCTGATGATGATGATTTAACTTTGCTAAACATTTTTCGGTAGTTTATAACTCAGTTGGTATTCATCATTATTACCCACTCTATAGAAACAAAATTAGAACCATTTTATACTATAATTTTTATGTTATTTTTTAAATCTAAAGAAACTATTACTAGAAAAAAAATTACACGCGGCCCAGGCAGCAGACGGGACTTGAACCCGCACCCTACGCTGTCCGGGCGAATGCACTGACCATTATGCTACCGCGACCCTGGCGACCGTGTCAAATTCTTTCTAGCCTTTCTTAAGCTGCGAGGCAGCGCCATCTCGTCGCATTGTAGGTAACCCACAATGTCAAATGAATACCTTTACAAATATTAAATCTTTGAAAGAAGAAATAGCAATTATGGTTTTTAAGCATGCAACTGCTCGATGTTTAAATATTACTAGAAAAAATCCACGCGACCAGGCAGAGACTCGAACCCGCACCCGTAGTCTACTGCCTGGTGCACGTGGAGTTTTTTCTAGTAATATTTTCATTTTATACTATTTATACACCACCTGTATCTGGATCACGCCCAACAGCGCTAAAATTGTATTGAGATCCCCTTGGGTATCAATGACATTAAAATTTAGAACGCCGAAATGGCTACAAGAACTTCTTTCAGAAAAGCTTTGAAAAAAAAAACAAGGTTGTTTAAGACATAACCTCCTCGCTCCAAGAAGATTTTAACTATAAAATCGACTACCCCGATCAAAAATATTTTACAAAAAAAATTGGCTGTATGTATGTACACAGTGAGGTCATAAGTGTTGTCATACAGTAAAAACTTTTCTTTTAGAATGCTGGCCACAAAAAAGTTTATTGAATTCGAATTTCGAATTGTTCATGAAAATAAAAATGTATACTTTTTAGAATTTTACTCATTTTTAAATATGGAGTGGAAGCTTAAAGAAGACCGTGTTGCAGTTATTGCGATGCATCGTTGCGGTTACGCGCCAATTAAATTTTTTGACATACTGAAAAATTTTAATATAACCAAACGATTCGTTTATCGTACCATCAAACGATACAATGAAGACTCTAGTGTAGATGACAGGTCAAGAAGTGGTCGTCCTCCGTCTGTTAGGACTCCAGCAGCGATAAAAGCTGTGAAGGCGCGAATTCAAAGAAATCCCAAACGTAAGCAGAAACTGTTGGCCCTTCAGATGAAGTTAAGCAGAACCACGGTGAAAAGGGTGTTAAATGAAGACTTAGGGCTTTTTTTTTTTTTTTTATATTACTAGGTAGGCAAATGACTCTACCCCACCTGATGTTAAGTGGTGATAAAGTCCAAACGCGAAGATAGCTGGTACAGCAGTTATTAACTGCTACACCAACCATCCTCACCTTGCCGGCCCGCAAAAATGCTTCTTCACGCCTCTCTTAAAGGACCCCAGATTATAGGAAGGAGGGAACAGGTGCGCGGGTAAAGAATTCCACTTACGAATAGTACGACAAAGAAATGAGTGAATTGTAGAGACTCGAGTTTCTTAGTTGCCTCTTCATCGCCAATGATGCGGGCAGCTCGCCGCTGCAACCTATCCAAGGCATCGAGTAAGTACTTTGCGGAGCCATCCCAGAGGTGCGAGCAATATTCCACGCAGGACCGCACTTGTGTTTTGTACAACAAGCACAGTTGATCGGGCGTGAAAAAACGCCGCAACTTGTTCAGGACTCCGAGTTTGCGTGAAGCTGTTTTGATCAACGTTTCGATGTAGTCCTTTGGATTCAGGTCTGAGCGAACTTCCATACCGAGCATGGTAATATTGCTCTCTAGCGCCAGTGTTGTGCCCTGAAGAGAGGGAAGGGGAAGAAATGGCGATGTTTTTGCCGTGAAAGCGCAAGCCTGAGTTTTCTTGGCATTGAACTCAACCAAGTTCCTAGTACCCCATTCGGAAATGTGGTCTAAAGCCCGATTGAGCTCAACGACAAGATTCTCCCGTTTCTCCATGGTTTCTACCTGTCCAGCCGCCGCGTGTCCAAAGTATCTCGCATGCACTGTGCTATCGTCTGCATAGCAATGAATATTCGCAAGTGGAATCAAATCATTGATATGCAGCAGAAAGAGTGTGGGGGATAGAACGGAACCCTGAGGAACACCGGCATTCACTGACATGAACTGCGAACTACATCCGTCCGTAAGGACGCGAATTCTACGCTCATGCAGGAAGTCAGCCACCCAGGCGCAGAGCTGAGCAGGCAGACCGTATGCAGGAAGCTTGGAGAGAAGGCTCTTGTGCCAGACCCTGTCAAAAGCCTTGGCGATGTCAAGGCTAATAGCCAGAGACTCTCCCCGCTTGTCTATAGCTTCACCCCAGATGTGTGTCACGTAAGCTAGAAGGTCACCCGTCGATCGATTCGGCCTAAATCCGTATTGACGATCGTGAATTAGAGAGTAATCTTCTAGGTAGCGGGTCAGATGGTTGTTAAGGACCCTTTCTAAGACTTTACACAACACTGAGGTGACAGCTATCGGCCGATAGTTGGCCGGGTCTGAGCGGTCCCCTTTTTTGGGCACCGGTTGCACATTGGCGTCTCTCCAAGCTTCCGGCACACGCCCCAAAGAGTAAGAGAGTTGGTACAGTCGCGTAAGCACGGGAGACAACTCCGCTGCACAATGTTTTAGAACAACTGCTGGGATGCCATCGGGTCCACTAGCTTTCCGGACGTCGAGTGATTGCAATTCCGCACGAACATCACGCTGCCTGATTTTAATGTCAGGCATCGTAGTGCCACAATGAGGTAGTGTAGGTGGCAGTGCATTGCAATCACTGATTCGGGAGTTAACCGCAAAGAGCTTTGCCAACAAATCGGCTTTCTCTTGCGGCTCATGAGCTAGTGACCCATCTGGACATCGCAGAGGTGGCAGCGAGGGCTGGCAAAAGTTGTGTTGCACGGCCTTAGCCAAACGCCAAAAACTACGGGAGCCCGTAGGGTGCGTTAACAATTCGTGGCCAGTACGTGCTACACGTTGGGCATCCGCTCTGATGTAAGCCTTCTTACAAGACTTGGAAGCACTATTATAGGCAGCTTTCAATGAGTTAACTCCGGGATCCTTAAGAGCGCGGCCTCTGATCCAAGCGCGATATGCCGCCTGCTTACGAGAAACAGCATCGGCACAATCGCGATTGAACCAGCGGTTACGTGTGCCCTTACTGATGAGATCAGAATGTGGAATGTAATACTCCATTCCCATTACGATCTCCTCAGTAATGGCAACGGCACTGGATGATAGGTCCTTTTCATTGAAGCAGCGCTGCTTCCAAGGGACAGACGCAAAGTAATCGCGCATACCATCCCAATCTGCCGACCCATAGTGCCAGACCCTGCGTTTGACCACCAATGATCGAGGGGTTTTGGCCTGTGGCACCTTGACAGATATCAGGCAATGGTCTGATGAACCCAGTGGGGCTCGAACCACAATCTGATACTCCTGCGGATGGGTCGTAAGCAGAAGGTCTAGTAAAGAAGGCGCTTAACTTGCTATATCTGGGATCCTGGTGGGCTGATCAACCAGTTGTGTCAGGTCGTGCGTGAGAGCGAATGCATGGGCAGAGATCCCTGCATGGTCAGTTTTGGAAGAGCCAAGCCACAAACCGTGGTGGGCGTTAAAGTCTCCCAAAAACACCAGTTCTGCGTTGGGAAATTGCGCCTGGGCATCATCTGCTACCCTACTGAGGTGGTCAAACAGTCGAGTTGTCTCAGCGTCGCCGGTGTGAGATCTGTAGAGGCACACGTAGACTCTGGCCAAAGGACCAGAGTCTACATGTACCGCCAACATGGAAAAGGAGGGGTCTTCCAGGCAGCTCAAACGGCGACAACAAACATCCGCCCGAACATACAGGCATACGCCGGCTTTTGCTTTGAAGGATTCTTCAAGCGCGTAGCCGGGATATTTAAGGTAGCCTGTGTCAGCGGGCGCAAGTATTTGTGTCTCCGTGAGAAACAATAGTGCTGGCCGTGCTGTCTCAAGATGGTGGTGGACAGCATTGAGGTTAGAGTGGAGTCCGCGTATATTACAGAACTCAACCTCAAACAGCGCGGAAGGCGTGGGGGTGTGCACCGCTGTACAACCAAACTTTATTTTACGGGCTGCCATCATGAGAAAAAAGTTGAGAGACGTGAATCGAGTGGAGTTAGTCGCGACAAAGACAGGTAAATATATGGAGGCACGTTTTCCCGAGTAACTGCCTGCGAAAGAGATACGCCGACCCAACGGACGGAAGGGCCCCCGCACCCTCCCGGGAGTGGCCGCCGGGACCCCACGCCCCGGTCACCAACCGGCACGACGGTCCACCCCGAGATTATGCGTGACATGATAGGGCAGCCTCACGAACTGGTTAGGAACGCTCGGGCCCCTGTACTGTGCCACGGGCGGCCAGCGGGACAGCCGTTTCTACGGGTCTCCCTGGCCGGTGGGTCGATGCAGTCCTCCCGGCATCGGTTCGACGGATGCCTCCACTGGACCGAATCTGTCGCGGCAATCTCCACTCGAGCTCTGGTTGTACGCTGGCTGATCCCGAAACGCGCGTGAAGCACTTCACGGGTTTTTCACCATGCGTACGGTGGTAACAAACCAGGCGGGTGTTAGGCACCCTACCACCAGGAGAGCAGATGGAAGCTCTGATATCCCTCAGTCGCTTCTTACGACACCCGCGGGAAGTGAAGGGGCGGTGAGTGGTATTCTTTCTCCGTCACCGCACGGATAATCTTCGAAAGGCTTCGGGCATATCAAAGAAAAACAGGACATCGTTTGAATGCTCGTCTAATGGACCTGAGACTGAAGAGATGCCGCGCTTTGTTGAAGCGGTACGCGGGAAATAAATATCGGGAAATTCTTTTTTCGGATGAAAAAAATTTTACCGTAGAAGAGAGCTACAATAAACAAAATGATAAGGTGTACGCACACAGTAGTGAAGAAGCGAGCAACCGTATTCCGCGTGTCCAACGAGGTCATTTTCCATCCTCCCTCATGGTATGGTTGGGAGTTTTTTATTGGGGCTTAACGGAGGTACATTTTTGTGAGAAAGGTGTAAAAACGAATGCAGTTGTGTATCAAAATACAGTCCTGACGAACCTTGTGGAACCTGTTTCTCATGCCATGTTCAATAACAGGCACTGGGTACTCCAACAAGATTCGGCGCCAGCTCATAGAGCGAAGAGCACACAAGACTGGCTGACGGCGCGTAAATTGGCTTTATCCGGCACGAAGATTGGCCCTTCTCCAGTCCAGATTTGAGTCCGTTAGATTACAAGATATGGCAACACTTGGAGGAAAAGGCGTGCTCAAAGCTCATCCCAATTTGGAGTCACTCAAGACATCCTTGATTCAGGCAGCCGCCGATATTGACATGGACCTCATTCGTGCTGCGATAGACGACTGGCCGCGCAGATTGAAGGCCTGTATTCAAAATCACGGAGGTCATTTTGAATAAGCTTTATTGTCATAAGAATCTATGTTTTGTTAAGTTCATTTTGGTATATAAATGGTTTTATAATGAATAAACTTGTTAGTTTAGTTGTTGCTAAAATATAGTTCTTCCGGGGAAATGTGTTTTTAGAATAAAAATCAATTAGAAACTTTGCACCATTCCCTTTTATAATTCTAAGATTTTGTATTCTTCTTATAACGGAACTTACTTCAAAGTATTTAATCTTTATTAATTGTTCTGAAATTCACGTATGAGTCTTAACATCCAAGAGAGGCTTGTATTGTTACGAGTCATACCTGAACATTTCTGAATTATTCCTACAATTGTTCGCGTAAACTGTTAACTGTAATAACTTCCATTCGAATAAATGAATAACGAACAAGGTTAACCAACAAAATATAATCCATCACAATGAAACTTGTTATATTCTAAGCGAGGAATTTAATTGAATATTTTCAAAGGTGGCATTTTAATGGAAATCCCGACTGGCTCTCCTCAAATTGAATTAAGATTGATCATGAATTTGGTTCATTTGCATTTCAAATAACTATTAATACAAAAATAATGAAAGACGAAAAAAAACCATCCATTTTCAGCACTAAACGAATTATTATTATCTTAGACTTCTTCGTGTTTTTAGTAAAAAATATTTTTTATAATCATTAATATTATTATTGATAAAATTGAACATAAACGCCGAAAAAATCCTTTGGAGCTTGTTTGGATGGACCCTTAGTTACTAAGTGTTTTTTTTTATTATTAGAACCATAGTTACAACTTGTAACAGACTGTGTAATCAATAATCAATAATCAAAATCATTTATTAAGTTTAGGCTGTTACAAGCACATATGAATGTCTAGAAGCTACGCCATCGGTTCGTAAATCTACGGCGGGAGAACTTGTACTGAGAAGAACCGGCAAGAAACTCAGCAAGGGCTGTTTTTTTCTCCCTGTTTTATCATTTACAGAGTCGTCAGGTTGAAAAATGACTTCAGAGATGATTCATGAAGTCACCCTTCATTACATAATGTGAAATTATACATTAATTGTACACCTGCATTTTGATTGCTGTGTCACACAGTATAAATACAAACAGAGTGAAAATCGAAACGTTCCGTTGACTTATAACGACTTATGCAATAAATCCCGTAAGTGTCGCCGCACACGGGCCACCGACCACAACCACAAAATGCCGCCACTGGCATTAATCTTGTAGTTTTCATACATTTTATATGGACTCGCCGGTACCGCCACACGGTACGCCGGTGGCCGCCACACGCTACAAATCATCGTTGCTCGCTTCTTGTGACTCGCACCGGCCACTTAATGCGCCGATACAAAACGCCGCCACACGTCACTCGCGCGATTCCCAACCCCTCTCTCCCTTACCTTAGTCGGCCGCTGTCGCGCGCTTCAGCCACTTTAGTCGCCGCTTCTAGCTTCACGTGGCGGCGTTTGTGGCTGTGGCGCGTGGCCCGTGTGCGGCGACACTAAGAGTACTTAATCCTAAACAACAGCAAAGTTCGAGTCAGACTTACGCACTGAGTTCGTTAGTAAATTTTATGTTTTTTTTTATAGTCAGGTCAACAAATGACTCCACCCCATCTGATGTTAAGTGACGGTGAAGTCCAGACGTGAAGATAGCTGATACAGCAGTTCTCCCTGCCACACCAGCCATCCTTACCCTGCCGGCCTGCATGTTGCTTCTTCACGCCTTCTTTAAACGATCCCAGGTTGTAAGAAGGAGGGAACACGTGAAGCAGGCAGAGCATTCCATTTACGTATAGGGCGACATAGATATGAGTCACCAAATATCTTTGTACGCTATGGAATTGTGGCCACAGTTAGATATATGTATGTATATTAGTTATTAGGTCGTAAGTAATCACAAAAAATGTGATTTAGGCATCTACAAGTTCACAGTACTTATTCAATATTTTCCCTATGTATTATAAAATGTATCTTCTCAATTTTAATGATTCTAAGCTAACTGGAGTTCTCTGTTGTTTAGTCCCTTAAGGAAGTCAAAATATACCAAGACATAATCGGATCGCAGACCTATCTATATATATAAAACTCAAAGGTGACTGACTGACATAGTGATCTATCAACGCACAGCCCAAACCACTGGACGGATCGGGCTGAAATTTGGCATGCAGGTATGCGATCGGGCTGAGACTGCATATAATACAAGCCTGAGAACAAAAACTGTAGTTTACACTTCAGCTCTACACCGACGCGAAGCGAGGGTGGGCCGCTAGTTTCATATAAATTTCAAATACTTCTAATCTTAACAGTTAGACGAACAAAGAAGAGATTTTTCGTTGGGAACCCCTATAAATTCTAACACCTGCACGTATGTTTGTACACAATTTACGTCGGAACACACAGGTAGGTAGTGCGGCTATAAGATCCGATCAAACACCGTTGATGGCAGACGGCGGCGCGCCGGCCCCGTCCGGTGAATGACCGCCCGTCCGGAAACCTGACACCACCGTCCGGCGACGAGAGGCATCCCGGGACACTTGGGAATAAAAAGAAGTGACAGACAAAGACAACCAATTATTATTGACGTGACAACGTCTTAAATTAGGCTGCGGCTGGGAGTCACTTATGAAAAAGTGTAACGCTCGGTAACGTTACGATGAGTCTCTCGTGTTAAGTTTAAGTTTACATGTACAATGTTTTAGTAAACAAAATATATTTCTATAGTTAAAATTTGTGCAATTCTTATTTTCATTCAATTCCTTGTTCCTATTGTGCAATTTAATTATATTCATATCAATAAATATTCTACCGAGAAAAAGACGTTGTCACGTAAAATCTTCGCCCGTAAAACCGACTTTACAGGCAACCATTTTTTTTTTACCTATTTAATCAATACTTAATCATTACTCTTAGGATGGCGTAGGTGGCTAGCGCGCTCGGCTGCGATCGTTGAAGTTAAGCAACTTTCGCAGTGGTCGGTCATTGGATGGGTGACCAAAAATTTACTATCTCGAGCTCCTTCGTGCTTCGGAAGGCACGTTAAGCCATTGATCTCGGCTGCATTTGCAGTCGTTAGCACCCACCAATCCGCACTGGGCCCGCGTGGTGGGTCATGGCCCAATCTCCCTATTCCATCCATAGGGAAGGTCTGTGCCCCAGCAGTGGGGACATTAATAGGCCGATGATGATGATGATTCATTACGTAACCGCTGGTTCAACCATGATTCCGATCATTTAAGGGTTTTAAATAGCATTTTTACAATTAAATGAGTTTGAAGTTTTCTTAAATTGTGGCATTGAAGGAGCGATGTGTTACTCATAGAATAAAAATAATAACAAGACTCAACTTTAAGATAAATATTAGTGCTCCTCGTAAACCACCACACTATCCTGTACCAACATTCAGCAAACCAATCGCTCGCACAAACATACTTACACACTCTGCATCATATCGCTTGCCCGACGCTTACAACAGACTCAGTGAGAGCGTTGATATCTTCCATGACTCTTTTCTACGTTTTAGGACTAAAGTTTCTGAGTTATTAAGAGATGTGTAGGCAAATTTTAATTTTAATTTTTGTGGTTTAGTCGAAGAATTATATAATACACTAGCTGACTCGGCGAACTTCGTACCGCCCAAAAGTAATAATTCGCAATAAATTAAAATTGCGACTATAATTTGAGATTTAAACTATCCTATCTCTCAAGTTGGATCGAACTACACATGGTGTGCGAATTTTATTATAATCGGTTGAGTGGTTTAGGAGTCCATTGAGGACAAACATTGTGACACGAGATTTATATATATTAAGATATATATTCGTTTACTATTGTGTATAGTGACAAAGGCTCTACTAATAGTTCATAAATTTCATTATTCATATCTTGTATCAGTTTGTCTGTCTGTTTCTTATATATATATATATTTTAAAGCATGTATCTGCTTGATGTTTAAATCTAAAGAAAATATAACTAGAAAAAATTCCACGCGGACCAGGCAGCAGACGGGACTCGAACCCGCACCCTTCGCAATCCGGACGAATGCACTGACCAATTATGCTACCGCGGCCCTCACGGTTCGCGTCGAAATTTCTGTATCTTTTTTGATTAAAATCCGGTGCGTTTCGTACTGTCTCTTAAGCATAATGTGACTACCTGTCGCCGACCAGTCTTACGCACGGGAGGAGGAACCACTACCAAGGGGACGAGCGGCCGGGGCACGGTTCCCAACTTAGGGGTTTTGCCCCCAGATTCCTGAATCTGTCTATCTAATCTAGCCCCTGGGCTAGAAAGGTTAAAACGGACTTTTTTAGGGGCTGGAATTTTTTGGGGGTTCTTTTAGGGGCTTTTAACAAAACTTGCAATTAAATCGAAAAACAAAGCGTGTGTTTTCTTTCAGTTTTTGCGTAGAATGGAACGCCCCACGATATGAAACGACTGAACTGACTGTGTGGCAGATTGTTTCCTAAGGCTGTATGGACTAAAGTTCTTTGCCTTCCACCAATCAAAACAGCTAAATAAGATTTAACAGCCTGTCAGCTCATTTTCGTTTGATTTTCCATTCGGAAAATGTATTTATTCAATAAAAATTTACTGTAACTAAATATGTAACGTTTTAATTTATGAGCAACGAAACAATTTAGGTAATAAGATAAGTAGGTACATATAAATTTCTATATTTAGGGGATTTTAGGGGAATTTTAAAAATACTTAGGGTAAAATTTTGGTAAGGATTGGTAACACTGGGCCGCGGCGGCCGACACTTGCTTACGCGCCTCGCACAGCATCGCACGGCCCCAACCGCGTTCATAATATGTATAACACCACGTCGATGTAAAATAATCTGTTTTGTGATACGAGGGCGGGATGATAAGTAACTAGCCTCTGCTATTTAAAAAGTTATAATTTAAAAAATATATTTGTTTTTTTTTAAATTCTTATCTCTGGCCACCTGTGTTCTAAATTTGAATTTGGTGGCATGAAAATTTTATTTATTTTTTGTCATCTGAAAATATATTTCGTCAACTGTTTTCAAAATGGATAAAATTGAACAAAGAGCGGTGATAAAGTTTCTTCATATGAAGGGCATGAAGGGGAAAGACACAGCATCGCACGGGCCCAACCGCATTCATAATTTAACAAGTCGCCGTTTCAACCTTATTAATTTTCTTTTATCGCTGATTACTACAGATCGTAAAATAATTAAAGCGCGCGACCTTCTCACTACCTTCAAATAAGATTTTATGTAACTTTTTCTGGTGGTCCTAATAAAAAAAAATTGTGTGTGTCAGCTCGGACGCACGACCGGAGTTTACACTCTAAAAACGATTGTCTTTGAACAGACACAAAACAAAATCAAGTCCGAAGAAGTCGGTTACAAGTAGAGATACCTCAAAGAATCATCCCATGGTTTCGACTATCATAGGTTCCATGACACACGTTTTATCATCTAACATCAGCGATATTCATCATATATTTTATTATGTATTTCTGGAAACCCACAATTTCAAAAATATCACATACTAGTCATCATTTTGTAAATATGTATTATAATTGCATCTGTACTGAAAGTCACTATTCCAGAGTGCTGGACACTTACCGGCATTTATCTATATTCTGTTATATATTTGTTTTCATTAATTTTGCTCCGATTTTATCTATTTTTAGTTTATTTATTTTATTGACATTTTTGACAACTTAATGTTTTTTATCCGTTGCCATGGCTAAAAATGAAAGGTGCGCAGATGAGGTTGCGCACAAAAACGTAACGAGGTCATTAATGTCATTCATCGATAGATTTTACTCCTCACATTCTTCTCATACCGGGCCCCTTATAAATGCAAATCGATTCTTAAGGAGTAAACTCCAATAATAATAAATAAAATAATAAACTGCACAAGAAAGCCCGAAGTACATAATTTGCTGTAACTAGCACAATATTGTAGTAGAGCTGCCGTTTCCCGTAGTTGCTCTCATGCGTCAGGCTTTACAAAGTTTCTTTATGACTTCGAGGCTTTCATTGTATTGCGGAATGGTGAGGCTGCATCTTGCTTGACAAAACGCGGCAATGCGGACTTGTAACAAATGTAACAAAGAGAAAAAAGAAATGCACGAGTGTCGTAGAAAACTCGGTTGGAGCGAATTCAATATTATTTATATACCACCACATAAGTAATGAAGGACGGCGTCGATGGCGCAGGTGGTTAGCGCGTTCGGCTGCGATCGTCGAAGTTAAACAACTTTCGCAGTTATGGATAATATAAGACAAACACACACACAAACACACACTCAAACACACACTCACACACATACACACACACATACACAAACACACCACCAATATAATTTCACTCATACTTGTACGCTCACACTTAATCAATATTTGATAAATTGTTTTATTTCGTTAGTTGATTACTCACCTCAACAGCTGTAGTCAAACCTATTGGGCTGCTCTAAAATTAAAATATTTTTGTAATATGTCGACCGAGGAATCACTAACCCTGATAATTACAGTTTTTACTAGTTTCTGGGTTAGGGGTCCATTTCTTCAGACTTTTAAATAAATACCCGTAGACTTTATTAGCTTAATACTTTAAATGTAAAATGTTGAGGGTTATGAATAAATGATTATTATTATTATTATTATTATTATTATTATTATTATTATTATTATTATTATTATTATTATTATTATTATTATTATTATTATTATTATTATTATTATTATTATTATTATTATTATTATTATTATTATTATTATTATTATTATTATTTGTTGAGTGTTTTTCTTCTCAGCTCTTTGGCTGGTTTTTACTACAATTACGGGCCGAAACCAAGTAAGTGCAGCATGTGTTGTGTTAGCTTATGTTGTACTATTGTGATGAGAACCTATTTCGTTTTCATCTATTTGCAAGAACTTTCTAACAATGCGACATGTATTTAAAATTGCAGCTTTTTGGAGGGTGATAAAGAGGGTTTCTTTTAGATTTATTAATTTAAGGCTATGGAGAAGGTGATTTGGTATGACGCCTGTTGTGGAGAGGACTATAGGGACCACGAAAACTTTTTGTTGACGCCATATTCTAGTTACTTCATCTTTGAGTTCTAAGTATTTACTATTTTTTTCAGATATTGTCTTCTGGATGTTATGTGTGTTGGGAACAGCTATATCTATTAGGTAAGTAGCTTTATTTATTTTGTCCTGTAAGGTTATATCCGGTCTATTGTAGTGAATTGTTCTGTCGGTGAGAATTATTATTATTATTATTATATTATTATTAGTTACGAAATTACGAAAAAATCCGACTGAATTCGCCGCGAGCTTTTAACTAACTGAATCAGTAACTAAATTAGTTAAGTGTAATCAGAAGCTTCTAATTAGCCTTCTTTTTAGGATCCTAACTAGAACGTCTGAGTTTAGTCAGGTGGAATAAGCGCTTAAGCTGTAGCTTGGTCTTGGCTGCATCTGCGGTCGTCAACACACATCTACCTATCTGTCTGTACTGAGACCACATGTGTATGAAAATGTTAATGATCAAACACGTTGAGAAGCGTCTCTAGATAGGAGCTATGTGGGGTAGCTCCCGTTTACAATCGTTATCCTAGCGCCCTCTAATAAGCGAACGGTTAAAATGTGGCGTTCAGCACACACCCTGCACCATAGATAAACCCGCCTCTGGATACGTTAACGTGAATGGGCCTACGTCACAGGATACCCATCTCGACAACAGTGTTACCAACCCTTATCAAAATTTTACCCTAAGTATTTTTAAAATTCTCCTAAAATCCCCTAAATATAGAAATTTATATGTACCTACTTATCTTATTACCTAAATTCTTTCGTTGCTCATAAATTAAAACGTTACATATTAGTTACAGTAAATTATTTTATTGAATAAATACATTTTCCGAATGGAAAATCAAACGAAAATGAGCTGACAGGCTGTTAAATCTTATTTAGCTGTTTTGATTGGTGGAAGGCAAAGAACTTTAGTTCATACAGCCTTAGGAAACAATCTGCCACACAGTCAGTTCAGTCGTTTCATATCGTGGTGCGTTCCATTCTACGCAAAAACTGAAAGAAAACACACGCTTTGTTTTTCGATTTAATTGCAAGTTTTGTTAAATGCCTCTAAAAGAACCCCCAAAAAATTCCAGCCCCTAAAAAAGTCCGTTTTAACCTCTCTAGCCCCTAAATCTGGGGGCAAAACCCCTAAGTTGGGAACCGTGCTCGACAAGCGACCTTCATACCATACCCATTGCAGTACATTCACAACATTATGCTGTTTGGAAATATATTGATAACAGCAAAGTACAAGTAGGGAAGCGATTGAAATAACCAAACACAAGAATTTCAATCGTGAGGATGGGTTTAAATTGTCAAATGTCTGGAATCCAGTGGTTCGTATGTGTAAAAACCGCAAAAATCGAAAAAACGTCGTTCCGCGATCTGATACTGTAAATATTGTGTATAGGGAACAAGTGCGAGTGAATAGTGAGAATGTGACCAGTGGTAGGGGTATCGAGCGCAGTAAAAGACGACGTCAGAGGGTAGACCGATATGTCTGCCAATAACATCTACCCGCAATTAGTTCGGTTACTCCGTGATCATGGCGCTTGCAACAGTGCCGAAATATCGGAGACTCATAAAAAACAAGGTACATGGTAACAATCCCGTTAATAGCTATAGTGTTAGTGACCATGAAAGTTTAAAACAAGGTATCAAATAATGCCTATTTACTTTTGCCTTGAAGATCCCTATACCATACGACAACAGTATCGACAGAGGCTGCGCAAATGGCTTACCACGGATATGTTTCATCCGCCTTAAATTATGGACTGCTCTTATGGGGTAACTCAGTAGATATCGATAGGGTTAGTAGGATGCAAAAAAAATGCATTAGAATGATAGATGGTGCTTGGTTTCTTGAAAGCTGCAAACCCTTATTTAAAAAATTTGAAATACTTCCATTGCCCTGCATGTACATAAAAGAAGCATGTTTATTTGTCAGGGATCACAGCAAGTATTTCGAGAAGCGCGTAGAAATGAGCTATAGACACACGAGATGTCAATATAGATACTTATTATATCAGCCTCCTTGTCACGCATATATTTATAAAGTTAATGCTTATAATAAACCTAAACTTAAATTTGACAACAGCGTATCCTTGTCATTCTCTATACAGAGGGAAAAGGAGAGGCTGATGTTAAATTTAGCTTTAAGTTTAGAGAATCATGCCGGAATTGACACCATTATGTATATATAATAAATTACCTGACAATATAAAATTAGAAACTGGGACAATTTTTAAAAGTAAGTTGACAAAATGGTTACAAAAAAAATGTTATTATAGTATTAAGGAATATATGACAGATGAAAAAAGTAACTGACTGCAATATTTGCACACCTGCCTGCAGGTAGAATACATGTACTTACTTAATATGTATAAACTTGTGAACTGTATTTTAGCAAATAAATTAAATTATTATTATTACGAATAATGGCGCAGGAATGGAATTCCATTTCCTAGCGTTCTCATGGTGAAGGGGGATGCGAATCGTGAAGCACGCAGTGTAGTAACGTCAACCACTTACGGATGTAGTCCCTGTCTACGTCTCATCGTCCGATTGTAAATATATGCAGGCGGAATTAATTTGAATAGTTCTTGTGCACACTCCCCGAAATGTAACCTGTAGAAAACACTCAACATGTTGTTGTACGAGGACTTATGTCCATTCAGCATTCTTTCTCTCCATCATCATAAGAAAAGAAAGCTCCTTCAGAGATAATTTCACTCTCAAGAGTCTATTTATCAATGACAATACCACGGACAAACTCATTAGTTCATTTTGTGTATTTGAATGTATTTGATTTAGCATGATTTAACGTAGGATGAAAAGGCCGCTCCACTTTTTCCATTTGCAATTTTTATTGTCAACGGAAATAATGAAATCCGAATACAGGAAAACGTTCTAGTCCCGTAATTTCAATTACGCATTTCCACAATAATAGTGGGTATATTCTGGAAAAG
Source organism: Chilo suppressalis (assembly GCA_902850365.2). NCBI lineage: Eukaryota > Metazoa > Arthropoda > Insecta > Lepidoptera > Crambidae > Chilo > Chilo suppressalis. The sequence continues at coordinate 1,348,687 of OU963899.1, read as the reverse complement.
ATTTACGAGTGATCGTCGCGAAAGTGGGTCATTCATTAAACAAGCAATTTTGTATTTAATTAAATCACTTTTAAATGAACGGTACGAATAATGTATTTTCATTTTACAATATAGCCAACGCTTCGATTAAAATGTTGAGCTCCGTCCAGGGCCAATTCAAAATGATAAGAATACAAGAGGTTTGTTAAATGGGTCATGATTCATGAACGCAGAAACACATGAGGAGGGGTAGGGCATAGCGGATTTGCCGCTTGAATTGGAGCGCCAGTCTGGGAAAGTACTGTAACGTCCGTGACGTTACAACCTCCTTGTTTAGGTAAACTCTTTGCTTTTGCAATGCCTACGGTTGGCAGTTATATTAAAAAGTTAATGTCATGATTTTAAGATTTGAAATAAGGAATCGTCTGTCTTTTGATAGAAGGTTCCATTCAAGAGTAGATCTTCAGGCACCAAGCAAACTTCTCGTAGTTAGATAAAAATAATTATACTCGCCTGAATTCTAATATAAAATAATAACCATCGTCAAGTTGTTTTAATGAAGAGCCCGTCCCCAGGTTCTATCCATTCTGGCTAGAGCTCCATAGTACCTCCTCCCACCTTACGGAAGACAACAGTAAAATAACAGCACCTTTTTGTAGCGAGTCGGTGAGATAAGGTTCACTTGCCAAGTCAATTTATTTATTTAAAACATACAAGATTTTTGATATTGATATGATCAGTATAAGATGTTGTTAGGTGAGCTAATTTTGTAATAACTCAAGACGGAAGATTCTTTAAGAAGGGTCTGAATAACCGAATTGGCATAACATGGATCTCACAATTTTTGACGCTAGAAAAAGTACAACTGAGTTGCTTTTTTTACAATTTATGTTTTCGATGGCATCTCTTTTCTTTTTGAAGATAGTCCTACACTTTGTCTTTCAGGTACCTTTTACTTCTTGAATACCAACAAGTCTTATGATGAGCTGTCTTCTGACCTTTTTTATTTTTGTAGGTAATCTTCCTCTATTTCTTTTCCGGTACTACTTCCTGAGTTTCAGTTACAGTTTTTCCCAAAGCCTACTCCCTGTTTCTATGGGTTTTTCTCGGAGGCTTTGATGTTATAATTTTTGTCAAGTCTGGACAATAAATGCTTCTAAGTCTATTATATTCATAAATTGAGGATTCCTGCGCTTTAAAAATTAAGAAGTCGAGATTAATTAAATGTAAGCCGCCCAGATTTGTAACTCTCGAAAGTGCCACGTAAGCTTAACCAGATGTGAATTCTGCAGAACCGATATCCATAAACGCATTATTTAGACTTAGTCCCTGACTTTTGTGTATAGTTATTGCATATGCTATACATATGTGAAACTGTTCGCGATGAACATAAGCTCTATTAAATATTTCCAATTTAGTTTTCGCATAAATTCAGTTTTTGTTAATTAAAATATAGTACAATATTTATATAACACAATACACTGATGATTGATTGATTAACTGCAAGTGTAATCCTATATATTTATGTGAGATTACAAAGTTATTTATGCAGTTAGTATATCTAGAAAATTGGGCTAAAATCGCAAAATATTTTACTTTTTTCTTGATTATATACTAAACACTAACTGTATTCTAAATGTTAAGGTTCTATGTCTACTAGAAATGCCTAAGAGGTTTGATGATCGGTCAGTTCGTGAGTGAAAAAATTAAGAAACTCTGACTAGTTACAATTCTTAAACTACTGGCTCAAATTCAATAAAATTTTGAATATACCGAATTTATACAATGCTTACTTAGTAAATGAAATTTAGGCTTCTAGTGTTATTACCAACGAAGTTGGAGGGGGTTGAAAATGACCTGAACTGTTTCGAGAAAAGGATGGTACGGCAGTGCCGCTGTTTTTGCTCGACTTGGCGGGAGCACTGCCGTTTCTCCGGATTTGTTAAAATTTTGCTACCTGAATCACTAACTCCACGCGGACGAAAACTAAACTAATTTGGAGCAAACTATCTTACGTAGGTATCTCGATAATAGACTTCCAATAAAGAATAATCCTCGCAATCTCATCAAAAGAGGAAATACGAGTATCACGCTAAAGAATCGTGTTTTGAGAGCACTAATAAAATTTTACAACTTCTCCGGATAACACCGACGCATCGATTGACACGGAAAGCGAGACAATGTCGCCACTATGAAATATACGTTTACGATAGCCAATATTGCCAGTTATTGTACGTAATATTTCTTTGGTGTGGGTTTTAATGGTAATAACTCGTAATGTGTATAGTTTAGCGGATTCAATTTTAATATTTAACGGCCATAATTTTTATGTTTTCTATTTCTTAAGCCAACATTTGTAAAACCTTTGTATCCTATCCTACTAATTAAAATTATAAATGTGAATATTTGTATGTTTGCTTTTTTGTTATTCAATCACGCAAAAACAGTTGAACGGATTTGGATGAAAGGCACACACACAAGAAGTTTATTACATGGATTGAGATATAGGATACTTTTAATACCAAAAAATATTAGATTTTTAAGCACACACAAAACCTAAAAGTTTTATGTGTGTTTGAAAATCTTAAAAAAAGTTATTGTAGAACAAAGTTTCTTATCGGATGGTATGGTGGAATCGGGGAATCGAGTAAATCCAAAAATCCCAGCTTGGACTGGTCTCCCCTACTACATGGGCTATAAGGCATACCCGACGAACAGCACGGCTTCGTCAAGGGGAAATCAACAACTACAAATTCAAGTTTGTATATAAGTGAAATTCACCGTAACATGGGCTATCGTTCGCAGATGGATATAATATATACAGATTTTGAAAAGGCCTTCGACCGCGTGGATCACATCATTCTGTTGCAAAAGCTTTATCAACTGGGAGTACGCGGGAATTTGTACAGGTGGATAAAATCTTACATATCTAATCGTTAACAGGCTGTTGCGCTGGGCGGGATTCGCTTTGAATATGTCATATAACTTTAGGCGTACCGCAGGGCTCGTTACTCGATCCTCTATTCTATATAGCATATATAAGCGATATGTATGCTGACGACCTCCTTGGCCGAGTGGTTTGTACGCCGGGTTTCATGGTGTCGCCGACTCGAGAGGTCCCGGGTTCGAATCCCGGTGGGGGCAGATGTTTGTGTGATGAATAAGAGCATTTGTACTCCAGTCATGGATGGTTAATATCTATTTCTATATAAATATACTTATATATGTACAGTATATGTATTATATCCGTTACCCTAGCATGCCATAACACAAGCCTTATAGTGCTTACTTTGGGACTAGGCTAATTGGTGTGAGTGTTGGAAATATTTATTATATTATTATTTATTATTATATTATTTATATGTCTTCATGTCTTAAGCCAGGTTCTTGCTCTACGCTGATGATACAAAAATTTACATGAAAGTTGAATCATTAGCCACCTTCCAGTTCCATCATCAGACCAGCTCGGTGGTACCATAATATTGTATTTCATTTAATCTACATCTACACACATCAAAAGTGTCTAGGGATCAAGCATTTTTATGCGGATTTCTTGAGATTGAGATGTGGCTTTGTAATAAATTTATGATTTTATAAATTTATATGGATCCTTTTTGGTGCATTTCATAATTTGAATCAGGAACTGTGAATCAAATTCGAGTAAAAGATGAAAATCAGCTGTCAATATTTTCCCTATAAAAACATACAACGCATTGAAGACATTATGAGTGCTACTGTTTCCCTACTACTGATTAAAACCAACGTTATTATGGAGCGGCGACGTCATTTAAGCAGGGAAGAAATGCTCAGAGCCGTGGGAATGATAGAAGCTGGTTCCCGGCAACGTACTGTGGCTTTAGCTCTGAATACAAGTCAGAGTGTTATCAGTCGACTTTGGACACGATACCGAAGCACTGGTACCGTGGCTGAGCGCCATGGAGGACGGTATCGCTGCACCACACGGAGACAAGACCGATACATTCAAATCTTAACTCGAAGAGCTCCAACAATAACCGCCATGATGTTAGCCGTGAGGCTTCATCACTCTTCAGGGAACTTAATTAGCGACCAAACAGTCAGAAACCGCTTGCATGAAGTGAACCTTCATTCCCGAAGACCGCTACGGGTACCACCTATAGCAATGCACAATCGTAGGATTCGATATCAATGGGCTCTTGAACACAGAAATTGGGCAGAAGAACAATGGCGTTTCGTGTGCTTTTCTGATGAGTCTCGTTTTGGTATGAGACCGGATACAAGACGTATACGACACTGGAGAACCCCTGGACGCCAACAGCGATTAAAATCCTGCCAGGAAGTCCATCCTTATAGTGGTGGAACCATCATGGTATGGGCGGGTATTTGGATCGGCGGAAGAACTGAGTTGATTTGGATCAGAGGCAACCTCAACGCTCAAATTTATGCTGAGACGATTGTATCAGATGTCATCGTTCCTCTACAAGTGCAAATCGGTCCCTTATTTCAGTTAATGCATGATAATGCACGACAGCACACCGCAAGAGTTGTAAGGCAGACTCTCGCCGCAGCTAACATCAATGTCCTGCCCTGGCCTGCTCAGTCGCCAGACTTGAACCCGATTGAGCATGCATGGGATATGCTACAGAGAAGAGCTCTGCCGAATATGGAGGGTATCCAGTCGCAAGAAGACCTTTTTTTGTTGTTGCAACGAACATGGGCGGCCATTCCACAGCGTGATTTGGATGAACTCGTTTTGAGTATGCCAAACCGATGTTCTTGTGTTGTTAGTGTTCGCGGTAGAAATACGGATTATTAATTGTTTAAGTTACCCAATAAAATTTTAGAGAAAACTGTTATTTCAGTCTTTTTTTCGAACTTTTGTGTTAGTGGTTCAAATGTCAAAAATCCCTTTATTAGGAAAATGGCAAATTTCTTTATTAATGCAAAGGTGACTTGGTTTATCGTTACTGTGACAAACGAAAACACTTTATTTGATGAATCCTTAAAGAAAATTTTAATTAATATCAATCAGGAGAAAAGTTATTGCAAAAATATATGTTGATCCCTAGACACTTTTGATGTGTGTATTTGCCAAGTTTAAAGTAAATCTGATCGCTTAAAGTTGGGCAAAATCGAATCCAAACGAGTCAGTTACATATATACAAACATACAGGTGAAACTAATAAAAGTGTGTTAAAAACGGACATGTGCTGTTCACATGTGATAGAAGTAAAACCTCCAATTAGATTGTTACGAAAAATAAATAATAGCTTAATAAAAGAAAAAGAAAACAAAAAAATAACCGAGCGCAGGATCGAACCACCGATCATTCGCTGTCAACCCCAAGACCGAAACCGTTTGGCTATCTGTCTCTTGGAGAGAGTTACAAAATTAGGGATACCTTATGTCAAATACTGTCGCTTTTTCGTTTCATCGAGTTTCAAATCACAACGGCTCTAATGAAGTTTTCACTTCAAATATATTGTGTAATTCACCAAATAATCTATCTAATCTTCTATATAACTCGCCTTTTCAACATTTATTCGAAAGAATATACTTAGTTCTAAATATAAGGCGGAAGCACTAACACTATAACTTTCCCCCAGGGTGCTAGATATCCGGGAATGATGGACGGTGTTCTGCCGCGCAGTGAAACGGCCCAAGCGAGTGCTGTTTGACTGAAACACCGAGATGTGTGGACAGGGCCGGGTTTAAGGTACGCCAGGCGGGTGGCCCAGAGTCCCCTACAAGAGATAACCCTCACAACAGAGATAAAAATACAAAAAAAACGGCCAAGTGCGTGTCGTACCACGCACAGTGTAAGGTAAGGTAGTTGTTCATCGTCACCACAAAATATTTTGTAATAAAATCTATATTTTAAGAAATAAGTTCTGTTGACGCTTGAGTAAAAAGTTCTGCCTACACCGGAACGTCGCTCCATTTCCACCAGTAGAAGAAAGAAAGAAAAGAAAGAAAGAAAGAAAGAAAATACATTTATTTTGACACAAACAACGAGACAGCAGATACAAGATTTTGAGAACAAAAAATACAAGAAAAAGAAAAATTATCGTAAACAAACAACACAAAAAAGTAACACACACTAATAACTAATAATAACTGTCGTTACAACTATAATTTATACTGTTGCTATCTCGCGGCTGCGCCAAAACAGGTTGTCAATTCAGCATGTTGTCAGGTTTGTGGGACCTGACGCTGATTTTCAATTGACACCTATAGTTCTCTTGACAACTGACTATCGGCATAACAATATAAGAGAAAAAGAAAAACAAAAAAACAGAAACACATACTCGCAAAATTATCTAGAAACAATATATCATCTATATCACATTCAATACTATCATACATAAATTAGATACGTGTATATACATTTTATATTGACAGACACGCACTAAGGACAAAAAATATATATACATAAATATATTCATACAGCAACCAAACAACACAATACGTAACTCACAGAAAAAATATATGTATATATATAAACACACACACACATATATATCTATATAAATGAGGAATCACCGCGATATAGGCCCATTTCCCGCTGCGCATCAAGTAGATATTGTTTTAATCGATGTTTGAATGTGTAATTCGAATTGATCTGCCTCAATGGTGGTGGGATATTGTTCCATATTTTCGAGGCTGCACAACGGAAAGCACCCCTAAAAGATGCAGATCTATGCGCAGGCGTAGCCATTTGCTGTGAGCATACTCGCCTTTCACGATCTCTCTGAGCTCCAATCCAGCCAAGCCTCTCGTACAGGTACAGTGGTTCCTGTGACTTAATCACTCCAAAAAGCAGGCAAGCAAGGTGTAGTTTTCGCCTCGACTTCATCTTCAAGATGAGATGGTTATTAAGGAATGGAGTGATGTGTCCTCTAGCCGGTACAGAGAAGCAAAACCGACCACATGCATTCTGAACTCGCTGAATGAGCCGCTCAGTTCTGCCCAGCAATCTTGGGCCATACACAGCATCAGCGTAATTGAGTTTTGACAGAACCAGCGCCTCAGTCAGCTGCAAGCGTAGCTCCTCAGACAGAAAAGGTCTTATTTTGTATAAAACCTTAAGGCGATAAAAGCAATTTTTTACTGATTCCGCTATATGATCCTCAAACCTTAAACATTCGTCAAAACTCAGCCCCAGATTACGTGCTACCCTTACTCGCTCTATTTTATTCCCCTTCAGGGAAACGCTCAAATCCTCTGGCAGTTTGCTGAGCAGCTTTTTTGTGCCAAATAGCATGTACTTAGTTTTTAAAGGATTTAGCAGCAAACAATTTTTATCAGACCAGTCAACAATTCTGTGAAGGTCGTCATTAAGATCTTTAAGAGCATTCATGTACGCACTTGGTCTGAATGATATGTATATTTGTAGGTCGTCAGCATAAATGTGGTATTTACATTTTTGTATACACTTAACAATGTCCGCGCAATAAAAATTAAATAGGATTGGACCCAGAATGGTGCCCTGGGGAACACCCCGATCAAGTGGAATAGGCTTAGAAACACATTTGGATCCATCCGCTAAACATATCTGTACTGATTGGCTCCGATTGCTTAAGTAGCTATGGAACCATAATAGTGTGCTTCGATCGAAACCATAGGCGGACATTTTGGATAAGAGTAAATCCACATTTATAGCATCAAAGGCGCGGGAGTAATCAAGCAGAACCAATAGTGTGCACATTCCTGCATCCTGGGCAGCCAATATGTTGTCCGTTACATCAATTAATGCCGTGGTTGTACTGCGTTTCCTTCTAAAACCCGATTGCAATGAGGGAAGAATTTTATTAGTTTCTAAAAACTCAGTGAGTTGGACACAAACAACTCTTTCCAAAATCTTGGAGAGACAGGGCAGTATGCTTATAGGGCGAAGGTCTTTCAGGCAAACCGGGTTGTTGTTCTTTGGAAGCGGTCGCACTACAGCAGATTTCCAGAGCTCAGGAAATGTCGATGTTATTATAGATTTGCTAATAATACCATGAATACACTGTAAAGTGTGCGGTAGGGTCATAGTCAACATTTTCAGTGACACATTATCACAACCGACAGCGTTCGACTTGAGTTTGAGAATTATGCGCAAAACCTCATGTTCACTGGGCGGCGCCAAAGTGAACGTTTTATCACATAACCTATGAAATTCAAAATAGGTCAGAGAGGATATAGCGGCACGGGATGCTCCTGGAACGCTGATAAAATGATAATTTATGCTGTCCACATCACTCAGATGGGAAGGAAGCTCTGCACCTTGATTAGACGGTATTATATCTTTTTTTAAATTTTTCCATAACAGTTTCGGATCATATATTTTATTATTAATATTATACTTAAAATAAGCGACTTTTTCACTATATAACGACGATGTGACTAACGACTTCAACTGTCTATAGTAGTCTTTACTGGATGCAGTCTTATTCTTCCTAAACTCTGCCAAAGCATTGTCACGCATTTTCATCATGAGTCTTATATTATCCGTTATCCACGGTGGGGTCGGTTCTCTTATAACACACTGCCTAATAGGCGCGTGTGTGTCAAACAAGGATATAATATGCTCATTTAAACACCTTACCATATCATTCACACAAGAAAACGAAGACAAATCTTTCCAACTCAACCCCTCCACGTCAAGGTTAAATTGACTTAAGCATATGTCTTTAAAAGGCCTATACTGCACTACGAGGGGTTTAATTTTATGTTTATTTAAATGAAATTCACACCAAATTACAGCATGGCCGTGCAAGTTACTACCTAACGACTCAACAGTGAGCCGCTTGGCACTGAGATCAGAGCACACCAGATCGATTAAGGTTTCACTTGTGTTAGTGAAATGCGTAGGCGAAGTGACTTGCTGCCTGAGACCCAAGTAAGAAATGGTGTCACAAATTTTTTTTGTTGCATTGTTCAGCGCTAAAATATTTACATTAAAGTCTCCCATCAGTATACAATGGTCTATGTCACCAAGGGCAGCAACCGACCCAGTGATGGCGTCAAGAAATATCTCCAAGTCTAACCACGGTGGTCTATATGCTGTGCCAATTGCAATCTTTTTCCCATTCACTGACAATAATAACCACATTTGCTCGACCATGTCATACCTAGGATCTATTGGTGCACTCCAGTTACGCGCGACAAGGCCCCGCTTGAGATAAAAACCTACCCCTCCCCCGCGGCCCGAGCGTACGGTGCGCGGACGCGGAGTGTGGCGCAGTCGATAGCCGGGCACGGCTGGCGCGCGCCCCTCCTCACCTGGTCGCAGCCAAGTTTCATTAACAGCCATTATGTCTATATTGTGCCTGTTAAAAAATGCTATAAAGTCATCATGATTTGTGCCTAAGGAACCGGCATTGTAAAGAGCCAAAACCAAGTTTTTTATTTTAATCATTACTAAATATGTTATTCTTACGGAATCTCAATTCAAATAGTGCACAAATCTCATAAATCAATTTTTTTTCAATATATTCATTCAATACATTATGATGAGTGTTATGTGTATAAGATATTGTATATATGTAAATAATAAAGCTGTAAATATAAAATTTATTACATATGCGAGTTAAATTAATATTTAAAATACGTCTAAAAACAATTAACAACATCGAAGTGTAAATAAAATTATTATGCATATTCAATACTGTTATAGGGTAAATACTAAAGTACAAGACATAAGAATTAAATTCACTAATATTTTTAAAAGAATATGATAATAAAATACGAGTATGCTTCTGAGATAACTTAACTATTATAAGAAAATGAGTTTTCAGCGCAACCACGAGACTAGCGCTATGTAGCAGCAAAAAAACAAATAAAAACATGAAAATAAATTCCAAACAAACATTATTTAAAAAATCTTAGAGATATCTTTTTCTGTGCGAATAAGCACAACACTGTTGCCATCTCCCTTGCGAGCCAAAACTCGACCGCCGCTAGTCCAGACGTATTTCCAATTGTTCTTCTTAGCTTCGCGGCGTGAGAGGAAAAACAGTTGCCGATTACGACGACTGAGCCGCTCGTTGACATAAACATTTCTCGGTTTGTTGGGAACTTTGGTACTATTATTTTGGCAATCAGGAGCATCGACACCTTCAGTGTTAATGTTGCGGCGTATGCGAGCGGCGCGCAGCCACTGATCGCGCGCCGTCCGCCGAGCGAATCGCACGACAATAAGACGCGGCCGCTGCTCACCGGGCTCGTCATCGCTCCCCTCTATTCTATTGCGACGCACCGAGCCTACACGCTCCATGTGTACTACATCGCGTTCATCAAACGGCACACCCAATTTTGTAGAGAGTTCCATGACCACACTATGTAAAATTTCGCCCTTTTTCTCTGGAATACCGGAAACTTCGATGTCATTGGCGAGAAGCTCCTGCTCTCTATCGTTCAATTGAGACTGAAGATTAGCAATTGTTTCCTCGATTACGCTCAAGTTAGGGGTTTCCATTTGTTCGCATTTTGTTTCAAGAACCGACACCCTATTCTCAATATCGCCGATCTTCGAATCGAATGAGGTTAACACAGCTTTTATCTCGGAAACTTCGAGACGGCACTCTCGTATTTCCTCCCTAATAGTTTTAAGTTCACTGCGAAATGAACGAATCTCCAGCGCGAAGTCAAGCTTCAGATCTTCGGTGGTGTTAGAGGCTGGACCATCCAAACAAACTGGACCAGGAGGTGCAACATAATCCGCAGCCACTCCCCTGACCGGCGTCGACGTGTTGTCCACCCTGGGGACCATTACTTTGCATCCAGGGCATGTCCAGTTATCCTTCACCGATGCGGTATTGGGTATGGCCACACAAGCCTTATGGAATGAAGAATTACATTTACAACAACGAACAGATTCAGATTGTGATAGAAATTTGCCACAGGCAGCGCATTTAACCATGTTTTAATATTTATAATGTTTATTTATTTTACTGAATTGAAGCGCGCCACACAGCGGTAAGCCACCGCACTACAGCTGTTCAACGCAAGGCAGCCAACAGCCAACACCAAGATCAAGTACAAAGCAACGCAAATTATTACGCTACATAAATTTCACAAGTGCAGACAGATGGCGCCACCAACAAGTCTCTTTATTATTTTTCGTGCCCTTCAGTTTCAGTCCAACAAAAACCAACACAGTGCACACTCACTTTGAATAGGGTCTGTCCGTGCAACTTATAACAACCGAATAGCACCAGCGCGTAAGAATTTAAACATAAATTCAATTATTATGAAATATGAGGTAGATGCAAACGATTTTTGATAAGTGAATTTTTAATTAACACTTAATAGCTTTACTTTGCTATTGATACACTTGATAACAGTACACAACACTACGCACTATTGTATCGAACTTTGGGAACTATACTCAATTAATTTAAGCAACTTTTTGATTTTTAATTGTACGATGATATTTTTTACGACTGAGCTTGCCGATAACCAGCTGTCAAAAAAAAAGAGCAGCTTTGACCCACGTGATCAAAAAACCCCCCTCTTCACTTCACTCTCTACGCAATTTAAAATTTTGTACGCTCAACTTTCTTTCGCAATTTTCATTTATTTATTTTATTTGTAATTATATTCGCAATATACGCATTATTGAAGTAAACAACTGAGCTTTATTGAAGAGTACGCATAACGCCGAACCATTTGGACCTTTTTCGCCGGATAATACGCTGGAAGAATCAGCGACTGTTGCAACCGACGGTTCAACGTCTGTAACGAACCAGGAAATAAGTCGCAAGGTCGAGAGGTTCTACAAAAGCACAGCAGTAACAGCAGCAACCGGAAGTCCAGGAGCCACTAAGCATAAGCGCAAATCGTGGGAGAAGCCAGCTAGCCTTTGAAACGCGCATAAAGGTACAGCCAGCCATCCCGTCTATTCCTGCTTTATCTCCACTTCCTCTGTGTAATACTGTGCATTTTGTCTTATTCCAGTACTTAATTTGTTGTGTATATTTGCTACGAGCCTACGACTCAACCCGCGAAACAGCTGCGGCAGTTACATTTCAAATCGTAAGTACTCCTTCTTTACTACTTTTCACCAAAATGAGTGTAGATCCAAGCCTAGTGCGTGAAAAATCCCCTTACAAATGTAGCAATGAGAGCTTGATTAAGGATTTAGTAAGGAAACGCGGTATAGTTAAGGGTAGATTAACTAAATTTGCTAACTATCTCTGTAACATGAAAGTAGAGAATATTTCAAGTCAGTCTCGCATAGATTTAAAGTTGCGTATTCAAGGGGCTTCAAATTTATATAAAGAATTCAATGATATTCAGAGTCAATTGGAGGACTTAGCCGTTGATTTGGATGAGCAGTTAACGCAGAGAGAATCGTTCGAAGATGGTCATTACAGTATCCTAGCGCAGGCTGAATATCTATTGAACCCAAACCAACTTGCCAGCAACTCCAACGCTTGTAGTCATAGTAGTAAATCTATAAAGTTACCTACTATTTCTTTACCCTCCTTTAACGGTTTGTGTGAACAATGGTTAGAGTTTAGGGACACTTTTCTATCTTTAGTCCACAATTCTCAGGAGTTAAGTAATATAGAAAAGTTCCACAATTCGGTTGAGTTTTCTAGTGACAACTATTTAATTGCCTGGGAATTACTACTCAATCGTTACAATAATAGCAGATTGCTGGTTCATAATCACGTTAAATCTCTATTCACTGAGTGATGATTCAAAGAGTCTCCAGCTTTATTAAGAAAATTAATAGACACAGTTTTAAAGAATTTGCGTGCATTAAAAATTCTCGGTGAGCCAACTGAATCGTGGGATACCCTGATTATTTATATAATGGTATCTAAATTAGACCCAACTACTGAACGCGAATGGGAACAATACAAAGGCACCTCATTATCTGCTAATAATAATCACAAGGCACAGCTTAAGGTGGATAATTTAATTGGTTTCCTTAATGACCGGGCTGACATGCTAGAAACGTTACAGTTATCACATAACAAGGCAAATTTTGAAAATAAAAAACACTACCCACAACAACATAATCAATCAAAAGTTCACTGTAATGTTTCTGCCGGTAAGCCACCGGAACGCTATTCACGAGATGTCACTGGGAAAACCTGTTTGTTATGCAAGGCGAACCATCCACTATATTCATGCATAAAGTTTCTAAATTACGATTACGATAAGAAAATAAAATTTGTTAGCGATATGAAACTGTGTGTTAATTGTTTGCGCACTGGTCACACTGCCGATTATTGCCGTTTTGGTCCCTGGAGAAAATGTAACGAAAAACATAATTCGCTAATTCATAATGACAGTAACATATCATCCGTGTCCTACAATGTAAATAACAATTCCGACGCAGTTCACGCATTGCACCGCACTGAGGATCCTGCGCCTGCGCCGCTCGCTCACTCCGGGCGTAAGCCCTCTTTCCCCACGCACTCCGTCCCGCGGTCGCCTGCCGCGTCCTTATCAGAACAGGTTTCAATCATACATGCGAATAAAGCACATTTACCTGATGCACAAACAATAGCGGCCAATGTTGTTTTGCTGTCTACTGCGTTAGTTGAGATAGCCGATCCTTATAATAATATTCATGTTGCCCGCGCGCTCCTTGATAGCGGGAGCGAACGTTGTTTCATTACTAAACAATTATGCGATTCACTTAAAGCGCCAGTAATACAGTCCACTCAACAAATAAGAGGTGTTGGTAACTCGGTCACAAATTCAACTCAAATATGTGACATCAAGATTAAATCGCGCACCAACCCGTATTCTACGCATTTGCAGTGTTATGTTCTTCCGGTAATCACTCCTTCGTTACCGGCTATACCACTCCAATCTTCTCATTTCGACATTCCCGACAATGTTCAACTAGCGGACCCGAAATTTTATGAATCCCACAAGATAGACATTCTAATTGGCGCAGATAAATTTTGGGATTTATTAAATAATAACAATAAATTAAAGTTATTAAGCGGGCCTTTCTTATTAGATACTAAACTCGGGTGGGTAGTGTCGGGCCCTATTTGTACGCTTTTGCGACAAGATAAGTACATACAATGCAACTTCTCTCAATCAGTCGAGTCCTTGCTACGTCAGTTTTGGGAGCTCGAGGAAGTAACTGTAGCTCGGGATACGTGCACCGACGAGGAACGCGCGTGTGAGGAACATTTCGTCACTACAACTACGCGAAATAGTGACGGACGATTTTGTGTTCGTATACCTTTTAATAAAAATACAGATACATTAGGCGAAAGTTATTCACAGGCTGTGCACCGGTTTTTTGCGCTAGAGAAAAGACTTCAGCGTCATCCCTATTATAAAAAACTTTATACAGACTTTATGCATGAATATATACGTTTGGGTCATATGAGTCGTGTTGATCAGTACGGGAAACAACATTATTTTTTGCCACATCACGGTGTTTTTCGTGAGCACAGTACTACGACTAAATTACGAGTGGTATTTGATGCAAGTGCCAGTACGAGCAACGGCGTTTCGTTAAATGACTTACAAATGGTGGGCCTGGCCATACAAGGCGACCTCATGGCTATTCTCATTAGGTTTAGATTTAATAGGTACACAGCTTGTGCGGACATAGAAAAAATGTACCGACAGTGTCTTATTCACGAAGATCAACGTGATTTGCAATTGATCTTATGGCGTGACGATCCGTCAGAGCAATTAAGCATTTATAGGCTAAACACGATTACCTACGGAACCGCTTCCGCACCGTTTTTGAGTTGTAGATGTTTAAAGCAGTTGGCTGCTGAAAGCACGAATTCTGACGTCATGAGAGTTATTAGCGAGGATTATTATGTAGACGATATGATTACAACTTCTGAGAGTAAGAAATCTTTGTTGCAAACTTGTCAAGCAGTAGAAAAAACTTTACTTTCTGGTTGCTTTCCACTTAGGAAATGGAAGTTTAATTTCGATTCAAACGAAATGCAGCATGAAACATCTAAAGATTTGTCTTTGGGTGAGAATATACATTCGAAAACTTTAGGTTTAGGCTGGTTTCATACTACGGATCAATTTCATTTTAACACAGCATTTAAAAGAGATAGTTCTCAAACTATCACAAAGCGTTATATTATGTCAATGATATCACAAATCTTTGATCCGTTAGGATTATTAAGTCCATTTGTAATTTTAGGTAAAATTCTGTTGCAAAAACTTTGGTTAATAAAAATAGGTTGGGACGAAGAAGTCCCTGGGGATGTCAAAGAAGTTTGGGAACGATTTTCCTCTTCTTTGCATGTTCTTGGTGACATACGCATACCTCGGTACGTACAGGGAATGAAACCCGTAGGTCGAGAGTTACATATTTTTTGTGATGCCTCGGAGTCTGCGTATGGAGCATGCATTTATATTCGCACTATTAACATTGATTCTTCTGTATCTGTTCAGCTTTACTGCTCAAAGGCAAAGGTTGCACCCTTAAAGTCAATTAGTATCCCAAAGTTAGAATTATGCGCGGCGTTATTGGGTGCAAAACTGTTTAAAAGAGTAAGTGAAGCCCTTTACTCTGTTGATTTTAACAACGTAGTTTTTTGGACCGACTCCACTATTGTGCTGGGTTGGTTACGCATGGCTCCTAACTTACTAAAAACATTTGTGAGGAATAGAGTTTCAGAAATCCATGTAATTGTTAAGGATGTACCCTGGTATCATGTAAGTGGAGGCAACAACCCCGCTGATTTAGTGTCCCGGGGGCTGTATTTAGACAAACTTAAATCAGCCTCATTATGGTGGGAGGGACCGTCATTTCTTCATAGTTCTGAAATTGAGTACGGAACCAACCGTGAAAATAATTATAGTAAACTGCACCTTTTTGGCTAGGACAGAGATTTCTATTTTTCCTTTTCAAAGATTTTCACAATATACTCGGATGAAATATACGCTAGCGTATGTCCTGCGTTTTGTACATAACACGCGTAATAGATATCACGGTCGCCGCGGGCCACTGAATGTTGAGGAGTTGCGATTGTCAAACTTACATCTTATAAGGTTTTCGCAGCAAGAATCGTTTCCAGAGGAATACAAAATGCTATTGAACAACGGACATCTAAAAACTACTCACAAATTGATAAAATTAAATTTATTTATGGATGATGACCAAATCATACGCGTAGGCGGTAGGATGGAAAATTCAGCAGATTTTCCTTATGATAAGAAGCATCCAATGTTGTTGTCGTCTAAACACTGGTTTACATTGGTGCTTTTTCGGGACGAACATAAGCATTTGCAGCATGCCGCGCCGCAGGCGCTATTGTACAATATACGCGAACATTATTGGCCAGTTGGAGGTAGGGATCTTGCTAGGCTAACTGTACACAACTGCATTATTTGTAAGCGATTGAGGGGTAAAACTTTGTCACCCATGATGGGTAACTTACCGCAAGAAAGAATCACTCCGAGTTTTCCTTTTATAAATTGTGGCGTAGACTATGCAGGGCCAGTGTTCACATTAAACCGCAGAGGCAGAGGCTCAAGGTTGGTCAAGGGTTATGTTTGTCTATTCGTCTGCTTTGTAACTCGCGCCGTGCATTTAGAGCTGGTTAGTGACTTATCTTCGGACGCCTACCTTCTCGCATTAAAGAGATTCATCTCACGTCGCGGTAAACCTGATCAAATTTTCTCAGATAACGGTAGAAACTTTGTAGGCGTTGCAAACGAATTTGCGAAATTTTTGTCAACTTGCTCTGATGATATTATTGAATACGCAACTACACAATCAATTAAGTTCTCATTCATCCCCCCATGCGCACCTCATTTTGGTGGACTGTGGGAAGCTGGAGTCAAATCCTGCAAGTATCACTTACTTAGGGTTATTGGAAATGCACATTTGACATTTGAAGAATTTAGCACAGTATTGTCACAGGTTGAAGCTATCCTAAATTCCCGCCCACTGAGTCCTATGTCCTCTGATCCAAACGACATTAACCCTTTGTGTCCAGCTCATTTCCTTATTGGGCGGCCTTTGACAGCACCTGCATCGGCTCACTACACAGATGTTCCTGTTCACCGCTTGACGAACTACCAAAGACTAGAGCAGCTTCGACAGCACTTTTGGACTCGCTGGAACAAGGAATATATCTCGGAACTGCAAATCAGAACAAAATGGACAGGAAATGGAGCCGATCTTCAACCTAATACATTGGTTGTAATCAAAGAGGATACGGTTCCTCCTCTGAAGTGGAGCTTGGGTAGTATCATTTCCACCACGCCAGGGACAGATGGAATTTCACGAGTGGCAGACATTCAGACTGCTGCTGGTATTGTACGTCGTGCTTTCTCCAAAATCTGTCCCCTCTTCGACATAGAAGACAAGGTGTTGGACGCTGGTGCTTCCAAGGCCGGCGGCATGTTGACGCTTGAGTAAAAAGTTCTGCCTACACCGGAACGTCGCTCCATTTCCACCAGTAGAAGCAGCTTTGACCCACGTGATCAAAAAACCCCCCTCTTCACTTCACTCTCTACGCAATTTAAAATTTTGTACGCTCAACTTTCTTTCGCAATTTTCATTTATTTATTTTATTTGTAATTATATTCGCAATATACGCATTATTGAAGTAAACAACTGAGCTTTATTGAAGAGTACGCATAACGCCGAAACAACTTCGTCTAAGTCACTTTTAATATTTTCTTCTAAAGATTTTTTATTAGGTCAGAAATTTTCTAATACATAACTTGAACGGTTGACTGACTAATCTATTTTAACCATTATAATTTTCTTTAAAAGGTAATAAAAAGCACTATTATCATGAATTTTTCCAAAATTTTCAAGCTAATAGTTTAGCTTTTAAGTGAAAGTAGGGCTAATTTCAATATTTCGCAAATTTCTAAATCGAAAAATAGTCTTAGAAACTCATAAGTGATTTTAAAAGACCTATTCAACAATACCCCACACGATGGGGTAGACGATGAAAACCCTAAAAAAATGTTTTCAAAATTTTATACTACCATTTTGACGCTATGTTCTATATATATCTCCACAAAATTAGAACTCTCTTGTGCTAATAGTCTCCAAACAAAACTGGGGATGGACAGACGCACATGATGAGACTATAAGTGTGATTTGTCTGCAGATGGATGGAATAAAATAATGTATGACTGTCTATTGTTTTGCGAGAAAACTGAGTGTGAATCCTCATGTTGTAATATTTTGTTTTTTTTTACTAATTGCTGTAAATGCTATTATGCCGTGGTAATTAGAAATAAATTAATAAATAAGGGTTTCTAGTCGGGACTGGACAGAAAATCGACTAATTTTTGCAAATTGAAAGTGGTAAAACGAAATCGTAAAACGTAGATTTGAAAATCGCCTTCATTGTTGCAGGGCCTAAATTCTAAATCCGGCCCTGTGATTGGATAATGCTGACTGGTTATAAGAACGCATCTATTTTATACTACGACGATCCACTGCATTATCTACCATACTTTAAAAAAAAGGTTTAGAGATATTATTAAAAAATGGAGGCGGCATTCCGGGAGTGCCGACATAAGTGAAAACTCAAATAAGTCGGTCTGAATACATCTAAAATTATCGTATTCACGTAATAAACGATTGATAATGAACAATAAGCCCTATCGTCAATACGTAAAGTTCATTGGAGAAATTTGTTAAAATAAAGTAAGTAATATCTTGAATGCCAATAAAGATATTTCATTTCATTTCATTTCAATGCTTCTGCCACGCGTGTAGTAGATTATGGCCACAGACCTATTAATAGGCTTCGCTTCGGTGTAGAGCTGAAGTGTACAGTTTTTGTTCTCAGGCTTGTATTATACACAATGACATTCATCTATGATTCTTCTTATACCTGTATGCAAAGTCTCAGCCCGATCGGTTTAAAATTGACAAAGTTTCATACAAACTTTCATTCCCTTTTTTATTGGGGGTAGAATTGATCAAAATTCTATCTTAGCGGATGCCTACGTCATAACATCTACCTGCATGCCAAATTTCAGCCCGATCCGTCCAGTGGTTTGGGCTGTGCGTTGATAGATCACTATGTCAGTCAGTCAGTCACCTTTGAGTTTTATATATATAGATTGAAGAAGACGCCGTAGTACTTCAATTGTACGGAACCGAGCATGTCAGATTTCAGAAACCACGAGGACAAATATGTGGTAGAAAGCATGGGGCACCGGTTACCTATTTCAATTACATCGTTGTTACAGCTTAACATGAAATAGTTAAATATTTTTTAAACATTACGAATGAGATCCGGTATCGAGAACGACAACGTGAAGAAATAAATTAACGTAAAAGGATAACCATTATTGGTCTTCCTTTTGGCACGTATAACATTTATCTATAACTTTGGTTATTTATTTATCTTTAACAAAGTTTCTACAACGGTTTTTTGTGGATTTAATACAATAAAATATAAAAACAATCTTAGGGCCAATTACAGAAACTTATTATGTAGACATTAGAAACTAAGGGCGTCACTATATATCAGAAATTATTACATTTAATTTAAAAAAATATATCAAAATTATAAAATTTACTAACATAAGTAATAAAAATAAATTAAAATTGGACAAAACATAACAAAATGACAAAAAATGGTTGCCTGTAAAGTCGGTTTTACGGGCGAAGATTTTACGTGACAACGTCTTTTTCTCGGTAGAATATTTATTGATATGAATATAATTAAATTGCACAATAGGAACAAGGAATTGAATGAAAATAAGAATTGCACAAATTTTAACTATAGAAATATATTTTGTTTATGAAAACATTGTACATGTAAACTTAAACTTAACACGAGAGACTCATCGTAACGTTACCGAGCGTTACACTTTTTCATAAGTGACTCCCAGCCGCAACCTAATTTAAGACGTTGTCACGTCAAAAACAACAAACACTTAATACCCATACAAAAGGGTTTTCAAGAATTTGTCACATGATAACTTTATGGAGTGTGGGTGTGTGTGCGTGTATGTATGTGTGTGTTTGTGTCCATGCAGCTGCAGTGCTATGCCTCGTAACAAGATGGCGAGCGCGGCGCCCCGGGCACTAACTACATCATTCAAGTACTTCAGTGTGAGTGCTTCTTATTGTATGTAGGCTTACATGGCACTAAGAAAAAAATCAAATAAATAAATAAAATTTAAATAAATGTCAAGAAAAATAATTTAAGATGTATTTGAAAGTGCAGTCATTTTTTGTATTATTCAAAATACGAAGTGATAATTATAAATAAAAAAAAATATCAAAAAAAATATATGAATTAATAATAATAAAATAAATAATAACAAAAAGCTTATTTGGGTCTTGCGGTTATAATTCTAAATAATGCTGATTTAAAAGTAGCTCTGTACAAAGAGAACAGGTCGATATCAGAGAAGTACTTTTTGTGCGTTTTTGGCAACCTTACCGTCAAATAAATAAAACTAGTTTTTACGGGTTAATGCACGAAACTTTATTTATTTATTGACGTTTCGCAGCCTTTTCAGGTCTGCATCGTCAGACGATGCATTCTGACGATGACGATGCAGACCTGAAAAGGCTGCGAAACGTCAATAAATAAATAAAGTTTCGTGCATTAACCCGTAAAAACTAGTTTTATTTAATGAGTGATGTGCGTGAAAACCTAAGAAACAAATAACCTTACCGCCATATCATTGACCTCGTAATTTGTAGGTACGCACAGATGGTACATGAAAAAGTTGCGTGTGGCGTGTTCTTTTTGTAGGAGCCTTTAAGGAAACTATTCTATTTATCAACTCGGTGCATTCCCGTACTCCAGAACATACATCGAACAAAACCATCATGTCCCGCATGCGTTGCGTTGTCACCAAGAGTAATGAGACCGTATATGCTACATACATACATACTACACTCCCCATAACCATTGGATTAAGTTTTTACTCTGAAGTTTAGATATTTAATGAATTTCATTTGTATCCGGTCAATGGCGTGTTCGTGTGTTATGTACTGTGAATTCCACATGGTGGTACAGTACTCAAGGGTACTTTAAACATAAGCATAATACAATACCTTCATGCAAGCAGCGTCCTTGAAATCTTTCGTAACTCTTAAAATAAATCCTAAATTTCTATGAGTCCTGGTGGTTATATCGTTTAGATGATTGGCGAATGTCAATTTTGAATCTATAGTTACCCCTGGATCTCTCACAACATTCACTTTAGTTACTACTTCATGATTAAGTATAAATCATACAGAACAGGATTTTTGCGTCTCGTAGATTTAATATGCACGCATTTTACCGTGTTAACTGTTATCCTATTTCGTATGTAATAGGTACTCTGAAAGTCGGTCCGGATATTCTTGCAGTTTTAAAAATTCATCGTAAACATATCGAGTTTGGGCTCATTAGATTCGTCTTAACATATTCTGTTAAGTTTTCTTAATGAGGAAGATCTGACGATGGACTGGCAGTTGACTGATGGACCCTGGACTGCCTACTAGTAAACATACCGAGTTTGGGCTCATTAAAATTTGTCTTAACACAATCTGTTCATTTCTCCTGATGACGAGGGCCTGATGATGGACTGGATTGTGGCTGATGGACCCTGGACTGCCTACTATAAAAGAATCGAGTTTGGGCTCATGGGATTCATCCTAACATAATAAAACTTGGCGATTACATATAGGTTGGATGACAATACAATATTATTGTACCACCGAGCTGATCTGATGATGGAACTGGAAGGTGGCTGATGGAACCTTGAACTGCCTACTAGTAAACATATCGAGTTTGGGCTCATTAGATTTGTCTTAACACATTCTGTTCATTTCTCCTGATGATGAACTGGATGGTGGCTGATGGACCCGGGACTGCCTACTAGTAAACATATCGAGTTTGGGCTCATTACATTCGTCTATTATTCTGTTTATTTCACGTTAAAGGGGGGTAATAAAAAAGTCTTGCATTAGTGAAATTTTCCGGAAATGGAGAGGATACGTATTTAGTCGCAATGAACTCGTTCTTTGTTTTGTAATAAACTTAAAAGAAAAAATAAATTAAAAGTTTAAAAAACTAAAAACACGCTTTTACTTACTGCACTAAAAAATCATAAATAAACAAAATATAGTCTCTGTTAACTTCATTGGGGCTTTAGAGTAAGCCATGTTTATAGTTGATTTTAAGATATATATCTTAATATATATAAATCTCGTGTCACAATGTTTGTCCTCAATGGACTCCTAAACCACTGAACCGATTATAATAAAATTCGCACACCATGTGCAGTTCGATCCAACTTGAGAGATAGGATAGTTTAAATCTCAAATTATGGTCGCAATTTTAATTTATTGCAAATTATTACTTTTGGGCGGTACGAAGTTCGCCGAGTCAGCTAGTATATATATATATTATAGTTTTAACTGAATTGTTGAACATTATGCATCACGTAATATAATAATTGATTTGATAAATGTAACAATGAAAAGCGCCCCACGGTTTTTCAGTTATATATATATATATATATATACCTATATATATATGTACTAGCTGATCCAGCGAACTTCGTACCGCCATAAAAATAGGGGCAGGTGGGAAAAGATTCCTCCTAACCCATATGAGAACACTACGTTACAATACCCAATAGCTTGAATTTTACCGCGAAGGCGCATTGTAGGTTTCAGAACACTACGTTACAGGTGGACAACCATTATCACTTAAGGATATGAAAAATAGATAGTAGCCGATTTTCAGACCCACGGAATATGCTAACAATCGGTCAGGCCGTTTTGGAGGAGTATAGTAACTAACATTGTAACACGAGAATTTTATATATAAGATATCTTAAAATCTACTAATAAGAATCTCTCATTCTGGATTGTTTGCTAAATAAAGCGTTACATTATTACATTCTGTCACAAGAAAAAAAATACAGGTACCTACGTAGGAGATGCGTCAGTAGCTAACCTTTTTTTTTATGTTATAGGGGGCATACGAGCAGACGGCTCACCTGATGGTAAGTGATCACCGTCGCCCATGGACACTTGCAACACCAGGAGTATCACAAATGCGATGACGGCCTTTAAGGAAGGAGTACGCTCTTTTTTAACCTTCCGGTAGAAAAGGGTACGTCTGTTTCGGATGGGGAATGCAATACCGGGATCCCGGATACATATGGCGGGACTAATCCCCGTCAAAACATTTGCGGGATCCCGTTGGATTTATAATCCCGCCAGGATTACAGAAAAGCGTGTTTCATACTTATTACCCGCTATACGTATGGCGCATATGAGCGAAAAATCATTGTTACTCTTCATACGATGATGACCTCCGTGGCCGAGTGGTTTGTACGCCGGGTTTCAAGGTGTCGCCAACTCGAGAGGTCCCGGGTTCGAATTCTGGTGGGGGCAGATGTTTGTGTGATGAATACGAGCATTTGTACTGCAGTCATGGATGTTTAATATGTATTATTAAATATAATCATATATGTACTGTAATATAAGTATTGTATTCGTTACCCTAGCATCCCATAACACAAGCCTTACAGTGCTTACTTTGGGTAGCCCCAAACCCAAAGTAAGCACTGTAAAGCTTGTGATTATTAAGATATATTGTGGCTAATTGGTGTGAGTGTTGGAAATATTTATTTATTATTTATTTATACAATTTTCGAAAAAACTTTTTTTTTGCCAACTTAAAGTATTTCTAAAAGTTAACTAATTGAATTTTAAATTAAATCTCTTTCGACAAGGAGCAGGAGAATCGGTTCCAATGTTAAAAATGCAATGAAAAGGGACACAAAAGTAAATGCTACGATCTACAATAAATCGAAAGAAGCGTTTGACATCATTACTGTCACCGCTGTCATCAATCTTAAAAATACTTCAAAGAAGCAACCGTGATACAAGTTAATTAAAACTGGCCAAGGGTGAGTCGAACTAGGTCTTCTGGTTCCGTACCATCTCACATGGGTAAAAACTCCGAAAAAGGCTTGTTATTTTAATGAAGAACATTGAAGTGACTTAAATGAAAAAATTAGCAAATTGACTAGAAACGTGAAACTACATAAAAAGATGTATACTATCAGTTTATAAATAATAAACAGACTCTTTTAGGCCAGAAGAAGACAAACGTACTATTTCCGTCTCTTTTAAATGACACGCATACCCCGCCTCCCTCAATATTGAAGTACCCCATTCAGTGTTGCGTGGACATTTATTTCATTTTCCTTTAATTTAGAAAATCATTAATTATTAAACTAGCATATTACAAAATTGGTCAACTATCAAATATATAACATTAGTATCACCTCTATATTAAATAGTTACGTTTTTGTTTTACGTTGTTTAGTAAAAAATGGGCAGAAAGTGAAATAAGCCAATTATAAATAATTATAATAAACTGTTTTCGGAAAATAAGTGACATGTTTTTTTTGATGATTAATTAATCAAAGGTTCTAATTAGTTATACAGACTGGTTTAGTAAACAATCGTAAAAACAATTCCTATCCTACGATTGACAATAAAAAAAAAGATAACAAACGTATAACTTATAGCATTATATTAGAAAAACAAAAACATGACCAACTTGACAATCACATTTTTTGTGTTTACCAAAAAACAAGAATTTAGGATTAGGTCACTTCAATTCTAAAGGTGCAATATGTCGTGATAGAGGCCAGAATGACAAGCATTCTACATATATACATAACAATTTCAGGTGTCTACCCAATGTCTAAAAAATAAAGCCCTATGACAACGAACAAACAGACAGAGGAAATCATATTAATAAGGTTCCGTTTACCACCCTCTGGGTAAGGAATCCTAATAACTTTATATAGTATTCGTATCTGAAGATCACTATCACTAGGCGGGGGAAGCCGTTAATTACAGTATCATTACGAACTCGTGAGCTAATTTCTGATTTCCGACTAAGCTTTTATAGCAACGACCGCCCAAACAAAACGCTCCATTGAAAAATCAACCTTGTACCCTTAGAAATAGGGTAGCCATGGATACACAATACGAATGGCACACCCACACTCGAGCCCCTAATTAATCAACGTTGCGTCAATACGAGACAACTTTGTACTCGGCCGGATCTTAATTTGTTACGCAGATAAAGTTTCGTATTATACGCAATAAAATAGCGTAAAAAAGATTACGTTTGAAATATAACGCTCCACGACAGAAACTCATCTACTTGCATGATTTTTCAAAGTCAAATTAATATAAGAAACTATAGATACTTCACGACGACGATGATAAGAAGACAGCGGATTTTCTGCTTGAATAGGCTAGTTGACTCCTTAGATTAAAACAAAAAGGGTAGATACGGTACGCTCATACTTGCATCAAACAAAAACTGATCCCACGGCAACGCGAACGGTGAGATCCGCGTCACTGCATTACCGACCCGAACGAAACAGCACGTTAAGTTTCAACGGCAGCGCGAACGAGATGGCGAGATCCGCGTCACTGCACTACCGACCGATCAGGCGACCAGTACTCGACGACACTACCGAATAAGATTCAAAACAAACAGCAATTTTTATGAAAAAAAATATGTTATAGTGCTTACGAATGATAAGTGATGCCGTGGGTTTTATTTTCAGTTCTTGAGCAATTTGAGCACTTTTTAAAAACACACTTAGGCATTGTTTTATCATATAAACACAAAATATTAGCAATATTTCTTTTTGGCGTTCACATGAACGTCGTTTGCATGTCAAGTTGTGACTAAAGCGATTAGGGTCGTGGACCACAATTGGTGCGGATCACTTTTGTGAGACTAGTGCCGTATCTACCCTTTTTGTTTTAATCTAAGGTTGTCTCATGTCGAATTGAATTAAATAAATGTTTATTTCTTAAAGGATTTGGTCTAAGGAACCTAAATATATCGATTTCACTTCATAAAAGCAGAAGATTGCTGTAGAAATTTAATTTAAAAAAATATTTTTACTCTATATTTTTAAACACTAAAAACGCCGTTCGCCGCATCCGCCATGACTGTGACGTCTCTTGTAGTAAACAACTAAATGTCATTCGCGTGTTACTGTGGGTGGCTTCTTTCGTCTGACTAAATTTATCTTAAGACACTTTTAACTTGAGAAATGTTTCCGTTTACTGTTTTTTTTTTGACAAAACTAATTATGGATGCCGGCTTTGTGAAAGCAGAAAGCACAAATCTGCCAAGAATTGATGCATTGATATTTGGTGAATTTTTTGCACTAAACTCAGATTTCTGCTCTGCGGATCAGAGAAACGACAAGGCATCTATGTAAGTACAGTGCATTTAGTATTACAATGTAGTAATAAACATAAAACTGATACAACATAATATGAATAAGTGTATTAAAGTTGCGTAGGTTAATTTCTTTCGGCACTTTAATCCACAATATTCCAGGAGTCTTCAAGGATGTGTTTTTATATTTTCGTACATTACAATAATGACAATTACTTTATTTTTCGTGGTATTTATTAGAAATCATGTTTTTTTTCATTATAAACTCAGGTAAGTTATTTGTGCTTACGAGTTTTTGTTTACTACAGTTGACGTCATAGCATAGATAATCTATAGACTAAAATGGCCGACAGCGTCTTTGTATGTCCATGAAACGTCTATTTTAAAATTAAAGATTTGTAGCTTTCTAGATCTCAAAAAAATACAATACTTTTTTTTTCGGTCTAATAGAAAATTTATCAACCATTTAAAACCTTTTTCCAAAAAGGGTCAACTAGTCTATTGAAGTGGGAACGACCGTTCTTCTTCTTGCTCGTTTCACTCTAGTCAGAGTGAGACATCTGGATGGGGGGCAGATGTAGCTCGCCTTACGATTTCTCGCCACCTAGCTCTATTCATGGTCTGCATCCTGCATTCATGAATAGGGCCTCTAATTGCTGATTTAATTTGGTCAGTCTATCTCTTAGGTGGCCACGTGATAAGGTGCCTTCCAATATTCCTCGTATCACAATTAGGAATTGCAATCCCGCAAAACAGGATCCCGCATTCCCGCGGCATACCGCAGCTTTTATTTATCAGCTGGATCCCGCCCTTTCAAAGCGCGGATCCGCGGATCCCGCAAATTAACACTTAACCGCTAAAGCGTAGCAGTCTTGGGGTCGACACCGAATGATCGGTGGTTCGTTCGTTCCTGAGCTCGGTTATGTTTTTTACTGTTTTTTTTTTTCATTTATTAAGCTACTTTTTATTTTCTTCAAAATTCTCGCGGCATCCCGTAGCTATTATTAATCAGCTGGATCCCGCACCTTCAAAGTGCGGATCCGCGGATCCCGTACATTAACACTATAGCACTAAAGCGTAGCCGTCTTGGAGTGATCAAATGATCGGTGGTTCGTTCGTTCCTGAGCTCTGTTATGTTTTTTACTGTTTTTTTTTCTTTTATTATTTATTTTCAAAACAATTGGATATAGATTATTTAATTTTGCCCAGTATTTTACAGTTCCTAGTCATGAAGGAATTTTACGTGTTCACATTTTTGTAGGTTTTAATGTTTTTTTTTGTTATTTCTGATATTATTTCTTTTTTTGTAATCTGTTTAAAAGCTTGTATTTCCTGTCGCGTATTTGTGTCAACATATTTTTTTTTATTATTTCAGTTAAATTTTTCACATATATTATTCTACAATGCAAAAGCATCATTAATTTCTGTTTTCATTTTGATTTCCAGGCAACCATGAAAAGAGTTTTTTTTATAATTTTGCCCGGAGGTGCTTCACGTACGCTTTTGTACGATATCATGCAAAAGTTAAAATTTAATTTTGTTTATGCAGGACTTGCCATTATGTTTGCGGCAGTATTAAATTGTAGCTTAAACAAGTATGTTCCTGGAAGGAAATTAATAAAATAATTAAAAACGTCTGCAGCAACTTATCAAAGGCAGCCTTTTTCTGATATTTAATTAAAACGTCTCTTTCAACGTTATTTTTTTTAAATTCTTTTAGGTAAGTATTTAGTGTAAAATTTATTAACTTTTTCATTATTTCTGATGTTTTGAATTCCTTAGAGCAGGGATGGGCGCACTGTTTGCATAGCGTGCCAATATTTACTACCAAAATCTATGATAGGCCAGATTTTTTTCAATTGTAAAATAGCAGTTACTTCATATTTCTATGATTTTGTCCCATTCGGTGTCGAGACCCTTGGTCCGTGGAGTCCTAGCGCTATAAGGCTTTTTAAAGAAATAGCAAAAAGATTATTCGACATCACAGGAGACCGAAGAGCTGGCAGCTACCTCGGACAAAGAATTAGTCTAGCTATCCAAAGGGGGAACGCTGCCAGTATCTTCGGAACCTTGCCTAAAGGGACTCCAACAATATTAAAATGATGTACTTTAGTTATTATATTTTATTTTTTAATGTTTATAGTTTTAGGTTCATTGTTATAGTATTAGATAATAGTATATTTAATAAATATTGATAAATAGATGAAAAAATTATAAAGTGTTCAAGCAATATTATAAATATTTTAGAGATCAAAATACCATTTTAAGTTTACTGCGAAGTAAGTACCAGGTTTACCAAGTACCAGCACATGTGCCAAAATGGTACTTTTCTTGGTCTTGAAAGAAAATTCTCGTGTTTTGATCGGTGAAGTCATGGATAGTTTATAGATAAATTTTTGTATTGTAGTCGCGGTCCGGATTCCGGTAGTTTGCCCATCCTTGCTTTTGCAGGCTCCTTGGTCGAAAGACTGTCTCGCGCATAAATTGCCTTTATACCAGTTCAGAAGGTATTTTATTAAGGTCTACTTGCAGCAATTTTGCTAAACCTCGATGTGAAATTGGTTTCAAAACGCTCAGTGTTTGTGCGAATTAGCACGCGAAAGTTTTAGTTTAGTGGCCTGTCAGGGTACAGTGTTACCTGGAGTTGTCTGCGTAGTTTCCGATAGCTCTCCTTTATACCCATCGGAAGCTGCTGAGGGCCAGCCGGTCCCCAGGACAGCAGCTCCATACCGCCCCAGAAGAAACCAAGTAAAATTTATAGCCTAATTTTCCTATATTATTTCGATGATTATAACTTTTAACCCTTTCTTTCTAGGAAATGCCTTACGCATCCATGAGCCACCGGGGGAGCGAGAAGAAGGTATGTGGGACTCCTCCCTGCTCACTTCAGCCAAACCTTGGACCTGATGAAATGGGCAGGGCCTTACCTAATGCCCTGAACAGAGTCATTAAAAACCAGACAATACTCCTGCACCGGTCAATCGACACGCATTTTGAGGACCACAGTCCTCCTAATGCGCGTCGGGCATGCATGTGATGTTGCGGCACTCTGTTACATTAAGCAGAACCACGGATCACTGAGGAGCTCGATGGTGCAGGTGGCTAGCGCGTTCGGCTGCGATCGTTGAAGTTAAGCAACTTTCGCAGTGGTCGGTCATTGGATGGGTGACCAAAAATTTACTATCTTGAGCTCCTCCGTGCTTCGGAAGGCACGTTAAGCCGTTGGTCCCGGCTGCATTTGCAGTCGTTAGCACCCACCAATCCGCACTGGGCCCGCGTGGTGGGTCATGGCCCAATCTCCCTATTCCATCCATAGGGAAGGCCTGTGCCCCAGCAGTGGGGACATTAATAGGCTGATGATGATGATGATGATGACGGATCACTAAGCCAACGGGGAATCAAGCGGTCTCTCCCTTTTAGGAAGGAGGCAAAGCTTCCCTCGTTTCCAAATCACTGAGAACCGGCCCTCCCGGTTGAACGAGCCCATGATTAAGACGAAGTCTCGACCATGTGTGTCAGTGCCAGCGGGAGGACACGTCCCAGTATGTTGTCTTGGCGCGAAGCCTTCCTCCTGGTTTTCAGTTTGTCGAGCGCCTTCTTCATCTCCTCCCCCGTTATGGACCGACGCGCTCGGTCCAAGTCCGCTACCTCTCGAGGGGCTATCAGTGGCTGTATCATCGGCACTGACTCCAGAGTAACTTTGAACCCTGCATTTTTTTGTTGAAAGCTGCGCATCGCAGTCCATGTGCTTTAAACACTGGTATTTCACCAGACCCGAAGATAGCTGGTGCAGTAACTATGAACTGCCACACCAATGCTATACATAAATGCTTCTTGGTATGAGGAGCTCGATGGCGCAAGTGGTTAGCGAGTTAGGCTGCGATCGTTGAACTTAAGCAACTTTCGCGGTGGTCGGTCATTGGATGGGTGATCAAAAATTACTATTTCGAGCTCCTCCGTGCTTCGGAAGGCACGTTAAGCCGTTGGTCCCGGCTGCATCTGCAGTTGTTAGCACCCACCAATCCGCACCGGGCCCGCGTGGTAGGTCATGGCCCAATCTCCCTATTCCATCCATAGGAAAGGCCTGTGCCCCAGCAGTGGGGACATTAATAGGCTGATGATGATGATGATGCTGAAGAAGAAGGTAACACGTGACCAGGAAAAGTTTTCCACTTGAAATGAGACACCAAATTTCTTTGTTCATTTAAGAAATAAAATGAAACAAGTCACAAATGATTTCAATCTCATGATCCATGTCGTTAGTAAAATGGAAACACTTAACTATTTAGTTTAGTTAGTAGATTGCTTCACAATGAGTAGTATATTAGCACTATTAAGCGTCTAAGCAATTAATTCGTCCTTGTCATATCCATTATGTTGAAAGGGTTATATTATATCATCACCGCTCCCCCAACTGCCGGGGCCACCAAGCTTCTATTACAATTTGGGGACGCAAACGATTTTATTGTTTTCAGGGTGTCATTGTACGGAGGAGCTCGATGGCGCAAGTGGTTAGCGCGTTCGGCTGCGGTCGTTGAAGTTAAGCAACTTTCGCAGTGGTCGTTCATTGGATGGGTGACCAAAAATTTACTATCTCGAGCTCCTGCTTCAGAAGGCACATTAAGCCGTTGGTCCCGGCTGCATCTGCAGTCGTTAGCACCCACCAATCCGCACTGGGCTCGCGTGGTGGGTCATGGCCCAATCTCCCTATTCCATCCATAGGGAAAGCCTGTGCCCCAGCAGTGGGGACATTAATAGGCTGATGATGATGATGATGATTGTATAGACTCTGAACCCACCAAGTTACAAAACACAGCTGTCTTCTAAGATTTGTCGCTATGGCCTATATCTTGAATTGGAGCGCCCGTCTGAGGAGATAACCTCCAACTTACAGAAGATCACCATACAATAACACCATTTATTGGTGGTGTTGTGTTTCTGTCTGTAAGTAAGGTTCCAGGGCTCCACGGGGTCCCCTGCTAGGCCGGGAGGCTGCTAGGTGCGGAGACGCGGAAGAATCCCTAAACGGGAATCCCGCGGCTTCCCGCTGAGCAGCTTAGAAGGTATTCGCAGGACCTTTTTATCGGATATTATGCCGTAAAGCGCCCGTAAGAGTTGCGGGGTCCTCAGTGGGCAGCCACTGGGGGGTTCGTAAGACTTGCGGGAGCCAGGTGTGATGTCCGTTCGGCGGTGTGCCTCTTAAAGGCGCCGTCGTCTGTAAAAAGATTTTTCACTTGCGTAATAAAAAAAAGGGCTACATGGGATAGCAGATTGGGTTAGGGTTGACTAGTTGGCTGCGAAAGATTTTTTTGGATCGCAAGCGTCTAAATTAAGGCTATGTATTTTGTTTAACAACCTTTTGACATAAAAAACAGAATCATGGTCAAACGCAACTGGTGTGATACAACTTTCATAGAGTTCATTTCGTAAAAGGACAATGGGCAAAACGCACCCAGCTCCGCCAACAATGTAATTAGTATGAATGAATAGATCTACGAAAAACCAGCCTTTTTTATTATGACACCGTTAAAAAAATAACCTGGTAGTCAAAAGATATGACAAATGGGCATATTAAATATGCCCATGTAAAGTGAATTCACTTAAATTTTAAGTAGCTAAATAAATTCACTTTATAGTGCCTTCATTTTATATTATTAGTAACCGTAATAATATGCCATATCGTACTATACAACCAGATATATGACAAAGCCTGCCGACCATCCTGCGCTTGCACTTACTGAACCACCTCAAAACGGTTTACGGGGGTTGGAGGACTTGCAGTTGCAATTACTCCACTCGTCTCACTTCGTTGTGATTGTGCCCTCCCTGTCACTTGATTAATTTTTATCTAACACGCTTTGTACATTGGAACACGATTATCGGTTTTGTCAAAAAGTATGGATGAACTGGAATCACGTTTTCTTCGAAGAATGGACAAGTTTGTGTGATTTGTGGTCGCGCCGTTTAACATAGAAGACAATTTACTATTACGAACAGACTGTTTGAAAAAACCCCAACCCATGCGGGGATTTTCGGATTTACACTAACGCGGCAGAATAACACAAGATGGCGCCCATGCACCTTGTGGAGTACTCTCATAATACCTGAGGACTCTATGTAGGGTCGAACTGACTAAATTAATTCCCTTATTTTATTAATGTTCGTTCGTTATAGGTATGTATTAACTTGTACTTATTTAACTAAAAATAACTGAAGACCCCCGGGATGGAATTTGATGCGCTTTGTCACATATGATCATGACTATAATACCTTTCAAACAAATGTAGTTTAAGCCATGGAGGACGTGGGTGCAGCGTCCATACATTTTTGCCCAATAATCTTTTGAATTAATTAATTTACTACAAATGGAAAAAACGGAACCCTTATAGGATCACTTTGTTGTCCGTCCGTCCGTCCGTCTGTCAAGACCATTTTGCTCAGAAACGCGTAGAGGTGTCAAACTGAAATTCATATCTAATACGTCTGTCTACTGCCCCTTGGAGCTGTGAAATAATAAAACTTGTAAGCCAAAGCAATCAAAAGATACAGCCGTTTATGTCGTAAATTTCCGCAATTTTTCGAAAGTCGCACGAGAATCAAAACCTACAGGGTACTTCCCGTGAACTTAGAATCTTGAAATTTCGTACCTAGTAACGCCTTATAGTACAGATAAAGGAAAAATTGAGAAAACTTGTAATTAAGATATATATTATATAAATCTAAAGAAAAGTTTACTAGAAAAATATCCACGCGGACCAGGCAGCGGACGGGACTCGAACCCGCACCCTTCGCTATCTTTTCTTTAGATTTAAACATGTAGCAGTTAAATGCTTAAAAAATAAATAAAATCATAACTATAATTGCTATTTCTTGAAAAAGTATTCATTTGACATTGTGGGTTAACCTACAATGCGAAGAGATGGCGCTGCCTTGCAGCTTAAGGCTAGGAAAATTTCGACGCGGCAAATAGGGCCGTGGTAGCATAATGGTCAGTGCATTCGCCCGGGTGGCGAAGGATGCGGGTTCGAGTCCCGTCCACTGCCTGGTCCGCGTGGATATTTTTCTAGTAAACTTTTCTTTAGATTTAAACATCTAGCAGTTAAATGCTTAAAAAATAAATAAAATCATATATATATAATACATATTTTTTTAACATTTTTCTTCAATAAATTTGGCATACCTAGTCTGCCTCTTTCTGAATAAGACACTTAATGTTAGTGAAAGCTTAATTTGAAAAGAAGATAGGTTTTGAAACGAAGGTCTCATTAAGAAAGTAAGGCCTACTTTCTTAATGAGACTTAGTTGCCCGTTGCGATGTGTGCCATCGACGTTTAATTACACTCATTCGAGAGTGACAATTAAAATTTCCTAATTGAATATCGGGCTCCTTACACGGTACTTGACGACAAAGACGATCTTAACAATTTAAACTTAATTATTTTTTTTAACCTTGACCGACTGGAATATTTTCTAGTAATATTTTTATAATTTCTATTATTTTAAAGCATGTAACTGCTTGATGTTTAAATCTAAAGAAAATATAACTAGAAAAAATTCCACGCGGACCAGGCAGCAGACGGGACTCGAACCCGCACCCTTCGCAATCCGGGCGAATGCACTGACCAATTATGCTACCGCGGCCCTGATGGCCACGTCGAAATTTTCCTAGCCTTAAGCTGCAAGGCAGCGGCATCTCTTCGCATTGTAGGTAACCCACAATATTTTCCCACGATATTTCTTTTAAAACCTCTCTCATAAACTTCAAACACACGTCGCTGGAAAGGATATAGGCAAGTATATTTTTTTTAAGAGCTAGGTATTATTTATTCTTTATTGCATGCCACATATAGTACAAAAAACAACATTATCATAAGTTGTACAAACATGTGACACCCTGCAAGGGCGTTGCAATTTTACTTAAATTATTATTTTAATAAACAATCATATATATTAGCAGCGAAGAGATGGCGCTGCCTTGCAGCTTAAGAATGGCTAGAAGAATTTCGACGCGGTCCGTGAGGGCCGCGGTAGCATAATTGGTCATTGCATTCGCCCGGATTGCGAAGGGTGCAGGTTCGAGTCCCGTCTGCTGCCTGGTCCGCGTGGAATTTTTTCTAGTAATATTTTCTTTGGAGTTCAACTTGAGTTTGTCGAAAAATTGTTTTATGATGAGGGGGTCGCAGACACCCCTTGACCTCACCTCACATACACCGAGAAACGTAAAAGAAACGTGACATAACGTAACACACAACGTGACCCGT
This sequence comes from Chilo suppressalis, assembly GCA_902850365.2. Classification (NCBI taxonomy): domain Eukaryota; kingdom Metazoa; phylum Arthropoda; class Insecta; order Lepidoptera; family Crambidae; genus Chilo; species Chilo suppressalis. The sequence goes on along the minus strand of OU963899.1, from coordinate 1,314,300 downwards.
GAATTCAATGGCGCAAGTGGTTAGAGCGTACGGCCGCGATCGTTGAAGTTAAGCAACTTTCGCAGTGGTCGGTCATCCATAATCATAATCAAAATCATTTATTGAGTTCAGGCTGTTACAAGCACATATGAATGTCTAGAAGCTACGCCATCGGTTCGTAAATCTACGGCGTGAGACCTTGTACTGAGAAGAACCGGCAAGAAACTCAGCAAGGGCTGATTTTTTTCTCTCCCTGTTTTATCATTTACAGAGTCGTCAAGTTGAAAAATGACTTCAGAGATGATTCACAAAGTCACCTTACATTACATAATGTGAAATCATACATTAATTGTTCACCTGCATTTTGATTGCTGTGTCACACAGTATAAACACAAATAGAGTTATTTATAATAGGTGTAAATTTTATCTTAAATATCAAAGTAGTTAGGGCAGACCCATCTCCGCTGGCAGCACCCGTTCACGAGCATGACGCATGAACCAGCCGTCGCTTCGCTCAACCATATTTTAGGGAACGTAATGACCCATCTCACACGACACCATCGAAGAGACTTTGACCCAATTTATTATCACAAGCTCTTCTGTGCTTCGGAAGGCACGGTAAACCGTTGGCCCCGGCTGCATCTGCAATAGTTAGTACCCACTAATCCGCGCTATGCCCGCGTGGTGGGCCATGGCCCAATCTTCCTATTTTATCTATAGCGAAGGCCTGTGCAGTGTTGCCAGGTCTACAGATTTTACAGGAGATCTCCTGTTTTTCTGAAATTTCTCCTGTTCTACTGTTTTTGTACATGAATCTCCTGTTTTCATTTGAATACGATTCTGTTTTAAATTGCATGTTGAGTTGTATTTTCCGCCATTAATAATGTAGATAACCTTTATAATTATAAAATATTAATAATTCTAAAATGTTATTGTCTACAAAAAAACTAGCTTTTAGGGGCGTTAGAAGCCACAGACACACTGTCGTTTGTGGTGTTTATCTTGATTAGATTTGCCAATTCTAGGGTGGGAGGGTGGAAGGGGGGGGGGGGTGCAAATCGCAAAAAGTACGCCTCTGCATCTAATCTACTGTTTTCTTGTAGCTCTTTCCCTACATCAACAGTTTTTTTCTATAATACCACCCGATTTTTAAAAATCGGACCTGGCGACACTGGGCCTGTGCCCCAGCAGTGGGGACATTAATAGGCTGATGATGATGATGACCTGTGACATGACATCACATTTTTTCGTGCGTGCAGCCGGTGTTTATCAATTTTCAAGATGTTATCACGTCATAAGGCAACTTATAGTCTATTCACTTTGGCCTGAGACAAAATGTAAAGAAAGAATCTGAGGTTCTAAAACTTTTTTAATGTCAGAAAGTACCTACTAGTCAATGATCAGGTCCAGCTTCACCACTCATTAATATAGCCACGAAAACGTCAATTCAACAAGAAAACAATCACAGACAACTTTAAATATAACAGTAAAAATATAACAAAAATGAAACAAGGAAATAACAAGAATTTAACAATTATGATAGAATATGCACTCTCGCGTCAACAGGTTGATCGGGAGAATAAAGATAGCTGTCGTAAAAAACCAACCGATTATAAAACACAATATTTCAACGTAAAATACTTATATCATGTTTACTCTTAAATTTTGTCGTATTATAATATGTCTTAGTTTGCGAATGTTTGTGTTTTTAGGTCTTTTTCCATGTCAACTGAAGTTGTTAAAATACTTTTATCAGCAATATACGAATTTATGGTGTGTATGTATGTACGTTAAATATATATAAAATATTTTATTTTCTTATTCAAATGTATGTATGCTTTTAAAAAAAATAACTTAATGTTTCACTGCATTTCCTATGTAAATAGTATTTAATCTTTACTTTTGTCAAAAGTGACCTGAAAAAGTATCGTTTTTATGGTTTGTTTACATTTTGTCTCACGCCAATGTGAATAGACTATAGTTTCTTTAGCTAGTTAAATAAATAGTTACTACCGTTACTAAGTAAACGAGCTATTTATATATGTATCTTCTTATATAGTTACAACAAAAGCTCTTAAAACGGTCTTCCTCCCGTCCCCCGTCCTTCTAATCATAAATCAATATGGGGAAACTACCCAATCATTGGCACTCTTCCTATTTTTGGCACTTTTGAGTTTAGTTCGAAAAAAACAGGAAACAATAGATTGTAGGAATAATGCTGCCAATTTTTAAATTTCGAAACCATACTAGGTTTTTCTTTTTAATATGTAACGACCTTGAATAATATATTGTCTCCTTGTTTTTCTGAATTAAACTCAAAAGTGTCAGTCATAGGACCAGTGCCAATGATTGGGTGGTTTCCCCTATCTTTATTCAAATTGGATGTATAGTACTAACTCTACCCCGTCACTGAAAATTTTTGTACAAAAATTGTTAAGAAGAAATAAAGATTCATTATTATTATTATTGAAGTGAAACTTCTTTATCGGCGTTGGAAAAAAATTTACCGTCACATTTTTCGGTTACGCGTCACATTTTTCCGTTACGCGCCATCTTTTTTTATATTAATAGTTGATAGCTGAATGATCACACTGTTGCCGGCGAGAACTCTCTCTACTCGTTTGTAGCTGAGTGACAATAGTTATTAAAGATAAGACTCGCTCAGCCAAACTCGCTCAGCGATACTCGCTCAGCGGTACTCGCTCAGCGATACTCGCTCAGCAATACTCGCTCAGCGATTCCCGCTCAGCGATTCTCGCTCAGCGATACTCGCTCAGCGATACTAGCTCAGCGATACTCGCTCAGCTATACTCGCTCGGTTAAGCTGGCTTGGCTGTCAAAAGCCGTGCGCGTGCATTTTAACTCAGGACTGCCAATTCGTTTCTAGTTTCTACTCGCTTATCGTTCATCGTCGGAGGTGGAACATGTGCCTTAGATTACTGAGCCGTGTAATCATAACAGTTTCATAGGCAGTAATTTGTATTCATGTCTATGATAATAAAATCCTTTTGTTTAAACTTTATCTAATTTAACTTTATTTAACCAATTTCTGGAAAGTTGCATGTAGATAATTTTTCGAAAAATAAGGCCATAAAGAAGTTTCACTTCTTACGTGTGTACACGCACACATTTTTTTATATTACTCTTTTGAATCGGCCATTTTGTTTTTCCATGCGGAGAAAAACGAGCAAAAAAAAATTCCACAACATCAAAAGTATAATGTAACAACATTTACAAATCATGATATTGTTACAGCGTCAATACAATCATGATTTATTTAATATCTTTAAACCTAATATAGAAAAATGTTGGAATGAATGGAACAGTTCAAACCCAAGCATTTTTGTCTGTAATAGGTATAATTAGACACTTTGTAATAAGCTTTTTCAATGTGCTCTTTTTTACTATCTTTGAATTTATTTATTATTAACTCTTGGATATTGCTTGGGACTTTATTGTGTAAGCGAAGCCAATCTACATAAAACTATATTTACCATCGCAACATAGTGCCACACAACACAACATAGTTTCAGCGCCACTCAGAGCCTTCCTACTATCAATCATCATAAAGTGGGAGAGTCTGGATGGTGCATACTATGTTCCGAGACTGCTTCATAAAAGAACTGGCAATTCATGTTTGAGAATTACCTTCTTACATTGCAGAGAGGCAAGTACTTTTAGTTCGCATACGACATACGTATTTTGTAACATTGTATTTGCTGTCGCTGATCCGCAACTTACATTTTAAATGGCATGTACTTTGTGACAATGCTTGTCTAATAAAAGATGAGTAAAACCTTGAGAAGAAATTTCTTTATGTTTTTTTAAGCATTTAACTGCTAGATGTTTCAATCTAAAGAAAAGTTTTACTAGAAAAAAAATCCACGCGAACCAAGCAGCAGACGGGACTCGAACCCGCACCTTTCGCAATCCGGGCGAATGCCGCGGCCCTGATGGCCTCGTCGAAATTTTCCTAGCCTTAAGCTGCAAGGCAGCGCCGTCTCTTCGCATTGTAGGTAACCCACAATGTCAAATTAATACTTTTTCAAGTATTAAACATTTGAAAGAAGAAATAGCAATTATACTTATGTTTTTATTTTTTTTAAGCATTTAACTGCTATTTGTTTAAATCTAAAGAAAAGTTTTACTAGAAAAAAATCCACGCGGACCAGGCAACGGACGGGACTCAAACCCGCACGCTTCGCAATCCGGACGAATGCACTGACCAATTATGCTACCGCGGCCCTGAAGGCCGCGTCGAATTTTACCAAGCCTTAAGCTGCAAGGCAGCGCCATCTCTTCGCATTGTAGGTAACCCACAATATTTTCCCACGATATTTCTTTTAAAACCTCTCCCATAAACTTCAAACACACGTCGCTGGAAAGGATACGGGCAAGTAAATTTTTGTTTTAAAGCTAGGTAGACAAATTACTCTACCCCACCAAGTGGTGATGTAAAGTGGTGATAAAGTCCGAACGCGAAGATAACTGGTACAGCAATTATAACTGCTACACCGGCCATACTCACCTTACCTGCAAAAATGTTTCTTCACGCCTCTCTTAAAGAAACCCAGATTGTAGGAAGTAGGAAACACGTGCGCCGGCAAAGAATTCCACTTACGAATAGTACGACAAAGAAATGAGTCACCAAATTTCTTTGTTCGTGTAGGAATAGTGGCCACATTAAGTCGGTGGCGACGTAGGCCAGCCAATATTTAGGAAGTTGTCCCACCGCCAGCGAGAAAGCGAGTAACTATCGACTATTTTATCGCTAAAGAAACGTACAATAGATACACATTCCGTATAAGCATTCAAGTCGACTCTTCACACTGCCGGCGAAAACGCTCTTTACTAATTTGTCCCTGAGCGACAAGAGCCATCAAAGATAATACTCGCTCAGCGATACTGCCGCAGCGATGCTCGCTTTTCTCAAAATGCTAGCGCATGCATTTTTGCACCCATCGTACTCGCTATCTCGTTTGTAGTCTAGCGATAAAACTATCGGAACTACACAATCAACTCCCGCTGCTCACCAACTCGTTTGAAGTTTCTCTCTACTCGCTTCTCGTTCATCGTCAACGATGGGATAAGTGCCTTACAGGAATAGTGCCTACTGCCACTAGATTTTATAAATTGCGGCACGTAACTCTAGCGCTGGCTGTTATTGCGTAGAAGTAAAAATTAAGATGTCTTAGGGGGAAACGAGGTGCGCGGGCGGGCGTGCGTTGCGCCGATTGGCTCTCCAGTCGTACCCATACGCAGCTATCCCCTCCGCGTTTTGTTCAGCGCTAGAGTTACGTACCGCGACTTGTAGATATAGTTTTTACCCGACTGTACACGCAAGCAGCGCAAACCGCGACGCGCAGAGGCTATTACGTTTGACAATCTATAAATATATGTATGTTCCTTTGGGGCACATTATACACCAAACGTGTCAACCGATTTTGATGATTCATACTTCAATCGATTCGTCTTAATCATGGGAGTGCTACTAAAGACATGATATCAATTTTGATATGGAGACAATTAGGCGCCATTTTATAAGAAGAGAGAAAGACCATTATTAACTTTAAACGTTAAGCAGCCTATATAAAATACTAATCTATGTCGTTAATGTCGTAGGTTAACGAAAGCAATAAGCACCGTCTGTTGTTTTGGATACTGGTAGCAACAGCCTTAGATCACTTAATTATGTAATTATACTATCACCAAACCTGTAATTTAGATACCCATGTAACGACTAGGCCTAAGTTGACCTATCTAGTGTGCTAAATGACAAACAACGTCATAAACAGATGTATATTACACCTGGTAATCGATCTATAACAAGTGTGGCGGCGACATCTATATGCCCCACATATAGACAACGGATGGAGGTAATCATTACTCACCATCCTCAAGAGATGGCGTTACCTGAACTGCGATCAATAATAGTATGGAAGCCTACATCGCGCAAATGAAATTCGGAAGCTAACTCTTCATATATACGATACCCGACCAACATCAGTCGGGCCGCGGCCCCCGAGCTAACATCGCCCAGCTCGGAGGAAGATCTTCCCCTTTGGCCTTCCTACACAAGTATTTCTTTGAGAATCAATAAAGTGTGTACGCACTTTGCAGTTTTAATTTATATTCTTGTGTAATCATTATATATAATGTGTATGTAAAAATTTATAGTCATCAAATTCCTAGTATCTAATATTTTAAGCAAAAATCTGCTAGATTTATAAATCGAACGGGAAAAAGAATACAAAATAAATTCCTCCTGAAACCTTGACCGAGCTGTTTCTTTTTTTCATTGAATTTCACATTACTATAAATAAAAACAGTACATTACAACAGTGCTACAAAAACCTGTGTAGGTTTTACCGAGCACTGGGATTCGTCATCTTTTAGATCATCTCTTATCTATTAGACAAGTCCGTCCGCCAAAGTCACCCAAAGGGCAATGGAGAGGGCTATGCTCGGAGTTTCTCTGCGTGATCGAATTAGAAATGAGGAGATACGCAAGAGAACTAAAGTCACCGACATAGCCCACAGAATTGCAAACCTTAAGTGGCAATGGGCAGGGCACATTGCTCGCAGGACCGATGGCCGTTGGGGCGGAAAGGTCCTCGAGTGGCGATCGCGTACCGGGAAACGCAGTGTTGGCAGGCCCCCACAAGGTGGGCCGACGATCTGGTAAAGGTCGCGGGAAGCCGCTGGATGCGGGCAGCATGGGACCGATCGTTGTGGAAATCCATGGGGGAGGCCTATGTCCAACAGTGGACGTCTTTCGGCTGAAATGATGATGATGATGATGAAGTCCGTCCGTCCGTCTGTGGCGCTGTTTCAGCGGCCAAACCGTAAGAGATAGATAAAGAGAATATTTAATAAAACTAGTTTTTACGGGTTAATGCACAAAAACTTTATTTATTTATTGACGTTTCGAATATTTAAGTTATAAGTTAAGAATAGTCTGATAAGACTACAAACCGGATTTGAGTAACGTAGCATTTCCGGTTTTCGAGAAATCACCAACCAAACCACACAAAATCTCCGAAGTTCTCAATTAATTAAATACATTTTTTTTTATCAGGTTTTGGTGAACATTTGGTTCACTGGTTTGCTAGTATTCCATAATAATCTTGCTTTGCATTTGCATCTACCCTCTTTCTAAGAGATGTCGGTGGTCGTCCCTCACCAAGTAATGAGTTTGTTAACACGGTCGGGTTTCCCATCAGACTTTTACTAAATATGGATTTTGGACTGGAGACCGAGAAATAAAACCTTATACTTTTTCCCTATTATCCGCAAATTTTATTAAATTTTCTTCCTAAGTAGCGTGGCTATTCCTGGGTACTTTCATCCCTACTTATTAAGGTAACCACGGAAGACCAGGGTCGAATAGTCTAGTCTAATGTCACATGCTGAGTGGACTGCTTTTTTAGTGACGCAAATGTTTAGACCTAAACCTTTGTATTTATATATAAGGTACTAGCGGCCCGCCCTCGCTTCGCTTCGGTGTAGAGCTGAAGTGTTTGTTCTCAGACTTGTATTATACAAAATGACATTCATCTATGATTCTTCTTATACCTGCATGTAAAGTCTCAGCCCGGTCGGTTTAAAATTGACAAAGTTTCATACAAAGTTTCATTCCCTATTTTATCCCCTTGGGGGTAGAATTGATCAAAATCCTTTCTTAGCGGATGCCTACGTCATAACATCTATCTGCTTGCCAAATTTCAGCCCGATCCGTCCAGTGGTTTGGGCTGTGCGTTGATAGATCACTATGTCAGTCAGTCACCTTTGAGTTTTATATGTATAGATATTGTTTTCTCTCTGAATAAAACATTTTCTTTATTTATTTCACTAAACTGAATTAATCTGCTACAAAATTCATAGTCGCTATTATCGAATTATCAGAATTCTTCGATGTGACTTGAAGCTTCAAAATTTGCGGTTTCAGCGAGAGGGGTTTTAACAAGCGTGGCGACAATTTTGCAGACGAGCAAAATTATAGAAGACCTGTAATTTATATCACAATTAAGTGTAAATCTTACAGGATTAAGCAAATTCTTAACCTAAATCAAGAGAAAAAATAATGTATACTTATAAATCTACTTAATATTTTTTGTATTGGACAGAAATGTCCAAATGAATCAAATTATGATACATGGATATTTTTATACGGACACTAGCAAGTTTTTGAGTTAAATATGAGCAAGAATTATAGTAGCCATTTTGCAAGCTTATTTATAGGCTTATTTCTAAAAGATTGAGTAAAAAAGCGATGTACATTACAGAATGAAAAATCTCGTTGTATATGCGTACACATGGCGGGAGTAGACAGAAGTAACAAATAATAAAGATGTAACTATCGGATCAGCTGTCATCATCATCAGCCTATCAATGTCCCCACTGCTGGGGCACAGGCCTTCCATATGGATGGAAAATGGAGATTGGGCCATGACCCACCACGCCAGCCCAGTGCGGATTAGTGGGTGCTAACGACTGCAGATGCAGCCGGGACCAACGGCTTAACGTGCCTTCCGAAGCACGGAGGAACTCGAGATAGAAAATTTTTGGTCACCCATTCAATGACCGACCACTGCGAAGTTGCTTAAATTCAACGATCGCAGCCGAACGCGCTAACTACCTGCGCCATCGAGCTCCTCGCAGATGACGCAAATGTTTAGACCTAAATAATTGTATTAATGTATAAGGTATATTGTTTCATATATTAATTTGTGTCTCTAAATAAAACATTTTCTTTATTTATTTCACTAAACTGAATTAATCTGCTACAAAATTTATAGTCGCTATTATCGAATTATCAGAATTCTTCGATGTGACTTGAAGCTTCAAAATTTGCGGTTTCAGCGAGAGGGGTTTTAACAAGCGTGGCGACAATTTTGCAGACGAGCAAAATTATAGAAGACCTGTAATTTATATCACAATTAAGTGTAAATCTTACAGGATTAAGCAAATTCTTAACCTAAATCAAGAGAAAAAATAATAGATACTTATAAATCTACATAATATTTTTTGTATTGGACAGAAATGTCCAATGAATGACATTATGATACATGGATATTTTGTATACGGATACTAGCAAGTTTTTGAATTAAATATGAGCAAGAACTAGTAGCCGTTTTGCAAGCTTATTTATAGGCTTATTTCTGAAATATTAAGTAAAAAAGCGATGTACATTACAGAATGAAAAATCTCGTTGTATATGCGTACACATGGCGGGAGTAGACAGAAGTAACAAATAATAAAGATGTAACTATCGGATCAGCTCTCATCATCATCAGCCTATTAATGTCCCCATTGCTGGGGCACAGGCCTTCCCTATGGATGGAATAGGGAGATTGGGCCATGACCCACCACGCGGCCCAGTGCGGATTGGTGGGTGCTAACGACTGCAAATGCAGCCGGGAGCAACGGCTTAACGTGCCTTCCGAAGCACGGAGGAGCTCGAGATAGTAATTTTTGGTCACCCATCCAATGACCGACCACTGCGAAAGTTGCTTAGGTTCAACGATCGCAGCCGAACGCGCTAACCACTTGCGCCATCGAGCGCCTCTCTCTCTTTCGGATCAGCTCTACGATAATGTTATAATAATGGCGCCATTCATTTCTTACGTAAGACTATTTTCGCTAGTTTTTACCCCCTCCCCCCTTTTATAAGAAAAAATAAGCATGCGCCAACCACGTCGTGATTAATATTTATTACGTAACAATCTAAAGGAAATGAATAAATGTTTGTTTTTGTTTTTTATTTTTTGTTCAAAAGCAATATTTTTATGCAAAAGGCGCAGTGCGGATGGCGTAGGTCCGTTGCCATGGGTGCGCGGCCATTCGGAGACGGGTTCCGCAACCACACCCGCCTTCTCGGCACCGGGGGACCGCCGTCCTTATTTTTTTTTGTGCGGCGCCTTTAAGAGGCACACCGCCGAACGGACCTCACACCTGGCTCCCTCAAATTTTACGAGCCCCCATAGTGGCTGCCCCCTGAGGACTCCGTAACTCTTGCGGGTGCTTTACGGCATAATATCCGCTAAAAAACCCTGCGAATACCCTCTAAGCTGCTTAGTGCGAAACCGCGGGATTCCCGTTTAGGGATTCTTCCGCGTCTCCGCACCCAGCAGCCTCCCGGCCTAGAAGGGGCTCCACGGCTGGGGTCTCCCGAGGTATTGCGGGGACCCCGCAGACGTGCGCAGGATAGACCGCGCATGGGGGCTGAATACGCGGCCTAGTGCCCACCGTACAAGATGGGGGCTGCCGTCTCGGGATCCCTCGGTGGCCGGCACGGCACAATGCGCCGTACCGGCCAGCTAAGGATCCCAGGGGAACCGCGGTCCTCATAGTGTGTGTCGGGTGACGGTGCAGAAATATTGTCTGGTTTTTAGTGGCCCTGTTTAGTGCGTAGGTAGCGCCTTGTTCACTTTAGCGAGCCCCAAGGCTGGCTTAAGGGAACAGGGCTCCTCCCTGTCTCTCCAACCTACATACCTTCTTCTCGCTCCCCCGGTGGTTGAAGGATGCGTAATACATTTCCCAGACACAAAAAAAAGGCCCGTTGTCATGGTAATGGAAATCGTTTGCCTACATATACGCATCCGAGTGAAACTCGGCATTCGCGCATTGCCCGCGCTTTTTAAAAGTAAAATTTTAACTGCATAGTTTTGTGATCTTTCGTAAGAACTATCGAGACTTCCACTCACCGTCTTTATGAAAAAATAACACATACACGTGTACAAAGCTGCATTGTCGTCCAATATACATATGCAAAATTTAGGCTCCGACAAGTAGGTCAACTTGTCGGTTTCAGATTGAGACTAGTTTGAGTTCCAAATACTTGCAAGATTTACTTGAGATTGTAACTAAATTCATAGCAATTTGCAACTAATCAATCTAAATTCTGGCAAAACAAGTTTCCAATTAGTTCCCTTGTCTATGTATCACCAAATTGCTTGGATCCTATTTTACCATAAACACCGATCGCGCCAGTGTTAATCAAAATGACAATATTAGCATCCGGGGAACCCCCCCCCCCTCCAATTTACACCCCTCTCACTCCCTGTCAACCCTGTCACACCAGTTACAAATACGACGTAATTCAATAAGGTCCCCACTGTGTCACTCGGGCTGATTGACAGCTCGGGTCGACCGATAAGTAGCTTAAAGTTAGCATAAATTTTCAATTTCCGAATAATTAGGAATGTATAACGTCATGTTTGATGGGAAGCAGAACGTTTAAACTTACATTTCTGTCTTTTTATTGGAGTTTACTCCTTAAGAATCGATTTGCATATATAAGGGGCCCGGTATGAGAAAAATGTGAGGAGTAAAATCTATCGATGAATGACCTCGTTACGTTTTTGGTGCGCATCCTATGTCGCGCAACTTTGACAAACAAAGATGACGGATTGACATTAATAATTTTTTTTAAAATCTGAACTGAATTTAGATATTGTTTCTGATAGAGCAATGGGGACAACGAGGTATGGTTCAACCATTGATGCGGTATTTTCAAGATTCGTGAACCACGTATCTACGAACGTCTATGTGTCTTATTTTAGTTACCATAAACCACTTGTCACTGTAATTAATAATGCAGACAATGTTGATTTAATTAATATTTAAAAAAATGATAATAGTCTGATAATAATAATTACATAATTTATCAACATTCCTAATGATATATTTATGCACATCTGAAATTGACTATTGTTAATAGTTTAATGTAAAATATTTCGTCGATTAGTTATAATAAATGTATATGAAATGAATAAATATACATTTATATATGTATATTATTTTCATTAATTTGTTAATTTACCTTTTCGTACAGTATCAATCTTTTTTAAGTTAAATAAACTCTTTTTGCATCTGGTTAGACTATCGAACTTAAGGAGTAAACTCCAGTCGTGCGTCGGAGCTGACACAAACAATTTTTAATATATTGGTCTCGAAACGACATTATTCAAATTATATTACAGTAATTGAAGCAATTCACCTGTTGAAATTGTAAAATATACTGTTTTTGAAGTAAATAAAGTTAGGAAAACAACTGTAGAGCAGCCTTGGTGAGCTAACTCAGCCATTATTATCAGCCTTATAATGTCCCCCTGCTGGGGGACAGGCCTTTCCTTAATTTTATGTGTAAATATTTTTTGCAAATAATCGTAATTTTTGAGCGCCTTGTTTACCCCCTTAGAAAAGATTTTGACAATTTTCAACAAAAGAAAACAGTAGATTTTTTTTTCTTTTGTAAGTTAATGTAGAATATTTGCAAATACTATGTTCCTTTTTTTGTACTGATCGTTCTACCGCAGCGAGTTTACGGAAAAAACGATAATATGCACAACTTCAAACGCTTCAATCTCTAAATAATGTTCAATAAATTAGATCAAATTAATTACTACTACATCAGAAATATGTTTTGTTGTAACATAATGTATTAGAATTAAACTATCCATCTCATTAATTATCAAAAGAAAAACATCTAACCTCCGTGAGTTTTTCCAAAAAATAATGCAGGTTTACCATTATTTTGATATTGAAATAAATAGAATTACCTACTATAAAAAATCTTTCATAAAACTAATCTACCATCATTGAACTACTGAAATATGCATATATTTTTATAATAACTTCATTAATAATTATTTAGGACTCGAAACATCACCCGTAAATTGTAATATATTATAGTTCAAATCTACCTACGCGCCGATCAGTACGGCAGCGGCGCAATTTTGTAAAAGGGCTCTTAAATTCGATGGAACTAGCAAACCAGTGAACCAAATGTTCACCAAAACCTGATTAAAAAAAAATGTATTTAATTAATTGAGAACTTCGGAGATTTTGTGTGGTTTCGTTTGAAATTCGTGATTTCTCGAAAACCGAAAGTGCTACGTTACTCAAATCCGGTTTGTAGTCTTATCAGACTATTTTTAACTTATAACTTAAATATTCTCTTTATCTATCTCTTACGGTTTGGCCGCTGAAACAGCACCACAGACAGACGGACGGACTTGTCTAATAGATAAGAGATAAGGAGGCCGGTTCATGCAACACCACGCGAGCCTTATGGAGTGGTGGACCAACGGCTTAACTTGCCTTCCGAAGCACGGTCCTCCGTGCTCAAGGTAATAATTATTGTTGTAGCTTAACTAGCTTAAAACATATATCTATCAATCATCACGCAGAGTCCCGGAAGGCTACGTGGCCTACCCGGCCGGCAGAGAGAATAGAGCGCCACAAGAGATGGTCCATACTAGTGATGTAACGGAGGTATTATTTAGGAACCGAAGACGGAGTCGGAGTTTTTAAAGGAGATTGCTCAAATTGGCCCAAATGCACAAAAAAATTTGACATACACGGTAATTCTTGGCGTAATTTATAATTTAATTTACAGTCATTAGATTTCAACGGACACCTTTGTTATAATATATTTACTTTAAAAAGGACTTTTAATTTTACCGGTTTGGAAAACATACGAATCATTGTTAATGGTTTTGGGTGTAGTAACATTCAGCCAAAGACTGATCGAAGTTGTTTATATAACATAAAAACAAATCTATCTTGTAAAGATCGATAAAATAAATCATTTTTTTATTACACTGTGGTATTAATATCTACAACTATATTATCATTTTCACTAGATGCAAATGTGCTCAGACAACTATTATAGATGGTAAGCGACATCATAAAGTCTATTGCCATACATTTTTCGCCAAACACCTCCATAAACACATTATAATCTGTATATATGTTAGACTTTAAGGTATCTATCTTTGGATCTACATTCCCTGACTATAAATTAATTAATAAAAAAAATTATAAGGTGTGATACACTAAAAATCAAAAATATGGTTATCTTAAAAACATAACAAAAATAATGAAGCTACTGAATATATGGCTATAGAACCTAAATCTCTTAGCTTTCTTTGGTTAACGAGAGTTTAAAAATTCTCTCTAATCTGTGGCTCATTTACAATCATCACACAGTTTCTGTCACAGAGTACCTTATTATAACCGGAAATGACACCTATTTTAAAAGTTACTCTTATTCATTAACTTTAAAAACAGGCAACTATCTGTTAATCTACATGCTCTATATACCTGAATCTAATCCATAATTTCGGTACTTGGCTTGATTTTCCTAGTTTACTATATAACTTATTTGTTTTTTATTATTTTAATATGTTCAGTGTATATGGTTTATAGAAGTTCCCAGAGGTGTCCGTCAGTAATATTCGTTTCTACAGTAATTTATATTTAATTTCGAATCTATGAAACTATTTTTCATGATTCTTGGTCTTTAGGCCGAACATGTATGGAAGCTGAGCAATCTCCTTTGGTGGGTCATGGACCAATCTCCTTATTCCATCCATAGGGAAGGCCTGTGCCCCAGCAGTGGGGACATTAATAGGCTGATGATGATAAATAAACCACTTATAGTTCAACTGACTGTCATATTTAGATTAACGTTTCGTAATCAACGTGAATTATTGTTACAATTGAATAACAATATTAAATAATGAATATTTCAAACATTTGTAATTACTCGGACTAACAATACATAGTTATTTTCCAACATTCATGCGGGCGAAGTAATAGTTTAAATAATAACCTGTTGTTCTCGTTACACCCTCGCAGACAATTAAAAGTTTGCTCGAAATAGTATTAGAATGTTTTAAATGAATAATTGTTATTCCACACACACAATACATAATAACATTGTAGGTACTATAGAGTTCTACCCAGAAGGGATAGAACCTGGGGACGTAGATATTAATTGAAAGATACTGGTAGAGATAAGTTATTTATTTTGTATTATCATTCAGGCTAATATAAAAGTATTTTATCTAAATACGAGAGGATTTCTTGGTGCCTGAAGATCTAATAATCAATGGAACCTTCTATCAAAAGACAGACGATTCCTTATTTCAAATCTTAAAATCATGACATTAACTTTTTAATATAACTGCCAACCGTAGGCATTGCAAAAGCAAAGAGTTTACCTAAACAAGGAGGCTGCAACGTCAAGGACGTTACAGTACCTACTAGTGCTTATTTGAGAACAGTGTGAGGGAATAGGAATGACGACGGGGTAAATTAAATACTATTTAGTCCAAAAGTTACACAGATTATTAAAAAAAATATGTGTGCACGGACCACATAATACATCTGAAGGGAGACTTCTTTTTTTTTTATAGTTAGGTCCGACAAATGACTCCACCCCTCCTGATGTTAAGTGAAGGTGAAGTCCAGACGCGAAGATAGCTGATACAGCACTTCTATCTGCCACACCAGCCATCCTCACCCTGCCGGCCTGCATGTTGCTTCTTTTCGTTAGATAACCCAACATTAGGGGGTGCATAAGGCATAGGGGAATAGAGCAGCGCACGCATTACTCATACATATATATATATTTATATATATACATAACCCTCCAATGCAGCTGTAAACAGTTTCGGAGATATCTCATCTTCCTGTCTCACGCCTCGTTTCAATTGGATAGGATTAGAGCTTCCCTGTCCTGTAATCGGACTGACATAGTGGCTTTTTCGTAAAGGTAGGTACCTTAATACCTCGACATATCTGTAGTCTACTTGGTACCTTTGGAAAGACTGTAACACCACCCAGGTCTCAATCGTATCGAAAGCTTTCTCATAGTCCACGAACGCTAAGCAAAGTGGGAAGTTATACTCTTCGGTCTTCTGTATAACCTGCCGCAGCGTATGAATGTGGTCTATGGTACTGAAGCCTTTTCGGAAACCGGCTTGTTCGGGAGATTGGAAGTTGTCAAACCTGCGTGCGAGACGATTCGTAATTACTCTCGAAAATAACTTATAAACATGGCTAAGAAGTGAGATTGGTCGATAGTTTTTCAAGAGTGCTTTGTCACCTTTCTTGAAGAAAAGGACAACCTCACTTCCGGTTCATGCTTTTGGCGTTCTGTCTTCGAGGGTGATGGAATTGAAAAGCCTCTGGAGGACTTTGAATATCGGCTTACCGCCCGCTCTCAGAAGTTCTGCTGTGATTCCATCATCGCCCACCGCCTTGTTGTTTTTAAGTTGTTTGAGAGCCATACTAATCTCATACAGGCTGACGTCCGGGATCTTCAGTATAGTGTCGAGTAAGCTTGGCTCTGGGTTCTCTAGCCTTGCTTTCAACAGGTGCTTGCGTGGAATATAGCTGTCCATAAAAATTCTCAATCCCCCTCAGGATTATTAGACGAAATGATGCTACCGCTGTCAGTCTTCAGCTTCGTCAGTTGGCTTTGCCCAATAGACAGATCTCTCGCGAACACTTTGGAACTTTTGTTGCGCTCGATAGCCTCTTTGATACAATACGTATTAAATCGGCCAAAAACGCTCGTCAAGTACTGATATCTGTCTATTTAGCCGTCGGTACTGACTTGCATCTCCTGAATTCTGTAGTCTCATTTCGTTCTGCTGTTCCATGAGTAGCAGAGTTTTGTCAGAAAGTTTCTCAATTTTAGTACGGTGTGCTTTAAAATACTTGGCCTCTACCGTACGGACAATATCCACCACCGTGTTGTTCAGATCGTCCACATCTAAGCTGTTCTCAAGGGATTCGAAGCGGTTTTAAAGTTCGAGTTGAAAGCTCTCGAGGTTCTGCAGTTGTGCAAGCATTGGTCGGATCGTAGACTTTATCATTCGAGATCTTTCAAGCTTAATGTTGATATTCAATATGCCTCGTACTAACCGGTGATCACTTTCCGTTTTAACGGCGTTGATCACAGAGACATCATTGAATATTAGCTATTTCTTCGACATGATAAGGTCGGTCTCGTTTCGGACTTTGCCGTCCGGACTCATCCAGGTCCATTTTCGATTTTGGGGTTTCCTGAAGAAGGAGTTTATCATAAAGAGGTTCTCCCTGTCCATAAAATCTACTAAAATTTTTCCCCTGGCGTTCCGTTGCCCAACTCCAAATTGCCCCACTCAATTGCAATTGCTATTTCTTCTTTCAAATGTTTAATACTTGTAAAAGTATTAATTTGACATTGTGAGTTACCTACAATGCGAAGAGATGGCGCTGCCTTGCAGCTTAAGAATGGCTAGAAGAATTTCGAAGCGGCCATCAGGGCCGCGGTAGCATAATTGGTCAGTGCATTCGCCCGGATAGCGAAGGGTGCGGGTTCGAGTCCCGTCTGCTGCCTGGTCCGCGTGGAATTCTTTTTTAGTTATATTTTCTTTAGTTTTAAACATCAAACAGTTACATGCTTAAAAAATAAAAATCTCTTATCTATTAGACAAGTCCGTCCGTCCGTCCGTGGTGCTGTTTCAGCGGCTAAGCCGTAAGAGATAGACAAAGAGAATGTTTAAGTTATAAGTTGAGAATAGTCTGATAAGACTACAAACCGGATGTGAGTAACGTAGCACTTCCGGTTTTCGAGAAATCACGTGATTTCTATTTCAAAGGAAACCACACAAAATCTCCGAAGTTCTCAATTAATTAAATACATTTTTTTTTTTTGGTGAACATTTGGTTCACTGGTTTGCTAGTTATAGCTTATAATTGTCCCATTTTATTTTACCGATTACCGGAACCGTTATAAAAAAAAATTGTTTCTTAGGTTTTCACGCACATCACTCATTAAATAAATAATTTAACATAAGAAGGAGATAGAAAGCCTCTCTGAGTTGGTTCGCTGGTTCTTCTCAGAAAGGTCTCCCAATTTTGGAACCGGTGGTAGTTTACGGTAGTTAGGGTCAAATTTTAAAAATCTTCCAATGAAATATCCGAACGCTCAATAAAAGTCTTTCGAAGGTAGCCCGACAAAGAAAATAAAAAATCATTATTCTGACGATGCAGACCTGAAAAGGCTGCGAAACGTCAATCTAATATATAAAATTCTCGTGTCGCGGTGTTTGTGGTTAAACTCCTCCGAAACGGCTTTCCCGATTCTCATGACATTTTGTGTGCATATTGGGTAGGTCTGAGAATCGGACAACATCTATTTTTCATCCCCCTAAATGTTAAGGGTAATCCACCCGTAAATATTTTTTTTCAATTTTAGATATTTTTTTTTATGATTCATCATACAAAAATACATACATCCCTAAATTTTCACCCTTCTACCACCACCCCTATTTTTTGTGGCGGTACGAAGTTCGCTGGGTCAGCTAGTAAATAACAAAGTTTGTGCATTAACCCATTAAAACTAGTTTCGTTATAAAAATGCTTTGACGACCTCCGTGGCCGAGTGGTTTGTACGCCGGGTTTCATGGCTGTCGCCGACTCGAGAGGTCCCGGGTTCGAATCCCGGTGGGGGCAGATGTTTGTGTGATGAATACGAGCATTTGTACTCCAGTCATGGATGTTTAATATGTATTTATATAAATATACTTATATATATACAGTGTATGTATTCTATCCGTTACCCTAGCATCCCATAACACAAGCCTTATAGCGCTTACTTTGGGGCTAGGCTAATTGGTGTGTGTCGGATTTTTTTTTTTTTTTTATTTATTTGCTACTTTGAACGTGGGACAAATTTCTGTACTGATTTATGTTTATTTTTTTTTATACCCACACCTATTTGAGTTTTCGGGTCCCCCAGAGCAAGAATCGTGTTTAAACGAAAAGCAATCACGAGGTGAGTAATGCTCCGGTTACCCGTGGCTGTTTTCGTTATTTTCTCCTCGCTTACTTATTTTTATAAAGCCTACCGTGGCTGTCGTTTATCTTGCGAAATGAATTTCAGCGGCGAGGCGGAGTAGCGGTAATGTGCGATCTGTAAACACACTCAAAGTCGGGCTTTCCAATGTTTAAGAAAAGTCTAACTCTGAAAATATAAAATGGGTAGAAGGGACTGTAATCATAATCAAAATCATTTATTCAGTTTAGGCTGTTACAAGCACTCATGAATGTCTAGAAGCTACGCCATCGGTTCGTAAATCTACGGCGGGAGACCTTGTACTGAGAAGAACCGGCAAGAAACTCAGCAAGGGCTGTTTTTTTCTCCCTGTTTTATTATCTACAGAGTCGTCAAATTGAAAAATGACTTCAGAGATGATTCATGAAGTCACCTTTCATTACATAATTATTAAATATACATTAATTGTTTACCTGCATTTTGATTACTGTGTCATACAGTATAAATAGAAATAGTGTTATTTATATTAAGTGTGACTAAACATTAACTTCAATAATAAGGAAGTTAAGGCAGACTCATCTCCGCTGGCAGCACCCGTTCACGAGCATGACGCATGAACCAGCCATCGCTCCACTAAACCATATTTTAGGTAACGTAACGACCCGCCTTACAAGACACCGCCGAAGAGACTATTATGAGAGCATGACTACTCATAACTACCCATACTAACTACAACATATTTACTTAAATTAAGCTCATTTACCTGTAGGACACTAAATTATTAATCGTTCTTCAAGGTATAAACTTTTGGAAAGGTATAAGGTATGTGGCCTATCGTTTATGGAGTCGTGAGGCGCGCATTAGAGAGCACATATGTACGTCAAAAGCTAGAGTTTCCTGTATCCTTAGCACGAACCATTATCGAATTCGAATAGTTTGCGAGTCCGAAATGTCATTGTCAAATGTGTACTGATTTTTAGTTCTTGTTACGTACTTTGTGGTGCTGTTGTTAAGTTTCAAAGATAATGACAATTCGGATTCGTATACTATTTGAATTTAATAATGGTTACTGATATGTAGTCGTGCTAGGGGTACTGATGTGTAGTTTTATGGTTCGCAAACAATTTATTTCAAAAAAAAATTTCGGGCCGCAGCGGGTCGATTCGCAGCGCAAAAATCCGCTCTGATCGCGCGTATGTATTTTCGCCACCTCTTCGCATCTCTTATCTATTAGACAAGTCCGTCCGTCTGTCTGTCTGTGGTGCTGTTTCAGCGGCCAAACCGTAAGAGATAGATATGTTAATGTTTAAGTTATAAGTTAAGAATAGTCTGATAAGACTACAAACCGGATTTGAGTAACGTAGCAATTCCGGTTTTCGAGAAATCACGAATTTAAAACGAAACCATACAAAATCTCCGAAGTTCTCAATTAATTAAATACATATTTTTTTTTTGGTGAACATTTGGTTCACTGGTTTGCTAGTTATAGGTAACTCCAATTGAGATTTAAACATCAAGCAGTTACATGCTTTAAAATAATATTTTTTTAACTATAATTGCTATTTCTTCTTTAAAAGGTTTAATACTTGTGAAAGTATTCATTTGACATTGTGGGTTACCTATAATGCGAAGTGTTGGCGCTGCCTTGCAGCTTAAAAATGGCTATATTTCGATGCGGTCCGTGAGGGCCGCGGTAGCATAATTGGTCAGTGCATTCGCCCGGATAGCGAAGGGTGTGGGTTCGTGTCCTGTCTGCTGCCTGGTCTACGTGGAATTTTTTTAGTTATATTTTCTTTAGATTTAAACATCGCCGCGCGTCTGTGTGTGTGTGTGTATGTGTGTATGCCTGTAGTCTTCTGTATGGTGGGAACCTCAATATCTACCACGCCTTATTGTCAATTTAATTAAGGAACAAAAAAAATCCATATACTAGCCGTTCGACTCTTTATGACGTCATATATTTTTTATCACTTTACAAAACGTTAAGCTAACGTACTTATGCCCACGGCTTGATGCTTGGATGCCGACAAACAACAACATTGTCGGTAATGGTTGCGTCTCCGTTTTACGACAGTCAACAGACATGCACGCTAGGCGAACGCTTACATACATACTCTAAGCAAATTCGTAAAGAAAATCGAGAAAAATATACCTACATCTTGTTCAGCCTGTAACTTTGTCGAAAACTCGGAAAAGAATTTGACAGTTCCACATAAGTAATTATCTGCTTTAATTTTACAGCAATTTAAAAACGCACTTTGAATATTGTGTCCGCCTTTCCGTAGTCATCAAGAGACTGTAAGTGTCGCCGCACACGGGTCACACGCCACAGCCACAAACGCCGCCACGAGAAGTTAGAAGCGGCTACTAAAGTGGCTGAAGCGCGCGACAGCAGCCGAAGGGAGAGGGGAATCGCGCGAGTGGCCGGTGCGGGCCACAAGAAGCGAGCAACGACGATTTGTAGTGTGAGGCGGCCACCGGCGTACCGTGTGTGGCTAGTCCATATAAAATGTATGAAAATTACAAGAAATATTATGCTGGTGGCGGCGTTTTGTGGTTGTGGTCGGTGGCCCGTGTGCGGCGACACTTACTCTTTTTATCCGTGTGGTAGCGGAGAAAGAATATTACTACTGGCCCTTCCTTTTCCGTGGGTGTCGTAAGAAGCGACTGAGGGATATCGGAGCTTCCATCCCCTCTTCTGGTGGTAAGGTGCCTAACGCCCGCCTAGTTTGTTACCACCGTGCGCAAGGCAAAAGCACGGTTATATTATCTATACAGTATTGTGAGTCAGCCTTGTTCTTGAAATAACTGCCTACGGCCGAGCGGGGCGTAAACACTCGGTAGGGCTGCCCGCCTACAGTATTTTAATTTCATCTACATAATTGAGTTTCTTTCTAGTTTTGTGAATGTAAATATTTTATTTTATATGTAAACAAAAATGTGGTGAATGAATTACGAAGTGTTCAATAAAATACATGATATTTTTAGGTAATATTTAATAAAAAAAATATAGATTTGAGACAGAAAAATATTTACGCCTCGACTAAGACGTACGAAAAGCTTCATTATTAAATTTAATAGTATAATAAATACGCATTCGTATAAAAAGTTTATTTAAAAATACTTTAGGGAAACAATGGCAAGGAGCAGAAAAGGGAATATCTTTAACTTGGTTCTATATACCTGCAGCTACTTTACAATTGATATGTTTTTTTTTAAATGATGTCCGGAATATTTCCTCCACTTTTTCTACATATTCCAAGAAATCATTACTAGGTACTATCAAAAAAGTTTGTAAATTATCCTTACTATAGTCCCGGTACCTTAAATACCGACTCAAACCAAAAACAATTTTCACACCGTTCGGTCACGGTAATATTATCTATACAGTATTGTGACTCCGCCCTGTCCTTGAAAATAAATGCCTACGGCCGAGCGCTGCGTTAGCACGCGGTAGGGCCGCCCGCCTACAGTATTTTATGTAGTTTTGTTTTTAACGCGAGTGTAGGTAGGTTACTCGTTTGTCTCTTTTTTTATCCTAACCACTTATTTACATATTATTCCAGATATTTTGCCCGATGGAAAAACCGAAATACCTAAATATTAGAAACAAATTACGTACTAGTAGATAGGTATATAAAAAATATTCTATATAGGTAAGACACCTTTCCAATATTTCAGGTAATTTAAAAATTATATGTCTGGGTGTGTTATTGAAGAGTTCAAGCAACCAAAAACAGCAATTGTGCTGTTGTACGATATTGATCGTCGTTTGTTCTTTTCCATACTAAATTATGTAGGTATCTACTTAATTAAATTAAATATTTACAATACAAAAAGCACGTTTAAGCACGGCTAACTGCATAAAAAACAATTCAGACCGTTCGGTCGTCGTTGCGGCGCGGCGGCGCATTCGCGACTGGGTGCCCGCCGAGAGCACATCGAACTCGAGTGGCGTAGGTATGACTCGCTTTCCGACCGTTTGTATGAAGATAGAATACTGTATGATATTATTACCGTGGTTCGGTCGTCGCTGCTGCGCATTCACGACTGCATGCTCACCGGGTGCCGCGCGAACTCGCGTGGCGTAGGCATGACACGCTTTCCGACGGTTTGTATGAAGATAGAATACTGTATAGATAATATTACCGTGGCAAAAGACCTGTGAAGTGCTACTCGCGAGTCTGCGTCGCTTCTCGGCTCATCTCTTCCATATCTCTTAAAATAAGCAAACGCAAATTGAGTATTTTTTGTAATTAAGGAGTTCCATTGTTTTCCCCGAAAATACTCATCAGATCTTCACCAAATTAATATGGGACCATCACGCCAAAAAACTGATTCAAATAAAAATTAAATCATCAAAATGGGTTCACTAATCGCGCTAACAACAATAAATAAATATATATTGACGAATTGAAAAGCTACTCGTTTTTGTCGTTTAAAAAGTTAGTCAAGCGGTCACCACGGGTTAAGTAGAAAGCCCGTCCTTCGAAAGCTACAAGATGGCTTGCAGATCGCAAACTACAAACAACTCTACTAGTTTCTATTAACCTCTATGAAATTAATAAGGTATTACACAGTTTTAAAAATAAAGTGCCAATTGTTAACATCTGTGTTTAGAATGAATATTGGCAGAGGTTCTTACTATTTATACAAAAAAAAAACATAATTTTATTAAAAACCAACGAAAAAAATAATGATTTTCTTATCTATTGTCACGTGACCCAAAACGTTTGGGATTGGCGGAGCCTAAAATGACGTCACATGCAAGTAAACTTCCGGTTAAAGTGACATTACCTTGTATCGTTTGACGTTTTAATGACAGTCTTGTGACGTCACACACTAGTAAGACGCCATATTGTCCAGAAAAACGTTTTCGCGGCAACTTGAAAATGGAGTTTTTGATTTGGTTATTTTTACTGAAATACACAACAGAATGATGAATATCCATTATTTTTACGGACTCCTTAAACATTAGTCAATAACGTGAGATCGTTTTCGAAAACTTGTTAAATACCCTATTAGGTACGCGGCAGCCAGTGTCTGCAGATTGTGCTATCATTCTATGTATTGTGCAGTCGCAGCATGACGCCGTGCTTGGAAAAGCGACCACCTCGGGCAGCACTATGGTCGACCGCACCTGTTAGCCGTAATGTCGCCTGTGGTGGAAGTCTGCAACAATTAGATTAACACAAAAAAGGTCTGCAACTCATCTCTGAATTGTACCTTAAGAGTCTCTGAGTAACTTATAGACGCATAAATGGTGAAACTATAAGATTACTTTATTCACAAAAGAATCCTAAAATAGAATTAAAAATAAACTTAGAACAGAAATAAATCGGATAAAATGTTCTGCAACATCTCCTAAGTTTATCCGCCGAATTATTCCGATGCGTCAATTGGTGTTCAAACTAGGGATGACGAAAGTTGAAAAAAATACCGATATATCGATACATCTATCTTTTAAAAAATATCAATATCGGCTTCGATATATCGATATATCGGACCAATTTTCCCAAAAATATCGTACAGTAGCTCACGAAATATGACACGTGGAATAATAATGGAACGAAAATTATCTTCCTAAAAATAGACCCTATTTTCGAATGATGAAAATGATTGCAGGGCCTCTCAGGTAAATGATTGCAGGGTCTCTTTCGTTAACAAGACTAGACAATCACACACTTCACAGAATATAATGGAAACCAGCACAAGCAATTCACCAGCGAAACAGATTTATAAATGATGGACAATACTTAATACAGCACAGATCATAGATATGTTGAATATCATTAATCTGAGATCCAGTTACGATTTTTCCAGATACGAATTTAGTTAGATCGTGATATGACGCTAATAATTAAAAAAAATATCGTTTTTGATACGAATTTCGATGTTGGTTATTTTGTATGATGTATCGATATATCGAATCAAAATATATCGGCAAAAAATATCGATACATCGATATATTTTCAACAAGCCTAGTTCAAACCTGTAAACAAAGTCAAGGGCACATCTACACCCACATGGTGGCGCTCCTGACAGACAGATTACAAAATTTATGCTAATATATTGATGTTTGATAACCAACTTTACGCTCTATTAGCATACTTTTTAACGATCAATATCATCATCTTGTTTACCAAATTTGTACCTACCTAAATATAAATAATGTTTTTCCAATTAGAATTTTACTTTTTCTCTCTATTTCTGCCCCATTGAGAATAGAAAAAGAGTTTTAAGAAAGGCATTTCAGTAACCTAGATTTTTTTTAAATATTTGGAAAGCAAAGAGTTTAAAATATCTAGATTAAAGGCCTAGCCTGTCTTTGTTCAGACATGTCTGTAAAGACAGTTATTGAATGAATTTAAACACTTATAATTTACTAGCAGCCCGCCCTCGCTTCGCTTCGGTGTAGAGCTGAAGTGTAGACTTCAGTTTTTGTTCTCAGGCTTGACATTCATCTATGATTCTTCTTATACCTGCATGCAAAGTCTCAGCCCAATCGGTTTAAAATTGACAAAGTTTCATACAAACATTCATTCCCTATTTTTTCCCCTTGGGGGTAGAATTGATCAAAATCCTTTCTTAGCGGATGCCTACGTCATAACATCTACCTGCATGCCAAATTTCAGCCCGATCTGTCCAGTGATTTGGGCTGTGCGTTGATAGATCACTATTTCAGTCAGTCACTACTGTTTTTCTCAAGTAATTAGTAGAATTATTCTTGTGTTTTGAGATTCACAATGGTTTGATTTTGAAGTTGACTACGGCCGTCGACGAGCCTTCAGTCGTAGAAAAATGTTAAGGCTTAATACATACGAGCGGCTCGCAGCTGATGGCAGCCGTCAACGTGGTGACGACCGCCGCCGACGAGGCGTTAGTCGCCAACCCGTCGATTGCAGCTGTCGACGGCCGACGCCGGGTTGACGGCAGCTGGCGCCACGTCGACGACTGCCGTCGGCGGGTTGACGCTGGGGGTTAAGGGCTGGTCGACGGCTGCTGTCGACAGGTTGATGACAAAGGCTTTGGTCTCTCGTAGGCCGTGTACAGCGCCACGCTGTGCGCTGCGTCACGATGCTTACTGTAGAAAATATTAAGGCTTCATACATACGAGCCGCTCGCAGCTGATGGCAGCCGTCAACGTGGCGACGACTGCCGCCGACGAGCCGTTAGGCTACGGTCGCCTATTAAAAGCTACACGCTGTATCTGCCCAACTAGCACACTAGTGGAAATAGCAACCTATTTTGCAACTTTTAGCTGTACAGTAGCGCTTTAGGAGTTTAAAAGTTCTTATGTTGCTTGCATAGCTGTAAATATCACTGGGGGTAGCAAAAACTAAACCAAATGCCACTCTAGTCTTTATAAGAGTTCATTTTACAACCTATTTGCCGTGTATAGATTTAAAAGAGAGTTAAAACATGTATGTTAAAGCTTAAAACTGCTAAAAAGCTTCTATTGCCGCTGCTGTACGCTTCAGAATCGCACAAAGACTTTAATTGCAGACTTTTTAACGGAACTGTATAAATGATATATTTATCACTGTTCTGCCACTGAAAGTTTTATTGCAGAAGTGATTTGTACTTTTGCGCAGACTCAAGTAGCAATTTGTTTGACTGTTTTACTAATAGCGACATTAAGGCTTTACAATAGAAGCAGAAGTATAATGGACATTGCCTACTTATTTCGATAGATTCTGCTATTTTTATTGGAGAAATCACATTTTATAAAATATTTTATTAAAAGAAATATGAATCTGAAGGCATGGAAGTTCTTTAATTTTTAAAAAGATTCATTGGAGACAAACAAAAATAATGCGCCAAGTTCGAGTTCAACAAACACAAGCGAGGGTCCCGTAGAATTTGTTTTCTCAATTAGTGATAACGGATCAGTTACAGAGGAAAAGTAAGTTGTAGCTTGGTCTGGCATATTATAAAAATGAAGTAAAATAACTTTATTCGTGTAATTTTCTTTTTATTTCTTCTAGATGGACTCGGACAGCAAGTTTATTTTAATCCAGTTTGGTTGTGGCGTTGAATCTTCTATTTTGCATATTTTTTTACATTTTTGTTCGGCCAGTGTAACACTCCAGGTTTTTCCCACGTAGATGGACAGATGCAAAGTTCTTGTTTATTTTGTTGTTCATTATAAGTTTGTATTATTTTTGTAGGCATTCTGAAAACATGGTAAGACATAGTTAGTGTTAACAGAGCGAAAAATATAGAAGCATCTACAAACGATCATCGTATTTTAGGGTTTTCAACAAGTTCTACGGATCTCTAAACAAATTACCATTAGTTGGTTCGATACCTGCAGTAAGTACGAAATAAAAGTGCTTGTAAAGACTTGAACTGCATTAGTGGTACAGGTATTACTTGGACCTTCAGAAGAGTGAAACTTAACGCTTTGACGCCCAGAGAGGAAGTATTAAGGTTGAAGTTGCAAGTTAAAGCTGCTTCTCATAGGCGCCATGTTTACAAGACAATCATTTATCATTACTTGAGAAATTTATAGGTTTTTATCACAATTTGTAGTAAAATATGACTAAATATAGAACCAGCAACTTACTAAATACAAAATGTAATTTCAATATCGTGTAGGTATGTGATATAATATTATTTATATAATAATATTTTACATATTTAACGATATAATGAAGTAATTATTGAGGCGCGTTAAAAATACTCTAATAATATCAACCATATGCACGATAAACTGATCTGCGTTTTTAGCCTTTTGCATATAATACAAAATATAGCTCAAAAACACTTACCTTCATTTCACTTATTATTTATTTGTATTCAGTAATGTCTGATACAGGAACAAAAGATGTATTTAATAAATAAGAGACAAGGTGAATGATCAGTGATCCTTTATACGTTCAGTTAAACCTGTCATTCATTCAATACGCGCCACAAAAGCTTTAGTGTGGTGTTAATTATTAGTGGCAACTCCTGTAGCGCTTTTATGCCACTACTGTGAAGTTCTAATGAAACTGTAGGTTGCAAAAAGTTGTGCCCCTTTGGCTGCAAAGCGGATGCATAAGGTCTGCAGTGCACGCTCTGGCGCTTGAGCTTGGCGCCTTTGGGAATAATCAGATTAGCTCCAAAGCTCTTAAGCAACTAGTTTGTGCTAGTTGGGTGACATCAGCGTAAATGTTCTGATCGACGTCTGAACGCCAAGCACAGCGTCGACATTTTGTAATCATAATAATCATTTATTTCATTTATTATGTAATAAATTATACGTGAATAATAATTTCAGAATAGTAGTACATAGAGTATTATATATTATATGAATTAAAATGTCAAAATTTAGTTCTAAGGTAAATTTAAATCAAATTGAAATACCTACATCACGCTTATTACAAATAGAATAAAAAAAACATGTAATTTGAAGGTCAAAATTTAATTCCATTGTCTATTTCTAAAAATACATTACGCTTATGCTAAAACAATTAAAACAAAATATGTATACTTAAATAAAATTAAATGACAATTTCATAGTACAATATTAAAAACAAAAAATAATGAATAAAAAATGAGTCATTCAATATTAAATAAAATTATTTGGTATTGACGCCTAATACGACTTTGACGCTGCAATGATTCAAAATAACTAGATAAGCGGTAGAAAGCTTTCGGATGCCACCTACGGCACGGTAATAATATCATACAGTATTCTATCTTCATACAAACGGTCGGAAAGCGAGTCATACCTACGCCACTCGAGTTCGATGTGCTCTCGGCGGGCACCCAGTCGCGAATTCGCCGCCGCGCCGCAACGACGACCGAACGGTCTGAATTGTTTTTTATGCAGTTAACCGTGCTTAAACGTGCGTTTTGTATTGTAAATATTTGATTTAATTAAGTAGATACCTACATAATTTAGTATGGAAAAGAACAAACGACGATCAATATCGTACAACAGCACAATTGCTGTTTTTGGTTGCTTGAACTCTTCAATAACACACCCAGAGATATCATTTTTTAAATTACCTGAAATATTGGAAAGGTGTCTTACCTTTATAGAATATTTTTTATATAACTATCTACTAGTACGTTATTTGTTTCTAATGTTTAGGTATTTCGGTTTTTCCATCGGGCAAAATATCTGGAATAATATATAAATAAGTGGTTAGGATGAAAAAAGAGACAAACGAGTAATCTACCTACACTCGCGTTAAAAACAAAACTACATAAAATACTGTAGGCTGGCGGCCCTACCGCGTGCCAACGCAGCGCTCGGTGTAGGCATTTATTTTCAAGGACAGGGCGGAGTCACAATACTGTATAGATAATATTACAGTGCCTACGGCATCCAAACACCCACGTCAGCGTATGAAAAATACATTTCTATAGTAAGCATCGTGACGCAGCGTACAGCGTGGCTCTGTACGCGGCCTACGAGACAAAAAAGCCTTTGTCATCAACCTGTCGACAGCAGCCGTCGACCAGCCTTTAACCCCCAGCGTCAACCCGCCGACGGCAGTCGTCGACGTGACGTCAGCCGCCGGCGACCCGGCGTCGGCCGTCGACAGCTGCAAGCGACTAACGCCTCGCCGGCCACAGTCGTCGCCACGTAGACGTCAGAGGTCGACAGCTGCCGTCGCCTGCGATACGCTCGTATAAACATAAGCACGAATCTTTTTCTACGCATCATTCACTACAAGACAAGCTCAGCTATCTTTAAACTTTAAAAATCCGTGAAAGTACTTTTGGTTAGTGCATTCGCCCGGATTGCGAAGGGTTCGCAATCCCGTCCGCTGCCTGGTCCGCGTGGATTTTTGTCTAGTAAAACTTTTCTTTAGATTTAAACATCTAGCGGTTAAATGCTTAAAAAATAGGACTTAACTGCTTTTGGTTATTTATCGAGTTTTTAAATTGCTTTAATTTAACAACACTCCTCTCTCACATTCCAATCATGTACCCTCACTCACAAAACATGTGCACGATTAATACTCGAATGGAAATGGAAATAAAATGGTTTTAGGTAAGTACCTAGTCTTTTAAGTAGAAAAAGGTTAACCGGTGTATTAACATCGTAAAAGGAATTCGGTCCCCGAGTAGGTATTATATTCCTTTGAATCTCTGTGATTTACAAAATAAAATGCTATTGAATAAAAAATTACAGCGTTTCGGTGCACAATTGGATTTTAGAGTTTTCGTTTTCGTCCGTTTCACTGATTTATAAATAATGAACTGTTTTTGATTTGCGTATTTTTTTGTTACACAAAAAGTTTATTGTTTTCATATTTCTGCTCAAATTAAATCATGTACAAACAAACACAACTCTAGAGTACACATTCATTTAAATTTTTACTATTTGTCATTTTAGTCGGTTTAAGAGATTGTTTACTCTGTCCTCCCACAGATTCGTCATTTTTTTATTAAATCTTTGCACTTGTCTTAAGGCTAAGATTGTAAAATTATACAGCCATTCCATTTTTTTTCTCTTTCATATGTACTTATTGGTATGCTTGTTTCTTTTGGTGAATTATTGTTGTTTTATTTATTATCTGTGTCATCAACCTTAGGCCCTGCCAGAATTATCAGCGCTGCAGCAGCCCTGATGTTGCTGTAGTATTAAGCCGAGGCAGGGACCTATTTGCCCTATTTTGTATTGTTTTATTTATGTAAATCTGACTGTGTTTAAGGCTAATAAATTTATTTCTATTCTATTCTACAAAATCTTTGTGAACACGCTAAACCTTAGTGTTTCGATAGCAGGTTCGTGGGTCGGTGTGGCAGGTAAAACTGCTGTACTCTTTACGTATGGACTTCACCGTCACTTAACATGAGCTGTGGTGGATTCATTTGTCGGACCTACCTAATTAAAAAAAAACTTTTTGTTATTTTTATTAACCAGCGATAAAAGATTCATCATCATCATCAGCCTATTAATGACCTCACTGCTGGGGCACAGGCCCTCCCTATGGATGGAATAGGGAGATTGGGCCATGACTCACCACGCGGGCCCAGTGCGGATTGTTGGGTGCTAACGACGACAAATGCAGCCGGGACAACGGCTTGACGTGCCTTCCGAAGCACGGAGGAGCTCGAGATAGTAAATTTTTGGTCACCCATCCAATGACCGACCACTGCGAAAGTTGCTTAATTTCAACGATCGCAGGCGAACGCGCTAGCCACCTGCGCCATGGAGATCCTCCATAAAAAATAATCAAAATATTCAATTAAAATCGCTACTGAATATCATTTATTAGAACATATGTGATTTGCACTTGTATGAAACTCAAACACGTATTCCGAATATACAAACTAGAAACATGTGGATAAATATTATAAATATGAATACCTATAACTGTTACTTTATTACAAAAAATAAAGATGTGGTTTTTGGTTCTACTACACCAATGGTCAAGAGATGGCGCTGTAGTCTCCTGAATCGCGCTTTGGTTCCGTTGTTCCAGTCCAGTTCCAGGTCGCTAAAGCGACCAACTTCATGGTGTTAAAATTTTGTGTTACAGTGATGCGCGCGCATCTTAAAATTTCACTCTCATCATTTTTTCATAACGCGCCTAAAGAAGTATAACTTCAAAAAAGAAAAAAAAAATGTAAAAGATTGTTTTGAAAAAAAAATAAACTTTTTATATATTAATTTCTTATGTTAAAAGGGTGGCAACATATAGCCTACCTTACCTACCTACCTACCTGCCTGTAGCCACTTGCGATCCGAAAAATATCAATCGCGCCGGCAGGGTAGGCAGACCCTGACCTTATTCCCTACCCCGTAGAGTTCAGGAACCTTACCACCAAAAAGTGTTATTATAATGTGGTCTTCAGTAAGGTGAATTTGGTAGATTTTCTTGACATCCACGATCACAGACCGAATGCGCTAACCACTTAACGCCATCGAGTCCCTCAGATCGTTAAATTTTAAATAATTTTTAGATTTTTTGGGTTTTTGTACTGCAAAGGTTATAAGTAAACTGCTGGACTTAGACCTCGCCTGCGGGGTACAGGGTGTGGGGGAGGACGAGAACATGGGACGCGAGAGAATTTTGCCGTAAATTTTGAAAAGAAACCAAATGTCTTTGTATAAATTATTTAATAACTTTATTGATTCCCCTAACTTGATTCAAAAAATTAAACTTCAAATTCCCACAAAAAGTGTTCGTCGCACCAATCGGTTATTTGTCATCTAACAAAAAATATACAGCAAACGCATATTTACAACGAAGTTTGACCGCATATAATACATCATTTGCAAATATTGACCATAATCCCTAAATTATAGAGAACAAAAATATTTGTTTGTTCTCTATAATTTAGGTATATTTTACTTACTGCGAACTATAGCTATTGTGAATATCAAAAGCAATGTCAATTTAGAATTTTGTTTTGTTTTTCATAACATTATATAATCTTAGCGTTCTGTGTTGTGTTATATTGAAGAACCAACTGTCTATTAATTAGCACGTAAATCCTTTAAGTTTTTTTTGTTCCTCTTAAGTATATTTAGACTTATGTGTTGGCACTCAAGGTCTATAACTTTAGCTACAGTAAAGAAAAATTGTATCGATGTTGTCCAGAATAAAAAAAAAAAAAAAAAGAATGTGCCTGCCGTTTCTGTCCTACCCCACACCCTTTACCCCGCAGGCGAGGACTCAGGCCCGCATTATAGAATGACAACTAAGTGTTGATATTTACTTGAGTACAGTTAGAAAGGGATGTCGCTATGTGCTATATATAGCGACATCCCTTTCTAACTATGCTCAATACTAGATCAATCACTGAGAATCTTTCTACAATACGAGCCTCAGTCTACATATATTGATAGTGTTCTATCGTCACCTTTTAGGGTTTCTTAAAAGTGTACTTAAGGCTTAGATTAAAACAAAAAGGGAAGATACGGTACGCTCAAACTTGCATCAAACAAAAACTGATCCCACGGCAGCGCGAACGGGACGGCGAGATCCGCGTCACTGCATTACCGACCCGAACGAAACAGCATGTTAAGTTTTAACGGCAGCGCGAACGGGACGGCGAGATCCGCGTCACTGCATTACCGACCAATCACGCGACCAGTACTCGACGTCACTACCGACTAAGATTCAAAACAAACAGCAATTTTGATGAAAAAATATATTTTATAGTACTTACGAATGAAAAGTGATGCCGTGGGTTTTATTTTTAGTTCTTGAGCAATTTGAGCACTTTTTAAAAACACACTTAGGCATTGTTTTATCACATAAACACAAAATATTAGCAATATTTCTCTTTGGCGTTCACATGTACGTCGTTTGCATGTCAAGTTGTGACTAAAGCGATTAGGGTCGTCGACCACAATTGGTGCGGATCACTTTTGTGAGGCTAGTGCCGTATCTACCCTTTTTGTTTTAATCTAAGACTTAAGGTAGTATGTGTATAGAACGGTCGCTCTATATAAACTGTAATACAAAGTTAGGGTTTCAAATAGCAACAAATCATAGACAGATGATTTAACTCAGATGAGTTTCTGCGGTATTTTAAAGGTTTCCTTTTATTCAATAAACAAAGGTAAAAACGATTGAAAAAGAAAGATTTTTCATAAATAATCATCATAATAATATTATGTTTACGAAATACTTTTCCACGGAAAAGTCATGGCGGATTTTCTTTAACAAAGATGAATGGATGAGGTTATTAGAGGTTGCCTGTCCGCTGAAATCCAGGTGTTACCTCAATGATTGAAGATTTAACGTCAGAAAAATAGTTTACAAAACAACGGGAGCCTAATGCTACGTCAGTTAAAGCGTATTTGGTATCTTGTTTGTTTTGAATTAACTGAGGATATTTTATTAAAGGTCTCCTTTCTCAAAACTAAGAAATGAAACTCAGGATCATTTTGTTATCCGTTGGTTTGTATGTCTGCAAACAAAACCCCTTTTCTGTGGAACTCGTAAAGTCATCAAACTGAAATTAATCCAAATTCGGAAATCTGCAATGCCTTGGAATTCGTGTAATTCTTAATAGGTAGTGAAAATATCAATATTCTAAGTCAACGCAATCATCATCATCATCATCAGCCTATTAATGTCCACACTGCTGGGGCACAGGCCTACCCTATGGATGGTATAGGGAGTTTGGGCCATGACCCACCACGCTGGCCCAGTGCGGATTGGCGGATGCTAACGACTGCAGATGCAGCCGGGACCAACGGCTTAACGTGCCTTCCGAAGCACGGAGGAGCTCAAGACAGAAGATTTTTGGTCACCCATCCAATGACCGACCACTGCGAAAGTTGCTTAACTTCAACGATCGCAGCCGAACGCGCTAACCACCTGCGCCATCGAGCTCCTCCAACGCAATCAAGAGATACTATTATAAAAAAGGTAGTATGAATTAAAGAAGCTCTTACCCCCAATATTAATAAATAAAAAATACGCTTAGAATAGTTACACCATATTTGTTTCTTAGGTTTTCACTCACACCAATCATTCATTAAAACAAGTTTCAATGGTATTGATACACTGATTTATTTATTTATTGACGTTTCGCATCCTTTACAATATGCGTCGTCTAAATAATGTTTGTTTTTTACTTTGTCGAACTACCTTCGAAATAATTTTATTGTACGTTCGGATATTTCATTGGAAGATTTCTTTAAACTTTATTGTCAAAGTATGAATTTATTAGCTCATTTAAGTAATAAGTTCTTGAAAAAATTCCACGCGGACCAGGCAGCAGACGGGACTCGAACCCGCACCCTTCGCAATCCGGGCGAATGCACTGACCAATTTCTAATATTTCTGAAAAATAATTGGTCAGTGCATTCGCCCGGATTGCGAAGGGTGCGGGTTCGAGTCCCGTCTGCTGCCTGGTCCGCGTGGAATTTTTTCTAGTTATATTTTCTTTAGATTTAAACATCAAGCAGTTACATGCTTTAAAAATAATAAAAATTATAATAAGTACTTTATTTAATTAGTTACTTAATATTTTTTATAATATTGTCACAAAATCTCTCGAACCATAAAAATATACATATCTTACCAGAATACCACTTCGTGAATCGTCGCGACGTGAATGTACGCGATAAAGGTCGAGTGAAGCGGTTCATTCTAATATGAGCTTTATGCAGTGTGGCGTTAGGTTAAAAGTGCAACGACATCTGCACTTGTTTACAACTTATGCGCGTTTCCTACGCATAAGTAGATACTACGCACTCGCGGGTCCTAGTTAATTCTAGAATGCGTCGGTTTGAATATAAGCGCGTTAGCGGCCACGCATTGAACAGTTGAGTTTCAACAGCTATTTCGGAACGATTACAAAATCGATCAAAATGCAGGTAAAGTGTTCAAGTGCGATTGTTCAAAGACTTTTATAGTGTGTGTGCGTTTTACAGTAAGTGTAGTATTGCGTATTTATGAAAGAACTGTATGAACTCTGTGTTGAATAAATAACTGTCACGCGTGAGCTGGCATATAATTTCGGACCCCATCCCGACACGTAACAATAATAATTAATAATAAATAAATATTTCCGACACTCACACCAATTAGCCTAGCCCCAAAGTAAGCACTATAAGGCTTGTGTTATGGGATGCTAGGGTAACGGATAGAATACACACACTGTACATATATAAGTATATTTATATAAATACATATTAAACATTCATGACTGGAGTACAAATGCTCGTATTCATCACACAAACATCTGCCCCCACCGGGATTCGAAGCCGGGACCTCTCGAGTCCGCGACAGCCATGAAACCCGGCGTACTAACCACTCGGCCACGGAAGTCGTCATTCAATCAATTATAGAAATATAAGTTATTTACGGGATTGTTACCATGTACCTTGTTTTTCCATGATCACGGAGTAACTGTGATCAGTTACTCCGTGATCATGGCGCTTGCAACAGTGCCGAAATATCGGAAATTCGCGAAAAACAAGGTACATGGTAACAATCCCGTAAATAACTTACATTACTATAATGTTAGTGACCATGAAAGTTAAAAATAAAACAAAAATTATGTATTGTAGTAATACACGCTCCAGAATAAAGACCAAACACTAAATAAAATTCAACTACACAGCAAAGCGAGGGCGGGTCCCTAGCTCTGTTGGTGTATAAGAATAAAAATTTCCCAACCACACTTTAATTTCAATGCTATACAATAAGCTGGCATCCTCCTTCTCGTTAATTACTCTCCATACCCTCATCACAACAGACAATGAAGGCCTCTCTTTGTTGTATCTCGTACATTTCTTCCGAAGGACGTTACTGTATCATGTAATCTATTCAATATATATTTAAGCTACTCATCCCTATGAAATAGAAACGGTCTATTTCCGTACAGTCATGAATTATTGTAATCCGCTATCACCTATACGACATACTTGTCATAATTTTACATATTAATTTTGGTTATAATTTTTACTTTTTAAAGCATGTTACTGCTTGATATTTATATCCGTGCAATGGTCAGTGCATTTGCCCGGATTGCGAAGGGTGCGGGTTCGAGTCCCGTCTGCTTCTTTCAAATGTTTAATACTTGTAAAAGTATACATTTGACAATGTGGGTTACCTATAATGCGAAGAGATGGCGCTGCCTTGCAGCTTAAGAATGGCTAGAGGAATTTCGACGCGGTCCGTGAGCGCCGCGGTAGCACAATCGGTCAGTGCCTACGCCCGGATTGCGAAGGGTGCGGGTTCGAGTCCCGTCTGCTGCCTGGTCCGCGTGGAATTTTTTCTAGTTATATTTTCTTTAGATATTAATTTTGGTGTTAGTATGTCACCCTTTTATACACACAAACAATCATAATCGATGAGCTCGATGGTGCGGGTGGTTAGCGCATTCGGCTGCTATTGTAGAAGTTAAGCAACTTTCGCAGTGGTCGGTCATTGGATGTGTGACCAAAAATCTTCTATATCGAGTTCCTCCGTGCTTCGGAAGGCACGTTAAGCCGTTGGTCCTGGCTGCATCTGCAGTCGTTAGCATCCGCCAATCCGCACTGGGTTCGTAAGATGGGTCATAGCCCAATCTCTCTATTCCATCCATAGGGAAGACCTGTGCCCCAGCAGTGGGAACATGAATAGGCTGATGATGATGATGATGAACAATCATAACGTTAACGTCAAAGACATAGTACAAAGCTATTGCAGTGTTGGCACTGCCTTTACAAGTCTAGCACTGAAATCTAATAAACGCTAGATGCGACTTATGAAATAAGACGGCATCTTACAACTGGAGTCTTGAAAAGTGGATTACGAATAAGAATCAGAATTTTCGTAAGGAATAGAGGCGAAAATGTGAAACATGGATTGTAATTATAAAACAAAAATTAAATAATCATGTATTTTCTTTCTTAAAACAGACATTCTGTTTATTAAGGCGCTTTGCAGACGACGGGGCGGGGCGGGCTTTTTGTCCGCGAAGCAATAAAAACCGCGTCTGCCCGTCGATGTCTGCGGCTGGCCTCACCGCGTACACAAAGCACACGACGGGCAGAGGCAGTCAGATCAGAACGTTCGTTCTAGTGAATAGTCCATCACTAAAAAGCACGTGGCGCGGAGTGAGCTAGCCGCCCGTTACTGCATATAAACTGGTTTGTATGATCCACGGCGGACAGCCGCGGACATGCCGCGCCGCCAGTGCCCGCCGGGCACCCAAAGCGCGGTCTTTTTGCCCTCTGTGTGCGTTTGTAGTATAGGATTCACTTTGTGCTATCTTTCGCGGCGAAATTGACCGGCCCGCTCCGCCCCGCCGTCTGCAAAGCGCCTTTAGTTGACAACTTCCATGTTCGAGTGGTTTGTACGCCGGGTTTCAAGTTTAATTATTTGTTTTCATAGACTGACTGACATACCTCCTACTTAAAAAAACAGTAAAAAGTCTCAAGAGGCGAGAAAAATTAAATAAACACAAAATTAGAGCAACGGTATTTTAAGAAAACATTTCAAACCCATTTTTTAAACGGTTGACTTTTCGACAGAGGGTTAAAATCTAATGCAATAGCCTAAATATTAATATCTAGGTAGCCTTTTCCTGTAAACCAGTATACAGTTAACGTGCTGGACCCCCAAACAAAAGATTAATATCTGTACGGATTTATCGTAACATATTATTGTAAATTATATAATGTAAGTGTCGTCGCACACGGGCCACCGACTACAACCACAAAATGCCGCCACCGGCACATTTCTTGTAGTTTTCATACATTTTACATGGACTCGCCACACGCTACAAATCGTCGTAGCTCGCTTCTTGTGGCCCGCACCGGCCACTTAATGCGCCGATACAAAACGCCGCCACACGTCACTCGCGCGATTCCCCACCCCTCTCACCCTTACCTTAGTCTGCCGCTGTCGCGCGCTTGAGCCACTTTAGTAGCCGCTTCTAGCTTCTCGTGGCGGCGTTTGTGACTGTGGCGTGTGGCCCGTGTGCGGCGACACTATGGTACAATTCTGCAATGGGCTGCAGGCGACACCCGCAGGCGATACTGCGGCTAGCGCCTGCGGCTGACCGTGCATTATATGCATTGTGCAGCCGCGGCATGTCGCCGCGCTCGGAATCAATTTCATAGAGATTCACAGAAACTAGTAGTATCGCCTGCAGTCTGCAGCTGCGGCCTGTGGTCTGCGGTCCAGTTCAGACTTGTTTCTTTACGTTGAATCCTACTTAGCGCGTCACTGCCGTGCTCATAACTTTGATAATTTTATAATATAGTAATTAATATCGCAATAATCTTAGAACCAACAACAACCTTCTATTTCATTTAACTACTTTTCATCTTAATACTGGCGTACTCTTAAAACTACTAACTAATATATTACAAGTGTGCTTCTGCACCGTGAATTACGTGGTGGACCGTACATCAAATGGTTTAACAAAATATCCTAAATGGGCACAAATTTGTATATAACGTGCAAATTATACAATTAACTAGCGGCCCGCCCTCGCTTCGCTTCGGTGTAGAGCTGAAGTGTAGACTGCAGTTTTTGTTCTCAAGCTTGTATTATACACAATGACATTCATCTATGATTCTTCTTATATGTGCATGCAAAGTCTCAGCCAGATCGGTTTAAAATTGACAAAGTTTCACACAAACTTTCATTCCCTTTTTTATCCCCTTGGGGGTAGAATTGATCAAAATCCTTTTTTAGCGGATGCCTACGTCATAACATCTACCTGAATGCCAAATTTCAGCCCGATCCGTCCAGTGGTTTGGGCTGTGCGTTGATAGATCACTATGTCAGTCAGTCACCTTTGAGTTTTATATCTATAGAAGATATCCGTTTAAAGTTCGTAAGTAGATCCTAAAAGTACTTTTATTTGAGACATTTTGTAACAGTTAAATTAATAAGGTTCCATAATTGCACAATAATTATTGAGATACAATTTTTTTTTTGCGTAAATTAACTAGTAAAGTTTCTCCGGTAACTCAAAAGTCTTGGTGTATGAAATAACGTTAACTTTAATTCATTTTTCATAACAGTTATATGGTACTTATCTAATGTCGCTTTCTATATACTAAAAATAAAGATAACTAACCATTATCACTGTATATCTATATTCTAAATGATGTTATGGAAGGTGACTTCAGAAATATCTCTGAAGTCATTTTTCAACTTGACGACTCTGTATATAACAATACAGGGAGAAAAAGCAGCCCTTGCTGAGTTTCTTGCCGGTTCTTCTCAGTACAAGGTCTCCCGCCGTAGTTTTGCGAACCGATGGCGTAGCTTCTTGACCTTCACACTTCACACCGTAACAGCCTAGACTGAATAAATGCTTTTTGACTTTCATTTTGAGTTTGTAAAAGTTTTTCCATCCGTTTCTTTCTTCAAAAAGCTTATTACAAAGTGTTTGATTATATTACAGAGAAAATGCTTGGGTTTGAACTGTTCCAATCATTTCAACAGGTTTTCTATATTAAAATAAATCATGATTGTATTGACGTTGTAACAACATAATGATTTGTAAATGTTGTTACATTGTGCTTTTAATGTTGTGGAGTTTTTTTCGCTCGTTTTTCTACGCAGCTAAAAAATATGTCCAATAAGTGTTGTACTATACATCCAATTTGAATAAAAATATATTGATTTCTGATTTCTGACTTTTGTATAGTTCAATATGTTTCGATGTCAAATTCATTCAGCCGTTAATTATAGAAATGTAGCAAATACTAAGGGCCAGCTACATCCGCCATTGCGGATTGGTATAAAATTAAAATTATATTAATTAATTATAGTAAACTTATATTTAAAAGGAATGTTCATGCTCATCTGTTGCAAAACTTAAGATGAAGTGTCATTTTATTAATCATCATCTTGTGCATATATCTTTATATATATAATTCTTCTGTGAGTGTGTATGTCACTGAACTTCTCTTAAACGACTGGACCGATTTTGATGAAATTTTTTGTGTGTGTTCAAGGGGATCTGAGAATGGTTTAGATTCACAATTTTGTCCGCTGGACAACCCCTATTTTTTTAGGGCGGTACGAAGTTCGCTGGGTCAGCTAGTGTATATATATATATATATATGTGTATACTGTATATATTTAAATATTAGTGTGTTTTGTTTGTATATATTATATTATTTTTATAGTATGTATTTATATATGTATCTATGTTAATTTGTATATATATTCGTATTTAGCTTTATACCGCCGTTCGTGTTTTTCATTTTTCCCAAAGCTTGACTGGGAGAGAATGCTTTTAGCATTAAGTCCGCCTTTTGCACCAATGTTATATATTTATATTTTGGTCAATAAAGTTTAAAAATAAATAAATAATTAAAATACCGAATGCTTAACGCGGATTATATATCGGAGCATGAAACTAATTGGAAATTCCCGTTCCCCAATAACGTCATCCGCGGGATCACGGCGGCGAAACTATGCAAATGCAGAGTCTACCGCGACCCGCCGCCGCGTGAGTCCATCAAATAATTTAACTTAAAGCCTCAACTAAGTAGAAAAGTTTAAATGTACAGAGGCTTAAGCACGAATTGACAGCCCCGTCATCGTGTCGCATCGTAAAAGCTGAAGTTGAAGTATGGGTAAAAAATGTTAAACTCGCCTCATGACACGTGGGCTGATCGCATCGTAGAAATGTTTCTTGTAATGACCTCGTTTATAAGTGTCGCCGCACACGGGCCACCGACCACAACCACCCGACCACCGGCATATTTATTGCAGTTTTTATACATTTTATATGGACTCGCCACACACGGTACGCCGGTGGCCGTCACACGCTACAAATCGTCGTTGCTCGCTTCTTGTGCGCCGATACAAAACGCCACCACACGTCACTCGCGCTATTCCCCACCCCTCTCTCCCTTACCTTAGTCGGCCGCTGTCGCGCGCTTCAGCCACTTTAGTAGCCGCTTCTAGCTTCTTGTGGCGGCGTTTGTGACTGTGGCGTGTGGCCCGTGTGCTGTGACACTAACATTTCTTCTGGCACAATTCATATACGAAAAGAGCACTGAATTCGCGTGACCGTCACGCTGAGATACTTTTATACAAAAGTGAGTGATAAAATCATTATTTTTCAAGTAAAACAGATCAGCAAATGAAAGTATCATTTACTGCTTATTATGAAAGAAAAAGGAGCTCGATGGCGCAGGTGGCTAGCGCATTCGGCTGCGATCGTTGAAGTTAAGCAACTTTCGCAGTGGTCGGTCATTGGATGGGTGACCAAAAATTTACTATCTCGAGCTCCTCCGTGCTTCGGAAGGCACGTTAAGCCGTTGGTCCCGGCTGCATTTGCAGTCGTTAGCACCCACCAATCCGCACTGGGCCCGCGTGGTGGGTCATGGCCCAATCTCTGCCCAAGCCTGTGCCCCAGCAGTGGGGACATTAATAGGCTGATGATGATGATGATGATGATGATGAAACTTTGTTGAAACTTTTGTTGTACATATATTCTAGTTTTTAATGTTATCATAGCTACCTATTTTATTTTTAATTTCATCTATATATCTACCTATTGTCTATCACGAATAGTCGCGCTTGTAATTTTGACGACTTCCAACCTCCAGAACAAGCCACTTTCCGAAATGGCTTTAGTACCGTAGACCACATTCATACGCGGCGACAAATTATTAAGAAAACCGAAGGGTATAACTTACCACTTTGCTTGACGTTTGTGTACTACGAGAAAGCTTTTGATACAATTGAGACCTGAGCGGTGCTGCAGTCTCTCCAAAGGTGCCAAATAGACTACAGGTATTTCGAGGTGTTAAGGTACTATGGAGCTCTAACCAGAATGGATAGAACCTGGGGACGTGGTTATTAATTAAAACAACTTGACGATAGTTATTATTTTATATTAGATTTCAGGCGAATATAATGATTTTTATCTAAATACGAGAGGTTTGCTTGGTGCCTGAAGATCTACTCTTGAATGGAACCTTCTATCAAAAGACAGACGATTCTTTATTTCAAATCTTAAAATCATGACATTAACTTTTTAATATAACTGCCAACCGTAGGCATTGCAAAAGCAAAGAGTTTACCTAAACAAGGAGGTTGTAACATCACGGACGTTACAGTACCTTTACGAAAACGCCACTACGTCTCTCCAATTACAGAATCAGAGCTCTAATTCGACACAAAGAGGGTTGTGGTAGGAGCATCGAGGCGTGGGGTGAGGCAGGGAGTTGTTATATCTCTTAAACTATTTTCTGCTACCTTGGAGGTTATTTTTAAGCTTTTGGATTGGAAAGGACGTGGCGTCAACATCAATGGCGTAAACGTTACTCACCTCCGCTTTGCCGATGACCTTGACGATGAACCTTGGAAGACCTGGAAACAATGCTTGACGATCTCAGCAGAGTGGGGGTTTGAACTGTATATTTTTTTGTGAACGAAGTTCCTTTTGCAGACGATATGGTGCATGGACTGGGCACTGGCCCCAGTGCGCATTGATGGGAAGGATACTTTAATGAAATAGGGAGATAAGGTCATGACTCGTCACGCGGGCCCACTGCGGATTGGTGGGTAGTGTATGTTTTTAATTTCGTTCCAACCGACTGTTCCAAGACCCTCACGCATTTTGTTTATTGTTATATTTGTTATGATAGCAAAATAAACATTTATTCTGTGACTTGGTATTTCAAGGATCATACCTGTTATTGTTTATGAGATACAAACCGGGGATAGATGGTTGGACAGCACTGGCTTGTTGTTTTATAGACGACCTCCGTGGTCGAGTGGTTTGTACGCCGGGTTTCATGGTGTCGCCGACTCGAGAGGTCCCGGGTTCAAATCCCGGTGGGGGCAGATGTTTGTGTGATGAATACGAGCATTTGTACTCTAGTCATGGATGTTTAATATATATTTCTATAAAAATATACTTATATATGTACAGTATATGTATTCTATCCGTTACCCTAGCATCCCATAACACAAGCCTTACAGTGCTTACTTTGGGGCTAGGCTAATTGGTGTGAGTGTTGGAAATATTTATTATTATAATTATTTATTTATAGATTTCTTGTCGATGTACGACACACTCGTCATAACTGCATTTTCGTCAAGCGATGCAAAGTTCTTATTTTTACTGTCTACTCGTCAAGTTCATGTTTCTGCATACTCGTCATAGCTGCACATTGGTCAAGTTCTTATTTCTGCATACTCTTCAAAGCTGCACATTAGACAAAGCTTTGCAAATCGTCGAATATACGTAGTTAAAATAAACCTAACTAGGTTAAAATCTCTTCCCCCGTTTCAGATTTACTGGCCACTTAGAATGAATAGTACGTATGAATGTGTCGTATGTCACGTTATAAATAATTAATATATCAATATTTACATAAGTTACCGGAAAATATGTAAATATTATTAATTATACAACATATTAGAAGTTATTAATTGCTGAGTTTTAGATAGATTTCACCCTATTGGTATGGAACACATCTGGCGAAGTAACCTCCAGCTAACAGAATGTCACTGTAAAATAAGACTACTTTTTTGTGTTTCTGTCGTTGAGTAAGTTCCAGGGCTCCAGGGGATAGGGGTTTTTTTTCCCCCTGTATTATTCTCAAGTGTTTTATGTTTTTAATAAAATGTAATTAATTATTAAGCATGAGCTTAAGTTCTGCGCCTTCCACACCACCCGTGTGTCGGCTTCGAGATGCTCTAGCACGGGTTGGGTGAGGGTGGGGGGAAGAGGGGGTAGAGGACGGCATTTACAGAAAGAGAATAGTAAGACAGTATAGAAAGAGGACAGAGAAAAATAAAGAAGTGATATATACATAGAATTAGGGGATAGGGGATTCTTTATTCTTTATTCTTTCTTTATTGCATGCCACAGATAGTACAAAAAACAACATTATCATAAACCTGTACAAACATGTGACACCCTGCAAGGGCGTTGCAATTTTACTTAAATTATTATTATTATTTAAACAAACAATCAAATATATTATAAAAAAATTCAATTCAATTATTAAACATGCATCTTACCAAAATTAAAATTAAAAAATACATATATTTTACAATTTAAAAACTATAGATATTAATATACAATTTTCACACTCAGGTAAGGTAAGGGTAGGCAATGGCTAAGTAATATTTTTGGCATCGCAAGCGTCTGTAGCCTGTG
This sequence comes from Chilo suppressalis, assembly GCA_902850365.2. Taxonomy (NCBI): domain Eukaryota; kingdom Metazoa; phylum Arthropoda; class Insecta; order Lepidoptera; family Crambidae; genus Chilo; species Chilo suppressalis. The sequence goes on along the minus strand of OU963899.1, from coordinate 1,270,148 downwards.
ATCGCTAATTACTATCAGACGGGCCAACGGTTGTTAGTCACCCTTTTAACATAAATAAAATTAAGGTAAAAAAAACCCTTTTTAAAAACAAGCTTTTATTCAAATGCGCTAAAAAGAAAAAAAGAAAATTTCAACTAAATTAGTTAAAGATATCTGTTTCTAAATAGATTTTCAAATTTGAGAAGTCCGCCATATTGGATTGAGAGTGACGTCACATTTTTTTCGAGTTACTCTCAGCAAGCCCTTTAATTTGATACCCATATTGTAGGAATGCATTAAAAATGATTGGTCCGCCATTTTGGGTATGCCGCCATATTGGATTTAGAATGACGTCTCACTGTTAATCATGCATTGTCATCCGAACTGAACGAGCATATCAAATTTCAGCTTAATCGGTTGAGAGCAAGTGCTTTAAAATTGAGTTGTAAGATTTGACCGTAACAAACATACATAGCAAGTTAAATAAAAGCTTGTAAAAAACAACTAATCTTCGATAAATGGAGCTATTAAAGATACAATCAATTATAGCGTAACTTTGTAAGTAATACCTACCTTGATTTCTTTTGCTGAATAAAATACGGAGACGTGCTGCTTCCTTAGATTAAAACAAAAAGGGTAGATACGGTACGCTCATACTTGCATCAAACAAAAACTGATCCTACGGTAGCGCGAACGGGATGGCGAGATCCGCGTCACTGCATTACCGACCCGAACGAAACAGCACGTTAAGTTTCAACGGCAGCGCGAACGAGACGGCGAGATCCGCGTCACTGCACTACCGACCAATCACGCGACCAGTACTCGTCGTCACTACCGAATAAGATTCAAAACAAACAGCAATTTTTATGAAAAATATATTTTATAGTACTTACGAATTTAAAGTGATGCTGTGGGTGTTATTTTAAGTTCTTGAGCAATTTGAGCACTTTTTAAAAACACACTTAGGCATTGTTTTATCTTAAAAACACAAAATATTAGCAATATTTCTTTTTGGCGTTCACATGTACGTCGTTTGCATGTCAAGTTGTAACTAAAGCGATCAGGGTCATGGACCACAATTCATGCGGATCACTTTTGTGAGGCTAGTGCCGTATCTACCCTTTTTGTTTTAATCTGAGGCTGCTTCACAGCATTGATGCAAATTGTCCGTAGCATGATTTGGCCTTATACTTTTTGTCACTAGTATGTCCTGTTTTCTGAAGAACAGTATCCTAGCTTATAGCTATTAAGAGTAACTGCTATTTTTGGGTGGCGGTTGTGTTATCAATCATGTAAATTTCTAATTAAAATGAATTGCTTCGTTTTTATTTTTGAATTGCTTTGCTTGCTATATAATATTTAATATTTATATATAACTAGCTGTACCCTGCCACGCTTCGCAGTGGCACATTATTGTGATTGAATGGTTGAGAAATGAGAAATAAAACAAATAATACATTTCATATAAGTTTAATTTTGCAATACTTGTGGATATACAATATTTTTAGGGTTCCGTACCTCAAAAGGAAAAACGGAACCCTTATAGGATCACTTTGTTGTCCGTCTGTCCGTCCGTCCGTCTGTCAAGACCCTTTTTCTCAGGAACGCGTGGAGGTATGAAGCTGAAATTTATATCAATTACTCAGGTCTACTGTCCCTTGAAGCTGTGAAAAAATCAAACTTCTAAGCCAACGCAATCAAAAGATACAGCCGTTTATGCCGCAAATTTTCGACACTTGCAAGGGAATCAAAACCTACAGGGTGCTTCCCGTGAACTCAGAATCTTGAAATTTGGTACCAAGCAACGTCTTATAGCATAGATAAAGGAAAAATTACGAAAACCATAAATTTTTAGTTACATCACATAATATATTTTTTTTTAATAATTTTAACCTTACTACCCATTTCCTCATAAACGCGTAGAGGTATTAAATTGAAATTCATACCAAATACTCAGGTCTATAATACCTTTAAGCTGTAACAAAATCAAACTTCTATGTCAACGCAATCAAAAGAAACAGCAATTTAAGCTGCATATTTTGAAACTCGCAAGTACTCGCAAGGGAATCAAAACCTAAAGGGTACTTCCAGTCGACCTAGAATCTTAAAATTTGGCATGAAGCAACGTTTTATAGCACACATAAAGGAAAAATTGCGAAAACCTTAAATTTTTAGTTACATTACAAAATATATATTTTTTAATAAATATAAACTTATTACTTTTTTCCTCATGAACGCGTAGAGCTATCAAGTTGAAATTCATATCAAATACTTAGATCTAATTGCCTTTAACCCGTGAAAAAAAAAAAAATCTAAGTCAACGCAAAAACGCAAAACGCAAAAGTACAACCATATTACTTAAACGATAAAGAGATCTTTGTCTTAAATTTATGCTCCTCCATCTTTCCCCATTGTAATGTTATGAATTTCATTTTGCAATAAAAATACCATAGTTATGACTCGATTGTCGTAATGAACGAACTTTGTAAACCTTGCAGGTTTGTACGGAACCCTCGGTGCGCGAGCCCGACTCGCACTTGGCCGGTTTTTTTTTGTTTTTCCACTGTCTGCGTAGATATAAAGACTTTCGGTTTGCCGACTCGGGAACACGCAACATACAGTTGTCCGTGTGAAAAGCAATCCGCATCTAAATCTATACCACACAATTCTAAAGATTGACCTTGAGCTTTATTAATTGTGATTGCAAATGGCAATCGAATTGGGAATTGCAATCTTTTAAATTGAAATGGTGTATCGGTTGGGATCATGGGTATTCGAGGAATGAGGACATTTTCACCTTTGAAAGGACCCGTTAAAATCGTTAATATGTTTTGTTATTGATTAATTATTTAACTAATATTTTACTTATTTATTTGATTAATTAATATTAAATAAATAATAATTACAAAAAAATAATATGTTTACTATCCATCTTTGATATAAAATATAACCTTTACTTACGATTTGGTGAAAGGCGCAGTTCAGCACAACACTATCACACCAAAAATTCTTGATTTAAGTGAATATTTAATTCAGATTGTATAATAATCACAATCAGATGCAATTTTTGACGTGACAACGTCTTAAATTAGGTTGCGGCTGGGAGTCACTTATGAAAAAGTGTAACGCTCGGTAACGTTACGATGAGTCTCTCGTGTTAAGTTTAAGTTTACATGTACAATGTTTTAGTAAACAAAATATATTTCTATAGTTAAAATTTGTGCAATTCTTATTTTCATTCAATTCCTTGTTCCTATTGTGCAATTTAATTATATTCATATCAATAAATATTCTACCGAGAAAAAGACGTTGTCACGTAAAATCTTCGCCCGTAAAACCGACTTTACAGGCAATCATTTTTTTTTGTAAATAAACAATGTGATTGGGAACGAAACTGTTTCTCATGTGACTGTGTCATTACTATTGCGGTTGTCAGCGAGTGTTTTCCTCGCTTCTGGCAGATGGCGCGGTCACTGGTACACAGCTGATCGTTAAAAAAACTGTTTTCTCGCGATCGCAGATATGTGACTGATGCAAAAAATAGATGAAAACAATCCTTGATGCGGATTTTATATCATGTTAAAATTTCAACTCAATCGGTGCAGTACTTTTTGAGTTTTTGAAGCGTACACAAACCAACATAACATTTTTATATATATAGATATTATATTATAATATGTTATAATATTTAATATTTACTTTATTTAATATTTCTACTACCGGACAAGCAGGGAAACGGCAAGGCGACATCGATTCACGGTGGCAGTTCCAAAGACTCGCACAAGCGATTCGCTTCTAGCTTCATCGTGCGGACAGCCAAACTGTGGAATTCCTTGCCTGAGCCCTTGTTCCCCGAGCACTACAATCTAGCGGTCTTCAAAGCAAGAGTGAACCGGTTTTTATTAGGTAAGCGCGCTCCATCGTAGACCATAATATTGCTTTCCATCAGGCGAATTATGGTCAAGCGCTTACCTATTACCGAATAAAAAAAAAATGTTTTTTGCTGTTTTGATTGACTTTTATTTGTTTTCATTTTTTGTTGCTTGAAAGCAAAGGATGATTAGTCCATACATCCTTTCAAGTAATAAAAAAAAAAGAATAACTAGCATGTCTTTTTTGTGTCACTCAACAGGCTCTGCCAGAATAACAGCGCTGGTGCAACACAATGTCGCATCAGCTAATGCTGAGGCAGAGTCATGGTTGACCCTGTGTTTTTTGAATTTGTATTTGTAAATGTGTAATATCTGTAATATGAGAGTTAATAAAATATATTCTATTCTTCTATTCTATAAATTGATTAAATATTGCCTTAACATACGACGTGTGTTATAACTACATAAATCAGGTTAGTTAAAGTTATCGCTTATCTGCAGTGCTATTCTGTAAAATTTCACATCGGATCCGCGCGTGAAAATTTTACAGAATCAAAATGTACGAGCCAGTAAGACCACGTACACCATTTAGATGTTTATAGATGATAATATTATTAATCGTTGTTTTAAAATAGAGTGATTTGCGACGTATGTGAAGGTTGTTACTTAAAGTTCAGAATTTTAATTAAGTATGTTTAAAATAAAAACAAGATGAAATCAAAATCTAATTTTGATATAAGTATTTTAGAAAGTTTTATAATTTTTAAACATTGGTATAATGTGTTTGCGTGACTTTATTTTTGAAAACCGTAAATTAAAATTGAACAGTCTTCATATTTTTCTATTATTAAATGTGAATCGTGCTAAACGGCACGGAGATAACTACAAGTTGAAAAAAAATCTAACTATTAAATTGAACTACTAGACATCAAAGCACAAACTAATGGTGAGAGACTAAGGTCAGTGCGCTTTACAGAGTTATGAAAACAAACAAAAATAATTTCTCAGTCTTTCTCCGATCTTTTTAAAGTAGTAGGTATGTGTGTACTGAATGTAATTCAAACAAACAACAGACATCTATCTTCGCCAGTATACCTAATATTTATTTCTTCTTCGTAGACGGGGCTCATCGTTTAAAAGTTATATTTAGAATTCGTGGAATTTAAGAAGAAACTTCGGAAAAATGTGATAGCAAAAAATATCATTTCATATTGGAATCAATAGCAAAACTTTAAATAAACAGCAGTTTATCATTTGAATATGGTAATTATAAATCAGAACGAACAGTGGCTCGGATTGCAATCGTTTGAATTAAAACTTACCAATCTTATCGAATATTCACATAACACATGAGAAAAGATGTAAGTTTTTAAAAGATATACATCTTCTCTGGTAATTATATTGGTGTTCCATATCCATACTAGCTTTAACTTACAAATAATGAAATTTGTTGTCTCTTTGAAGAGTAACTTTTATGAAATGGAAATGATAACATGGAGATGAAACATTAAGCAGGAAACTATGCCACCATGGATTTAAAGGTAGCACTCTGGATGTCATATTTGAGCGATAGGATCCAGAGAGTTGACATCTATGGCAAAAGATCTCCCGGATCGTTAGTAAAGATGGGTGTTCCCCAGGGCTCGATTATAGGTCCTTTCTTGTTTTTAATTTATATACATATATGATGTTGTAATAAATAGTAAAATGACAGACAGTAACTTGGAATTTAATACCGGTATAATACCGGTAGGTACAAAAAGAGGTAGGGCTTAACGGATTTCTCGCTCCCATTGGAACGCCCGTCTGGCGAAGTCACCTCCAGCTCACAGAAAATCACAGGGTAATAACACTACGTTTTGATAGTGTTGTGTTTCAGGGAGTAAAGTTCCAGGGCAACACGGGGCAATAGGCGACGGCGAGAGTGATCACTTTGGTATCGCAAGCGTCTATAGGTAATGGTGGCCGTGGTGGCAGTACTCGATTATTGGTACTTTCTTGTTTTTAATTTCTATAAAAGACCTACCTTACTTTGTAAGGTATAATCACTAAAACCATCGTTGCGCCATTGATGCACAGCCTAAAAGCCATTTTCATATTTAAGACAAAAATAGCGAAAAGACTTTCTGTAGTCCCAGTGTCCCTACACAGATCTGTAAACAACTACCCGCCGGGCGCTCAACCCCCCCCCCCCCCCTCTCTACTTTCTACTCCCGCCGCCGGCACATTAATTTCATTCAACTCATTAGTTTCCTCACACGCCGTATTGACTAGGGAAGGGCAACGCTATATGGTGAGATAATCGAAATAAGAATATAGTGAATTATAGCGATGGCCCGTCTCTGTGGTATAATTGGTTTCTCATACAAACTCGCCTCCCCTGTTTATCCCCTTCAATTTAAATTTTCGTGATTACGAAAATTCTGCTTTGACCAAATAAATAAAAAAAAGTTCTTCATTGTTAAAAGAAACTAATAAGGATAGGCGTTAAAGGTCTCAATGTCTCATTAAGTAACTATTAAACCAATTTTAAACGTCATATTTGATAGAAAGTCAAATCGTCACAGAAAAAGTTAAAAAAATATTATTAGCCCCAACCAGAAGATGGTTAATTCAGTATTTATTGAACACGGTATATTAGGTATCGCAAGAATTGTCTACAACATTTTGTGTTGTTTTGTTCAATTTGTTTCTATTGTTAACGCTTCAAAAACTTTATTCAAGATTGAATCAACAACAATGGATTTCGGTTTTTAATAAAATAGTAAAGTTTGCAATTTGCTAAAGGTCAACATTTTTTTCTTCTATAGCAAGAATAGTTCTTTTTCTACACAGAAAAATTAGTAGGTGATGAGTTCTGTATTTTTTCTCAGTCCACATATCACTAAAGAATCTTTATTTTACTAGAAAAAAACAGACGAGACTCGAAAATCCATCATTATACTATCGCGGCTCTGATTGTCCGCGTCGAATTTTCTGTAGTATTTCTTAGGCTGCAAGGCAGCACCATCAGCGTGTTCAAGTCTGGTCTGCTGCCTGGTCAGCGAGGATTTTTTTCTAGTAAACTTTTCTTTAGGTTTAAACATGCTAGCAGTTAAATGCTTAACATACATATATATATATATATACTAGTGGCCCGCCCTCGCTTTGCTTCGGTGTAGAGCTGAAGTGTAGACTACAGTTTTTGTTCTCAGGCTTGTATTATACACAACGGCATTCATCTATGATTCTTCTTATACCTGCATGCAAAGTCTCAGCCCAATCGGTTTAAAATTGACAAAGTATCATACAAACTTTCATTCCCTATTTTATCCCCTTGGGGGTAGAATTGATCAAATTCCTTACTTAACGGATGCCTGCGTCATAACATCTACCTGAATGCCAAATTTCAACCCGATCCGTCCAGTGGTTTGGGCTGTGCGTTGATAGATCACTATGTCAGTCAGTCACCTTTGAGTTTTATATATATAGATACATTATATAGTATATTATCTTAAGATAGAGTATATTTAATATCCCATACTGTCGAACGAATGTCGGACTCCACTCACCTATACCACGAATATGTAGAACACACAACGAACTATGTGTGAGAATAAAATAAATAAATAAATATTTCTGACACTCACACCAATTAGCCTAGCCCCAAAGTAAGCACCATAAGGCTTGTGTTATGGGATGCTAGGGTAACGGATAGAATACATATACTGTACATATATAAGTATATTTATATAAATACATATTAAACATCCATGACTGGAGTACAACAGCCTGGAGTCGGCGACAGCCATGAAACCCGGCGTACAAACCACTCGGCCACGGAGGTCGTCAAAATGTTGGTATTGACGTATTTTGTGAAACTTTGTCAACATTTAGGCGGGAGTTGTGTAATCTGTGACAAAGACTGTTTTTGTGTAATGTTATTATTTAAATGTTAAATTCTAATTTATTAATTGAGCATTGTTTGGTTTAATGTAATAATTGCAATCTTATTTTATTTTATTTTGTTTGATATTATGTAATGTTATAAGTTAAAATTCAATCCTTAAAAATTTATTTGTTAGATCATAATTATGATTGACGTAAACACTTATAATTGTTGTGTTTACAAGTAAACAACCAATATAAAATATGTATATCCATGTAAGATAAACGCAATGTTAGTGTTGCTAATAACCTATAAATAAATAAATAAGATTAGTTTAAATAATTTTGGTACGTTGTCTTATTTTTTTTTACAATAGTTACCGATGCTTTCCCAACACTAGTAAGGCTTGCGCGCCAAAAAGCAGTTGAACACAAAACGCCTGGAAATGATGTTTTCAGACGACAGTCAACGACAAAATGGCTGTTGCTTGTCCTCAATTGCTTACTTTAACACGTCACGTTGTGTCAAGAACAACGGAGTTGACTTATTATTCTTAATTGTCGGTCTGAGTTGAATAGTAGAATCTTTCGGGAAGATTCCATACACGCCTGATGTCGAGTGTGACTGAAATCCTAGAATGTGACACAAACTGAAATGTTTCAATAATTTCTTTTTTTACACTTTATTTAAATCAACAATTTAGGACAGCCACAGATTAACAGGCGGTCTTTCCGATTGGTACATAATCACTTTAGGGTAGTGAAAGGATTTTTTCCTTTTATTCAATTCAAAATTCAATATCGTTTATTCAGTATAGGCTGTTACAAGCACTTGTGAATGTCGAAAAGCTACGCCATCGGTTTGCAAATCTACGGCGGGTGACCTTGTACTGAGAGGAACCGGCAAGAAACTCAGCAAGGGCTGTTTTTTTCTCCCTGTATTGTATACAAGGTCGTCAAATTGAAAAATGACTTAAATATGAGGTAACTCATAAAGTCACTTTCCATTACAAATAATATAAAAATTATGACTATATAAAAAACTGGTTTAACAAAGTTTAGGAATGCCGTTATTAATAAGTTGACCAGAAATATAACCTTTTTAAACGATTCATCGCTTAGTATAACAAGCACAAAAAACGGCCAAGTGCGCGTCGGACTCGCCCATGAAGGGTTCCGTAGCAGCAAGTAAAATAACATAACAGAATAACACCGCAAAAAAAATACCATTTGTCGTATCTCCTCTTTTTGAGAACACTCCTCTAACTGCCTCAGCTAGTATTGGAATTCTTGGCGTTGACATATCGAGTGACGTCCAATTTCGGGATCATTTAGAGGGCAAGGCCAAATTGGCCTCCAAGAAGCTTGGTGTGCTCAATAGATCGAGAATGTACTTCACACCGGCCCACCGTCTGCAGCTTTATAAGGCACAGGTTCGGCCTCACATGGAGTACTGCTCTCATCTTTGGGCGGGGGCACCCCAGTACCAGCTTCTCCCTTTGGATCGCATCCAGCGCCGAGCGGCTCGAATAGTCGACGACCAGGACCTTTCCGATCAGCTTGATCCTTTGGCTTTACGTAGGGATGTAGCTTCGCTCTGCATCTTCTATCGCATTTATCACGGGGAGTGTTCTGAGGAATTGTTCGGATTAATTCCAGCTGCTGCATTTCGCCATCGTACACCGCGACAAAAATTTCATCCCCATCATCTTGATGCGTGGCTATCCACAACCGTGCGTTTTTGTCGAAATTTTTTACCACGTACGACAAAACTGTGAAATATGTTGTCGCCAGCAGTGTTTTCGGACCGATGCGACCCAAAAACCTTCAAAAAAGAGCGTACTCCTTCCTTAAAGGCCGGCATCGCATTTGTGATACTCCTGGTGTTGCAAGTGTCCATGGGCGACGGTGATCACTTACCATCAGGTGAGCCGTCTGCTCGTATGCCCCCTATAACATAATAAAAAAAAATGATTTAAAAAAACTACTTACTAGATCTCGATTTAAATCAATTTTCGGTGGAAGTTTGCATGGTAATGTACATCATATATTTTTTTAGGTTAAAATTCTCTTATTTTAGAAGTTACAGTGGTTACACACATTTTACCACTTTGGAGGTGCCCCTCGCGCAAACTATTAAGTTTAGAAAAAAAATATAAAAGAAACCTCAATATAGTTATGATTTTTTTTAAGCATTTAACTGCTAGATGTTTAAATCTAAAGAAAAGTTCAAATTCTAAAGAAAAGTTGTTAAAATCCACGCGGACCAGGCAGCGGGCGGTACCGTCCGCTACATAATGCTTAAAAAAATAAATAAAATCATAACTATAATTGCTATTTCTTCTTTCAAAAGTTTAATACTTGAAAAAGTATTCATTTGACATTGTGGGTTACCTCGTTCTTATAGTTTCGGAAAAAAGTGGCTGTGACATACAGACGGACAGACAGACAGACATGACAAATCCATAAGGGTTCCGTTTTTTTGCCAATTGGCTACGGAACCCTAAAAATGTAAGTGAAGACAGCGCGTTTAAAGGTCTACTCACCACACTTATAATGAGCGTTCTAAAAGCGTATCCGACACGAAAAGCGACACAATACATGAGTCATCATAATCATCAGCCTATTAATGTCCCTACTGCTGGGGCACAGGCCTTCCTTATGGATGGAATAAGGAGATTGGGCCATGACCCACCACGCGGGCCCAGTGCGGATTGGTGGGTGCTAACGACTGCAGATGCAGCCAGGACCAACGGCTTAACGTGCCTTCCGAAGCACGGAGGAGCTCGAAACAGTAAATTTTTGGTCACCCATCCAATGACCGACCACTACGAAAGTTATAATTTTTATTATTTTTAAAGCATGTAACTGCTTGATGTCTAAATCTAAAGAAAATATAACTAGAAAAAATTCCACGCGGACCAGGCAGCAGACGGGACTCGAACCCGCACCCTTCGCAATCCGGGCGAATGCACTGACCAATTATGCTACCGCGGCCCTCACGGACCGCGTCGAAATTCCTTCTAGCTATTCTTAAGCTGCAAGGCAGCGCCATCTCTTCGCATTATAGGTAAACCCACAATGTCAAATGAATACTTTTACAAGTATTAAACATTTGAAAGAAGAAATAGCAATTATAGTTATAATTTTTATTATTTTTAAAGCATGTAACTGCTTGATGTCTAAATCTAAAGAAAATATAACTAGAAAAAATTCCACGCGGACCAGGCAGCAGACGGGACTCGAACCCGCACCCTTCGCAATCCGGGCGAATGCACTGACCAATTATGCTACCGCGGCCCTCACGGACCGCGTCGAAATTCCTTCTAGCTATTCTTAAGCTGCAAGGCAGCGCCATCTCTTCGCATTATAGGTAAACCCACAATGTCAAATGAATACTTTTACAAGTATTAAACATTTGAAAGAAGAAATAGCAATTATAGTTATAATTTTTATTATTTTTAAAGCATGTAACTGCTTGATGTCTAAATCTAAAGAAAATATAACTAGAAAAAATTCCACGCGGACCAGGCAGCAGACGGGACTCGAACCCGCACCCTTCGCAATCCGGGCGAATGCACTGACCAATTATGCTACCGCGGCCCTCACGGACCGCGTCGAAATTCCTTCTAGCTATTCTTAAGCTGCAAGGCAGCGCCATCTCTTCGCATTATAGGTAAACCCACAATGTCAAATGAATACTTTTACAAGTATTAAACATTTGAAAGAAGAAATAGCAATTATAGTTATAATTTTTATTATTTTTAAAGCATGTAACTGCTTGATGTCTAAATCTAAAGAAAATATAACTAGAAAAAATTCCACGCGGACCAGGCAGCAGACGGGACTCGAACCCGCACCCTTCGCAATCCGGGCGAATGCACTGACCAATTATGCTACCGCGGCCCTCACGGACCGCGTCGAAATTCCTTCTAGCTATTCTTAAGCTGCAAGGCAGCGCCATCTCTTCGCATTATAGGTAAACCCACAATGTCAAATGAATACTTTTACAAGTATTAAACATTTGAAAGAAGAAATAGCAATTATAGTTATAATTTTTATTATTTTTAAAGCATGTAACTGCTTGATGTCTAAATCTAAAGAAAATATAACTAGAAAAAATTCCACGCGGACCAGGCAGCAGACGGGACTCGAACCCGCACCCTTCGCAATCCGGGCGAATGCACTGACCAATTATGCTACCGCGGCCCTCACGGACCGCGTCGAAATTCCTTCTAGCTATTCTTAAGCTGCAAGGCAGCGCCATCTCTTCGCATTATAGGTAAACCCACAATGTCAAATGAATACTTTTACAAGTATTAAACATTTGAAAGAAGAAATAGCAATTATAGTTATAATTTTTATTATTTTTAAAGCATGTAACTGCTTGATGTCTAAATCTAAAGAAAATATAACTAGAAAAAATTCCACGCGGACCAGGCAGCAGACGGGACTCGAACCCGCACCCTTCGCAATCCGGGCGAATGCACTGACCAATTATGCTACCGCGGCCCTCACGGACCGCGTCGAAATTCCTTCTAGCTAGAAGAGATGGCGCTGCCTTGCAGCTTAAGAATAGCTAGAAGGAATTTCGACGCGGTCCGTGAGGGCCGCGGTAGCATAATTGGTCAGTGCATTCGCCCGGATTGCGAAGGGTGCGGGTTCGAGTCCCGTCTGCTGCCTGGTCCGCGTGGAATTTTTTCTAGTTATATTTTCTTTAGATTTAGACATCAAGCAGTTACATGCTTTAAAAATAATAAAAATTATAACTATAATTGCTATTTCTTCTTTCAAATGTTTAATACTTGTAAAAGTATTCATTTGACATTGTGGGTTTACCTATAATGCGAAGAGATGGCGCTGCCTTGCAGCTTAAGAATAGCTAGAAGGAATTTCGACGCGGTCCGTGAGGGCCGCGGTAGCATAATTGGTCAGTGCATTCGCCCGGATTGCGAAGGGTGCGGGTTCGAGTCCCGTCTGCTGCCTGGTCCGCGTGGAATTTTTTCTAGTTATATTTTCTTTAGATTTAGACATCAAGCAGTTACATGCTTTAAAAATAATAAAAATTATAACTATAATTGCTATTTCTTCTTTCAAATGTTTAATACTTGTAAAAGTATTCATTTGACATTGTGGGTTTACCTATAATGCGAAGAGATGGCGCTGCCTTGCAGCTTAAGAATAGCTAGAAGGAATTTCGACGCGGTCCGTGAGGGCCGCGGTAGCATAATTGGTCAGTGCATTCGCCCGGATTGCGAAGGGTGCGGGTTCGAGTCCCGTCTGCTGCCTGGTCCGCGTGGAATTTTTTCTAGTTATATTTTCTTTAGATTTAGACATCAAGCAGTTACATGCTTTAAAAATAATAAAAATTATAACTATAATTGCTATTTCTTCTTTCAAATGTTTAATACTTGTAAAAGTATTCATTTGACATTGTGGGTTTACCTATAATGCGAAGAGATGGCGCTGCCTTGCAGCTTAAGAATAGCTAGAAGGAATTTCGACGCGGTCCGTGAGGGCCGCGGTAGCATAATTGGTCAGTGCATTCGCCCGGATTGCGAAGGGTGCGGGTTCGAGTCCCGTCTGCTGCCTGGTCCGCGTGGAATTTTTTCTAGTTATATTTTCTTTAGATTTAGCCATCAAGCAGTTACATGCTTTAAAAATAATAAAAATTATAACTATAATTGCTATTTCTTCTTTCAAATGTTTAATACTTGTAAAAGTATTCATTTGACATTGTGGGTTTACCTATAATGTGAAGAGATGGCGCTGCCTTGCAGCTTAAGAATAGCTAGAAGGAATTTCGACGCGGTCCGTGAGGGCCGCGGTAGCATAATTGGTCAGTGCATTCGCCCGGATTGCGAAGGGTGCGGGTTCGAGTCCCGTCTGCTGCCTGGTCCGCGTGGAATTTTTTCTAGTTATATTTTCTTTAGATTTAGACATCAAGCAGTTACATGCTTTAAAAATAATAAAAATTATAACTATAATTGCTATTTCTTCTTTCAAATGTTTAATACTTGTAAAAGTATTCATTTGACATTGTGGGTTTACCTATAATGCGAAGAGATGGCGCTGCCTTGCAGCTTAAGAATAGCTAGAAGGAATTTCGACGCGGTCCGTGAGGGCCGCGGTAGCATAATTGGTCAGTGCATTCGCCCGGATTGCGAAGGGTGCGGGTTCGAGTCCCGTCTGCTGCCTGGTCCGCGTGGAATTTTTTCTAGTTATATTTTCTTTAGATTTAGACATCAAGCAGTTACATGCTTTAAAAATAATAAAAATTATAACTATAATTGCTATTTCTTCTTTCAAATGTTTAATACTTGTAAAAGTATTCATTTGACATTGTGGGTTTACCTATAATGCGAAGAGATGGCGCTGCCTTGCAGCTTAAGAATAGCTAGAAGGAATTTCGACGCGGTCCGTGAGGGCCGCGGTAGCATAATTGGTCAGTGCATTCGCCCGGATTGCGAAGGGTGCGGGTTCGAGTCCCGTCTGCTGCCTGGTCCGCGTGGAATTTTTTCTAGTTATATTTTCTTTAGATTTACACTACGAAAGTTGCTTAACTTCAACGATCGCAGCCGAAAGCGCTAACCACTTGCGCCATCGAGCTCCACTTACTTAGCTCCACTCCATCGAGATACATGAGTGCTATAAATAATTTTGAAATTTTAACTACTATACCCACGTAGTAAGTAGTTAAGTTCCGTGCCCGTTTACAGTATGTATGATGTCAGTATTCAACCCGTATGTTACCCGTATGTGATCTGTATTCTGCCCGTATGTGATCTGTATTCTGCCCGTATTTGATCTGTATTCTGCCCGTATGTGATCTGTATTCTGCCCGTATTTGATCTGTATTCTGCCCGTATGTGATCTGTATTCTGCCCGTATTTGATCTGTATTCTGCCCGTATGTGATCTGTATTCTGCCCGTATGTGATCTGTATTCTGCCCGTATTTGATCTGTATTCTGCCCGTATGTGATCTGTATTCTGCCCGTATGCAACAATTACCGAAACCATTAGAAATCCATTTCATTCTCCCATGCGTATCAGTGTTGGACCAAAACGGTCATCATACGCGGTTACAATCACTATGTGACACTGTGCCTGAAACATTCCTGACACGGTTATGGTATGATACGCAGTAACTCAACTTACGCCTACCAGATTCAGTATGGAAATTCGCTCAGACCTGAATCCAAAGGACTACATCGAAACCGTGATCAAAACAGCTTCAGGCAAACTCGGAGTCCTGAACAAGGTGCGGCGTTTTTTCACGCCCGATCAACTGTGCTTGTTGTACAAAACGCAAGTGAGGGTCTGCGTGGAATATTGCTCGCACCTCTGGGATGGCTCCGCTAAGTACTTACTCGATGCCTTGGATAGGTAGCAGCGGCGCGCTGTCCGCATCATTGGCGATGAAGAGGTAACCAAGAAACTCGAGTCTCTACAATTACGCCGCGATGTGGCATCATTAAGCGCATTTTATCGACTATACCACGGCGAGTGTTCTGAGGAGTTATTCTCCCTTATCCCTCCATCACCTTTTCTTCAGAGTACCACGCGCGCTGGCCTACGTTGCCACCGACTTACTATGGCCACTATTCCTACAGGAACAAAGAAATTTGGTGACTCATTTCTTTGTCGTACTATTCGTAAGTGGAATTCTTTACCAGCGCAAGTGTTCCCTCCTTCCTAAAATCTGGGGTCCTTTAAGAGAGGCGTGAAGAAGCATTTTTGCAGGCCGGCAAGGTGAGGATGGTTGGTGTAGCAGTTTATAACTGCTGTACCAGCTATCTTCGCGTTTGGACTTTATTACCACTTAACATCAGGTGGGGTAGAGTCATTTGCCTACCTTAATATATAAAAAAAGCAACAGTTAACTATAACTAAATCTACGCTCTATTCAAATAAGTGGAAATGAGTTTCGCCTAAAGTTACTATTTCACTTGAAAGTGAAAGACTTGGTGTGGGCGTTTATACGTTGTGCATAAGACTGGGACAAAACATTTGTTAAAATACAGGAGTGCTCCAATAAACACGGTCCGTTAGTGGGTAATTCTAATCAACAGCGACTTTGTGGTTTCTGGTCGACTGCGCAAATTGGCCGCACTTGAAACTTTATTCCCATCAGTGGCGGCGAATTATTTCGTAGCTGAAACTGTGAACACTTTGTGTGACCCGTGGAGTGGAAACTAAAATCTTACAGACTGTGAAGTTAAGAGGAGAGCCAAACTCAGAATTTTGCAATTTTCATACGCAATCTTCAGCGTTTGCTACTCTGGTTCCCATCTCACAGTATTTGCTAATGCACGACAGTAATAGTTTACCCAAATACCTTTCTCAAATGTCTCTCAGCTCGCGTTCACTTTTATTTTCATTTTCATCTATTAATAAAACTCAAAGGTGACTGACTGACATAGTGATCTATCAACGCACAACCCAAACCACTGGACGGATCGGGCTGAAATTTGGCAGGCAGGTAGATGTTATAACGTAGGCATCCGCTAAGAAAGGATTTTGATCAGTTCTACCCCCAAGGGGTTAAAATAGGGAATGAAAGTTTGTATGAAACTTTGTCAATTTTAAACCGATTGGGCTGAGACTTTGCATGCAGGTATAAGAAGAATCATAGATGAATGTCATTGTGTATAATACAAGCCTGAGAACAAACACTGTAGTCTACACTTCAGCTCTACACCGAAGCAAAGCGAGGGCGGGCCGCCAGTACCTCATAAATAGGTAATAATTTATTTTAAATTTCATTTATTTCATACGTATAATTGTTATTCGAAGGCGGCACTGTGTTAAAAAATCATGTCTATGACTTCTTTTATTGTCAAGTGACCCAAAACACAAGTCTACACCAATGAAACTACACGTATAAGTCGCTGCACGAAACTTTACGCTGTCCGTTATTGCGCAGAAGTAAAAATTAATACGTCTTGGGGGGAAACGAGGTGCGCGGGTGGGCGTGCGTTGCGCCGATTGGCTCTCTAGTCGTACCCATGCCACAGCGGTGACACTCTCTGTACGTGAGAGTTCCAGCGTCAGTGACCTTGAGCAGGAGCGTGTATGCGCTAGGGTTGAACTTGGAATTTAGACTTGTGCCAATGAATATTTATGCATAGTAAGTTATTAAATGTAAACTGATTCAAGGATACTGGGGTAAATAATAGAAGGATATGTTTGATTTTATAATCAATTTTTAATCTTTTAATGTAGGTACTATAACAAATTGCTAACTTTTATATATTTTCTCCTTTTTCGATTCGTTTTATAATTCTTATTATTATCTAAATAATAATAAGATTGCGTAGTGTAGTCAGTCTGTGCGTGCAATGCAGTGCAACGCTATTATTTTACTATTTCGCTACTGCCATGCCTTCGGTGGAGGCAGTCGGCGACTGCCCTCTCCACGCCCCGCGCGCCGCGCAACGCCCCCGCGCACCTCCAGACACCCACACATAGCCGCGGGCGATTTTACGATCACACATGCTTAAGTGTTCTTAAGCTTCTTTTCGCGTAGTGTATATATTCTGTGCCCATGCGCAGCTATACCCTCCGCGTTTTGTTCACTGCTAGAGTAACGTGCCGCGACCTGTAGCATGGATCCTATTCATGGCTAAGTAGTGCCAGGATCATCGGTGGTAAATAGTGAAATATCAGACAGTGACTAGGAATTCAAAACGAAAGTAATACAGCTAAGAACACAAAGAGGTAATAATAAATAAATAAATGTAATAAATATTTCCAACACACACACCAATTAGCCTGACCCCAATGTAGGTAAGTGTCGCTGCACACGGCCCATACGCCATAGCCACAAACGCCGCCACGAGAAGCTAGAAGCGGCTACAAAAATGGCTGAAGCGCGCGACAGCGGCCGACTAAGGTAAGGGAGAGAGTAGTGGGGAATCGCGCGAATGACGTGTGGTCGCGTTTTGTATCGGCGCATTAAGTGGCCGGTGCGGGCCACAAGAAGCGAGCAACGACGATTTGTAGCGTGTGGGGGCCACCGGCGTACCGTGTGTGGCGAGTCCATATAAAATGTATGAAAACTACAAGAAATATGCCGGTGGCGGCGTTTTGTGGTTGTGGTCGGTGGCCCGTCTGCGGCGACACTAAGGCTTGTGTTATGGGATACAAGGATAACGGATAGAATACATATACTGTACATATATAAGTATGTTTATATAGAAATACATATTAAACATCCTTAACTGGAGTACAAATGCTCGTATTCATCACACAAACATCTGCCCCCACCGGGATTCGAACCCGGGACCTCTCGAGTCGGCGTCACCATGAAACCCGGCGTACAAACCACTCGGCCACGGAGGTCGCCGAGGTAGAGGTAAGGC
The DNA here is from genome assembly GCA_902850365.2 of Chilo suppressalis. Taxonomy (NCBI): domain Eukaryota; kingdom Metazoa; phylum Arthropoda; class Insecta; order Lepidoptera; family Crambidae; genus Chilo; species Chilo suppressalis. The sequence continues at coordinate 1,252,065 of OU963899.1, read as the reverse complement.
TTAAGGATTTCTCGCTCCCATTGGAGCGCCCGTCTGGGGAAGTATCCTCCACCTTATAGAAGATCACAGCGTTATAACATTGCATTTTTTTTTGTTGTTTAGTTTCTGTTTCCCTTTTAGTGTCGTCGCACACGGGCCACACGCCAAAGCAATAAACGCCGCCACGAGAAGCTAGAAGCGGCTACTAAAGTGGCTGAAGCACGCAACAGCGGCCGATTAAGGTAAGGGAGAGAAGGGTGGGGAATCGCGCGATGGACGTGTGGCGGCGTTTTGTATCGGCGCATTAAATGCCCGGTGCGGGCCACAAGAAGCGAGCTACGACGATTTGTAGTGTCGCCGCACACGGGCCACCGACCACAACCACAAAACGCCGCCACCGGCATATTTCTTGTAGTTTTCATATATTTAATATGGACTCACAACACACAGTACGCCGGTGGCCACCACACGCTACAAATCGTCGTTGCTCGCTTTTTGTGGCCCGCACCGTCCACTTAATGCGCCGATACAAAGCGCCGCCACACGTCACTCGCGCGATTCCCCACCCCTCTCTCCCTTACCTTAGTCGGCCGCTGTCGCGCGCTTCAGCCACTTTAGTAGCCGCTTCTAGCTTCTCGTGGCGGCGTTTGTGGCTGTGGCGTGTGGCCCGTGTGCGGCGACACTTAGACCACAGTTAGAAGGAGCGCATAATTTCTTGCGGTCATCGCGTCGCTTGTGTTCAGTCATGATAATATATGTTTTATTATCTAGAACACAACATTGAAATTCTCTGTCTCTGCGGTGATTAGACGGCGTGAAGTGTCCTAGGACCAACTGAGCGACTTGTGTGTTGTGTTCAGTCATCCATATTTATGTTTTATTACATAGGACACAATATTAAAATTCAACGCGGCTAATAGGGCCGTGGTAGCATAATGGTCAGTGCATTCGCCCGGATAGCGAAGGATGGGGGTTCGAGTCCCGTCCGCTGCCTGGTCCGCGTGGATTTTTTTCTAGTAGACTTTTCTTTAGATTTAAACATCTAGCAGTTAAATGCTTAAAAATAAATAAAATCATAACTATAATTGCTATTTCTTCTTTCAAATGTTTAATACTTGAAAAAGTATTCATTTGACATTGTGAGTTACCTACAATGCGAAGAGATGGCGCTGCCTTGCAGCTTAAGGCTTGGAAAATTTCAACGCGGCTAATAGGGCCGTGGTAGCATAATGGTCAGTGCATTCGCCCGGATAGCGAAGGATGCGGGTTCGAGTCCCGTCCGTTGCCTGGTCTGCGTGGATTTTTTTCTAGTTAACTTTTCTTTAGATTTAAATATCTAGCAGTTAAATGCTTAAAAAATAAATAAAATCATAAATATTAAAATTCCTGTAAATGGCGCGTCTCACAACCGCGCAGCCACCGCCCAGCCGCCGCGTGTCGTATAAACGCACCCTGAAGATCAATATATGTTAAACAATTGTTTTATCCTTAACTAAAATATAATTTCTGTTAAGTGTACTTCAAACCATTTCAGAGTGTGCCTAAAGTAAATAATTCGTTTAATTAAGCTCTGACAAAATTTGCGTGGCATAAATAAAAGAATAGGTGTGTAAATAAGCACTATTTTCCCCGGAATATTGTAAAAGCTGGCTTGTGTTGCAGACCGCTATAAGTCACACAGGCGAGACATTTTTTCCCTTTCAAATTGTTGCGGAAAATCGTACACACGGACCGCACGGATAAATTAATATTAAAACGCTGATGGTTGAAAGTTTTTAAAGAATTTGACGTTGAAATGGAGCACATTTATTTTTTTAATGGAAAATTATAATAACATCCTGTTCCAAATTGTTTCTCTGAATCGCAAGTTTTGATTTGTCACCAGTATTTTGTTACGCTGTATTTTTTAGCAATGAGATACCTCATTTTTAGGATTTATTTGACATTTGTATAAGGACTGTTATTTTTTTCTTTTCATCACATCTTTTCGAAAAGTTCCGGTTTGTTCTCTGTTTGCAGGGACCTAAATAGCGTTTAATTCATAGGGACTAAAAGTGATTTGAATTAGGAATGTGGTTATTGTTTGTAGAAGTTCCAATTACCAACGTCGATCATTCACGATCACCACATGTCACTGGCTGTATAAAATAACCCGCGCGCTGGCCAAATAAAAAAAATACGCGTGTGAAATGCATTCCGCCTTCATTCACTAATTCAAATTTTATTTGGTTTTGTAAAATCTTAGTATGTAAACCTCAAGTAGTGATAATAAAAGTATATAAAAATTGTCTTTTTGTTTGTTGCATCTTCTTATTTCTTCTTTTTTTTCAGGTTGATAATATGTAGACGAAACGTGTTGCTTTCGAGGTGGATTTTATAATTCGAGTGACGTACTTTGAATCCCTCGCTGCGCTCAGAATTCTATTTAAGAATCCCTATCATTATTCAAGAAACCGCTCTCCCCTTTAGAATAGTTGTCTGCTCCCATTCAATCAAAGTTGGAAAATTATTGGAAACGCTGTAATTTCTTTGTCGCACTATCCGTAAATAGAATGCTCTGTCCGCTCTATTGTGTCCCCCCGTTTTACAATCTGGAATCCTTTAAAAGAGGGGTGAAGGAGCAACATGCAGGCCGGCAAGGTGAGGATGGTTGGTGTGGCAGGTAGAACTGCTGTACCAGCTATCTTTACATCTGGACTTCGCCGTCACTTAACATCAGGTGGGGTGGAGGCATTTTTTGGACCTATCTATAAAAAAAGAACAAAAAAAGGACTAGCTGACCTGGCGATTTTCGTCCCGCCTCAAATTTTTTGTGAATATTTTCTAAATTCCTAAAAGACCTATAGGTATGCCCGCTGCAATGTTATCACAATATTATTATTGAAGATCTTTCACATTCTTCCGGCACTCATTCACATGCTTTCATGTGAATGAGTGGCAGAAGAATGTGAAATTATATAGTATTTTTTATATACATACCTTGTCCTGACAATAATAACGAAAACAAATAGGTGATGGCTGAAAATCGGTAAATCGGTATTTTGCCTTAAAACTGGCAAATGATTAGCCGAGCCTTGGCCTTTTGCTTTCTGCGGAATACATATGGATATTTCATAGCTGATTTCTTGTATCTTTTTTTTTTATTGTATTACTCTGTCTGTAAATGTATATGTATGTTGAAGAAAAAATAAACGCATTATCTATCTATTTATAAATAAAATGAGTGCGTGTACTTATGTAGGCGCGTGAGAAGTTATCCTTCTTTGGCATCGTTTAAAATTAGTTTTTAATTGCATGCAAATAATTAATTACAATAAATTAATAAAAAGTCTGGAAAAGGACACAGTCAATAAAGTTCAGTTTTAATTTGAAAAAATAAATAAATAATCAAAATATTCAATTAAAATCGCTACTGAATATAATTTATTAGAACATATGTGATTTGCACTTGTATGAAACTCAAACACGTATTCCGAATATACAAACTAGAAACATGTGGATAAATATTATAAATATGAATACCTATAACTGTTACTTTATTACAAAAAATAAAGATGTGGTTTTTGGTTCTACTACACCAATGGTCAAGAGATGGCGCTGTAGTCTCCTGAATCGCGCTTTGTTTCCGTTGTTCCAGATTAATAAATACTTTTGATAGGCCTTCACAATGCAGTCGTTAGCACCCACTAAATAGAGATTCTATTTCTATTTTGTTGGTAGATTTTCTTAATGTGCGGTAAACACAAAAGTAACAGCATGAAGTTGGTCGCTAAAGCGACAGTTTTTGTGTTACAGTGATGCGCGCGCATCTTAAAATTTCACTCTCATCATTTTTTCATAACGCGCCTAAAGAAGTATAACTTCAAAAAAAAAGAATTCTTCAATTAGTTGCAATCGCTCGGAAGTTATGCGTACATACATTACGGTGATTTTTTTTCCAGTGCGAGGAAACTAGTCGATGTCCCACCCTATCGACGGAGCCGGGGTTGACGCCATGACGGCCCAGCTCGGGTGGGTGCAAACGACTGCAGATGCAGCCGAGACCAATGGCTTGATATGCCTTTCCAAGCACGGAGGAGCTCGAGATAATCCCGCCGGAGATTTACGAACCGATGGCGTAGCATCTAGACCAGTGTTTCCTAACCTTTCTAATACTGCTACCCCTGTAACCTATTAGGAAAACAGATTTTACCCCGATTTTAAAATGTTATCATCAGTCCAAGAAATTCCAATTTAGCCGCTATATCTTCGTCTCTAATAATGTCATCATCAGGAGAAAATCTCACCCCGCTTCCCACACTCAGCACCCCGCGGGCTCGCTAGCAAGAAGGAGCGCATGCTCTATTTAGTAGTATTATTATATAGTATTTTCTTATTATTTAGATTTGCCCAAATAATTAGGTTCTTTGTTACCCCCGAAGTATGGCTGATTTACCCCCGGAGGGGTAATTACCCCCAGGTTCGGAACCCAGGATCTAGACATTCATGAGTGATTGTAGCAGCCTAAACTGAATAAATAAATTTGATTATGATTATTATAATCAATTTATAGTCACCCATTTTCATAACCGGCCATTGCGAAAGTTGCTTAACATCCACTAACATGATCCTAATTCCTTATCCCTAACTTCAAACTAAAGTCTAAGTGCAAAACACATCACAGTTGCCGTTTGGCACTTTTGTTCTTTAACATGGGTCCACACATACCGTCGGCTCGTAACCGGCTTAGCCCTCGGCATTAAGAGTTCCTTGCCTGACTTTGCCGCTGGTTTTACTGCTGGCCTGCAGCTACAGCAGCAATACTCTCAGTATTGTTTCGACTCTCATCGAAGTTATGGTATGCGTAAGTAAGATTGTAATAATAAAGTTGGACCTTAATGTCATTGCGTGTTTTGCATTTATGTTGTACGTTATTATTCACAAAAAAACGCACACACACACACAATATAACGACGATATTCGGTAAGATTAGACCAAGCCGTCAGAACAGCTAGGTTGTGGAACTCTTTGCCGGAATCTCTGTTTCCAGTCACGTATAATCTGGGGCTCTTCAAGTCGCGAGTGAATCGATTTCTTCAAGGCAAGCGCGTACCACCTTAGGCTGCTACGTCGCTCTTCATCAGTCGCGTGGCTGTCAAGCGAAAGCCTATTTAATGTAAAAAAAAAGACGCAAGCGAAATGACGCCGGCAAACAAAAGCCGCCCGAACCAGCAGTGGCCAAATGGCCACCGCTGGATTGGCCACCGGTGCCGCCAGGGATGTGTGGACACAATAATAATGTAGTAGTTATTTTATATTAAATAAGTGTTTTCCAGTAATAATAGTCTCATGATATGAACAACGATATTAAATATCCTAGATACAACAACACGAAGAAAATCGTGACCGAAACGTGTCCAAAAGGTACATTTTACGATCCACGGAGCTCTGCAGCAGCCTTAGATTTAAACAAAAAGGGTAGATACGGTACACTCATACTAGAATCAAATAATTCAACATTCAATAATTCAAGGCCCGACTCAACTACAAAAGCAACTCTCGCCACGCACACTTCTGTATATAAACATCAATCGAGCGATCGAAACCGAACTATACGCTTCAACGCAGCGTATTGTTGTCCTTTTCTTGCTTACAAAATGGCGATTATGTAAATAATATTCACGACAAACCATGATTTTTGAGAAAAAAATGTTTTCACAGTTTTATGAATGAAAAGTGTTGCCGGGGCATTTGATTTTGAACTATTTGTGTTCTTTATAAAAGCATCGAAGGCATTGTTATATCTTAATAACACAGAATATACGCAATATTGTTATATTGAGTGTATATGCAGCGTGTTTGAATGTCAAATTGTGACTAAAGCGAATTATGGTCGTGGACCACAATTTAAGCGGATCACTTTTGAGCCGCGAATGCCGTATCTTCCCTTTTTGTTTTAATCTAAGGCGGCAGCTTGACTTTTCAAGGGTCCGCTACTGTGAACCAAGAAGTGCTTGAGTGAAGTTCAAGCACTTCTTGATTGGGACACATTTTGAGCGCTCGTGGTGTATCTAGGGTATTTAATATCGTTGTATTTAGTATTGTTTTAATGTTAGTGCCTGTGTGTATCGCCGCCAGTTGATTGATGCGCGAACGAGCCGGCGGGCGGCGGCTTCTGGTACCACTAACTCACTATATGGGTACCTAACTCCGCTCCACCGTGACTCGTTGCCGCCTTGCCTATGAGTTTTACCTTTGTATTACTAAGTCCTACGAATTCAGTTGAATTCCACAGCATTTTTTATAAGATACCATAGGATTTTTTGAATTGAAAACTTCTTTAGCGGCGTTGTACACTTTTTTTTGTATGGGTAAAAAATGTTAAACTCGCGTCAGGTTAAACAAGTGGGCTGATTGCATCATGACACACAATAAAGTTGGAAAGGTTGTTGACTTTCAATATATTGGACGAAACACAGTAATATTTTATTTAACCGTATTATAGTAGTAAGTCTCTATCTAGGACGCCCACGTGGCAGCTTTATTGCGAAGAAAATGCATTTTTTTTACAATAGATGTCGCTAGGTGCGCTTAAACGTGATTCATGTAAGTTGATTTTTCTGAGAGATAAACTTTGAAATTTTCATGTTTGTGTACGATAGCGCAATAAGTAAATATTGTATTCTACCACATACATTATAGTACTTTTATACTGATAATTAAAGCAATCCGTGCAAAATTATACCCTAACCATTCCGAAATATCAAAAATGCACAACGTTAATATTCAAGTTTTCACTTCTGCCGGCACTCCCGGATTGCAACCCGTCGTTTTTTTTATGAAAAGTGGTCAACATACATACGGCTTTCTTGATGAGAGTAGCCACCACAGAATTACCATTGGCTTATTTATATTAGCACTGCTGAAGCACAGACCTTCCTTGAGAATGAAATTCGCCGTGGGTGTTGTTAAATAGGTCATGACCCGCGGGTGTTAACGACTGCAACTGCAAATACAACCGGAATCAACAACTCAATGTACCGTTCTAAGTACGGTGGAGTTCGTGTAAAGTTAGAGAAGGAATAAAGTTTTGGTCATACATCTGTACCCTTAGTACGAGTTTTACAATTATGAAAACTATGATTGTTTTCGTGAGCTCGCACTCCTACTAAGGATACTGATTTTATTGTTTTCGTTTCAATTAAAAAAAAAATGATGTGGTATCGTGGGGCACCAGGTAGGAACGAAGTTCCTTCGGCTAATGTAGAATCGACACAAATTGCAAACTCGCTTGTGTATGCGACTGTCGCGCCTGCGCACGTCTCATTTAACGGTTTTATTCCACGCACTTTTTCCACGGATTTTTTCTTACGGTTTTACTATCACATTTTTTTCAGTTCGGTCGCGCAGCAAAATCCCTATCCGCTTGTGTATGCGACTGTCGCGCCTGCGCACGTCTCATTTAACGGTTTTATTCCACGCACTTTTTTCCACGAATTTTTTCTTACGGTTTTACTATCACATTTTTTTCAGTTCGGTCGCGCAGCAAAATCCCTATCCCCTCCAAGCCTGCCGTAAGGAACTTCGTTCCAATAAACAGTGTTTAAATTCTATCATTGAATCATTTGCGTCTTCTTAAATTTTAAGTATACAGGACATAGAAACAAAATTTACAATTTAAAAGCTCACGAAAACTATCAGTTTTAAGGCCCGTAATACAGAATGACAGCTAAGTGTTGATCATTACTTGAGTACAGTTAGAAAGGGATGTCGCTATGTGCCATATATAGCGAAATGCCTTTCTAACTATGCTCAAGACTAGATCAATCACTGAGAATCTTTCTATAATACGGGCCTTAATATCATAGTTTTATGACGAGCTCAAACTCGTACTAAGGATACTGATCATCAGCCAAAGCGAAACTTGGTTAAAGATTTTCAACCGGCGCTAGACACGGTTTTACACCGTTGAGGTCAGAAATTTTCTAGTACATCAGTTGCACGACTATTACTCATAAACTAACAAATCTATTTTAAACGTTATAATTTTTCTTAAAAGTTCATAAAAAGCCCTATCTGTTGTCATGAATTTTACTAGGTTTTAACAAGCTAATAGTTTAACTTTCTGAGGAGAGGGGCGACGCCCTACACGAACAAAAATTAACACCTTAAAGTTCAATATTTCGCAAACACATCCCTAAATCGTAAAATAGTCTTAGGAACCCCTAAGTAATTTTAAAGGAGCTATTCAACGATCCCCATGCGATGAGGTAAATGGTGAAAAAATTGATTATCCCCAGGTTACATGTAGGGCAGATAACCTAAAAAAATTTCTTTCGAAATTTTATTCTACCATTTCGTAGTCATGATTGATATACATATCTTCACAAAATTACAGCTCTCTAGTGCAAATAGTCTCCGCGCAAAACAAGGACGGACAGACAGAAGAACATGACGAAACTATAAGGGTTCCTTGTCAGGACTACGGAACCCTAAAAAAATGCAAAAAATAACCTTCACTTATTATCTTTATATATATAATTCTTCTGTGAGTGTGTATGTCACTGAACTTCTCTTAAACGACTGGACCGATTTTGATGAAATTTTTTGTGTGTGTTCAAGGGGATCTGAGAATGGTTTAGATTCACAATTTTGTCCGCTGGACAACCCCTATTTTTTTAGGGCGGTACGAAGTTCGCTGGGTCAGCTAGTATATTTATAATATTAGTAGGATGTAAGATATTTATAACTTAAAATCTTAAAATATATAATAACTAAAATACATTATTAAAAGGACACACACACTTTAGGCAAGGTCAGACATGCTGGCCCCTTCCCATCTACATGGAACCAACAATAGAGCTGGTGCGGCTTGTGAAGCGGCTGAAAAAGCTAAGGCATGCAAATACAGGGGTCTAGGCTCCGAATATGATTTTGTCCCATTCGGTGTCGAGACCCTTGGTCCGTGGTGTCCTAGCGCTGTAAGGCTTTTTAAGGAAATAGCAAAAAGGTTGGTCGACGTCACAGGAGACCGAAGAGCTCGCAGCTACCTCGGACAAAGAATTAGTCTAGCTATTCAAAGGGGCAACGCTGCCAGTATCTTTGGAACCTTGCCTAATGGGACTCATTTTAATAATGTATTTTAGTTATTATAATTATCTTTGATCCCTATTAAAGAAAATTAACACATTCATGTATTTCTGAAGGATTATTATTTGCTTAATCTTAAGGATGCTGGAAATTATACCACGAGCAATGGCTTGGATTTTATTTCGGACCACGAACAAAGTGACAGATACACCAGTATTGCTAGTACAAGAGAGATATTTCAGTTATACCAGAAAATAAAATTAATAAAAATGGTTGCGTTCATACTCTAACAATTTCTAATATCAATATGGAAATCACCACTTTTAGCTTTAATATAGAGTTACCCGATAACTTTTCAGTTTTGCTCAGGAACAGCTCAGTCACGGAAATGACGTCACTCATACGTACGTCTGCATCCGGGTGTCGATCTCAAAGAGGGATTACATTGCAGGTAAACTGGTTGAAGCAGGAAATGAGCTTCCAGTAAATATCTCCTTTGCGAGTGCCACACTGGTTGTGGAACTCGCAGCGTCAATATCATATTGGAAAACTGTTTTTCTATGTAACTATATTTTTTTATAACACATTTGCTCGTAAAGCGTCTCTTATTGCACCAATTTCAATATCATAATCTATCACATTATACACGCGTGCGGTAATGTAAAGTAAAACTCACGGCTTATTATGTTCCGTCTTAAAACGAACGATACTTTTATAAATCTTAGCCAAGATTTTTTTTTCAGGGAGGTAGCCTACATTTTATTAATAAAATTAACTTTGGGAGATAAAATATCATATATAAACATTTAATTCTTTAATTTGATTCATTTTGACAATAAATTACAACCATGTATGGGTAACAAATTCACAAAAATATTAATTTACTTTATTAGTAACACTGGCTGTTTTTTGTTCCTTTGTCTAAAAAAAGCGCTGATGCGCGCGCATTGCTAATCTGTGATAAAGTTATTTCTTTTCGCTGTATTGTTTATATTTGAAAATATTGTCAAGTAGTAACGAATTTATTGATTTGACACCGCCAGAAGTCAAAAAAGGTAGCCTTTTTCGACTTCTGACGCCTCTGTTAGCCTCTTTCCCGAAAAATCCACGGATAGATACTTACAGTCAAGCGTATCAAAATTTCTTCTTATGGAAAACAAACAAAGTTGCAGATTCATTTTCAGAAAGTACGTACGTAGGTAGTATTATTTCCTCGCAAATGTGTTATAAAACGTCGTATGACATACGTGCGGTTTGATAATTACAGCTTCTGCCTTCTTATAACAAGATCGCCTCGGCTGTAATACTCAACTTACCGCACTTATATCATAATGTACTATTACATAAACAAAATTCATTTACCATCTTTTGTTGCTGTCGAAGTAGCAGTGTCATAATAATGCATTTTTTTTTTGCTGATACGAAATTTCTTCACGACATTAAGTGGCAATCCTCTTCAGTGTTACCAACCCTTACCAAAATTTTACCCTAAGTATTTTTAAAATTCTCCTAAAATCCCCTAAATATAGAAATTTATATGTACCTACTTATCTTATTACCTAAATTCTTTCGTTGGTCATAAATTAAAACGTTACATATTTAGTTACAGTAAATTATTTTAGTGAATAAATACATTTTCCGAACGGAAAATCAAACGAAAATGAGCTGACAGGCTGTTAAATCTTATTTAGCTGTTTTGATTGGTGGAAGGCTAAGAACTTCAGTCCATACAGCCTTAGGAAACAATCTGCCACACAGTCAGTTCAGTCGTTTCATATCGTGGTGCGTTCCATTCTACGCAAAAACTGAAAGAAAACACACGCTTTGTTTTTCGATTTAATTGCAAGTTTTGTTAAAAGCCCCTAAAAGAACCCCCAAAAAATTCCAGCCCCTAAAAAAGTCCGTTTTAACCTTTCTAGCCCCTAAATCTCGGGGCAAAACCCCTAAGTTGGGAAACGTGACCACCTCCGTGGCCGAGTGGTTTGTACGCCGGGTTTCATGGTGTCGCCGACTCGAGAGGTCCCGGGTGGTTCGAATCCCGGTGGGAGCAGATGTTTGTGTGATGAATACGAGCATTTGCAATCCAGTCATGGATGTTTAATATGAACTTCTATATGTATAGTACATGTATTCTATCCGTTACCCTAGAATACCAAAACACAAGGCTTACAGTGCTTACTTGGGCTTGGCTAATTGGTGTGAGCGTTGGAAATATTTATTTATTTATTGACGTGACAACGTCTTAAATTAGGTTGCGGCTGGGAGTCACTTATGAAAAAGTGTAACGCTCGGTAACGTTACGATGAGTCTCTCGTGTTAAGTTTAAGTTTACATGTACAATGTTTTAGTAAACAAAATATATTTCTATAGTTAAAATTTGTGCAATTCTTATTTTCATTCAATTCCTTGTTCCTATTGTGCAATTTAATTATATTCATATCAATAAATATTCTACCGAGAAAAAGACGTTGTCACGTAAAATCTTCGCCCGTAAAACCGACTTTACAGGCAACCATTTATTTACTTACTTATCGACAGTAAGGGGCAATTCTCTAGGCAATGTCTTTTTGTGGCTAGTTGCACGATGAAACATGGTCCATCATTAAAGTAACATTGACGCCACAAAGCATTTGAGATTTATAATTTTGGATCAGGTGTCCCATATATTTTTCTTTTATGCAACGCGCTTAAAATTTTCAAACCCATCTGATTTTTAGGGTAAGTGACGCAGTTGCGAAGGTCATGATGCTGCAGGTAGATTTGTCGCTCCAGCCATCTTTTTTCTGTCGGCCTGAAACCAATACCTTACATACCGTGAAGCTCTCGAATCTTAAAATGCAAAAAAAAAAACAAAATTCAATATTGTTTATTCAGGCTGTTACAAGCACTTGTGAATGTCGAAAAGCTATGCCATCGGTTCGCAAATCTACGGCGGGAGACCTTGTACGGAGAAGAACCGGCAAGAAACTCAGCAAGGGCTGTTTTTTTCTCCCTGTATTATATACAGAGTTGTCAATTAATTCACTTAATTTCCAAATTCATTATCACCAAAAAGTAGTTTCACTGTAGAGGAGGTTGCGAGCGTCGATTGTCTTTTGAGAGTCGCGCAGTTACTAAAAAAACGTGTCAGTTTTTCGTACCAGTGTGTGCTTAAGATCCTGATCTTTCACCATTTCACCTGTGAAGCGCAGCCTTTTCCTATAAACAGCACACATATTGATACTGAATCTAATTGCATCCGTTATTCTGCTTACTATATTCTTAAAGTAGGTTTTTATGAAGAGCTGGATGGCGCAAGTGGCTAGCGCGTTCGGGTGCGATCGTTGAAGTTAAGCAACATTCGCAGAGGTCGGTCATTTGATGGGTGACCAAAAATTTACTATTTTACACGTTATGCATGTTAAGCCGTTGGTCCCGGCTGCGTCTACTGTCGTCAGCCCCACCAATCCACACAAGACCCGCGTGGTGAGTCATGGCTCAAACTCCCTATACCATCCATAGGAGAGGCCTGTGCCCCAGCAGTGGGACAAAAATAGGCTGATGATATCTTTTATTTAGATTGCCATAACATTAGCTACTACTAAAGTATATTTTTTGTTTTAAGCTAGTATTAGATAATAGTAAATATTAATAGTTATGTTGGTGAAGTATTTTTTTAAATCTTCTTTATGGATCTGGCAATTAAATGGAAATGTTATTATTATATCTGCATATGACATAATAATTAACTACTTACATTTAACTTGATTTACTAGTACTAGTATATCACTACATAAACCGAATGTGGAAATATAATAATTAATCTTCTAGGCAGGCGTGTACCATCCTACTATTAAGCATAAAAATAATAATAAAGTTACAAACGAATACAAAGTACGAAGTATTTGACAATACGCTGCGTACTAACGCCATGGGTTATGGTATGAAGAGCTGTTTATAATTAGATTAACATTTTGTATATTGGATGGCAGGAATAGACTATTAAATTGGGCTATCATTTTGTTTTTATGTAAACACAAGTATTTTATGTAGAAACAATAAATGTTCTCACTCTATTTGAAATTGGAAAAGGTGTTTGATTGCTTTAGTTAGTTCCACCCTTAGATTAAAACAAAAAGGGTAGATACGGTACGCTCATACTTGCATCAAACAAAAACTGATCCCACGGCAGCGCGAACGGGACGGCGAGATCCGCGTCATTGCATTACCGACCCGAACGAAACAGCACGTTAAGTTTCAACGGCAGCGCCAACGAGACGGCGAGATCCGTGTCACTGCATTACCGACCCGAACGAAACAGCACGTTAAGTTTCAACGGCAGCGCGAACGGGACGGCGAGATCCGCGCCACTGCATTACCGACCCCAACGAAACAGCACGTTAAGTTTCAACGGCAGCGCGAACGAGACGCCGAGATCCGTGTCACTGCATTACCGACCCGAACGAAACAGCACGTTAAGTTTCAACGGCAGCGCCAACGAGACGGCGAGATCCGTGTCACTGCATTACCGACCCGAACGAAACAGCACGTTAAGTTTCAACGGCAGCGCGAACGGGACGGCGAGATCCGCGCCACTGCATTACCGACCCCAACGAAACAGCACGTTAAGTTTCAACGGCAGCGCGAACGAGACGCCGAGATCCGCGTCACTGCACCACCGACCAATCACGCGACCAGTACTCGACGCCACTACCGAATAAGATTCAAAACAAACAGCAATTTTGCGCTAAAAAGCCGCTAATGCGTGCGCTTGTAGAGAAAGCTTTGTGTTACATTTTTTTTGCGGTTTCAGACTTGCGATAAACGCGTGTCTGAAACCGCAGTGCGTTCTAAGCCTAAAACATTGTATTGTAATGTTGGATACATGTTATAATCCAACATTTAAAGTAGCATTTTAGGTAACCTAATGCAATTGATGAAATACACAACACATTTATGTGATGGTTTCTCAAAATCTCTTTCCTCAAAATTGTATAGCAGGTCATTCACATTCATGTAACAGCTGTGACTTGATTTTATTAGTTAATACCTTGACCTTTGACTTGACCAGTAATGTTTCAGATCATTGTCAGAGTTTTGGAATGTACTCGTATCTCCCACGCTGTGAGTAAAGTTAAACCCTTGTGGGGAATTCGCCAAAAAACTTCATTATATTGGTTCCAGTCACTTCGTTTAAGACCCCATCGCGAGAATAAGTCTCTTAATTAATGATCCGTTCAATTAATTGTTTAGTGCGGTATGTGTTTTATATTACATGAGATAGATTTGATTTTCAATTTTCCAAAGATGGTGTATTTGTTCCTTCTTGTTTTTTTGGAGTTTACTCCTTAAGAATCGATTTGCATATATAAGGGGCCCGGTATGAGAAAAATGTGAGGAGTAAAATCTATCGATGAATGACCTCGTTACGTTTTTGGTGCGCATCCTATGTCGCGCAACTTTGGCAAACGAAGATGACGGATTGACATTAATATTTTTTTTTTAAATCTGAACTGATTTTAGATATTGTTTCTGATAGAGCAATGGGGACAACGAGGTATGGTACAACCATTGATGCGGTATTTTCAAGATTCGTGAACCACGTATCTACAAACGTCCATGTGTCTTATTTTAGTTACCATAAACCACTCGTCACTGTAATTAATAATGCAGACAATGTTGATATAATTAATATTTAAAAAAATGATAATAGTCTGATAATAATAATTACATAATTTATTAACATTCCTAATGACATATTTATGCACATCTGAAATTGACTATTTTAAAAAGTTTAATGTAAAATATTTCGTCGATTAGTTATAATAAATGTATATGAAATGAATAAATATATATTTATATATGTATATTATTTTCATTAATTTGTTAATGTACCCTTTCATACAGTATCAATCTTTTTTAAGTTAAATAAACTCTTTTTGCGTCTGGTTAGACTATCGAACTTAGGAGTAAACTCCAGTCGTGCGTCGGAGCTGACACACACAATTTTTTTTTGTATTTATCAAAGAACAAAATCGTGATTTGATGACAATATGAAATCTTATGAAATAAAAGGCAAATGAATTGACAGTTGTTATATGGCAAGTAACTCACTTAATATAAAATAAAATGTTTATTTGAAACTACAAGAATTATGTCTTACATCGATGTGGTTCAGATTATAACTAACTAATACTAAGAGAATTCAAGCTATATAATGAATGAGTCCTGAGAAAGCTAAACAAAACTATTACTTAATAGCTATACAAACGTTCTAAGGACTCTGGAAAGTTTAGATGACTCGATACCATGCAAATGAAGTAATTAGTTTAAAGGATGTAAGTGATTTTAGTAAATAATAGATATCTCAACTTAAGAACATGAGAACGATAGATAACATGGTTTTAAGGTCATTAAGGAATTATTACACACAAAACATTATGGTACTTAATTCCATTATATGTAATCGAATTTCGGGGTAATTTGTAGGGGAGGGGGAGGGGGGGCTCTCCCCGACCCCCCCGCCATAAAAGATTTTTGGCGGAAATGCAGTTTTTTTTTTTACCTAACCTAAAAATTCATTAAATCTGTTAAATGTAGTGGAATTTCAGGGGGATAGGTATAAGGGAAGACTCCTCAGAGGGAAGGGTAAAGAGGGGGGGGGGGGGGGGGGGGGCTCCCGGCGTTTTTTTTTACAGAAATGATAATTATAAAAAATTAGAGGGGTTTTAAAGGTAAAACTGTACTTCCAGGGCCTAGATTTTTTTGTAGAAAAAGTCTCTATTAACGAATTTTTCTTTCTGGCGCTTCGCCGGCCGCTCCCGCGGCACGCTCGCTTCGCTCGCTCGGCTCGCGCGTTAAGGTCACAACACTAACCTAACCTAACCTAGTGTGAAGTTTCACCACACAAGCGGCTCATTAGAGTCCAAAACTCGCACTACACTCGACTCTTCAGGCGAAGGGACAGCAGAACTCGAGGCCGAAGGCTTTGAGGATGCCATGGTAGTCAGACGATGTTAATATCAACAGGAGTACGAAAAAGCTCTCAATTGTGACGAACACAAACACTGACTGACAGATCTCATTAATGGCGGTAAATTGTCACATTTTGACAATAGCACCAACTTAATAAACTTATATTTACCATAGACAACGAGAAACATGTTATTTTTGGATAAAAAAATGGCAGCACTGATCAAAATTTCTGTCAAAATTGACTCATAACCTACAAAAACATTAATTTTCAATATTTTTTTTCTCGAGTTCTATTCGTTTCCGCCTAAAAAGATTTCGTGTACGTGTTTATAATAGTTAACACTTTGCGTGACAAAAATTTCAGCTTGCAACTCAATTACATATAATGGAAAGCTGAGCCAACATTATTTAATAACCAGCTTTTTAACTTAAATTTAAACAGTGGCAAAAAAAACAAATGAGTTTGATAAACAAAGTTCATCATAGGATTCACGACACGACTTACCTAGTTTTTTCACTTCGCGTCGGTTTGTTTGAATCGTTCCGGTTGTGTTAGCTGGCACTATCGACGATCGACGTAATGTTTGTCTGTTATTATAGCCATATCTTTATAAAAAACCTCGTCATCCATCTTGCTTTCACCAAGTTGGTTTAATAATGTAAGATGCAAAATTGTAATTGTAGCTGAATTCCTGTGTATTTGCCGACTATTTGTTGTTTTTCTGTTTTAGCATACTGCCTTATTTTGTTTGTCCTCTCTTGCTGTCAATTCTTAGTTACACACAGGCATAAATCGGCAGCGAAATTACTATTATTATTTTTGCAACATAAATACTTATTTAATTGTGTTTATAGTCACAGATTAGTCATTCTTTTTTATTTAATTTTTTTACTAAATCTTTGCATTGTGTTAAGGCTAAGATTGTAATATTATACAGCCATTCCATTTTTTTTCTCTTTGATATGTATGTATTGGTTTGTTTGTTTCTTTTGGTGTATTATTATTGTTTTATTTATTATCTGTATCATCAACTATGGTTGGTGAGCAGCAGCAGCCCTGGTGTTTCTGTAGTATCAAGCTGAGGCAGGGAATGGTTGGCCTATTTTGTCTTATTTTATTTATGTAAATCTGACTGTTTAAGGCTAATAAATTTATTTCTATTGTATTCTGTATTCTAAAATATATGGTATTAACAATAATGGAATAACATAGCTTTGGTCAACAAAAGATATGATATTAACATAATAGAGGTATAACATAACACAGTGTTCGGTTCAAAACCGAACTCTAAGGTATTGCGACATATTAGGATGACGCACGGGGCGGCTCGCGGTAGCTGGGCCATAGTCCGCTGTGCACTTTAACACTTCAGTACAATACATTTCGCGGTAGCAATTAAATAGTTGTACTCGTTAACATTATAACATAAATTCGGAGCATTTTTATAACAGTTAATTACACATTAAAATAGTTTTAACAATAACATTTTTATGCTTTTTCCTTTGACTTTAATTGAATATCTGTATATATAAAACTCAAAGGTGACTGACTGACATAGTGATCTATCAACGCACAGCCCAAACCACTGGACAGATTGGGCTGAAATTTGGCATGCAGGTAGATGTTATGACGTAGGTATCCGCTAAGAAAAGATTTTGATCAATTCTACCCCCAAGGGGATAAAATAGGGAATGAAAATTTGTATGAAACTTTGTCAATTTTAAACCGATCGGGCTGTGACTTTGCATGCAGGTATAAGAAGAATCATAGATGAATGTCATTGTGTATAATACAAGCCTGAGAACAAAAACTGTAGTCTACACTTCAGCTCTACACCGAAGCGAAGCGAGGGCGGGCCGCTAGTTTCTAAATATAAGTGAACTTTGTGTCTAACTGTGGAGTAAAATAAAATATTTAACAGTTAAAATAATGTATTTCTCCATTAAAACCCCACGCAGACTGATACCACGAACATTGGTCCTTCGAGCCGGACCGAACCGAACAGTCAGTACTTTTTACGTATATATTATTCATAATTTTGAAATATTTACTATTTTAAGAATTAACGTATAATCTATCATAAGTGAAATTGTAATAAAAATACATAGGTCAAGGAAAATGTTACCAACATTTTATTATTACCTAAGCATTGAAATAAAAAAAAATCACAATTAGATTTTGGTTAATTTTAAAACTTTGGTTATTTTAAGTAAAAACTTCTTGTTAGTTTTTCTGTTATTAATTGCAGTATTTTGTTTAATTACATTATTCATTTATGTGTTTAGAAAGTTGTTTCAGCCTTTTGAAATCATGAAAAATCGAAGAGGGACGCTTGTAATTTCATTTCTTTTTCAATAAAGTATATGTCAAGTGAATGCTGAATAGAGCTAAAATACTTTATTTTTCATCCGGTTTTTCCTGTGAAGAAATCGTAAGGGAAATTTACAAAATGTTCCCGGAGATTTCTCCTATAAGCAAGCTATTAAATTACATCATGTGAAGCCTTATTTCGGGAGCAAAGTTGTATATCTGTTTTTTATACCCCACCTTGTACGTTATTTTCCTTTGTTCTTTAACTTGAGTGAGATGTTAAGAATCTTTGTTAAGATGAAAGGCTCTTTTCGCGATATCTTTGAGACAATCGAAGATTGAAATTAAAATGTCTGAATTGATTGTGCCTACTGTTTTTTTTTTCGTTTGCTATTTTAATGAAATAATAAGTTAGCTTTCTTTATTATTATTTTAACGAAATAAATAGTTAGATTTTTTTATTTATTACTAATTATATAAAGAAAATTTTACTTGAAAAAATTCCACGCGGACCAGGCAGCAGACAGTAAGCGGCAAATTATAATGCTAATATCAGAAGTCACAAAATAATTTAATTCATTATGTTATTAAAATTTAAAAATACATTATTCGTCATTAAAATTAAAATACATGTCACAAAGCGTATTAATAAAAAAAATATATAAATTAATTCATGTACCGTCGTCCACATTCTGTAGCACCAGGCGTGCATGCATGCATACGCATCCAGTGCCCCAGTGTGGGATGCATATGTCGATTTATATTAAATTGCGCTGGGACCTTATAGGATTATTTGAAGTCCGTAGAGAGGGAGAGGACTCGATAATCCCTCTCTTTCTTGCTTACCAAATAGCGAACAATTTGCCATCTTGATTTCTTATTTTTTGGTAGTAAGTGAAAAGACAGAAGAACTTAAAGAAAAAGAAGAAGGAAGAAATAGGGGGATAAGGGGGCGAAATGCATCATCTCATCGCTCAAACTGTCAATCATAACTGCTCGCAGTAATCCCTGCTGAATAACGGACGAGGTTAAGGCGACCGGTAAACGGTGGTATAACCGTTTTTGAAATGGCCGGACTGACTAAAACGACAGACCGATTTTAAGCAGCAGCGACAATGCGCTGCTCTCGTGCGCTCAATCTGGCACTGCGAAAGAATAGCCAACCTGCCAAACCTTCTATGGGAAAGACATACAAGAAACGACGGCCCCCGGTCCCCGGCACCCCGCTGTCTCTGGCTTCGGAAGCGGTCAGAGTAACGGCGGGGCAGGTGGTGCTAAGCATCTCCGGACCGACCAGAAGATCATAGCGCTGGAAGGGGCAGTGAGTAAATTGCGCGGAGATATTATAGGATTATCTGAAGTCCGTAGAAAGGGAGAGGACTCAATAATCCTTCAATCCGGCAACTTACTCTACTACCGGGAGGGCGAGAAACAGTCCCAAGATGGTGTCGGGTTCATCGTCCACAAGTCTCTCGTCAACAGCATTGTCGAAGTCGGGAGCGTGTCGAGCAAGGTAGCGTACCTGATACTCAGAATTACCGAACGGTATTCATTGAAATTCAAGTGGTTAGCGCGTTCGGCTGCGGTCGTTGAAGTTAAGCAACTTTCGCAGTGGTCGGTCATTGGATGGGTGACCAAAAATTTACTATCTCGAGCTCTGCAGTGCTTCGGAAGGCACGTTAAGCCGTTGGTCCCGGCTGCATCTGCAGTCGTTAGGACCCACCAATCCGCACTGGGCCCGCGTGGTGGGTCATGGCCCAATCTCCCTTCCTATTCCATTCATAGGGAAGACCTGTGCCCCAGCAGTGGGGACATTAATAGGCTGGTGATGATGATAATGATGATTCGTTGAAGGTCATACAGGTTTACGCGCAAACCTCAGCACATCCTGACGAGGTGGTAGAGGCTATGTATGAGGATATAACTAAAGCCATGCATATCTTGGTCTGTTACTACAGTGTTGTGTTGGGGGATTTTAACGCGAAACTGGGCAAGCGAGACGGTTTCGAGTTGAGGGTGGGTAAATTCGGGTATGGACAACGAAACCAAAGGAGCCAAATACTGGCTGACTTCATGGAGAAGGAGGGCTTCTTATGATGTACTCCTTCTTCAAGAAGCCATCCAAATGGAAGTGGACTTGGCTTAGCCCTGATGGTCCAACGAGAAATGAGATTGACTTCATCATGTCGATAAAACGGCACATATTCAATGATGTCTCTGTGATCAGGGTGAAAACCGGTAGTGATCACCGGATAGTAAGAAGCACATTGAATATCAATGTTGAGGTAGGAAGCTTTCCATTGGTGAAGTCTACGGTCCGACCCACTCGCGCACATATCCAAAACCCTGAAAGTTTGCAACTCGAATTACAGAATCCATTCGCTTGTTTAGAAGATTGCGTATCTGTGGATGATTTAAACAACAGGTTGGTGGAAACTGTCCACGAAGTGGGGTCCAAATTCTGTAAGACCCGCAGAGCTAAAGGACACAAAAGGTTCTCTGTCTACACTCTCGGGCTCATGAAAGAGAGGCAAAATATGAGACTACATTCTTCAGCGGATGGGGCAGCCTACCGGCAAATTAATAGGCAGATCTCCAAGTCACAGTCACGTGGCCTTAGGTTCTTTAATACCGAAAGGATTAAAGATACCATATTAAAAAACAAAGGCACGTATGTGTTTGCGAGAAATCTGTCTATCTTGCAGCGCCAGCTGACGCGGCAAAACGGTAGTCTTATCTCCTCGAAGCCTGAGATTTTGAGGGAGATCGAGAATTTTTATGGAGTCGAGGTCGAGTACGCCTCAACACAAAAACCTGTTGATGATTTGGCTATGGACCCCAGAGCCAAATTTACCCGCCACTATACCGAAGATATCCCGGACGTCAGCCTATATAAGGTTAGTAACGCTCTCAAACAACTTAAGGACAACAATGCGCCAGGGGATGACGAAATCACAGCGGAACTCCTGAAAGCGGGCGGAAAACCAGCACGAATGTGTAAAAAGACTGACAGAAAGCCTTAAACAATGGCTTTACTTCTTTCGAACATTGCCATGGAACAGTGACATGGAGAGAGAGTGGCACATAGGTTCGCAATCCTATGTGCCACTCCCTCTCCATGTCTCTGTCATCCATTAGGTTTTCAGTAACTACATGACCAAGGTAGCGAAACCGTGACACTCAATCAAGCACAACACCTCCCAAGTGTACAGGGGGAACAGATTACGGCTTTCTAGTACCTGCCCGAAAGTACATGAACTGGCTGTTTTATTAAAGGCAAGAGGTAAAAAGTATAGTAGATTATGAAAGTAAAATTGTTACTAAAATTGTTGTTGAAGAATAATATTACCATCTTTAATAGTTCTAATATGCATCCAATGTGAATAAAGATATTTTTGAGTTTGACTTTGACGTTGACAACTGTTTTTTTCTCGTTATTTGACAAAATGGTTCTCTCTCTCTCTGTCAGCCAGACATCGGTGATTCTGCTCCGAATGGGCCTCGGTTCGAATTCCAGTTGGGAAATTTATTTGTGTGATATCAATGTGATACCAGCTATCTTCGCGTCAAGACTGCACCGTTACTTATCATGGTGTGATGGTGAGGTGGAATCAGGTAAGGTAGAATCATTGTCGGACCAATTTATAAATATGGTTATAGTTAATATTAATTTGAACGAACGAATACCAATGCTTGTTACACGAACGCAATCCCAACAACGACTTTCTGAAAAATTTAAATACAGAATTAATTTCAGACTTTCTCCCGAATAATTGGAAGCTGAAGCTTTCAATTCGAGTGAACTCGATTGGGTGTTAAATTTATTGTCTCACTTGATTGTTCTATCAATCATTAAAAGTTTCTTGAAATCGATCGCTTTTATCCTGTCAAAAATGTGAGTAAGATTTAATTGTGAAATAATTATGTTTAAACAGTAGTAAACCCTTTCAACGGTTTTGAACAGAGACGCTATTTGATTACTTGGAATGAATTGAATGAAGGTTCGGAAGTAGGAAATGTTTAAAAGTTATTTTGTAACAAATTTTATTGTAAGACAAATTGTTTGATAATTGTTGATCTGGCAGTTATTTTGTTATTTGAAATGCTTAAATTCAACTTTAACAACGGTTATTCAAAAGGCGAAGTATCAAGTTTATCAAAATTTGGATATCTCAAAAGTAAAATGGGCCACACGCAAACTTGGAGTCCTGAACAAGGTGTTGTATAAGATGTAGGTGCGGTCTTGCGTGGAATATTGCTCGCACCTCTGGGATGGCTACGCCACGCACTTTCTAGATGCTTTGGAAAGGTTACAGCGACGCGCGATCCGCATCATACGCGATGTGGAGGTGTTTAAAAACACCTCGAGCCTTTTCATTTACGCCGTGACGTGGCGTCACTAAGCGCGTTCTATCGTCTGTACCACGGCGTGTTGTCTAAGGAGTTATTCTTTGTTATTCCTCCTTCCCCTTTCATTCAGAGGACCACGCGCGCTGGCCTGCGTTGTCACCGTCTAACTGTGGCCACTATTCCAAAGCGTACAAAGAAATTTGGTGACTCATTTCTTTGTCGCACTATACGTAAATGGAATGCTCTGCCCGCTCACGTGTTCTCTCCTTCTTACAACCTGAGATCCTTTAAAAGAGGTGTGGAGAAGCAACATGCAAGCCGGCTGCGGAGGACTACTTGGGCGTGCCCGTGTAGCTCCCTCCGCCGCCCCCCTCTTTGCAGGACATAACTACAAGATGGGGGCTGCCGTCACGGGATCCCTCGGTAGGGATCTCCGCGGGCAGGGTCATGGGACGGGCGTAGCCAGGGCACGCCCTCGTCCTCTCCTGCCCGCTCTTCTTCGGCGGGAGGGAGCGGTCAGGGGATCATCCTCCCGCTCCCTCTCGGCTGCCTCCTTCTGCGAGATAACGTTCTCGCAGAAGGCGGCAGCCGCCTCCCATGCCCACTCGCTATGGAGCATGGCCTCTACCATGCTCCGCAGTGAGAGGGTTCCGCCTCCCAGAGCCGCAATCAGGTCGCGGCGCTGCTGCCGCCAGGCCGAGCACTCCAGCAAGGTGTGCTCGGCCGTATCGTCCGGGGCGCCGAAGCATCCGTGCCCGGTCAGTACCTGCACCATGCGGAACGAGCGGCCGCCGCGCCGGCGACCCACCCACTCCTCCAACACCGGTCGAATGGCCTCAATCGTCCGGGCTGCCTTACAGCCTAAGAAATAAAAGGAAGGAAATTCGACACGGCCTTATCAATGTCGTGGTATCATAATTGGTCAGTGCATCCACCCGCATTAAGAATTGTATGGATCGCGTGGAATTGTTTATAGTGAAATTTTCTTTAGATAAACGTCTAGCTATTCATACACACGGTCGTCTGGAAGAAATCACTCTTGGAGATAAGACCGCCAATTATGACGATTTCGTTACATTTATTGTTTGTTAATGTTATGTGACAATAAAGTGTAAATCTGTATACAGCCGCGCGCGATCCGCATCATAGGTGACTAAACACCTTGAGCCTCTTCAATTACGCCGTGACGTCGCGTCACTAAGCGCGTTCTATCGTCTGTACCACGGCGAGTATTCTGAGGAGTTATTCTCTCTCATCCCACCTTCCCCTTTCCTTCAGAGGACCACGCGCGTTGGCCCACGTTGTCACCGTATAACTGTGGCCACAATTCCAACGCGTACTAAGATATTTGGTGACTCATTTCTTTGTCGTACTATCCGTAAATGGAATGCTCTGCCCGCTCACGTGTTCCCTCCCTCTGACAACCTGGGATCCTTTAAAAGAGGCGTGAAGAAGCAACATGCAGGCCGGCAGGGTGAGGATGGCTGGTGTGGCAGGTAGAACTGCTATATCAGCTATCTTCGCGTCTGGACTTCACCTTCACTTAACACAGGTAGGGTGGAGTTATTTGTCGGACCTATCTATAAAAAAAAAAACTATCTATCTAGCAGTGAAATGCTTATAGAAATAATAAACTTAATCTGTTTCTCAACACAAAGTTTACTAAACTCCACAAACCAGCTTATGTTTATCGCCGTATAGGATTGCTTTGCACAGACGCGTCCACTCCTAGCAAACAATCAGTTGTCGCACACACGAGCGAGTGCCAAATTTTCATTATACACAAGGTAGTGTTACAATGTAAGCGGCCAGCAATCAGCTGAGTGGCGGGCGGGAAGGCGCACTGTTTGCGCAGGAGTCGCGCGTGATTGATGCCCCTAAACTCAACGATGACGTATGAAGAGCACTTTCTAGATTATCAACACAAGTATCGTTAAATAGAAAGTGATTATTCACTTATGGTAGCCATACACACTACGAGAAATCGTTACGATTAGACTGTACCGTCCGAACGGTACCGATAAATCGTAGCGTGTATGTTATAAAACTGCACAGTTTCCTATACGTACGCCACGTACGATAAACTGTTCCGTTCGGACGGTACAGTCTAATCGTAACGATTTCTCGTAGTGTGTATGGCTACCATTACAGATGTAGGCTGTAGACAATAGGGACGATGACTAATTTTTTTTCTTCGTTTATCAGGTAGATTATCAAAAAGTATTGGACACGTATTTTTTCTTTTTTCACATAATATAAACATTGCAGAGATATACTGATTTGAAAAGTCGCATGACGTCACGTTTTGGTACAATTTTCACTTATAAGTGACGTCACGAGCCCCTTCTCCCAAATTTTGACGCGCTATAACTTTGTCATTTTTTGGTTGATTGCCCAAAGAAAAAATACGTGTCCATTATTTTCTGATCATCTGACTGACGGACCAAATAGAATTTCGTTTACTGTACCTCGTCATCACCCCTATTAGCAAAGTTGATATTCATAACTTTAAAGTTTTAAAATAAGCAATAAACTAAAATATTGTTACGTGTCGGGATGGGGTTTGAAATAATATGCCAGTTCAAGCTTGACAGTTTTTATTCACCACACAGTTAAAACACAATGTTAATCACAAAACACTCAATTAAAAAACTTTTAATTTAGATTCTTTTTTATGTAATATTAAAATTCACAATATATACATGTATGAACATTTGACTAAAGAACAAATAGTAAGATACAATAGACGACTAAAAACCTTATAATATATAATAACTAAAATACATTATTAAAAGGAGTTCATTTAGGCAAGGTTCCAAAGACACTGGCAGCGTTCCCCCTTTGAATAGCTAGACTAATTCTTTGTCCGAGGTAGCTGTCAGCTCTTCGGTCTCCTGTGATGTCGACCAACCTTTTTGCTATTTCCTTAAAAAGCCTTACAGCGCTAGGACCCCATGGACCAAACGGAACGGAACAAAATCATATTCGGAGCCCAGACTCCTGTATTTGCATGCCTTAGCTTTTTCAGCCGCTTCGCCAGCCGCACCGGCTCTGTTGTTGGTAAAAAACTAAAACAAATTGTATTCACTATACAAGTCTTTAAACAATCGCACTTGAACACTTTACTTGCACTTTGATCGTCTTTGTATTCGTTCCAAAATCGCTGTTGAAACTCAACTGTCGACGCATTCTAGAAAAGTCCCGTTAAATTGAGAGTTAACTAGCACTCGCGAGTGCGTAGTACCTACTTATACCTACGCAGGTAACGCGCATAAGTTGTAAACAAGTGCAGATGTCGTTGCACTTTCTCACTTACGCCGCACTGCATAAGGCTCATATGAGAATGAACCGCACCACTCGACCTTTATCGCGATCCGCGGTGTTTTGGTAAATTCGGACTCTAGTATTTTCGCGGTTTTGTTTCGAGAGCGTTTGCGAAATTATGCGTATCTAAACTTAAAGAGTGTAAGTAATTATTTGGATGTGATACGCACTCTGGTGAAATTTAATTGTATTATGTATGGCTTTTATTTTAGTTCTTTTATATTATTAGTTCTTTTTGTTTGCATAATTTAACATAAGAAGGAGATAGAAAGCCTCTCTGAGTTTGTTTTCTCGGGTTGTTCTCAGAAAGATCTCCCAGTTTTGGAATACGGTGGTTTACGGTAGTTCGAGTCAAATAAATAAACTCAAAATTACAAAAAAGAATTTTTAATAAAGGACTTCATTAACTAAATTAACTAATAAATTCATAGACAATAAAGTTTTAAGAATCTTCCAATGAAAAATATCCGAACGCTCAATAAAAGTCTTTCGAAGGTAGCTCGACAAAGTAAATAAAAAAACATTATTCTGATGATGCAGACCTGAAAAGGCTGCGAAACGTCAATAAATAAATAAAGTTCGTGCATTAAACCGTTAAAACTAGTTTTATTTAGTAAAGTAACATTTAGCATACAACTTTATATTCAAATGGAATTTAATAAAGTTTCGTGCATTAACCCGTAAAAAACTAGTTTTATTTAATGAGTGATGTACGTGAAAACCTAAGAAACAAGTAATAATAACAATTCCTTTAATGCTCCATTTTTGTACAAAAAAGTTCACAGACGCGTGTCTCAAGCGAATGGAATTTGAGCCCGCAGCGATCCCAAACGTTCCGAGATATCGTGTCCGCGAACGGTGTCTATGTGTGCGTTGCTCCAGCATACGTTGTATGCAGATTATCTTCTGTACTATTTTGTGCCATGGTATTGAGAAATATACCCCCATCGAATTAACATGATCTTATCACATACATTAATACACTTTGTCAATGCGGGTTAGAAGCACATAAATAAATTATTATTCACGTGGTTCTATGTCTGGAAATAGGAGATAGGCTGATAATAGTTTTAGGGTCCCGTACCCAGAAGTTGACAATGTAACTTTATTGCTTAATCGCCTTTGTCCATCTGTGAGTGGGCTGTGAGGATTCTAGCTGTTACTTCAGAGTATGTGTCGAATCCAGTAGTTCTAATTTTTTCCTGACTTGTTTATGATGATGGCCCAATTAATAATCCAAGTTTTGTTTTGAAGCCCGAGGTCAGAAACTTGAGAGAGAGCGGGAGAGAGAGAGGAAGAGGGAGAGAGGGAGAGAGAGAGAGAGAGAGAGAGGGAGAGGAAGAGAGGAAGAGAGGGAGAGGGAGAGAGGGGGGGATAGGGAGAGAGGGGGGGGGTACGGTAGAAATAACAAGCCACAGTGAAAACTATAAATTTTGATAACCGTTTTAACAGTATTTATGAGCTACACGGAAATCGACAGTAACACATTTTGATGGTTCCGTAGAGACAGCCTATTTTACAATTTATTTCAGTGATTTAGAAGTTAACATTGTGCGTGACTATAAATAACGAATAAAGGCGAATGCATTAGGTTGACCTGTACGAGTTCTATGATTGTAAAGGCGCTTTTATTTGTGCCTAATCTCAAAAGTATCTTTCTTGTAAAATCTAAGGTTGTTTCATCGATAGTAGATGGTTTGATTTAAAGAATTTGGAATAATGACGGTCGCATCACAATACATTTACGAAAATTTATTACTTGTAAGAAAAAATAATAGTTTGTTTCTTAAAAACAGTGATGTTCACACACTTATACGAGAAAAAAATAAACTAACTTTACCTGCTACTAGGCTTCACAAAATTCATAATTCATTTAAAGGTCTTTGTGTTCGCTTATACAATAAAGTCCCAAGCAATACCCAAGAGTTAACCATAAATAAATTTAAAGATAGTATCAAAAAAGCACTTATTAAAAAACCTTATTACAAAGTGTCTGATTATATTACAGACAAAAATGCTTGGGTTTGAACTGTTCCAATCATTCCAACAGGTTTTCTATATTAAATAAATCATAATTTTATTGACGTTGTAACAACATCATGATTTGTAAATGTTGTTACATTAGACTTTTAATCCTGAGGAGTTTTTTTCGTTCGTTTTTCTCCGCAGCTAAAAAATATGTCCATAACGAGTGGTAGGGAAAAAAAATTTGGACGATTCAAAAGAGTTGTACTATACATCCAATTTGAATAAAGATATATTGATTTCTGATTTCTGAGTTAAAATTTACACTAAAGAAAATATTCGACGCGGACCAGGCAGCAGACGGGACTCGAAGCCGCACCCTTCGCTATCCGGGCGAATGCACTGACCATTATCCTACCGCAGCCGAGTCCCGGCTGCTGCCCGGACAGCATGGATTTTTTTCTAGTATTATTTTCTTTCTCGATGCTCGAGGAGCTCGATGGCGCGGAGGAGCTCGATGGCGCGGGTGGTTAGCGCGTTCGGCTGCGATCGTTGAAGTTAAGCAACTTTCGCAGTGGTCGGTCATTGGATGGGTGACCAAAAATTTACTAGCTCGAGCTCCTCCGTGCTTCGGAAGGCACGTTAAGCCGTTGGTCCCGGCTGCATCTGCAGTCGTCAGCACCCACCGATCCGCACTGGGCCCGCGTTGTTATGGCCAAATCTCCCTATTCCATCCATAGGGAAGGCCTGTGCCCCAGCAGTGGGGACATTAATAGGCTGATGATGATGATGAATATTTTCTTTAGATTTAAACATCGAGTTACATACTTTAAAAATAAAGAAATGTATAATTTTATACTAGTTAAATCCAGAAATATAACCATCTGTCAAAATTTGCCTTTCATTTCACGTGACATTAACTATAATCAAACTGAACCATAGATGAATCAACAAGCCTAAGGCCCACAAATATGTATACGTTTATTTGCGCTGCTATAGCAAAGTATATTTGGCAGTTATATCATAAAGCAAAGGAGTTATACCGCAAAAACCCGACTTTAAATTCCAAGGATTTAATAATAAATAAAAATAAGTATTTCCAACACTCACACCAATTAGCCTAGCCCCAAAGTAAGCACTGCAAGGCTTGTGTTATGGGATACTAGGGTAACGGATAGAATACATATACAGTACATATATAAGTATATTTATATTGAAATATATAATAAACGTCCATGACTGGAGTACAAATACTCGTATTCATCACACAAACATCTGCCCCCACCGGGATTCGAACCCGGGACATCTCGAGTCAGCGACACCATGAAACCCGGCGTACAAACCACTCGATCGTCAAACGATATTGGTAAAGAAATATACCTCGTATTTAGGTCTTCAGGCGTTTCTCCCCACGAGCGACACCCAGATCTTTTTTGAATTTGTCTTGTCATCCATATTTTCGTGACAGTGCTTGAATTAAAAAAAAACGACTGGTTGTACTCCGGGAGTGCCGGCAGAAGTGAAAACTTTAATATTAAAGTTGCGCATTTTTGATATTTTGGAATGGCTAGGGAATAATTTTGCACTAACTGCTTTAATTATCAGTATAAAAGTACTATCATTTATGTGGTAGAATACAATATTTATTTATTGCGCTATAATACACAAACATGAAAATTTATATTACATTAAAAACATTATCTCTCAAAAAATCAACTTACATGAATCACATTTAAGCGCACCTAGCGACATCTATTGTAAAAAAATGCATTTTCTTCGCAATAAAGCTGCCACCTGGACGTCCTTGATACAGGCTTACTATTATAATACGATAAAATAAAATATTACTATGTTTCGTCCAATATATTGAAAGTCGACAACCTTTCCAATTTATTGTTTTCGTTTTACGATTTTTCGATGGTCAGGTGTCCGGAAACGATCAGGCCACGTGTCATGATGAGAGTTTAACAGTTTTCACCCATCAAAAAAAGTGTACAACGCCGCTAAAGAAGTTTTCACTTCAAAAAAATGCAATATCATTTACTCAGCTTAGGCTGTCGCAAGCATTTGTGAATGTCGAGAAGCTATGCCATCGGTTCGCAAATCTACGGCGGAAGACCTTTCACACATGAGTAGAAACTGAGAAGAACCGGCAAGAAACTCAGCAAGGGCTGTTTTTTTCTCCCTGTATTATAATATACAGAGTAATCCACTTGAAAAGTGACTTCAATCAGAGATAATATTTGAAGACATCTCCCATTACATAATTTGGAATATACAATTAAGCAAATACTGATTTAAACACATACTGTGATAATTGTTTCTTCCTTAACGGATCGTCGTGTTGAGAGAGATCAAGTCTTTCTTCATAAAATTATGAACAATCTCTTTGACTCTCCATTCCTTTTGAATAGCATTAGTTTACGATGCCATCGGGCAGGCTCCCGTCTAAAAAGTTTATTTAATTTGCCTATAATTAGCACCAAATATACTGCTAATACTTTTGTGATAAGGTCTTGTTCTGATTATAAAAATAGGTACACATCAACCGATATATTTAACTGTTCACTCAATCATTGGAAAAAATATATTTACACGATATGATATGTAGATAGTTCATAATTATTAATTGTAACCTACAAAACTTGTAACTTGTAACGTTTTTTTTCTTTCTCAATTTTAACTATCTGAACTCCTTTATATGTTTTATATATATTATAGTGGAAACTTTATTGATGTATGTTTTGTTGATTTTTTTTTTTTTTCTTTTACACTCATACCAATTAGCCTAGCCCCAAAGTAAGCACTATAAGGCTTGTGTTATGGGATGCTAGGGTAACGGATAGAATACATACACTGTACATATATAAGTATATTTATATAAATACAAATTAAACATCCATGACTGGAGTACAAATGCTCGTATTCATCACACAAACATCTGCCCCCACCGGGATTCGAACCCGGGACCTCTCGAGTCGGCGACAGCCATGAAACCCGGCGTACAAACCACTCGGCCACGGAGGTCGTCGTGATTAGATCTAGGTATAAGTATTAATTCATTGTTTGTTTCCCAAATAAAGATAAAATAAAAAATACTTTGAGAATGCCGTGTCACAGAGTTCTGTCAAATATTGTGCGATTAAAGTGAAAAAGTCGAATAAATAGTACCCAGTGTACCAAAGACCAGACTTATCTCCACTGGCGGGACCTGTTCACGAGCATGATGCATGAATCAGCCATCGCTTTGCTCAACCATATTTCGAGCATTGGTACGCTGTATTGTAGCCTCAACCATATTTTAGGAAACGTTACGACCCGCCTAGACAGTTTAGTTTAGTTTTTGAGTATCGCGGTTCGATCGTCCGTCTGCAGTCAGTCTAAAGAACAACCCCTTAGTTTTATATTAACTCTAAAAGGATTTCGGTTATGGACAGAGTCACGCAAATGGGAAATTGCGATGCGCCACAACGTTTATTAGAATAAAGCGTCTGTAGAAATGTTATTTCTTCATTATATTCCCTTATTATATTTTTATTGAAACATTTACAACAACAACTCTACCTTCTTATTATCTGTCAAAAAAACAGGAAATATTTAATAGATCCTAAAAAACTGATCACCTAAACATACAATTGGTAACGGAACGGTTAGGTTATGTATATTGTGATATAAACTGTAAACTGTATATTTTTGATGACCAATTACTATTTTCTGATGATCATTTAAATATGTGCCATAGTGCCATAATGTCCAATATAAGAGCAGATTTAAAAAATATTGGCCCAGACATCACAAATTAGAACCGACCCAACATTCTTTGTTATCATAAACTATAGTAAACCGATCAACGGTAAAATCCGAATGACTGATGACCATTGCTGCTGAGACTTTTAACAGATTCTTAGCCTACAAAACAGCATCATTGCTCGACAATATAGATGTTGGTAGCTACACTAATGCCCGGTTTCTGAAAGGTTTGTCAAATCATCATTCAAATAAGAGGCTTGTCGTTTAATATCCCTGCGTCTATCGCCACGAAGCTTCGCCTACAAACCTTCTCGTAAACAAAAGGTTCTCGTATAGTTAAAGTTTTAAATAACAAGAGCAAGGCTTCACGACAGGGCTAAGCCTTCCCTTGCAGTGACAACTGGCTTTGGAAGATTTACAAACATAGCCGGGCGGCTAGACAGATGCTTTCTCGAAATTATTCAGTTCTAATTCAACGGGATAGACGCAGTTATTTCGGTAATTCGAATATACTACAGCTAGAGCAGTTGTCAAGAGTACCTTGAACATAATGTTTAATATTTTATCTGCTCGGAATTTCTTTAGAAGCGCTTTTCGTGAAGTTCATTTATATTTTTAGGGCATAACAACTACTTTATTTGGATATTATCTTTTTTTTATTTCAACATCATCATCAGCTGGCGGTTGTCAACTCTCAAGGCCTCCTCAAGGGACTCCTATATAGAACGATCCTGCGCTCTCCGCATCCAGTGGGTCCCCCGACTCGCTTGATGTCGTCAGTCCACCTCGTGAGGGGTTTATGACACTGCGCTTCCCGGTGCGAGGTCGCCATTGAAGCACCTTGGGACCCCAACGTTCATCGGTTCGCCGAGCTATGTGCCCCGCCCATTGCCACTTCAGCTTGGTAATCCGTTGAGCTATGTCGGTTGTTCTAGTTCTTCTACGGTTTACCTTATTTCTGATTCCATCTTAATCATCGAGCATAGCCCTCTCCATCGCTCGCTGTGCAACTCAGAGCCTTCTTATAAGGTCCACAATAAACGACCATGTCTCAGCTCTGTATGTCATCACTGGAAACACGCACTGTTCGAAGACTTTGGTCTTCAGGCACTAAGGTATTTCAGACGAGAAGACATTGCGTAGTTTCCCAAACTATTTCAGCCGAGTTGGATTCGGTGGTTTACCTCAATCCCGAAATTGGACTTTCCCAAGTGGATTATTTGTCTCAGATATATATCGAGATATTTGTCGAGAATTTGGAGTGAAGAGTTCTCAACTATTAACGGAGGAGCGGAACATGAGCGCTAGACATATTTTTTGTCTTACTCATGTTCATTTTAGGGCTTAGTTGTTGAGAGGCTATGCTGAGGTCGATGATCATTGAATTGAGATCCTCTAAAGTTTCTGCCCTAATACGTATATCATCAGCAAATCCAAGTTGAGTGGTGACCTCGCCGTTGACGTTGATGCCAAAGCCACTCCAATCCAGAATCTTAAAGATATCTTCAATCCCAGCGGTAAACAGTTACGAGGAGATCACATCTCCCTGTCGCACTCCTCGCTGCAGTTGAATAGGACTCGTAGTCTGACATGGTGGCGTTTTCGTACAAACTCTTCAGCACTTGAATATAGCGATAGTTGATACGGCATCTCTGTAAAGATTTCAACACAGCCCATGTTTCCACCGAATCAGATCATCCTATAATATCCCAGCGCAATTTACTCAGTTCCCCTTCCAGCTCTATGATCTTTCCGTAGGTCAGGAGATGCTTAGCACCACCTACCCTGCCGTTACTCTGACCG
Organism: Chilo suppressalis; assembly: GCA_902850365.2. Taxonomy (NCBI): domain Eukaryota; kingdom Metazoa; phylum Arthropoda; class Insecta; order Lepidoptera; family Crambidae; genus Chilo; species Chilo suppressalis. The sequence goes on along the minus strand of OU963899.1, from coordinate 1,218,560 downwards.
CTTCCGAAGCCAGAGACAGCGGGGTGCCGGGGACCGGGGGCCGTCGTTTCTTGTATGTCTATCCCATAGAAGGTTTTGCAGGTTGGCCATTCTTTCGCAGTGCCAGATTGATCGCATCGGGTTCGCTGCTGCCCAAAATAGGTCTGTCGTTTTAGCCGGTCCGGCCATTTCAAAAACGGTTATACCACCGTTTACCGGTCGCCTAAACCTCGTCCGTTATTAACCAGGTGAGATTGACAGTTGGAGCGATGAGATGGTGCGTTTTGCCACCTTGCCTCCGTATTTCTTCCTTCTTCTTCTTCTTCGGTAAGTTCTTCTGTCTTTTCACTTCCTACCAAAAAATAAGAAATCAAGATGGTAAATTGTTCACTATTTGGTAATCAATAACATTATATCATTATGGTTACAATTCACAATTCCAACTCCCAATTTTATTAAGAAGACCAGCTAGATCAGAAAAGGTTCAAACTTTAAACGTGACGGGTGTGATGGCATGACACACAACTACTTTTAGCGGCAAACCAAGTAGAAAGTTATAAATACCACACCCAAACAAATCCCCATTATATATAAATATGTAGGTATACACATTTAGGTACAGGCGTCTTACGTTTGCTTGTAACATAAATTGGCCCTACATCAAAGGCTCGGCGGCTCACGACAAACAAACACACACCCATCTATTGGAATCCAATTTACAAGTTTCGGGTTCCGCATAGGCTTGTTGAAAATATATCGATGTATCGATATATCGATATTTTTTGATTGATATATCGACATTTTTAACCGATATATTTTGATTCGATATATCGATACATCGATACAAAATAACCAATATCGAAATTCGTATCAAAAACGATATTTTTTTAATTATTAACGGCATATCACGATCCAACTAAATTCGTATCTGGAAAAATCGTTACTGCATCTCAGATTAATGATATTCAACATATCTATGATCTGTGCTGTATTTACTACTGTCTATGATTTGTAAATATGTTTCGCTGGTGAATTGGTTGTGCTGAATTCCATTATATTCTGTGGAAGTGTGTGACTGTCTAGTCTTGTTTACGAAAGATGGCACCTGAGAGGTCCTGCAATTATTTTCATCATTCGAAAATAGGGTCTATTTTAGGTAAATAATTTTCGTTCCATTATTATTCCGCGTGTCATCTTTCGTGAGATACTGTACTATCATGAAGTGTAGCGGCAATTTGGTACTTTGATAATTCTTTCTTTAATTATAATTTGTATTGTTATTATTACTGTGCTAGGCTGATCTAAATATATTTTTGGGAAAATTGGTCCGATATATCGATATATCGATGTATCGATATATCGATATTTTTTTCAACTTTCGACATCCCTAGTTCCGCAACATCGCCGACTTTGATGTATGAAGGTTACATAACCTTAGGCGCTCTGTATCTATCGATGCTACTAAGAAAGTTTCTAACCAGTAGTCTCCTTTAGAAATGTTTCTCCAAAAGCTTCCGTACCTAAAGGGTGAATAAGAAATCTATATCTAAGCAAGCCATCAATATGTCAGCGACGCGTATTTTAGGAATCATGATAGGTAAATAGTTAGTTGGGATTAATTATATATCAGACTGGATTTTGCTATCATTATCATCATCATATAGACTAAGAGCTACTGAACCTTCCGAGTAACGGTATGTCTGTAAGGCTAGAAATTCTTAAGAATCGCCTGGCACTCCTCAGCACTGTACGTCATCAAGGCCCATATTTTTGAAATTGTCAAAAACATATTTAAATAAATCTTGTTGCTGTAAGCTTGAAATTTTTATGCAATTTAGTTTATTCATTTTCGGGTGTAGAAAACAATTGCCAGGCGATTACGATGAGCACAAGTACCAGCCAGGTGAACCCAAAGGTATGTAATATATAGATTAAAATTAAATTTAATCTATAAAGTTAAAATTTATATATGTGTTTGTTTAAGCGATTTAGTAAATAATTTTAAAGTAAAGTAAGTTAGATGTAGTAAGTAAGTTAGTAGCGATAAAGTAATTTTAAAGTAAGTAGGTAGAATGCCAGGCGGTTCTGGCTAGCATAAGTCCTTGCCAGGCGAGGGGAAAGATGCTGCGGCAGTGCGAGTAAGAGTCGTAGTATGAAAACTTACGGTATATTATTGATGCAAATTAAATGATTTGAAAATAAAAGTAATGGGTAAAATATTTTTGATTATAAGTCTTTAAATTAATTAATAAATTTTCATCATCATTACTTGCTTTATCATCATAATATGATTCTTAGTTGCTGATTTCATCATCTAAAAAGAAACAAAGTTTTAATACATTAATAATGACATTACATCTCTGATCTTGCGCTCAGTTATATAGAATTCTATATATTTTTATGAAATGTGTATTACCTTTTAATGTGTTCTTCAGCGTCACTTGACTCAATCTCAGCAGTTTATTCTTTTTAGTGCATTTAATAAAAACTTATTTTTTAAAAGTTTTTTACTTTTAATTTATTTTTTAGTTATCGCTGGATATAATCGAGGACTTCTAAAACCTCATATTCTTAGCAAGTCCTTTCATTTGATACCCGTATTGTAGGAAAGTATAAAAAAACTTTGTCCGTCAATAGTGTCATATTTTTTTTGCATTTAGTTTAACTAGTAAAGTTTTAGTATAATTTTATTAGCGATATAAAGTAAGTAGGTAGAATGACAGGCGTTTCTGGCTAGCATAAGTCCTTGCCAGGTGAGGGGAAAGATGCTATGGAAGTGCGAGTAAGCGGCATAACGTGAACTCGCTGGTGCGATTGAGACAGTTTATCTAACTGGAAAACAGATTGTATAGCTGAAAAAAAACCGTCGGTTGTAATTGTAACAACGATTTATCTATGTAAAAATCTTACAAAGAATTTGACTGTTTTTTTATGAAAATATAATATATGTAAGAAAAAACTATGATGCATTTGCAAAAAAAAAGTCAAACCCATAACTTTAACACGAGATTTAAAAACAAGCTTGCCGTTCCATGTTTCAAACTCCAAAAATCAAGAGGTTCATTTCTGGGATGTAGTATTGCATTGTTTAACAAAGTTCCCCAAAATCTGATTGAGCTTCCACTAACCAAATTTAAATCGCAGATCAAGAATTCTCTTATGAATAAGGGCTATTATAAAGTTAATGATTATCTAAATGATCGTAATGCATGGACATAGTGTTTCTTGTAATTTGTTATTTGATGGGTATGAGTCAGTTTTTGTAACAGTAATATGGTACCTATCTAATGCCGCTTTCTATATACTAAATATAAAATTTATTGTAACTATATATCTATATCCTAAATAATGTAATGGAAGGTGACTTCAGAAGTATCTCTGAAGTCATTTTTCAACTTGACGACTCTGTATATATCAATACAGGAAGAAAAAAGCAGCCCTTGCTGAGTTTCTTGCCGGTTCTTCTCAGTACAAGGTCTCCTGCCGTAGTTTTGCGAACCGATGGCGTAGCTTCTTGACCTTCACAAGTGCTTGTAACAGCCTAGACTGAATAAATTACTTTTCATTTCATTTCATTTCATTTCATTTGAGTTATAGTAATGATTAAAATTTCGATTAAATATTAATATTAATTGTTTATTTTAATTTATATATTACATACCTTTCGGTTCACCTGGCGGGTACTTGTGCTCATCGTAAATGCCTGGCAATTTATTTTTATACTTAAAAAGAATAAACTAAATTGTATAAAATTTTCAAGCTTACAGCAACAAGTTTTTTTTAAGATTTTTTTGACAATTTCAAAAATATAGGGCTTGATGATGTGCAGGGCTGAGGAGTGCCAGGCGATGCTTACCGTACTAAGCATGCTATGACTCATCACCATAAGAATTTCTGGCCTTACAGATATACCGTTACTCGTTCAATAGCTCTCCTACTAATAATTTCAGCCACATGACGCCCACTGCTGAGCATAGGCCTCCCCTAAGGATTTCCACATCGATCGGTCCTGTCCCACGCGCATCGCCAGATCGTTGGTCCACCTGATGAGGGGTCTTCCAACCGAGCGTCGTCCGGTGCGTGGTCGCCATTCGACAACCTTACCACGGTAATAATAACATACAGTATTCTATCTTCATACAAACGGTCGGAAAGCGAGTCATACCTACGCCACTCGAGTTCGATGTGCTCCGACGACGAACGACGACCGAACGGTCTGAATTGTTTTTTATGCAGTTAGCCGTGCTTAAACGTGCGTTTTGTATTGTAAATATTTGATTTAATTAAGTAGATACCTACATAATTTAGTATGGAAAAGAACAAACGACGATCAATATCGTACAACAGCACAATTGCTGTTTTTGGTTGCTTGAACTCTTCAATAACGCACCCAGAGATATAATTTTTTAAATTACCTGAAATATTGCAAAGGTGTCTTACCTTTATAGAATATTTTTTATATACCTATCTACTAGTACGTAATTTGTTTCTAATATTTAGGTATTTCGGTTTTTCCATCGGGCAAAATATCTGGAATAATATGTAAATAAGTGATTAGGATAAAAAAAGAGACAAACGAGTAATCCACCTACACTCGCGTTAAAAACAAAACTACATAAAATACTGGAGGCGGGCGGCCCTACCGCGTGCTAACGCAGCGCTCGGTGTAGGCATCTATTTTCAAGGACAGGGCGGAGTCACAATACTGTATAGATAATATTACCGTGACCTTACCGCCTCAACGGCCATCGGTTCTCCTCGCTATGTGTTTCGCCCACTGCAACTTCAGCTGAGCAATCCTTCGAGCGATGCCGGTTACTTTAGTTCTAATGTGGATTTCCTCATTTCTGATTCTTTCACGCAGGGAAATACCAAGCAATGTTCTCTCCATTACCCGCTGTGCGACCTAGAGCCTTCTTATGAGACCCATAGTAAGAGCGAAACGTGGTCTTCGCTTCCGTAAGACATCACACACACTAGTCAAATATTTTGCTATATTGGTTGGAAATTGTTTGTCACTTTTTTAAATTAAATTAATATATATTTATCTAAATAATATCATCATCATCATCATATCCCCTTGCTCGTCCACTGCTGGACATAGGTCTCCCCTAATGCACGCCACTGCTCCCGATTTTGGGCTACTCTCATCCAGTTCACTCCAGCCAGCCTACGAATATCATCATCCCATCTTGTCTCAGGGCGTCCTACACTACGTTTACCGAGTCGTGGTCTCCACTCAAGAACTTTCCGACTCCAACGGCCATCAGTTCTGCGGCTAATGTGACCAGCCCACTGCCACTTCAGTTTGCTAATTCGGTGGGCTATGTCGGTGACTTTGGTTCCCTGTCGGATTACATAATTTCTGATGCAGTCCTTCAGGGATACTCCGAGCATGGCCCTTTCCATAGCTCTCTGAGCGACTTTAAACTTTTTTTTTTCGACTTTTATCTAAATAATATATATTAATATAATTTCATTTATATGCTGATGACGTGCAACTGTATCGAAGCTGCCTTCCTAGCTATACTGGCGAATCTGTGGATAAGATTAATGAGGACTTAAATGACATATTTATCTGGTCACATGAGAATAGTTTAGTTCTCAATCCGTTATAGACTAAATATTTGATTCATGGCTCTAAGAAACAGATAATTAGCATCATGTCAAAGGATCCTCAAATTTTTCATCAGTCCATCGATCAGGTATCAGAGGCTAGGAATCTGGGAGTAATTTTTGAATCAAATATGAATTTTGAGAAACATGTTCTTGAGGCTGTTCGAAATTGCTTTTACCGTCTTATGGTGCTATATAAATTTCACCCTTTTCTTAGTGAAGATTTAAGAATTCGTCTGTGTGAAACATTAGTCCTGTCCAAACTGAATTATGCCGATGTTGTTTTTGGCCCATGTCTGCTAGCTAGAACTGAACGTCTCATTCAACGTGTACAAAATGCATGTGCGCGTTTTTATTTTTCTATTCCACCTAGGGCCCATATTACACCATATTTGAATAATTCTAATTTAATGAGGATGGGCTCTCGTTGACAATTGCATTTTGCCACACTTTTGTTTGATATAGTACACACTCGAGTGCCGGAGTATCTTCACTGTTAGTTTAACTGGGCCAGAGATAAAATGTTTCTCTCAAGAGCAGCCACTTACATGATACTGACTCCCGCACATAGAACTGCTGCTTTTCGCTACTCATTTAAGTACTCAGCTTCGAAGTGTTGGAATAACTTGCCACCCCCAATACGTTCACTAAAAACACATGGCACATTTAAAAACAATTTTAAGTTGTTTTTGTTACAGACAGGTGCAGCCCGTATTATCTCTTCCCCCTTACCTTTTAATTTATTTACAATAATTATATGGCCTTTTAAAGAAAGAAAGAAAGAAAGAAAAACATTTATTGACGACATACATTGACAATTACAATAAATACACAACAAACATAAAACAAAAGGTACATCGTCAACTAGGTACCTCGTACCTCAGCATAATGTTGCAACGGCAAAAAAAAAAACAACTTTTGTAACAGATGAATCTTTTCTTCTTATTTTTTAATGTATACTAGCGGACCCGACAGACGTTGTCCTGTCTAGTATGGTAGCGCCATCTGTCGGATCCAATGTAAAACATTCCAAAATCAACAACTACTAATAAATTAAAAATTAATTAAAAAAACATTGTCCAGCGGACAAAATTGTGAATCTAAACCATTCTCAGATCCCCTTGAACACACACAAAAAATTTCATCAAAATCGGTCCAGTCGTTTAAGAGAAGTTCAGTGACATACACACTCACAGAAGAATTATATATATAAAGATGTGTTACTTTAAAGTCAGAAGCCGGCTCAAAGTCGGTCGAAGTCCATCTTTTCTCTTTGTAATTAACCACAGATTAGCTTTGTAGTATCAGATAATTTCTGCCACAGATACTGCTAGGTAGGGTTACCTTTTCTTTCTCTAATTTTCTATTAAAAAAAAAGGTGTTACCTCCAATAATATAGTAGCGGGTAAAAAGGATTTAAAAGTGGTTTTTGTACTGAGCTGAGCTCGTAACGCAAAGACCTAATAAATATAATATAATAATAATAAATATAATAAAAATCATTTATTCATAACCCTCAACATTTTACATTTAAAGTATTAAGCTAATAAAGTCTACGGGTATTTATATAAAAGTCTAAAGAAATGGACCCCTAACCCAGAAACTAGTAATAACTGTAATTATCAAGGTTAGTGATTCCTCGGTCGACATATTACAAAAATATTTTAATTTTAGAGCAGCCCAATAGGTTTGACTACAGCTGTTGAGGTGAGTAATCAACTAACGAAACAAAACAATTTATCAAATATTGATTAAGTGTGAGCGTACAAGTGTGAGTGAAATTATATTGGTGGTGTGTTTGTGTATGTGTGTGTGTCTATGTGTGTGAGTGTGTGTTTGAGTGTGTGTTTGTGTGTGTGTTTGTCTTATATTATCCATAACTGTTTCTTATTTTAATTTTAATAGATTTTCTGTGTCTGAATAGTTTTGCTTCAAAAGATAAGCAGAGGTGTTCTTATATCTAATATTTCAGTTTTTCTAAATGGTTCGCTTTACAATATGTTGACAAAGCTCGGGAGGTGAACATTGTGAGTGAGGAAGTTACGGTAATACATAAATGTTCGAGTAACATTATAAGACAAAATATATGACAATAGTAAAATTATTAAAGTAACTTTAAACATTTTTTTACTGAAATTTAACCAAATTGGGCTTTGGGCAAGCATTCTACAAAAAATACCAAAATTTCAATTCTTTAACTCATTCCGTTAACGATCTAGACCCGTGACATACGGACAGACAGACAGACGATAGAGTGACAGCAATAGGGTTCCATTTTTACACTATGGTTACGGAACCTTAAAAATGATCTCCTATGCCGGTTATTAGGGTTCCCTTGTACTCTTTGAAAATAAAGTACTAAAATTTTCCAAACACGTTCAAAAGCTTTGAAATTTCCTCGGCCAACTAAAATTGTGATCGAAAAATAAATTAAACGGGGAGCCGTCAAAGAACTGGTGAAAATGAAGACATGATTTTAATCTGCATCAAAATGGGATCGCTGTAAGAATCCATAAACAAATCGGTAGTCCCGGAGCGCCGGAATCGAATCAATTAAAACTTTTTTACTCGATTAGGGGAGTACTCGAGTGTTGATAGTATTCATGGATTCGACCCACGGCAAATAAGCCGCTTGGAGGCTTCAAAGCCCGCCTTAGGACGAGTGACTTGGTTCATTAATAGGGTATTAACGTACCCTTAGATTTAGATCAGCTGTTCTTGAAATAACACAGGCACACCTGAGCTCCGACAGATTCTCAATTAGATGAAAGGACGCTTTCAATACAACGATATCACTCTTAACCGTCTTTAATTCAATATTGATTTAATGAATATTAATATATTCAATAATCCAATATTGTCGGATAGGTTATATAGGTATAGTCGTAGGTATCCCGCTTGTATTAAAGCGTCCGGCTAAGGAATTCTTTTTACGAGTCGCAACAAATTACCCTAGCTGATGTTGTGTAAAATATGTCAACGATATTAAATATCCTAGATACACCAACACGAACAAAATCGTGGCCGAAACCTGTCCGAAAGGTACATTGAACGATCCACGGAGCTCCGTAAGATGATCGCGTAGTCAAAATAGATATAAGGCATTATTTAAATATTGAAAGTAACCTTTAATACAAACTGTATAAGGTCTTAAATAAAACGCATGCATTAAGGATTTCTGACAGTTCGAAATGCAAGCTCGTAAAATTTTACGACTTATTGCTACGTATGCGGAAGAATTTAGACCTTAGTTCTTTGACTCTACGCGCGATTTTGAACGCGCTGTTAGCAATATAACAGGCACGGACCGCGAGGAAAAAAGACGCCTATATGGCGACGTATAACATACCATGCATTTTAATATCACAAATATTTTATATTAAATCAGTTTATAATAAGTATTAGATCAAAATTTACTTCAAATGCGTTAAATTAACAAACATTGATTAAATACCTGTCGTAAAAACGTAACTTTTCGTACTCTAAGTATTATTTTCGCATTTTTTCACGGAGCTCTGTGGCATCTTGACTTTGTAACGGTCCGCGCGTGACTGTGAATCAAGAAGTGCTTGAGTGGAGTTCAAGCACTTCTTGATTGGGACACATTTTGAGCGCTCGTGGTGTATCTAGGTTATTTAATATCGTTGGTAAATGAAGTCCAGTCGCGAAGATAGATGATGCGGCCGAAGGTTTGCCGCTCCAGTCATCGTCACCTTGCCGGCCTAAGACCAATCCCTACCCCGCGGAGCCCTGGAACCTTACTCATTAGCAGAAACACAATATCACCGAGTGGTTGTGTTTTTTATGGTGATCTTCTCTAAGGTGGAATGGTTGCTTCCCCAGACGGGCGCTCCAATTCCAGCTGGAAACCCGCTGTGCCCTTAGATTAAAACAAAAAGGTAAATACGGCACTAGCCTCACAAAAGTGATCCGCATAAATTGTGGTCCACGACCCTAATCGCTTTAGTCACAACTTGACATGCAAACGACGTACATGTGAACGCCAAAAAGAAATATTGCTAATTTTTGTGTTTATATGATAAAACAATGCCTAAGTGTGTTTTTAAAAAGTGCTCAAATTGCTCAAGAACTAAAAATAAAACCCACGCAATCACTTTTCATTCGTAAGTACTATAAAATATATTTTTTCATAAAAAATGCTATTTGTTTTGAATCTTATTCGGTAGTGACGTCGAGTACTGGTCGCGTGATTGGTCGGTAGTGCAGTGACGCGGATCTCGCCGTCTCGTTCGCGCTGCCGTTGAAACTTAACGTGCTGTTTCGTTCGGGTCGGTAATGCAGTGACGTGGATCTCGCGGTCCCGTTCGCGCTGCCTCAGCTTAGTTTGATGCAAGTATGAGCGTACCGTATCTACCCTTTTAATTTTAATCTAAGGCTATGCCCTGGCCACGAGATTACACTGATGGTATAGTTTTTAACATGCGCTGTATAGTTAGACCCTTTCTCAGTATCGATATCGCCTCCTGTTCCATATATCCCTACTGAAATATCTCCACTAGCAGGGATAATTTGATTTTTTTTCCAATTACCGCTACCTAGTTTTAAAAAGTTTTTCTATATTATTAACTAGGTGATCCTGAATTCGAGAGGAGCTCAATGGCGCGGGTGGTTAGCGCGTTCGGCTGCGATCGTTGAAGTTAAGCAACTTTCGCAGTGGTCGGTCATTGGATGGGTGACCAAAAACTCTATCTTGAGTTCCTCCATGCTTCTGAAGGCACGTTAAGCCATTGGTCCCGGCTGCATCTGCAGTCGTTAGCACCGGCCAATTTGCTCTGGGCCCGCGTGGTGCCGCCAATCTCCCTATTCCATCCATAGGGAAGGCCTGTGCCCCAGCAGTGGGGACATTAATAGGCTGATGATGATGATGATTCTTCACATCAGCTAAAAGATGTTTTCAATATTAGGGTGGTAGGAAAAATACTGGACGATTCAAAACAGCTTTCAATTAGCCAATTTGAATAAAGTATTTTTTTTTCAATCAAATTATTGAAGTTATACTTCTTTAGGCGCGTTATGAAAACATGATGAGAGTGAATTTTAAGATGCGCGCGCATCTCTGTAACACAAAATTCAACTTCATGCTGTTACTTTTGTGTTTACCGCACATTAAGAAAATCTACCAACAAAATAGAAATAGAATCTCTATTTAGTGGGTGCTAACGACTGCATTGTGAAGCCCTATCAAAAGTATTTATTAATCTGGAACAACGGAACCAAAGCGCGATTCAGGAGACTACAGCGCCATCTCTTGACCATTGGTGTAGTAGAACCAAAAACCACATATTTATTTTTTGTAATAAAGTAACAATTATAGGTATTCATATTTATAATATTTATCCACATGTTTCTAGTTTGTATATTCGGAATACGTGTTTGAGTTTCATACAAGTGCAAATCACATATGTTCTAATAAATTATATTCAATAGCGATTTTAATTAAATATTTTGATTATTTATTTATTTTTTCAAATTAAAACTGAACTTTATTGACTGTGTCCTTTTCCAGACTTTTTATTAATTTACTGTAATTAATTATTTGCATGCAATTAAAAACTAATTTTAAACGATGCCAAAGAAGGATAACTTCTCACGCGCCTACATAAGTACACGCACCTATTTTTTTTTTTGTGTCGAAAGATAGATTGCCACATTGTTAAATTAAAAAAATGTTCAAATTAACTAGGTACTTAAAATTGCATTCGTAACAATTATTTTTTGTAAGATTATGCGATCGTGTATTGTGAGACATTACTGCGATTCCCACGTAAAACGGACAGCGATCATAAGAATTTCCAAATTTCTACAGGGCTAACTTATTCTGAACAGTCGCAGCTCGTTTGGTTGTGGTGTTCATAAATATTGATGATTCGTATTTAATACATTTCATAGCCACATTTATTTGACGAATTCCTAAAACGGAGACAGTGAAGCTTAGAAGATTTTAGGAGATTAGCCAGTTTCAGATCTGATATGGCTTTGCTGAAAGCCTTTAGAAACTGTGAAATTAAAGTTATTTTATTCGAACACTTTCATCATCATGCAAATTAATTTGCATAAAGAGTTTGCAAGGAGCTTGTATTTAAGCCCTTATCGATATCTTGAATTAACGAAGTAGTTAGGAACTACCCGCCGATTAATTGATTGAGCAATCATCTTAAAATTAAAATGAGTTTTATATTATTGTAGTTAATATAACTAGTCTTAATATTTTTTACGAGGCATAGCATTGCAGCTGCATAGACATACACATACAGACACATACATAGCACATACACCAACACTTCATAAAGTTATCTCGTGGCAAATTCCTGAAAACCTTTTTATATGGGTATTTAGTGTTTGCTTGCTTTGTTTAGTTAAGGATTCATTAAGAGATAAGTTTAAAGAAATAGGCATATTGACGGTTGCATCACAATACATATATGACAACTTAGTGTTTATAATTTTTATTATTTTTTAAAACATGTAACTGCTTGATGTTTAAATCTAAAGAAAATATAACTAGAAAAAATTCCACGCGGACCAGGCAGCAGACGGGACTCGAACCCGCACCCTTCGCAATCCGGGCGAATGCACTGACCAATTATGCTACCGCGGCCCTCACGGACCGCGTCGAAATTCCTTCTAGCTATTCTTAAGCTGCAAGGCAGCGCCATCTCTTCGCATTATAGGTAAACCCACAATGTCAAATGAATACTTTTACAAGTATTAAACATTTGAAAGAAGAAATAGCAATTATAGTTATAATTTTTATTATTTTTTAAAACATGTAACTGCTTGATGTTTAAATCTAAAGAAAATATAACTAGAAAAAAATTTCTAAATTTTTTCTAGTTATATTTTCTTTAGATTTAAACTTAGTGTTTGTAAAAAAAAATATTAATTTATTTACTTAAAACTAGTGAAATACATACACATAATACTAGAAATAAAAATAACTGAACTTTACCTGCTACTAGGCTCCACAAAATCAATAATTCGTTTAGAGGTCTTAGTGTTCGCTTTTACAATAAAGTTCCAAGCAATATTCAAGAGTTAAGTATGACTAAATTTAAATCGACCATTAAAAAATCACTAGTTAAGAAAGCTTATTATAAAGTGTCTGATTATATTACAGACAAAAATGCTTGGGTATGAACTGTTCCAATCATTCCAACGGGTATTTCTATATGATATATATTATGAATTATGTGTTGACAATACTATAATTAAATTTGAAAGCCGTATATAAAGTTGATAACTTAAGGAAGATTATCAGACTGTTTAAGAATATTTGATTGACAAAACGGCGTGGTCGTGATTTCTCCTTTGCTTTGTTTTTGTAATTGTTTGTTGTGTCTTACAGGTAAATGATGTTAATTTAAGTAAATATTCTGTAGTTAGTATGGGTAGTTATGGGTAGTCATGCTCTCATAGTAGTCTCTTCGGCGGTGTCGTGTGAGGCGGGTCGTTACGTTCCCTAAGCGGTTGAGCGAAGCGATGGCTGGTTCATGCGTCATGCTCGTGAACGGGTGCTGCCAGCGGAGATGAGTCTGCCCTAACTTGCTTAATATTGAAGTTAATGTTTAGTCACACTTAATATAAATGACACTATTTGTACTTATACTGTATGACACAGCAATCAAAATGCAGGTAAACAATTAATGTATATTTAATAATTATGTAATGAAAGGTGACTTCATGAATCATGTCTGAAGTCATTATTCAATTTGACGACTCTGTAAATAATAAAACAGGGAGAAAAAAACAGCCCTTGCTGAGTTTCTTACCGGTTCTTCTCAGTACAAGGTCTCCCGCCGTAGATTTACGAACCGATGGCGTAGCTTCTAGACATTCATGAGTGCTTGTAACAGCCTAAACTGAATAAATGACTTTGATTATGATTATTATGCTTTTATTTTTTTTTGCCATTTGTTATGTCTTATCCAATCCTATTTTAATTTCATGTCTACTGACAAAAGTACATAGTATACTATGTACTTTTAAAATTTAATGTTATACTGATATATATTATTATATAGTAACGCCGTTAGTATCTACATAATAAGTTTCTGTAATTTACCTTAAGACTGTATTTATAATTTATTGTATTACACCCATAAGAGTCGCTGTAGAAACTTTGTTAAAGATAAATAAATAAATTAATATATTAAAATGAACAAAGTGTGAAGCTTTTAGTCTTTTAAATTAGACCGTATTTTGGCTTTTAATCTTTTAATATATTCATTTATATCGTTTTTTTTTTCGTTGAAATTGAAGTTCACTTTTTGATCACATTTTTAAGATAGTACCTGTGTATGTTTGCAGTGAAAAAGATTGGTCAAACATCATCTACCCATAATGTCATCAAAATGACTTGGGTCCAGTGAGGATTCATTGATTAATTTTTTTTTCATCATGAGCCTATTCATGTCCTCACTGCTGGGGCACAGGCCTTCCCTATGGATGGAATAGGGAGATTGGGCCATGATCCACCACGCGGGCTCAGTGCGGATTGGCGGATGCTAACGACTGCAGATGCAGCCGGGACCAACGGCTTAACGTGCCTCCCGAAGCACAGAGGAGCTCGAGATAGTAAATTATTGGTCACCCGTCCAATGACCGACCACTGCAAAAGTTGCTTAACTTCAACGATCGCAGCCGAACGCGCTAACCACTTGCGCCATCGAGCTCCTCTATTACTGCTTCAATATAAGATATTTATTTATTTCTTATGTTTTTGCGCTCAACAATCATTAATTAAAACGCTATTTCAACGGGTTTAAGATGCGTTTTTGAATATCTTTACAGGGAAGGCCTGTGCCTCAACAGTGGGGACATTATTAGGCTGATGATGATGATGATGATGAACGACTGCAGATGCAACCGGGACCAACGGCTTAACGTGCCTTCGTGAAGTATGGAGGAAGTCGCGATAGAAGATTTTTGGCCACCCATCCAATGACCGACCACTGCGAAAGTTGCTTAAATTCAACGACCAGCGCCATCGAGCTCCTTAGTGAGGATTAGTGGGTGAAAATGCTGCAGATGCAGCTGCGACCAACGGCTTAATCATCGAAACATAACTAAGGTAGGGTGTAAGTTGCTTAAATCTCTAAATACAGACTGCGTGCTAACCACTGCGCTATTATAGCTTCTCATATAAACTTCAACTTTAGGTATAAAGGATATTCTTTTTTATATTTAAATAAATATCCCCTTAAAACTGCCAAGAGGGTCAAGTAATTTGTTTGCGACGGGAAGCTCCAGAACGAACCTAGGCTTATTTTCTCCTATAAATAGAATGCTCTCTCAGTACAATTCACTGTCAAAGTCGACCGATATGGACATCTTCGCGGATACACTGAAGAGAATAAAATCTTTATGTTTGGTTGTGCCCACATAGTTTTTTCATTAATTTATTACTCATTAAAATATTTCTCATCAATATATTGTTCATTAATTTATTTTTCATTAATTTATTTTCATTAATTTAATTTTTATAAATTTATTCAATTGTTGTTGTTAAATTATTGACAATTTAAAAAAATATTTTTATTCATAATTGTATTGTATTAAAATAAATGTAATTATCAAAATTTTATAAGATTTAATTGCTAGTTAAGTGTGAATTGCATGTCCTAATCGCCTATAATTGAAGTTCGTACTATAAGAGTGTGAATAAAAAATGTCTAAGTGTAACTGATCATAATCAAAATCATTTATTCAGTTTAGGTTGTTACAAGCACATATGAATGTCTAGAAGCTACGCCATCGGTTCGTAAATCTACGGCGGGAGACCTAGTACTGAGAAGAACCGGCAAGAAACTCAGCAAGGGCTGTTTTTTTCTCCCTGTTTTATCATTTACAGAGTCGTCAAGTTGAAAAATGACTTCAGAGATGATTCATGAAGTCACCCTTCATTACGTAATGTGAAATTATACATTAATTGTGCACCTGCATTTTGATTGCTGTGTCACACAGTATAAATACAAACAGAGTTATTTATAATAGGTGTAATTAAACATTTACATCTTAAATATCAAAGTAGTTAGGGCAGACTCATCTCCGCTGGCAGCACCCGTTCACGAGCATGACGCATGAACCAGCCATCGCTTCGCTCAACCATAGTTTAGGGAACGTAACGACCCGCCTCACACGACAACTTTGTTGGTGATCAAATAAATAAATTAATATTTTAAGGGTGGCCAAAAAGCGTTTCACCCGCCTGATGGTAAACAGCCACCATAGCTTAAAGACGCTTGCGATACCAAAAATATTGCTCGCACCTCTGGGATGGTTCCGCCAAGTACTTGCTCGATGCTTTGGATAGGTTACAGCGGCGCGCGATCCGCATCATAGGCGATGAGGAGGTGACTAAACACCTTGAGCCTCTTCAATTACGCCGTGACGTTGCGTCACTAAGCGCGTTCTATCGTCTGTACCACGGCGAATTTTCTAAAGAGTTATTCTCTCTTATTCCACCTTCCCCTTTCCTTCAGAGGACCGCACGTGCTGGCCTTCGGTGTCACCGTCTAACTGTGGCCACAATTCCAACGCGTACAAAGAAATTTGGTGACTCATTTCTTTGTCGCACTATCCGTAAATGGAATGCTCTGCCTGCTCACGTGTTCCCTTCTTCTTACAACCTGGGATCCTTTAAAAGAGACATGAAGAAGCAACATTCCGCCGGCAAGGTAAGGATGGCTGGTGTGGCAGGTAGAACTGCTGTACCAGCTATCTTCACGTCTGGACTTCATCATCACTTAACATCAGGTGGGGTGGCGTCATTTTTTTATTGGTGATATTTATATATATATATATATATCACTTGCGTTGCCTACCCTGACCCAATCCTCTAGGGCGTGGAGCTCGGGAAAAGGTAATGTTATTTTACTGTGATCTTGATTGAGGATCTCCGTGGCCGAGTGGTTTGTACGCTGGGTTTCATGGTGTCGCCGACTCGAGAGGTCCCGGCTTCGAATGCCGGTGGGGACAGATGTTTGTGTGATGCATACGAGCATTTGTACTCCAGTCATGGATGTTTAATATGTATTTCTATATAAATATACTTATATATGTAGAGAATATGTATTTTAACCGTTACCCTAGCATCCCATAACACAAGCCTTGCAGTGCTTACTTTGGGGTTAGGCTAATTAGTGTGAGTGTTGGACATTTATCTTATTATCTTCTGTAACGTGGAGGCTAGTTCCCTAGACAGGCGCTCCGATTCGAGCGGAATTCTCTTCAAAGAGAAAGCTGCACTTACATAAGAGCATGGTTTCAACGAAAAAAGAAACATGTAAACTTATAGTCGCAGTAACAAATGAAATGAAATGGAGTGAAATGGAATGAAATGCAATGAAATGCAATGAAATGGAATGAAATGGAATGAAATGGAATGAAATGGAATGAAATGGAATGAAATGGAATGAAATGGAATGAAATGGAATGAAATGAAATGAAAGAAATGAAATGAAAAACCTTTATTGGCCATCTTATATACAATATTAAAACTTACTGAAAGAAACAGGGAAAAAAATATATAAAAAGAAACAACCTTAGAACAAAAATTAATCACTAAAACTAAGACGGCCAATCAGGACCCTGCCTCAGCTTATACTGACACATTGAGAAAATATTCTCTCGCTGTATCAGCGCTGGTTTCTGGCAGGGCCTGTGCGAGGACGTGTTGTAACAAAATAACGTCATGGAAATTACAACGCAATCTCTAAAGAAAATAGTAGACCAGGCAGCAGACGGGACTCGAACCCGCACCCTTCGCTATCCGGGCGAATGAACTGACCATTATGCTACCGTAGCCTTGATGGCTGTGTCCAATTCTTCCTAGCCTTTCTTTCCTTTTCTTAAGTTGCAATTTTGTTTATTTTTTTTTTGAGTGTGTATGCTGTTGGTCGCAGATGACCTTTACAGCGTCACCGGGTTTGGGGACGGCGAGATCCTAAGGGGACCTCAAGCCGAGAATTGGCGAGTGCCTGAGGAGGTATTCCGGATGGCGTCTCCCCACGGGGGGAGTCTCCTCTCCGTCTGGAGCCTCTAGAGCACTCGAACCTGAGGGGGTCGGCTCAACTAGAGGGCGTCTCTGAGACTCGGACCTCGGCTCTAGTTATCGTTGTCGTGGTTAATTTGCAAGGCAGAGCATCTTCGCATTGTTGATTACCCACAATTTGGTGGAATTTGTTCTATTATAATAAATAAATAATAAATAAATATTACCAACACTCACACCAATTAGCCTAGCCCCAAAGTAAGCACTGTAAGGCTTGTGTTATGGGATGCTATGGTAACGGATAGAATACATATACAGTACATATATAATTATATTTTTATAGAAATACATATTAAACATCCATGACTGGAGTACAAATGCTCGTGTTCATCACACAAACATCTGCCCCCACCGGGATTTGAACCCGGGACCTCTCGAGTCGGCGACACCATGAAACCCGGCGTACAAACCACTCGGCCACGGAGGTCGTCAATCAATAATATTTTTTTTAGATTTAAACATCGAGCAATTACATGCTTAAAAAAATATATAACACAATCTCTATCATTTCATAATTATAATATACTTAATCTGAATATAAACATTAAGATAGTAAATAATAATAGATAATAACTAGTTAATTTTGTAAATCATAATAATTGTTCTTATAAACCAAGGTGGTGGGAGCCTGATGACCTGTAAAACAGGTATGTTACCATACCTATCTCAGGCATCAGTCTCACACAAACTTATCATTTGTGTCTTTACTGTTATGATTACATGGAACTTCGGAAAACTGTTTGTGATGAGAAAATAAAATTAATTATTATTATTATTATTGTCAAATGTGTACTGATTTCTAGTCCTCGTAACGTATTTTGTGGGGCTGCTGTGCAAGTTTCCATACAAAATTTGACATTGACATTTTGCACTCGCAAGCTATTCGAATTCGATAATGGTTCATGCTAGGGGTGCTGTACACATTTGACAATGACATTTCGGACTCGCAAACGATGCGAATTCGATATTGGTTCGTGCTAAGGGTACTGTAGCTAACGCTGAAAATTGCGTATAAAAATTTGCTAAATTTCAGGTTCGGTTCTCAACATTTTCCACCTCGATAATTAGATATTGTTATAGCCCATATATGTATAAAGAAATTTTACCCATAGAATAAGAAGGAAAAAAAAAACTTTACATTACTTTTCCCCCATCTTAACTACTTTTCGACAAATTTTTCAGCTGATTGTACACAAGATAGTGTTTGCTGTAAAATGGTAATTTAAACGTCGGTCGCATACTTGTCGCCGTTCCGGTAGTATATCAATCAGGGTTATCAGATCGGCTGCGGCGGGCGAGACAAGCGCCGCGTCCGGCGAGTGGCGGTCGGCGGTCGGCCTCATTATGAAACGCTTGGGGACGAAACGAATGCTTCAATTTACTAGATTAAGCCGTTAGCTTTTATTTAAACACTAGCGGCCCGCCCTCGCTTCGCTTCGGTGTAGAGCTGAAGTGTAGACTATAGTTTTTGTTCTCAAGCTTGTATTATACACAATGACATTCTTCTGTGGTTCTTCTTATACCTGCATGTAAAGTCTCAGTCCGATCGGTTTAAAATTGATAAAGTTTCATACAAAGTTTCGTTCCCTATTTTATCCCCTTGGGGGTAGAATTGATCAAAATCCTGTGTTAGCGGATGCCTGCGTCATAACATCTACCTGCATGCCAAATTTCAGCCCGATCCGTCCAGTGGTTCGGGCTGTGCGTTGATAGATCACTATGTCAGTCAGTCACCTTTGAGTTTTATATATTATAGATAACCATTTTTATAAATTGGTCGGACAAATGATTCTACCTCACCTGATTCCACCTCACCATCACACCATGATAAGTAACGGTCCAGTCTTGACGCGAAGATAGCTGGTATCACATTGATATCACACAAATAAATTTCCCGACTGGAATTCGAACCGAGGCCCATTCGGAGCAGAATCACCGATGTCTGGCTGACAGAGAGAGAGAGAACATATATAGATAGGCAGACATGTACCTACTTTATGAGGAGCTAGATGGCGTAGATGAACAGCGCATTCGGCTTGCGATCGTGGAATATGGGCAACTTTAGCAATACCGACTATTGCGAATGGTGCTTGGTCATTGGACGTGTGATCAAAACGCATTATCTCGAGCTCTTCCGTGCTTCGGAAGGCACGTTAAGCCGTCGATCCCGGCTGCATCTACAGTCATCACAGTGGGTCACGGCCCAAACTCCCCATTCCATGGCCTCTGCCTCAGCAGTGGAGACATTAATAGGCTGGTAATGATGAGTTACTTACTATTTGTTTCATGATTAATGAAGTTTATGGGCTGCTATATATATATATATATATCTTTGCTATAGCAATAGAGTAAGACATGGCATCAATTAAAGAAAGTTTAAATTTAATGGACGGCTGCAATTAGGACCTTTAAAATATTCAAATTCATTCACATAAAGGTTTTCTTATCCTTACCAGTTTTTAGGAAGGCCAAAGGGGAAGATCTTCCTCCGAGCTGGGTGATGTTAGCTCGGGGGCCGCGGCCCGACTAAGGTTGTCGGGCATATACGAGTATGAAGTGTTGGCCGCCGAATTTCACTTGCGCGATGTAGGTCTGTACTATTAGAGTGCAGCACTGGCAACGCCATCTCTTGAAAAGGCGAGTGATTATTTCCTCTATGTTGTGGGGGACTTTAGATGTCGTTGCCACAAGTTAACTCTACAATAATGTGACTTTGTTTGTATTATCTTCTGTCTAAATCTATCTATATATATAAAAATGAAACCCGTTTACCGTTGTCACGACATAACATGAAAACGGCTTGACCGATTAGGCTGATTTTTTTTTTGTAGTTTTCTAATACTCTGTACAAGGTTCTTACGGAAAAAAATATAAAGAAAATCTCTCAGAAAGATTGAAAAATATAACGTAACGAATGTCAACGTCATTCAATTTAAAACAAAAAATCTGTGGTAATCTGTGACACCATTTCGATAACAGCGCTGACAAATGTCAACATCATTCAATTTAAAACAAAAAAATCTGTGGTAATCTGTGACAACACATCCATTACCGCGTTAACAATAATTTTCATTCAAGGATTCATTTTTATATGGAGGATATTATAGATTCCAGTTCAAATTGAATAGGTACTCATACATAAGATAGGTCAGCTATACAAAATAAAGTAGTGCATCAAAGCTACGCTAAGGCGGTACGAAGTTCGCCGGGTCAGCTAGTATAATATAAATATTATTTATTATCTTAAGCTCCTCCAAGATTCGGAAGACTCGACAAGCTATATTGGTCCCTTACATCGCTTCTAGAGTTGTTAGCACCCGCCAATCCGCACTGGGCCTGCGTGGTGGGTCATACTTGGTCCAATCTTCCTATTCCATCCATAGGAAAAGCTTATCACCGGCAGTACTATTATGGATACAGTTAGCGTTTCTTTTATAAGGTCTGTGGTGAATTTAGAAATTTTGTTAAAGTCGCGACACGAATCTCTTGCGCTGACCGTTATTGGCCAGAAGTAAAAATTAAGGTGTCTTAGGGGGAAACGAGGTGCGCGGGCGGGCGTGCGTTGCGCCGATTGGCTCTCCAGTCGTACACATGCGCAGCTATACCCTCCGCGTATTGTTCAACGCTAGAGTTACGAGTTACGAGGAGCTCGATGGCGCAAGTGGTTAGTGCGTTCGGCTGCGATCGTTGAAGTTAAGCAACTTTCGCAGTGGTCGGTCATTGGATGGGTGACCAAAAATTTACTATCTCGAGCTCCTCCGTGCTTCGGAAGGCATGTTAAGCCGTTGATCCCGGCTGCATCTGCAGTCGTTAGCACCCACCAATCCACGCTGGGCCCGCGTGGTGGGTCATGGCCCTATCTCCTATTCCATCCATAGGGAAGGCCTGTGCCCCAGCAGTGGGGACATTAATAGGCTGGTGATGATGATGATGATGATGAGTTACGTGCCGCGACCTGTAGGATTATGAATATCCAAAACATTGGCTTTCTTTTATACATGTAGGTAGGTAGATTGAGTGTGTCAAGTAACCGTGTTGGGAACTATTTACTATATATTAATATATTTCGACCTATCCATAGAATAAAGCTACTTCTGTATAATCACAACTTTAAAGTAGAGCGATTTTAAGTTTGTTAAATGTAAAATATGCTGTAACTTATATTAGTATTTTTCTATCATATTTTTTTCTTAGGTTTTCAGTTTCACGCACATCACTCATTAAATAAAACTAGTTTTTACGGGTTAATGCACGAAACTTTATTTATTTATTGACGTTTCGCAGCCTTTTCAGGTCTGCATCGTCAGAATAATGATTTTTTATTTAAAATTGTCGAGCTACCTTCGAAAGACTTATATTGAGCGTTCGGTTATTTCATTGGCAGATTTTTAAAATTTTATTGTCTATGTATGAATTTATTATTTAATTTACTTAATAAAGTATTTTATTCAAAATTCTTGTTTGTAATTTTGATTTTATTTATTTGACCCTAACTACCGTAAACTACCACCGGTTCCAAAATTGGGAGACCTTCCTGAGAAGAACCGGCGAACGAAACTCAAGAGAGGCTTTCTATCTCCTTCTTATATTAAATTATGCAAACAAAAAGAACTAACAGTATCTGATGGTCTTGCAGTGTGTACTCGGGGTTGGGATTTTATCTCCTGTATAATAGGTTCCCAAGCTGGTGGTATATACCAACCATCTTCCCTATTGAAATTTGGATATTTTTTAATCTCAATAGCCTCGCGCATCATTCGAGAAGCAGCTGAGCGGCGGTTCGTTCCTCGAATGATGCGCGAGGCTATTGAGATTAAAAAATATCCAAATCCCAACCCCGAGTACACACTGCAAGACCATCAGATACTATTAGTTCTTTTTGTTTGCATAATTTAACATAAGAAGGAGATAGAAAGCCTCTCTTGAGTTTGTTTCGCCGGTTCTTCTCAGGAAGGTCTCCCAATTTTGGAACCGGTGGTAGTTTACGGTAGTTAGGGTCAAATAAATAAACTCAAAATTACAAACAAGAATTTTGAATTAAATACTTTATTAAGTAAATTAAATAATAAATTCATACATAGACAATAAAATTTTAAAAATCTTCCAATGAAATAACCGAACGCTCAATATAAGTTTTTCGAAGGTAGCTCGACAATTTTAAATAAAAAATCATTATTCTGACGATGCAGACCTGAAAAGGCTGCGAAACGTCAATAAATAAATAAAGTTTCATGCATTAACCCGTAAAAACTAGTTTTATTTTTCTATCATTTGATTTTTTTTACTAATCATATAAAGCATTAAGAAGCAAATTATGACGCATTTATTGTTTACAAAAACTACATTTACGGCTTATATTTCGTTATTTAAGAGTTTCTTATGTGATTATGTGACAATTTACTACGGACATCTTTATGTTACATACGCATATCAGACCTTATGCTTGGGAAACGTGTCAAATTATGTGTAGATATAACTTTGTTTTAACGTAATTTATATTTTCTGTCGCGTCACATTATGATAATATGGCAAAGATTGGGAAAAATCGATCAAACAAGAAAAATAGAATCAAACATTTAGTTAAAAAATCTAATTTAATTCGGTTCTTGTGTTCTTAGCTCTATATTCTTCGGAAACAAAAATCACGTGTAAGGTACATTCAATTGCTATCTCCAAAGTTATATAAGTTTTAGAATAAATGTTTTTACCAGTAAAACATATGCGCCCGTTTCGCCTAAAAGTACAATAAAAGCAATGTGGTAACAATTTCATATGTTACTTTATTGTATGCATAGGTCGATTTTTTGACGTGACAACGTCTTAAATTAGGTTGCGGCTGGGAGTCACTTATGAAAAAGTGTAACGCTCGGTAACGTTACGATGAGTCTCTCGTGTTAAGTTTAAGTTTACATGTACAATGTTTTAGGAAACAAAATATATTTCTATAGTTAAAATTTGTGCAATTCTTATTTTCATTCAATTCCTTGTTCCTATTGTGCAATTTAATTATATTCATATCAATAAATATTCTACCGAGAAAAAGACGTTGTCACGTAAAATCTTCGCCCGTAAAACCGACTTTACAGGCAACCTTTTATTTCGCATATTAGGTCTGTATCTTAGTCAGTTTCCATGTGACCATTCATACTCATTGTTCACTAACACACTGAAGGCTCACTACAGCAATATTGCTATGTCGAGATACATAATAATAGAGCTATTGCGGGTATAATTGAAACTAAAATGTGACAGATGAATTACACTATCATTAATATTTTTTGTATATTTTTAAACGTCAATGTTTTGTTCGTTTCTTTAAAAAATAATGTAATTGTTTATAATTGTGTCAAATTCACTCGTTTGATTTCTAACTGCCCATTGTTTTAAACTTTCATGGGCACTAACATTATAGCTATTAACGGGATTATTATTATTATACCTTGTTAGTAAAACACGACGTCAGAGGGTAGACCGATATGTCTGCCAATAACAGTTAGTCCGTGAGGCGCTTGCAACAGTGCCGAAATATCGGAGACTCATAAAAAACAAGGTACATGGTTACAATCCCGTTAATAGCTAGAATAATTACCCATTATTTCGAATTAGGAGGAGCTCGCTGGCGCAGGTGGTTACCGCGTTCCGCTTCGATCGTTGTAGTTAAGCAACTTTCGCAGTGGTCGGTCATTGGATGGGTGACCAAAAATTTCTATCTCGAGTTCCTCCGTGCTTCGGAAGCCACGTTAAGCCGTTGGTCCCGGTTGCATCTGTAATCGTTAGCACCCGCCAATCCGTACTGGGCCCGCGTGGTGGGTCATGGCCCAATCTCCCTATTCTATCCATAGTGAAGGCCTGTGCCCCAGCAGTGGGGACATAAAGAGGCTGATGATGATGATGATGATTTCGAATTACCTATTGTTTTTCATCCAGTTTTACAGTCCATTGCCATCAAATAGTTTAATACAAAATATATCGTTTATGGAAAGAAAACGGTGTTTTATTTATCGTATACTCATACGTATTTTCATTCTATTTATTCATTGAAATCATGTAAAAATAATTCATGTTGATATTGCTTTAATAGTATTGAAGGAATGCTTGAATAGTAACTACATTAGGTTTTTTCCTTATGAATATACAGTTGAAGCACGACAAATGAGCGTAAATAAAAAAAATATTAATATAATAAATATATTCGGTCGTCACAAATAATACAACTACATATTTTTTTTTTGAGTGTGTATGCTGTTGGTCGCTGATGAGCTTTAGTGTCGCCGCACACGGGCTACACGCCACAGCCACAAACGCCGCCACGAGAAGCTAGGAGCGGCTACTAAAGTGGCTGAAGCGCGCGACAGCGGCCGACTAAGGTAAGGGAGAGAGGGGTGGGGAATCGCGCGAGTGACGTGTGGCGGCGTTTTGTATCGGCGCATTAAGTGGACGGTGCGGGCCACAAGAAGCGAGCAACGACGATTTTTAGAGTGTGGCGGCCACCGGCGTACTGTGTGTGGCGAGTCCATATAAAATGTATGAAAACTACAAGAAATATGCCGGTGGCGGCGTTTTGTGGTTGTAATCAAATTAAATAAACAATATTGTTTTTCTATAATTTGGAATAATTAAGATTTTCGATTATATGTCTATGGAGTATGGGTTGCCAATTAGAAAAAACTTACTGGATTGCAGTTTTATAACCATGCCAAATAATAAATATTTCCAATACTCACACCAATTAGCCTAGCCCCAAAGTAAGCACTGTAAGGCTTGTGTTATGGGATACTAGGGTAACGGATAGAATACATAAACAGTACATATATAATTATATTTTTATAGAAATACATATTAAACATCCATGACTGGAGTACAAATGCTCGTATTCATCACACAAACATCTGCCTCCACCGGGATTCGAACTCGGGACCTCACGAGTCGGCGACACCATGAAACCCGGCGTACAAAAACCACTCGGCCACGGAGGTCGTCGTCGTCGTCGTCGAAATACAAAAAAAGTGATGAAATATGTAAAAATAATAATTCGATAAATTTAAATCACTACACAATATAATTATGAACAGCTATTTATTGTTAAAGAAAGAAAGAAAGAAAACATTTTATTGGCCCTTACAGCAGGAAATAAATGAAACAAAACGGTACATGAAGTAAAACATAGACAATAACAAAAAGAAAGAGAACTAAATACTAGGTTGTAGTGCGTGCCGTGTGAGGCCAATAGGTCGCTGGCTCAGCTATGCTCTGTGGCAGTCGCTTTCGCGATACCACAGTAGCGCTGATTTTCAGCCAGCGCCTTATGGTAAGGGTGATTCGCGAAAGACGGAACGAGCAAAACAATCACATATATAAATAATTCTAGACAAATAATTCTATTTCCACTTAAAACTACTACACTATACTATAAAGCCGGCCCTCCACACAGCCACCCGTAAACCGAACGACAGTCCCTCCCTATCACTCGCCATAACGACTGATAAAGACAGCCTGCCATCCAATCCGAATGACATTGTTCGTGCGGTTATCATCTAATTAATTACCCATTCTCGCACGATCCGTAATACCTCATACCCTAAAGCCTACTTATCGACGAGCGATGGAACTAATTAAAAGATATTGTTGTACACCCTCCCCTCTCCCTGCACCCCGGATGACGAGCCAAACAAATTGGGCGAAACTTTGTTTGCCAATCGTTAATTTATAGCTGTAATTAATATAAGTTTTTTTTTCCAGAATTCGCTGTTGTTCTTACGCGTCTTCAGATGTTTTATGATTAATCTGTTTTCGAAGAGATAGCAAATAGGTGCGTCTACACAGAGCGAGCAGCCTCGCGAGGCATTTGCCGCGGCAGCCTCGGTGTCACCGCGAGGCTGCTGCGAGCGCCAAACCCGAGCCAGTTTTCTTCGTTCGTTCATTCCCGTGATTTTTTCCGCCTGAAAGTTCCCATCAATGACTCGATTATCTTTTTTAAATCAGGAACCGGGACATTCATCTCGTGGCTAATAATTTAAAAAGGAATCTTCCCTAAGTCCTCTATTTGTAAAATTAGGATCACTTGCACTCCATAGCCAGGTGTTTACACCATAGAGAGATATTAATTTCAAACTTATCTTTATTCATAATTATTAAGCTCGACCGAGGCACGAAACAAAATACGCGAGCATCCAGAGTGCGCTGGGCAAACGACCGAGGCGCCTTTGAGCGAAACAAAAAACCGACACTCGATGGCTCGGGCGTTCGGTCGCTTGCCCGCGGCAGCGCGCGCGCTTGCCTCAGCCACGGTAATATTATCTATACAGTATTGTGACTCCACCCTGTCCTTGAAAATAAATGCCTACGACCGAGCGCTGCGTTAGCACGCGGCCTACAGTATTTTATGTAGTTTTGTTTTTAACGCGAGTGTAGGTAGATTACTCGTTTGTCTCTTTTTTATCCTAACTTATTTATATATTATTCCAGATATTTTGCCCGATGGAAAAACCGAAATACCTAAATATTAGAAACAAATTACGTACTAGTAGATAGGTATATAAAAAATATTCTATAAAGGTAAGACACCTTTCCAATATTTCAGTTAATTTAAAAAATGATATTTCTGGATATGTTATTGAAGAGTACAAGCAACCAAACACAGCAATTGTGCTGTTGTACGATATTGATCGTCGTTTGTTCTTTTCCATACTAAATTATGTAGGTATCTACTTAATTAAATCAAATATTTACAATACAAAACGCACGTTTAAGCACGGCTAACTGCATAAAAAACAATTCAGACCGTTCGGTCGTTCGTTGCGGCGCGGCGGCGCATTCGCGACTGGGTGCCCGCCGAGAGCCCATCGAACTCGCTTTCCGACCGTTTGTATGAAGACAGAATACTGTATGATATTATTACCGTGGCCTCGGTGTCACCGCGAGGCTGCCGCGCGCAGCAAGCCCGAGCCAGTTTCCTTCGTTCGTTCATTCCCGTGATTTTTGCCGCCTGAAAGATCCCATCAATGACTCGATTATCTTTTTTAAACCAGGAACCGGGACATTCATCTCGTGGCTAATAATTTAAAAAGGAATCTTCCCTAAGTCCTCTATTTGTAAAATTAGGATCACTTGCACTCCATAGCCAGGTGTTTACACCATAGAGAGATATTAATTTCAAACTTATCTTTATTCATAATTATTAAGCTCGACCGAGGCACGAAACAAAAGACCGAGGCGCCTTTGAGTGAAACAAAAAACCGACATTCGATGGCTCGGGCGCTCGGTCGCTGGCCCGCGGCAGCGCGAGCGCTTGCCTCGGCCGAGGCACAGAATATATACACCACGCGAAAAGAAGCGACACTTAAGCATGTGTGCTCGTAAAATCGCCCGCGGCTATGTGTGGGTGTCTGGAGGTGCGCGGGGGCGTTGCGCGGCGCGCGGGACGTGGAGAGGGCAGTCGCCGACTGCCTCGACCAAAGAGTACTTTTATGCCTCGACCGAAGGTATGTCAGTAGCGAAATAATAAAATAATAGTGTTGCACTGCATTGCTCGCACAGACTGACTACGCTACGCAATCTTATTATTATTTAGATAATAATAAGAATTATAAAACGAATCGAAAAAGGAGAAGAAAATATATAAAAGTTAGCAATTTGTTATAGTACCTACATTAAAAGATTAAAAATTGATTATAAAATCAAACCTATCCTTCATTACTTACCCCAGTATCCTTGAATCAGTTTACATTTAATAACTTACTGTGCATAAATATTCATTGGCACAAGTCTAAATTCCAATTCGGTTCAACCCTAGCGCATATACGCTCCTGCTCAAGGTCACTGACGCTGGAACTCTCACGTACAGAGAGCGTCACCGCTGTGGCCGAGGCACGTATACATTAACCGAGCTGCTCGCTCTGTATAGACGCGCCTAATGACTAATATATAGAGTGTAGGCTGGGCAAAATTAGAAAAAAAGTTTTGTTAAGCTCTTTTAAACGTAATTACGACTGTAGCTCTCCGCTTATTGTATCGCTAATAGATAACGCGTGAAATATTGGGCACGAACTTCAAAACTTATTTGTATAGGTTAAATTTAATTATTGATGGGATTATTATAATTTTATCTTTTAGGTTTTTGGTTTTTCCACGACGTTTTGTTATTTGACTTACTCAAGAATACTATATAATGATAAAAATATTATATAATGATACTATTTATAAAAAAAAAACGACGGGTTGCACTCCGGGAGTGCCGGCAGAAATGAAAATTTCAATATTAACGTGGAGCATTTTTGATATTTTGGAATGGTTAAGGAATAATTTTGCACGAATTGCTTTAATTATCAGTATAAAAGTACTATCATGTATGTGGTAGAATACAATATTTATTTATTGCGCTATCGTACACAAACATGACAATTTATATTACATTAAAAAAGTTTAGCTTTCAGAAAAAATCAACTTACATGAATCACGTTTAAGTGCACCTAGCGACATCTTTTGTAAAATTATGCATTTTTTTCGCAATAAAGCTGCCGCGTGGACGTCCTAGACGCCGCTAAAGAAGTTTTCACTTCAAAAAACTTAATGATAACGTGTGGAAGGCATCCATCACAAGAAAATAATGGCTTGACAGATCGTGACAGATGGCAGATAACATAGAGATATTTTTAGTTATATTTTTTTTTTATTATTTTAAAGCATGTAACTGCTTGATGATTATGGGTTACCTATAATGCGAAGAGATGGTGCTGCCTTGCAGCTTAAGAATGGCTAGAAGAATTTCGACGCGGTCCGTGAGGGCCGCGGTAGCATAATTGGTCAGTGCATTCACCCGGATTGCGAAGGGTGCGGGTTCGAGTCCCGCCTGCTGCCTGGTCCGCGTGGAATTTTTTCGAGTTATATTTTCATAGAGATATTTTAAAAAAAATCTTTTTAAACGTGTGAGCAAGGTACTTCGTGGCAAGGCTCATACAAGGTTAATTGAATGTCTTCGGACATTGAACTGAAGTATAATTATTACTATAATTAGTGGTCCGCCCTCGCTTCGCTTCGGTATAGAGCTTCAACGTAGGTAGACTATATTTTTTGTTTTCAGGCTTGTATTCTACACAATGAATTTCTTTATATAATTACATATAAACTTTCAATGAATATGTATTTAACTGATAGCGAAAATTCTGTTGCGTATGTGGCGACTGGATTCCAAGAATGCTGACTTGATATAAGCGTCGACGCGCGGTCCGCGGTGACGCGAGCCAGTCGCACATTACCACCGATCCCGTCAGGTTCATTCTCAAGTCAATAGAGACAAATATACCAAAGTGGTGACCACGCGTTTTTCGGTGTGCGACTCAGGAACCTGACGGCGGACAGACACGCGGACGAAAACGTGGCGAAATTTGAGGTTAGGGTAGTGAAGTAAAGTTTTGAAGATATACATTTTGCGTAAAAATGTATGAAGACGCCGTTTGCAGACCGGATGAGCCGATTATTGCGAAAAAGGAACCCGCACCATCGACTAGTGGACAAGAGATAGCCATGGTGACGGTACAGTCACGCATCCCCGAGTTCTGGACGGAAATGCCAAGAATGTGGTTTGCGCATTTTGAGTTGATAATGGCACCACAGAAACAGGGAGACAACGTTAAGTTTGAGATGGCAGTTGCAAAATTGAATAAAGAGGCGCTCAGGCAAGTGAGCGACCTGATCCAATCACCACCGGCTACAGAGAAGTATAACGCTTTAAAAAGAAGACTTATAGCCGTATACGAGGAGAGTGCAGAATCGCAATTCCAGAAACTAGTGAGCGAAATGGATTTAGGCACGCAGAAACCCTCACAGTTGCTTAGAAGAATGACGGAACTAGCAAAAAACGTTGGCATATCAGGTGAACCTTTAAAAAAATTATGGATAAACCGTTTGCCACCGAATGTAAGAGCAGTTCTAGCAGTGAGTGGAGACACAAGGTTGGAAGATTTAGCAGCCATAGCGGACAAGATTTTGGAGAACCTGAGGTCCGGAGAAATTGCATCAGTGAGCAGTGCACAAGCAGAGGTACATCCAGACATTATTAGGCACATGCGAGACCTAACAGCAGAAATAAACAAATTGAAGTTAGAAATAAACTCCATAAGAACAAGAGGACGCAGCCCGAATCGAAGACAAGAAGGACAGAGATGGCAACGTAGTAATTCTCACAGAAGACAAAATGCATCATTGTCCCGGCGTACACCAGAGAGCCCAGATTGGCTATGTCGCGAGCATTACCGGTCCAGAGAGCGAGCGAGGACCTGCACATCACCGTGTAATTGGCAACAGCAGCAACAGCAGAGTTCGGGAAACTGAAGGCGGTGCAGTTGGCGGAGATGGACGGCTGCACCGACGAAGGAAACCATCGTTTATGCGTCAAGGACTACAACAGTGGTATGTGTTATCTCATAGACACGGGAGCTAACATTTCAGTGATACCGGTGAGTAAAGTGAGTAGTAGTAAAATCAGTAAAAATTGTGAATATAAACTATATGCCGCGAATAGCACAGAAATAAGGACTTACGGAATTATACCATTAGAGTTAGATTTAGGTTTAAGGAGAAATTTTAAGTGGAATTTTGTAATTTGCAATGTGAAACAACCCATTATTGGTGCAGATTTTTTAAAAGCGTTTAGTTTAATAGTAGATCTTGGCAATAGAAAGTTGACTGACGGCCTGACTAACCTAAATAGATATGTAAGGGTAATAAGTAGTGTCGAGCCGACAATTTCCAGTATTCATAGGGACAACCCATTCCATGAGTTATTAGAGAAATACGCAGACATTACTAAGCCTGTGAATTACAAAGAGGATGGTGGTCATGGTACATACCACCACATTGAAACCGTTGGGCCCGCTATTTTTGCGAAACCAAGACCATTACCGCCACATAGATATCAAGCTGTAAAAGAGGAATTTAAAAACATGATGGAATTAGGCATTTGCAGACCTTCAAAAAGTGCGTGGGCCAGCCCGTTGCATGTGGTCCCGAAAAAGGATGGGCAGATACGTCCCTGTGGCGATTACAGGCGTTTAAACGCTGTAACCAAACCGGACAGGTACCCCAAACCCAGAGTGCAAGACTTCACTTTTGGTCTGGCAGGTAAGTACATATTTACTAAGATAGATATTAATAGAGCGTATCATAATATCGGTATTAAGCCAGAGGATATCGAGAAAACAGCGATTACGACACCATTTGGTCTTTTTGAATTTGTAAAAATGAGTTTTGGATTGCGTAATGCCGCGCAAACATTCCAGCGTTGGATGAACAATACGGTTCTACAGGGAATAGAAACGTTAAACAGTAAGAGTAA
The DNA here is from genome assembly GCA_902850365.2 of Chilo suppressalis. NCBI lineage: Eukaryota > Metazoa > Arthropoda > Insecta > Lepidoptera > Crambidae > Chilo > Chilo suppressalis. Next base: position 1,186,560 of record OU963899.1, on the reverse strand, counting down.
AAATAGTAATCAGTGTTCTGTGTTATTTTGCTATATTGATGACGTAATAATCGCGACAAGCGATGACGTCACATTGCATAGGGAACACTTAGAGCAGGTATTTGAGAGATTCGAAAAATTCGGTATAACGATTAATTTAAAAAAATGTAGTTTTGGTAAGGCAATGGTAGAATTTTTAGGATATGAGGTCAGTAAAGATGGTATAAGACCGATGGAGGAAAAAATTAAGGCCATTCAAGCATTCCCAAAACCAGAGAATATAGAACAGCTACGTAGATTCCTAGGAATGATAAACTTTTATAGAAGTCACTTAGATCATGCAGCAGATAGTCAAAGTCTATTGAATAAATATTTACATAAAGCTAAGAAAAGGGATAAAACAAAGATAGAATGGAATGCGGAATCGTTAAAGGCATTTGAACGATGTAAAAAAAGTTTAAGTAACGCAAGTATGTTATCATATCCGGAACCGCAGAGTAAGTTAGCCTTAATGTGTGACGCTTCGAATACAGGGGTAGGCGCTGTATTACAACAAAAGATTGCTAACGACTGGAAGCCATTAGGTTACTTTTCAAAGGGACTTACTAATACTCAGAAGAAATATAGTACGTACGATAGAGAACTTTTAGCAATTTATTTAGGAATAACACATTTTAGGAATATAATAGAAGGTAGGAATTTAACAATATTTACAGATCATAAGCCGTTGACATACGCGTTTAGTAAAATAGGTTCAGATAAAGAAACACCAAGATGGACGCGACAATTACTGTACATTAGCGAGTTTACGAGCGACATACAGTATGTAAGCGGAAACGATAACGTGGTAGCTGACGCGCTATCGCGCACAGTAGAGTCCATTGTTTGTCCTACGAACATTGATTTCGACGAAATCGCCAGGGCACAGGAACACGATCAGCAACTTCGTGACCTGTTAGCTGAAAGTAAGACTAAGCAAAAGTTACAAAGATTACAGTCACCTTTGTGTAGTAGTTCTGTGTACTGTAATATAAACAAAGATTGTGTAAGACCATACATACCAGAGCAATTCAGGAAGTTAGTTTTTGATAGGGTACATAATGTTAGCCACCCAGGAATTAGAAGTACTAGGAAAATGATTACTCAGAAATATTTTTGGCCTAACATGAATAGAGACGTTAATAATTGGAGTAAGAAATGCATATCGTGTCAAAAAGTCAAAGTTCAACGTCATACAGTATCTAAACTAGGGACATTTCCACCCAGTGAGCGTTTCGAGCACGTTCACGTAGACATAGTTGGTCCTTTACCTACTTCAAGCGAGGGATATAGATATTTAGTCACTATGATAGATAGATTTACGCGTTGGCCAGAAGCCATTCCAGTAAACGAGATCACCGCAGAGGTAGTAAGTAAAGCTATTTACGAAAATTGGATATGCAGATTTGGTTGTCCGAAGGAAATTACTAGTGATCAAGGTAGACAATTCGAAAGTGAGCTGTATTCAGCACTTATGAAAATGTTAGGTATTAAAAAAATTCGTACTACAAGTTATCATCCGCAAAGCAATGGGATGATAGAAAGGTTCCACAGATCACTAAAGGTAGCATTAAAGACACGTTTATTAGATAATAGTACATCGTGGGTAGACGAATTACCAACGGTAATGTTGGGACTTCGCGCAGCCTGTAAAAGCGATAACAACGTGAGTGCAGCAGAGATGACATTAGGACACACATTACGTTTACCAGGAGATTTTTACGAAAATAGTTTAAGTTTAAAAGTGAAGGACGAACCAAGTTATGTAAGTAAAATAAGACAGGTATTAAATAGTTTACGTCCACAGCCTAGAGAGAATAGGGATAACAGAAAAATTTTTGTACATAAGGATTTGGAAAATTGTAGTCATGTTTTTCTCAGGAATGACATGGTATCGAAGCCGTTAACACCCACATACAGCGGTCCATACCAAGTCATTAGTAGATCACCCAAATCATTCGTAATAAGGATAGCAGAACGCCAGTCTAACGTTTCTATTGACAGATTGAAACCAGCTTATGTATTGAAGGATAAAATTTTGTTAGATAATAACTCATATATTACTAAAGAATGTACGACAAGCAGCAGAAATATATGTAAGGAAAGTAACAGTAATAAAATTGTATGTAATAAGCATAAAGAAAATACTGACGTAAAATGTGATGAGCAAAGTACACTGAAACCTGCAATTAAGGTCACACGCAGTGGTAGAAGTGTTAAGCAACCAGTACGATTTTTGCTGAAATGAAACAGGTAAAATGCAATATAAGTTTTAGTTGTGTCAATTTAAACATTTAAGAAACTACTTTTGTGTAGTACACTCTTCAGGAAGTAAATTATTATTTAAAGATGGGAAATTACCAGAATAAAGATGTTGTAATAAGTACTCGGGCACAAATTGCAAGTGCTGAGAAACTGCAAAGTCAAGTAAATATGTTCAGTATCATGTTGATAGTGATGATAATATTAGTGAGCATGGGGTTACTATACGCCATACGTCACAGATGTGTTAATGGACTAAAGAAATTAATAAAGAAAGAAGCTGTAAAGGTAATTCCAGAAGTAATCCATTTACCTAGAACCGCTACAAATGTTGCAAGCGGAAGACCAAGTGTAGCTTAGGAAGTGAAAATAAAGTAATTTTTTTTATATATATTAATCGCTGAGTATAAAATGAAATATGTTGTGTAAAATTGTGTATTTCCACGCAAGTGATGTTGTTTATGTTAATGTTTTTGTAATGCTGTGTAAATTCGTGCGTGGCGTCACTAAAAGGAGTGCTGTCGAGCCTAAAGCTGTTATTATGTATTGCAGAGCATAGCCCTTTTAGTGACTACCTAGGACATGTTATTTGTTTATGTTTCTCCTGAAACATTTTAAAGACGAACCTGAAAGCAGATGTTCGCAAAATTGTATTAAATCTATGTATTAAAGTTATATAGAATGTGTATTGTGAAATGTGAGTATGAAAGGAAATTTAGAGATTTTGTCAAAAATATTGTTTTAAATAGTACAATAGTAAGGAAAGAGAAATAAAAAATGCAAGATTGTTTTTGTAAAAAGTTTAATAGAATTAATTTGTGTAGTAACGTATAGAGCTTCGCCTTAATATAAATCCGTTCTAAAAATTGAATTACATGTATTGGCCTTAAGCGTTGGTATGCGTCATGTGGGTATTGTTATCATAAACATTGTATCGAAAGTTGAAACGTTGCATTATTAGCGAGCTCTGTTGTAATACTTTGTTTTGCAGTACAGCTAAATGACAAGTTAGAGTTGTATAATTATGAAGGTTCAGTAGATATATTTTTTATGAATGTGTTTAAAAATTTTACATTTTTTTTGAAAAAAGGGAGGGTGTGATGTGGCGACTGGATTCCAAGAATGCTGACTTGATATAAGCGTCGACGCGCGGTCCGCGGTGACGCGAGCCAGTCGCACATTACCACCGATCCCGTCAGGTTCATTCTCAAGTCAATAGAGACTCATATACCAAACGTACTTCAGGACTCGTTGTACCGAATGCACTACTTTTATGGTTGAACGGGCAAATCTCAAGAACTAATGGTACGATTTGATAATTTTTTTTTGTGTTAGATAGTACATTTATTAAGGTAGGTTTAAGGCTATATAACATCACGCTGCGGCCAGTAGGAGCGGATCATCGATGTAAAATGCTGCAAAAACGGATAAAAATATTCCATTTGTGAGATTCCGTTGCGTGAATAGTTCCACTTTAAAAGTCATATAAAAAATCCGCGGCAGCATATACCAATATTTTAAGTTTGGCTCACTTTAACCTTTTTCCTATATTTAACGCGGGTGAAACCTTCAGTTGCTCTTAAGAATCCCGAGGTCGATTCACTAAAAGCAGCCTAAAGTTTTGCTTCCAAGGCCTGTAAGAAGGCTTACATCAGAGTAGATGCCCAGCGCGTTGCACGTGTTGGTCACGAACTTATAACGCATCCTACGGGCTCCCGTACCTATTGGCGTTTTGCCAAGGCCGTGCAAAAGAACTTCTGCCAACCTTCGCTGCTATCTCTGAGATGCCCAGACGGAAGAGCTAGCTCATAAGCCGCAGGAGAAGGCCGATTTACTGGCAAAACTCTTTCCGGCTAGCTCCCGAATAGACGATTGCAATGCACTGCCACCATCATTACCTCATTGTGGCACAACGATGCCTGATATTAAAATAAGGTAGCGTGAAGTTCGTCATAGCCGTACGACGCCCACTGCTGGACATAGGCCTCCCCCAAGGATCTCCACAACGATCGGTCCTGCGCTGCCCGCATCCAGCGTTTTCCCGCGACCTTCACCAGATCGTCGGTCCACCTTGTAGCGGGTCTTCTAATTGCATTCACTCGATGTCCGGAAAGCTAGTAGACCTGATGGCATCCCAGCAGGAGTACTTAAAAAACGTGCAACAGAGTTATCTCCCGTGCCCACGCGCTTGTACCAGCGCTCAGATTCTTTGGGCGTGTGTCGGAGATTTGGAGAGATGCTAACGTGCAACCGGTGCGCAAAAAAGGGGATCGCTCAGAGCCGGCCAACTACCGGCCAATAGCCTTAGTATTATGTAGAAAAGGTCCATAACAACCATCTGAGCCGCTGCCTAGAGGATCACACCCTGATGAATTAACGGGTGATCTTCTAGCGTACGTCTCTTCAGGGCACAACACTGGAGCTAGAGAACTTATCACCGTGCTTGGTATGGTAATTCGTTGTGACTTATATCCAAAGAATTTCATCGAAAGCGTGGTTAAAACAGCCTCACGCAAACTTAGAGTCCTGAACAATATGCGGCATTTTTTCACGCCCGAGCAACTGTGTTTGCGGTATAAGACGCAGGTGCGGTCTTGCATGGAATATTGCTTGCACTTCTCGGATGGCTCCGCCAAGGCAAACACTGGTCGTGGTCTGTGCCATCGTCTGTACGATAGAACGCTCTTAGTAACGCCACGTCACGGCGAAATTGAAGAGGCTCAAGGTGTTTAGTCACTCCTCATCGTTTATGATGCGGATAGCACGAAGGTGTAACCTATCCAAAGCACCGAGCTTAATAATAATATATAATAATAAATTCATTCATTTGCATCACAAATTAATACAATTAATAATAAGCAGACATAAATGATTATAAGTTTAACAGTTCTTAAATAACTAGTATGAACTACAATCATTAGTGAGTGACAGTGATGCAAATAGGCAGAAGCTCAGCAGTGTTTTTGCCTTAAATAGACAAATGCTGATTTTCAGCAACTGCCCGTAGGAAGCGCGAGGATGTAGGCACGCTGCAAAGCTGGCATTTTTAATTCCCTAGTCCTACACAAACACAATACACGAACATCATTTACTTCATTATTAATTTACCTAGCAATATTTGTTAATAAAATTTTCTAAATAATAATAAATAAATGTATGTAAGTAATCATTAAAAAACAAAATTGTGTAGACAATATTAAATAAATATGTGTAAGTAATAATATAAAATATAAATTTTAATTTGAATGTCAAGAAGATTGAATGCTAACAGAAGAACATCCACCAAAACGACAGTTAGTGCGTATGCCTAACGTTTGCAAATTCAGTAAGGCTCATTTAGTGTATCAAGGTACACTTTCAATAAGCAAGTTTGATAAACACACACACTTGACCTTGAAGAATCGAACAAGTGATGTTTTAGATAGGTTACAGCGGCGCGTGAACCGCATCATAGGCGATGAGGAGGTGACTCGAGCCTCTTAAATTACGCCGTGATGTGGCGTCATTGAGCGCGTTCTATCGTCTGTACCATGACGAGTGTTTCGAGGAATTATTCTCTCTTTTTCCACCTTCCCCTTCCCTTCAGGGCACCTACGTTGCCACCGACTTAGGGATGTCGAAAGTTGAAAAAAATATCGATATATCGATACATCGATATTTTAAAAAATATCAATATCAGCTTCGATATATCGTGAAAAAAAAACATCGATATATCGATATATCGGACCAATTTTCCCAAAAATATCGTACAGTTGCTCACGAAATATGACACGCGGAATAATAATGGAACGAAAATTATCTCCCTAAAAATAGACCCTATTTTAGAATGATGACATAGACAATATTAAATACAGCACAGATCATAGATATGTTGAATATCATTAATCTGAGATCCAGTTACGATTTTTCCAGATACGAATTTAGTTAGATCGTGATATGCCGCTAATAATTAAAAAAATATCGTTTTTGATACAAATTTCGATATTGGTTATTTTGTATCGATGTATTGATATATCGAATCAAAATATATCGGCAAAAAATATCGATATATCGATACATCGATATATTTTCAACAAGCCTACACCGACTAACTGTGGCCACTATCCCAATGCGTACAAAGAAATTTAGTAACTCATTTTTTTGGCGCACTATACGTAAATGCTCTGCCCGCTCACGTGTTCCCGTCCTCTTACAACCTGGGATCCTTTAAAAGAGAAGTAGCAACATGCAGGCCGGCAGGGTGAGGATGGATGGTGCAGCAGGTAGAACTAATGTACCAACTGTCTTCGCGTCTGGACTTCACCGTCACTTAACATCAGGTGGGGTGGAGTCATTTGTCGGACTTTTTATATACATTATATATAAACTGTATTGTGGTATTACTTGTTCATTTCTGTAAGTCACTCATTCTAGACATGGGCGTTTTTGGTTTTGAACGCAAACGGATATTTATCGGATATCAGATTTCAAAATCGATTTTAAAATCCGTTTTTAGATATCCGATTTCAGATGTGCCGAACTTAGCCAATTCACTAGTTTGTGTTATGATTTGGTTTTATTAGCTAACGACAATCACAAACAATTAATTGTAGGAAGCAAGGATACTCGTAGATTTTCCATCGTGCTTTAAATCTAGGCTTAGGACTAGCGGAAAAGTTATGTTTACGGTTAAGAGTAAAACTTTTGCGGCGCATTTAAAATTCGGCTTTTATACAATGATTTCTTTTTACATATTTTTTTAGTATTTTTTTTTGTTTTTCTGTTTGTTTTTATTATTTTTCAAACCATTTACAAAATCAAGCCTAAATACTTCAGGTTAGCGTACAAAAATGTAAGTTGCTCGACTTTTGATGTTTTTAGACGACATATCTTTTCAGTGATAAATAATCCCGCCTCAGAGAAGAGCAATAGGTTTCCGTAAACAGCAAATCGAAATCGGACTTCCGAGCACGAAATCTGACTTCCGAAAACGAAAGCACGAATTTCGAATCCGATTTACATTTGGATACTTGTGGTATTAGATCGCGTTTTGGTTCGGTTAGATTTCTGAAATCGGATTTTCTTGTTGAGAAATCGTTCGGTATCGATTTGTGTTTGAAATCGGATTTTGGATTCGTTTTGATATATCGGACGCATGCCTAACTCATTCTGTTACCATCAATACCTACATCAAATCTATATACCTACATAAAACTCAAAGGTGACTGACTGACATAGTGATCTATCAACGCACAGCCCAAACCACTGGACGGATCGGGCTGAAATTTGGCATGCAAGTAGATGTTATGACGTAGGCATCCGCTAAGAAAGGATTTTGATCAATTCTACCCCCAAGGGTATAAAATAGGGAATGAAAGTTTGTACGAAACTTTGTCAATTTTAAACCGATCGGGCTGAGACTTTGCATGCAGGTATAAGAAGAATCATAGATGAATGTCATTGTGTATAATACAAGCCTGAGAACAAAAACTGTAGTCTACACCGAAGCGAAGCGAGGGCGGGCCGCTAGTACTGTAATAAAGGAATAGTGTAATAATACAATACCGTGAGCAGTAACTTCAATTTCACGATAATAAACATGTCAATCTTGTTTTTAAAAATATACAGTAGTAATACAATACCGTACACGATCACCTCAACTTTTACTGTAACAAACCGGTAATCGCTCTTAATGAAAACTTGTTTGTAATAGCTTACTTTAATGTTGCTTTACAGATTACTGCGAAAATTAGATCTGTAAACAGAATTATTCTTGTAAATGAATTCTTGTTCGATTTCCATTGAAGAATCATGCTGTGTTATATGGAGAAGCTCAACTGTGTAAGTGAATAGCGCGTAAGCAACTTTCGCTGTGGTCGGTTATTGGATGGATGACCAAAAATTTACTATGTCGAGATCCTCGTGTTTCGGGAGGCACGATATACCATTGGACCCGGCTGCATCTGCAATCGTAAGCACCCACCAATCTGCACTAGGCCCGCGTGGTTCCATCTAAAGGGAAGACCTGTGCCCCAGCAGTGGGGACATTAATAGGCTAATAATGCGGATATGAATATGAATGAATTGAATTTGCAAAAAATTAGCTAAGTACTATCCAACTCTTTCCAACTCCCGATAATACCTGTAAACAAACCTTACAATAAAAAATGTTGAAGGAGCTCAAATCTTCTAAGCCAGGTGTTAAAAACTTGCTAACTTCAATTGCCCCAGAGTAAACAGAACAGGACCACTTCTTTGAATCTTAAGAACAAACAAATAATATTACAGTAAACTCTAATGATAAAATACAATAAAAAAATAGCAATAGTAGGCTACCTTCAATTGCCCCAGAGTAAACAGAACAGGACCACTTCTTTGAATCTTAAGAACAAACAAATAATATTACAGTAAACTCTAATGATAAAATACAATAAAAAAATAGCAATAGTAGGCTACTTAACCGGATTTTTCCTCGGGGACATAAATGCTACATAACCGATCCTAATTTAAGGAAGCTACTGGGGAACTCATTCCGTGGAGCTCTTCACACAAACAACTCGTCGTCTCAACTTTATTCATTTGCCAACTTCGCTTACGCCATCGAGTTCTAGCCGAGCAAGTAGTTATTGTAGTTTAATCCTGTTTTCATATTGACGACGGATATAATACAGTTGTACTACTTGATTTCTTATATACGAGAGAAGTTTAGTAATTTTGGTTACGCGTCTCGCCGTCTATATAACCAATTTTTGGAGTTTACTCCTTAAGAATCGATGTGCATATATAAGGGGCCCGGTGTGAGAAAGATGTGAGGAGTAAAATCTATCGATGAATGACCTCGTTACGTTTTTGGTGCGGATTAGTGTTGCCGATCGATAGTCGACTATCGATGATTAATCGATAGTCTATCGATAGCCAACCAATCGTATGACAATCGATCGGCTTATCGATAGTATCGATACTATCAATAGTATCGATACTATCGATAGTATTGTAGTTTGATAATAACAAACTATAGATAGTATCGATACTGTCGATTTTATTTGCAACCATACTATCGATAGTTTAACAATTTGCAATAGTATTGTTTACAATTTTCAGGTATTATAGTCAATCACAAACTTAAGTCTAGGACAATCGCTAGTGTCGATACTATCGATAGTATCGTTGCAGATAAAATCAACATTATCGATAGTATCGATACTATCAATAGTTTGTTATTAACGAACTACAATAGTATTGCACTCATTCGATAGTATTGCCTTGTTCTGAGCTATCGATAATATCGGTAGTATTGATTCTATCGATAGGCCTATCGATAGTGTACTTGTTTTTAGATGTAAGCTGTCGATAGTTTTAATATCGATAGTTCGGCAACACTAGTGCGGATCCTGTTCGAGCCAAAATGGCTCTTAAATCCGAGAGCTTAGGTGCAAAAGAATTAAATTGAAACTACAATGTATTTTGTTAGACCATAGATTTCTTTATTAGTTAGGTGACGTTTTGCCTATATGTAGCTCCAAACATATTTACAAGCGTGATGCAACGAACTACAGCGCCATCTATTTTGATACATGTGAACTAAAATTTTAAATGCACAAAATAATGGCGTATACATAATCGCCCACCAAGGACAAACTGAGATTTGTCCTTACAAATATTTAACTTAACAACATGACTGTTATCGCCCACCATGACTTAAGGTAACAAAACAAATAAAAACACTAAGATGTACAATAACTTAAAATAATATATTTATGCACATCTGAAATTGACTATTACATCTGAGATTAGTTATAATAAATGTATATGAAATGAATAAATATATATTTATGTATGTATATTATTTTCATTAATTTGTTATTTTCCCCTTTCATACAGTATCAATCTTTTTTAAGTTAAATAAACTCTTTTTGCGTCTGGTCAGACTATCGAACTAAAGGAGTAAACTCCAGTCGTGCGTCGGAGCTGACACACACAATTTTTTTTCTTTTATTTTGGCAACAAACAGTCATATATTTTACAAAAGTAACTTATAGTAAAAAAAAATATGAAATAGACCTAACAGTACCTAAACACAATATTAAAACAGTTCTGAAGTTAGGACATGGTCAGCTAATGAAAATCCAAAATAAAACCATTACAGTACATATACATATACGATATATGTGTTTGTGTACACACACATATACATATATACGCACTTTATTTTTATTTCAAGTCTATCCTGAAAGTTTTACAGTTTACTTTTGAATGTAGCAAGAGACATATTAAACAAATCAAATTCAGAGAATTCCTCGTTGTACGTGTTGGTGGAAAGATAAAAGAATGTGTTTCTCGTATATATTTTTTGATGTTTCGGTGGAACAAACAGCGATAGTGTTGAGGAGCGCATGGGAAGTCGAACTCGACATGGAAATCGAATATTTTCAAGGAGTGCGGACGAATCTATACGCGAGTTCAGTATTTTATAAAGAAAAGTAATTAAATAAAACTAGTTTTTACGGGTTAATGCACGAAACTTTATTTATTTATTGACGTTTCTTTTTGTTTGCATAATTTAACATAAGAAGGAGATAGAAAGCCTCTCTTGAGTTTGTTTCGCTGGTTCTTCTCAGAAAGGTCTCCCAATTTTGGAACCGGTGGTAGTTTACGGTAGTTAGGGTCAAATAAATAAACTCAAAATTACAAACAAGAATTTTAAATAAAATACTTTATTAAGTAAATTAAATAATAACTTCATACATAGACAATAAAACTTAAAAATCGAACAGTGAAATAACCAAACGCTCAATAAAAGTCTTTCGAAGGTAGCTCGACAGATTAAATAAAAGTTTTATTCTGACGACGAAGCCTGTAATGGCTACGAATCGTCAATAAATAAATAAAGTTTCGTGCATTAACCCGTAAAAACTAGTTTTATTTAATGAGTGATGTGCGTGAAAACCTAAGAAACAAATAAGAAAAGTAATGTCACAGATTTTTCTGCGATTATGCAGTGTGGTCATCTTATAGACTTCTAAGGATTTTTCGTATGTATCATTTACAAAATTATTACGATAATTTAGAGATTTTAAGAACTTTTTTTGAACTCTTTCAAGTCTGTTGATGTGGACATTATAACAGGGGTTCCAAAAAGTGCTACCAAACTCAAGAACAGAGCGAACAGAGGCAAAATACAGGGTTATGAGTTTTTGTATTTCTAAACGGTTTACTTACGCCTTATCGCCACAATGCAATCAATATGATAATTAAAGGATAACTTTGAGTCCATCATTATTCCTAAATCTCTTAAACGGTCCATCCTTTTCAGAGGTTTTTTTTTCAGAGGTGCCAAAATCACTATTCCAGAGTGCTGGACACTTACCGGCATTTCTCTTTATTCTGTTATTTATTTGTTTTCATTAATTTTGTTGCGATTTTATCTATTTTTAGTTTATTTATTTTATTTAAATTTATGACAACTTAATGTTTTTTATCCGTTGTCATGGCTACCCATGACACGGATACTCTCTCCAACTACGTCTATGACTATTCAACCTCCACAGACCAGGTGATTTTTAGTACAGAAGAAATTATTATACATATTTACAAAATGATTAATATATTGTGTGATATTTTTGAAATTATGTGTTTCCTGGAATACATAATAAAATATATGTTGATGCCTGATGAATATCGATGATGTTATATGATAAAATGTGCGAAATGGAACCTATGATAGTCGAAACCATGGAAGGATCATTAAGGTACGTTACAAGATATAACGTAGCATTTGTCAATGTTTAGAAATAATTGGTTATTTGTGCAGTATTTACTTAAAGATTCCAGGTCTGTTATAATTAACTTTTGCGTGTAAAACTCTTTTTTCCACGTAGCTGTTGCCAGTCTTATTTTATATATTTAACATAAATTTCTCTATTATATCAACAGCAAGAAAGTTCCGTATTTTTAAGGTCGCTCAAAAATACGCTTAGTATTATTTCGAGTTAATGAATTCTGTTCCTAGAATGAGACAATGTTATTCAATCAAATTGAATTAGTTCTGGAAGGAAGGCAGTAAAGAAATGATATTAAAGAAAATGAACTCTTATTTCAACTCGAATATCTTTATTTCATGAATATTTTTTTTAATGTAGGTATTAAATTCTAGAATTTGAAGCGGGAAAAAAGTGTTATTTTAGATATTTGTTTTTTTTTTAAGTTAACACGCACACCACTCATGAATCTCTGACGTCGTATCCTGAAAAGTATGTAAAAAGTCAAGATCTGTAAAAAAGTATAAAAACGCATTTTAAACTTGTTTTAAAACTTTGGATTTAAAGCAATGTAATGATCGAGTTGACACTATAAGTTTGTGTAATATAAATAAAGGTACATTAGAGCCCTTTTCGTGTCATGAAGAATATAGTATGGTTATGCCTATGTATTCGGTAACACGAGTTTAAAAAATACATAAAAAACATGATTTCAAACCACGTCTTACTTGTTTGTAGTAAGGCTGTTTATTTACTTTTATAGAGAATGCAGATATGCATCTAAGTGTCGCCGCTCACGGGCCACCGACCATAAGCACAAAACGCCGCCACCGGCATATTTGTAGTTTTCATACATTTTATATGGACTCGCCACACACGGTACGCCGGTGGCCGCCACACGCTACAAATCGTCGTTGCTCGCTTCTTATGGCCCGCACCGGCCACTTAATGCGCCGATTCAAAACGCCGCCACACGTCACTCGCGCGATTCCCTTACATTAGTATCCGCTGTTGCGCGCTTCAGCCACTTTAGTAGCCGCTTCTAGCTTCTCGTGGCGGCGTTTGTGGCTGTGGCGTGTGGCCCGTGTGCGGCGACACTAAGGCGTTGAGCAGACGACGGGGCGGGGCGGGCATTTTGTCCGCGAAGCAATAAAGACCGCGTCTTCCCGTCGATGTCTGCGGCTGCCCGCGCCGCGTACACAAAGCACACGACAGGCAGAGGCGGACAGTTTAGGACGTTCGTTCTAGTGAATAGTCCATCACTAAAAAGCGCGTGGCGCGGAGTGAGCTGACCGCCCCGCGCCGCCGTCTGCGTTACTGCATATAAACTGGTTTGTATGATCCACGGCGGGCAGCCGCGGACATGCCGCGCCGCCACTGCCCGCCGGGCACCCAAGGCGCGGTCTTTTTGCCCTCCGTGTGCGTTTGAAGTATAGGATTCACTTTGTGCTATGATTCGCGGCGAAATTGACCGGCCCGCCCCGCCCCGTCGTCTGCAAAGTGCCTAAGACTTAACAATAAAGATACTGTATGGGTGTATGGATGACCTCAGTTCTCATAGTGCGTGTTGAAATATTAGACGTACTATTCTTTATTGTAACTCGGAGTTGAGCTCGCCGATGGATAAAAATTCGCACGTGTTCCCTCCTTCCTACAATCTGGGATCCTTTAAGAGAGGCGTGAAGAAGCATTTTTGCAGGCTTGCAAGGTGAGGATGGTTGGTGTAGCAGTTTGTATATTTGTAGACAAAGTTTCATACAAACTTTCATTCCCTATTTTATCCCTTTGGGGGTAGAATTGATCAAAATCCTTTCTTAGCGGATGCCTACGTCATAACATCTACCTGCATGCCAAATTTCAGCCCGATCCGTCCAGTGGTTTGGGCTGTGCGTTGATAGATCACTATGTCAGTCAGTCAGTCACCTTTGACTTTTATATAGTTTTATATATATAGGTGCACGTATACGGCTATAATAACATAGGTACGATTTTCTCTGACGAGCCCTAATAATAACCTTTATTTTTAATCTCCAACTGAAAAAAAGATGATCAGAAATTACAGTTCACGCTTCATGCGATGACACGTCGTGATGTGACGTCTGCCCACTAGCTCGGATAACTATATTCTCAAAATAGAAGCCCTCATTTCATCCGTGTTAGTTTGGGAACGAATTAAAAGGATCATCAGTTTATTCAGTTACGTTGTCAGTTCGTGTTGATACAAAGCATTTTTCACTTCAGTTGAAGCGTACAAACTCTACCTTACGAAGAATACAGACAAATTATTACATTTAGTATGTAAAATGGATGCGTGTAACTTATGTACGCGCGTGAGAAGTTATACTTCTTTAGCATCATTAAAATATTTTTTAATTGCATGCAAATAATTAATGAAATATCATTTCATTTCGTTTCGTTTCGTTTCGTTTCGTTTCGTTTCGTTTCGTTTCGTTTCGTTTCGTTTCGTTTCGTTTCATTTCATTTCATTTCATTTCCCGTTCAACTCTGCCCTGTTTGCTTTGTTCAAATCTGCCCCACGGTCACTTGGAAAATAAAATATTACAAATAACGCGCCCGCGGCTAACTTCATTATGTTAAAATTTTGTGTTACAGTGATGAAAATTTCACTCTCATAAGTTTTTCATAACGCGGCTAAAGAAGTATAACTTCAATAATTTGTCTTTATTAGTATTTCTCTTTAGTCAAATAACTTTTAAGTTTGACATACTGCTTAGTGGAGTATTAATTTAATTTGACGTTTCTGCGTGCGACTGTTAGTTAAGTTAGAGTCCAGTTGAGTAGAAATCTGCAGCAGAAAATGTACTTTACCTTCGGCCACCTTAACCTTGACAACTTGGAGCCTATCTCCTACCCTGTGGAGCCCAAGAACCTTACTCACCAATAGAAAACCCCATTTAAACCCTTTTGAAGTTATACTTCTTTAGGCGCGTTATGAAAAAATGATGAGAGTGAAATTTTAAGATGCGCGCGCATCATTGTACCACAAAATTTTAAATTTTACTTTTGTGTTTACCGCACATTAAGAAAATCTACCAATAAAATAGAAACAGAATCTCTATTTAGTGGGTGCTAACGACTGCATTGTGAAGGCCTATCAAACGTATTTATTAATCTGGAACAACGGAACCAAAGCGCGATTCAGGAGACTACAGCGCCATCTCTTGACCATTGGTGTAGTAGAACCAAAAACCACATCTTTATTTTTTGTAATAAAGTAACAGTTATAGCGATAGCTATATATTCATATTTATAATATTTATCCACATGTTTCTAGTTTGTATATTCGGAATAAAGTGCAAATCACATATGTTCTAATAAATTATATTCAGTAGCGATTTTAATTGAATATTTTGATTATTTATTTATTTATTCAAATTAAAACTGAACTTTGTTGACTGTGTCCTTTTCCAGACTTTTTATTAATTTATTGTAATTAATTATTTGCATGCAATTAAAAACTAATTTTAAACGATGCCAAAGAAGGATAACTTCTCACGCGCCTACATAAGTACACGCACCCATTTTTTTTTAAAGTGAAAACTTTATTAGCGGCGTTGTACACTTTTTTTGTATGGGTGAAAAATTTTAAACATGCGTCAGGTTAAACACGTGGGCTGATCGCATCATGACACGCAATAAAATTGGCAAGGTTGTTGACTTTCAATACATTGGACGAAACATAGCAATATTTTATTTTACCGTATTATATACTTAGTCTATCTAGGACGTCCACGTGGCAGCTTTATTGCGAAGAAAATGCATTTTTTTACAATATATGTCGCTAGGTGCGCTTAAATGTGATTCATGTAAGTTGATTTCTTTACAATAGATGTCGCTAAGTGCGCTTAAACGTGATTCATGTAAGTTGATTTATCTGAGAGATAAACTTTTTTAATGTAATATAAATTGACATGTTTGTGTACGATAGCGCACACTTTAATACTGATAATTAAAGCAATTCGTGCAATATTATTCCGTAAGCATTCCAAAATATCAAAAATGCACAACGTTAATATTCAAGTTTTCACTTCTGCCGGCACTCCCGGAGTGCAACCCGTCCTTTTTTTGGTAGTGTTACTTAACTGCAGTCTTCTGTTATATTACTGCTATATTATATAATTACTAGCGGACCCGACAGACGTTGTCCTGTCTACACGTCTTTGTGAATCTAAACCATTCTCAGATCCCCTTGAACACACACAATAAATTTCATCAAAATCGGTCCAGTCGTTTAAGAGAAGTTCAGTGACATACACACTCACAGAAGAATTATATATATAAAGATATTGAAAATTAAGTCCTTTAAATGGTTTATTGTTAAATACTTTGAATAGTTAATGTATGATGCCTTCCCCCCTGGCATGAGGACCGCGATATAATATGTGACGCGTGTTTTGTCACGCTCAGGTGTCAAATTCTTTGGAGTTTGACGGCTGGACGCGATATGACACGTGATACAATGAGAATTGTGGTGCTCATACTACGGGGGCGGGAAAAATTAGAACTTGTCTATTTTTATTTCGAAAGTAATTTTAATGTCAATAATTGTCATAGTAAAGTTCAATGTAAAAAAATTGACGAAAGAGCGAGTATCCCCTAATACAAGTACAATACTTAAAAGGGAATACTCAACAACATGTTTATATGGAACTTGTAAGCATTAAAGAATTTTTTCATTTTTCATTTTCATTTTCTGTTACGGTAAAGGCGGTTTTTCCAGGCTGGCGGTCCAATTCGAGCGCAAATTTTGCTATGCCCTAATATTAAACTGATTTAACTATTATACATTAAATATAGTTGACGTTTCTAAAGCTAAGGGAAGGAAAATAGTCCTTGCACTCATGCCAAGTACCTACAACTGCATAAGTTTGAAATAATTTTCTTTTTTCTTTTCCTGATTACATCAAGTGCTTAGATAAGATAGGATCCACTCAGCAATATTAGTTTGTTCTTCTCACACAAATAATGATAATGTAACGAAAGTCACAGACTACCTGCCATAAGTGTCTACGTGAGATCTGAAGGCGAGCTTTGAAGTCCTGCTCTTAGTGTTAATGTAAGAGGTTAGCCGACCTTTCGGTCGGAAAGTCTCAACAGACGTATAGAATAAAACCTAGAGTAGATACACCTTGAAGCCTCTTAACCCGATATGTAATGAATAGGTTAAAAAAATGCCACTTATAATTTTAAATCTTTTCAATTATAAGTCATTTATATGACCCGCGCGTAGTAACATAATGGCTGAACGTGTTGAAGAATCTGTAACGTCCTAATACACCTACTTCTTTACAGTTATTTATTAAAGTAGGTAGCGCGTTCGGCTGCGATCGTTGAAGTTAAGCAACTTTCGCAGTGGTCGGTCATTGGATGGGTGACCAAAAATTTACTATCTCGAGCCCCTCCGTGCTTCGGAAGGCACGTTAAGCCGTTGGTCCCGGCTGCATCTGCAGTCGTTAGCACCCGCCAATCCGCATTGGATCCGTGTGGTAGGTCATGGACCAATCTTCCTATTCCATCCATAGGGAAGGCCTGTGCCCCAACAGTGGGGTCTTTAATAGGCCGATGATGATGAACCCAATATGGACTGCACGTAATAATAGTAGTAACACTCTTACAGTACTTATACTGTTCTAATTTCATTAATAGTTAAATGTGGAGGTTCTTGTCTTCGTGGAAAAATTGGTATCTCTTATCTATTAGACAAGTCCGTCCGTCCGTGGTGCTGTTTCAGCGGCCAAACCGTAAGAGATAGATATAGAGAATGTTTAAGTTATAAGTTAAGAATAGTCTGATAAGACTACAAACCGGATGTGAGTAACGTAGCACTTCCGGTTTTCGAGAAATCACGTGATTTCTATTTTAAACGAAACCACACAAAATCTCCGAAGTTCTCAATTAATTTATTTATTTATTTATTTTTGTGAACATTTGGTTCACAGGTTTGCTAGTCCTATTCTAACTTATAATTCCTTAAATGACGATTTCTGATATAAAACTTTGTCTTTTCCCAGGACTCAAACTGTCTCTTTACCAAATTTTATATAAATAGGTTCTGTAGTTTAAGCTTGAAGAGATAACACACAGACAAAACAAATATAAAAGGAATTTCTATTAACAAATGTTATTGTAATGTAAATGATAAAATCAGTAATTATTATTAGTATACATATATACATATACATTTTTTTATAATTAAATCAGATAATGATAATCTAAATAAAAATCCAATTATTGCAATCAACAACAATAAGGGCAGGGTTGGATTTTGTACTATAATTATAGTATTTATATTATAATTTCGCCCTTCGTACTATATACTATCCATATCTCAGGATAGTACGCTTAAATACTATAATTAAAAGGAGATTGCTCAGCTTTCATACATGTTTGGCCTAAAGACCAATAATCATGAAAAATTGTTTCCTAGATTCGAAATTATATATAAATTACTGTCGGAACGAATATTATTGACGGACACCCCTGAGAACTTCTATAAACCATATACACTGAACATATTAAAATAATAAAAAACAAATAAGTTATATAGTAAACTAGGGAAATCAAGCCAAGTACCGAAATTATGGATTAGATTCAGGTATATAGAGCATGTAGATTAACAGATAGTTGCCTGTTTTTAAAGTTAATGCATAAGAGTATCTTTTAAAATCAGGTGTCATTTCCGGTTATAATAAGGTACTCTGTGACAGAAACTGTGTGATGATTGTGAATGAGCCACAGATTAGAGAGCATTTTTATACTCTCGTTAACCAAAGAAAGCTAAGAGATTTAGGTTCTATAGCCATATAATCAGTAGCTTCATTATTTTTGTTATGTTTTTAAGATAACCATATTTTAGATTTTTAGTGTATCACACCTTATAATTTTATTTATTTATTAATTTATAGTCAGGGATCGTAGGCCCATAGATAGATACCTTAAAGTCTAACATATATACAGATTATAATGTGTTTATGGAAGTCTTTGGCGAAAAATGTATGGCAATAGACTTTATGATGTCGCCTACCATCTAGAATAATTGTCTGAGCACATTTGCATCTAGTGAAAATGATAATATAGTGGTGGATATTAATACCACAGTGTAATAAAAAAAAGATTTATTTTATCGATCTTTACAAAATAGATTTCTTTTATGTTATATAAACAACTTCGATCAGTCTTTGGCTGAATGTTACTACACCCATAGCCATTAAAAATGATTCGTATGTTTTCCAAACCGGTAAAATTAAGTCCTTTTTAAAGTAAATATATTATACAAAGGTGTCCGTTGAAATCTAATGACTGTTAATTAAATTATAAATTACGCCAAGAATTACCGTGTATGTCAATACTTTTTGTGCATTTAGGCCAATTTGAGCAATCTCCTTTACTCCCGAATGCTTAGTTTTACGTCATATTTTGAATATTTCGACCGTGCGTGTATCCAACCGAATTCTGATCTTGCGATGTTTGCTGTGTTTTTGGTCGGGGATTCCCCGATTATCCTCCACAGTACACTTCTCTCTTTCTACCAATCTCGTCCCTTCCATTCCATTGGAAACTCAATCAAAGTTTGCTCAATGTTTTAACAATCGCTTGCGAGTTTTTATGTAAAATATTACGTTTTCAGTGTTTTAATTATGGAAAGTGGCATCAAAAGCGGTAGCAAAAGTGAAAATTGTACTGATTTTATTCCTACTGTGGATAATATGTTGATGAGATGAAATGCCAAGGATGAAGATAGAACTAATAGTAATATTCAAGAACTCATAAACTTATAAGAGGAGGAAATTTGCCTTAACGGGTGTCTATTTTATTTACTATTATATGTTAAATAAAAAATGAAAGTATACTATATTTTTTTTATAAATACTATCCTTTTCATTTTTTTGTGCTATCTTTTTCAACATACCGTAGTCCGTCAGTTAGATGATAAAAAAATAATGGACACGTATTTTTTCTTTGGGCAACCAACCAAAAAATGACAAAGTTATAGCGCGTCAAAGTTTGGGTGTAGGGGCTCGTGACGTCACTATTGAGTGAAAATTGCACTTGTTTAATTGTAAAACGTGACGTCATGCGAATTTCCAAATCAATATATCTCTGCAATGTTTATATTATGTGAAAAAAGAAAAAATACGTGTCCAATACTTTTTGATAATCTACCTGATAAACGAAGAAAAAAAAATAGTCAGTCCATAATGCTCATCTTTATAGAAATACCTACCACCGTCTGTACACATTCTAGTTGCAATAAATGATTTGAGTCTATATTTAAAAATTATATAGGCTTTGGAAGGTCTTCGTTGTAGACTGTGGCCGTATTTAACGGCGACCCAGTGGACTATTTGGTGCATGTGAAAGACATTTCATAATAGAAAGATAGTTCATAAGGGACCAACAGCTTACCTGGCTTACAAATACGAAGAGAAATGAATGAAGATTCTCCAGACTTACAAGTCGAGTGAGCCTATTCATAAGTTATATACTTAACATCTATACTTATAATAAATCTGTAGAGAGGTCAATTCTGTACATGAAATATATTTTCAAAATAATTATCAGGGGGTGATTAGTGATCGAAACTGATGCCAAAAATGCAATCAGTAAAATTTTTGTGTCTGTCTGTCTGTCTGTCTGTGTGTATGTTCCTTACAGAAACAAAAACTACTCGACGGATTTTAACGAAACTTGGTACAATTATTCTTCATACTCCTGGGCAGGTTATAGTATACTTTTCATCACGCTACAATCAATAGCAGCAGAGTAGTGAAGGGAAATGTTGGGAAAACGGGAGAAGTTACTCCATTTTTTAAGCTTCCGTCGCGTGTGCAGCCTTAATGGTTAACGTTACATAGAAATCATGTATGACGAAAATATTCTACATAAAATTGTCTAAAAAATATCCCGCAACAGCATATGTCTATCTTTTATGGTTGACTCACAATAACACGTGTAATTATATAAATAAAGTCATTGTTTATAGCACAACTCTGAGAACAAAAACTATAGTTTACACTACAGCTCTACACCGAAGCGAAGCAAGGGCGGGCCACTAGTACTTAATAATACGGAATTTAAATGGGGAAACGCCGCCGACATTCAAGCAATTTTGTGCTGCAGAAGAGAGCTATTCGATCAATTCATAATCTAAATGTTAAATAATCCTAAAGAGATAATTTAAAAGAATTTGGCATAATGACAGTCGCATCACACAATACTTATACGAAAATTTATTACTTGTAAGAAAAAACTATCAATTTGTTTCTTAAAAACAGTGATGTCAACACACTTAATACAAGAAACAAAAATAAACTACCTTTACCTGCTACTCATCATCATCAGCCTCTTAATGTCCCCATTGCTGGGGCAAAGGCCTTGCCTATGGATGGAATAGGGAGATTGGGCCATGACCCACCACGCGGGCCCAGTGCGGATTGGTGGGTGCTAACGACTGCAGATGCAACCGGGACCAACGGCTTAACGTGCCTTCCGAAGCACGGAGGAACACGAGATAGAAATTTTTGGTCACCCATCCAATAACCGACCACTGCGAAAGTTGCTTAACTACAACGATCGCAGCCGAACGCGCTAACCACCTGCGCTATCGAGCTCCTCAACCTTACCTGCTACTATGCTTCACAAAATCAATAATTCATTTAAAGGTCTTTGTGTTCGCTTATACAATTGAGTCCCAAGCAATATCCACGAGTTAACCATAAATAAATTCAAAGATAATATAAAAAAAGCTTATTACAAAGTGTCTGATTATATTACAGACAAAAATGCTTGGGTTTGAACTGTTCCAATCATTCCAACAGGTGTTCTATATTAAATAAATCATGATTGTATTGACGTTGTAACAACATAATGATTTGTAAATGTTGTTACATTATACTTTTCATGTTGTGGAGTTTTCTTCGCTCCTTTTTCTCCGCAGCTAAAAAATATGTGCAATAACGAGTGCTAGGGAAAAATATTTTGGACGATTCAAAAGAGTTGTACTATACATCCAATTTGAATAAAGAGTTTCCGTTTAATGTTTTTGCTTGATGACGTAACATACATTCATATTTATAATAAATATTTCAACAACAAAATCCTAATATTACATATCGTAACTTAACAATAATATAATTAACAAATATACTATTATCTAATACTAGCTTAAAACAAAAAATATACTATAACAATGAACCTAAAACTAAAAACATTCAAAAATTAAATATAATAACTAAAATATATTATTAGAAGGAGTCGCTTTAGGCAAGGTTCCGAAGTTACTGGCAGCGTTCCCCCTTTGGATAGCTAGACTAATTCTTTGTCCGAGGTAGCTGCCAGCTCTTCGGTCTTCTGTGATGTCGACTAATCTTTTTGCTATTTCTTTAAAAAGCCTTATAGCGCTAGGTCCCCACTGACTCGACACCGAATGGGACAAAATCATATTCGGAGCCTAGACCGATATATAGCATTTTATCATTTGAATAAAGATATATTGATTTCTGATTTAAAATCGACAGCTACTAAATGAAATATTACTTTGTTTCAATAAAATCTTTGGTGTTAGCAATAAAGGTAGACATGTTGGGTTTGTCGGATCTTATTAAATATTTACCTCTTTTCAGGGGTGTAGTAGTAAGCAACGCATGTACGGCCAATGTCGCAGGCAGATTGTAAATGTCGCCGTATTTTATACTGGCTAGCTGTATTCAATAAAGAAATAAGCTGCCCTGTATGATAGCGAGTGAATAAAAATTTAATTGACAATTAATGTTAATAAATCATCATCAGCCTATTAATGTCCCCACTGCTGGGGCACAGGCCTTCCCTATGAATGGACTAGGGAGATTGGG
Source organism: Chilo suppressalis (assembly GCA_902850365.2). Classification (NCBI taxonomy): domain Eukaryota; kingdom Metazoa; phylum Arthropoda; class Insecta; order Lepidoptera; family Crambidae; genus Chilo; species Chilo suppressalis. Next base: position 1,163,672 of record OU963899.1, on the reverse strand, counting down.
CCATGACCCACCACGCGGGCCCAGTGCGGATTGGTGGGTGCTAACGACTGCAGATGCAGCCGGCACCAACGAATTAACGTGCCTTCCGAAGCACGGAGGGGCTTGAGATAGTAATTTTTTGGTCACCCATCCAATGACCGACCACTGCGAAAGTTGCTTAACTTCAACGATCGCAGCCGAACGCGCTAACTACTTGCGCCATCGAGCTCCTTTATCATATCATTAATGTTAATAAATATCTGTAAAGAATTAGGTGTATTAGGACGTTACAGATTCTTCAATACGTTCAGCCATTATGTAACTGCGCGGGTCATATAAATGACTCGTAAATTATAAAGATTTAAATTTATAAGTGGCAATTTTTAACATATTCATTAAATTTATCAATTAGACATTGTTTAATTTATGTTTTTTTAAGCATTTAACTGCTAGATGTTTAAATCTAAAGAAAAGTTTTACTAGAATAAATTTCATAAATATAGTTGCTATTTTTTCTTTCAAATGTTTAATGCTTGAAAAAGTATTCATTTGACATTGTGGGTTACCTACAATGCGAAGAGATGGCGCTGCCTTAGAGCTTAAGGCTCGAAAAATTTCGACGCGGCCATCAGGGCCGTGGTAGCATAATTGGTCAGTGCATTCGCCCGGATTGCGAAGGGTGCGGGTTCGAGTCCCGTCTGCTACTCATACTCAACAACATAATAAGGTACTCTGTGACAGAAACTGTGTGATGATTGCAAGATGATTGTGAATGAGCCACAGATTAGAGAGAATTTTTAAACTCTCGTTAACCAAAGAAAGCTTAGAGATTTAGGTTCTATAGCCATATATAGTATATAGTAGCTTCATTTTTTTTTTTATGTTTTTAAGATAACCATATTTTAGATTTTTAGTGTATCACACCTTACAATTTTATTTATTTATTAATTTATAGTCAGGGAACGTAGGCCCATAGATAAATATACCTTAAAGTCTAACTTATTATATACAGATTATAATGTGTTTATGGAGGTGTTTGGCGAAAAATGTATGGCAATAGACTTTGTGATGTCGCCTACCATCTATAATAATTGTCTGAGCACATTTGCATCTTGTAAAAATGATAATATAGTTATGGATATTAATACCACAGTGTAATAAAAAAATGATTTATTTTATCGATCTTTACAAAATAGATTTGTTTTTATGTTATATAAACAACTTCGATCAGTCTTTGGCTGAATGTTACTACACCCATAGCCATTCAAAATGATTTGTATGTTTTCCAAACCGGTAAAATTAAAAGTCCTTTTTAAAGTAAATATATTATACAAAGGTGTCCGTTGAAATCTAATGACTGTAAATTTAAGACATGGCCCGTCTGTGAGATGAGGGGCTTCGTCAGGTTTTTAGTGGGTAGGGCCCCCCTCCTCTCGGGCAGCCGCTGAGCCAACCCTCGGGCTGGCTGAGCGGGTGGGCGAGAGGAGGAGCGGAGGAGTCCCACATAACCTCGCCGCACTCCCAAGGCGGTGGGGTATGCGTAACGCATTTTCCTGACGGAAAACAAGGCCAGCGCACGTAGTCCTCTGACGGAAACAGGAAGGTGGGATAACGGAGAATAACTCCCCAGAACACTCGTCAGGTGTTTAGTCACCTCTTCGTCGTCTGTGATGTGGATCGCACGCCGCTGTAACCTATCTAATGCAACTATCGAGTAAGCACTTGGTGGAGCCATCCCAGAGGTGCGAGCAATATTCCACGCACGACCGTACCTGCGTCTTGTTGCTCAGGCGTGTAAAAACGCCGCACCTTGTTCATAACTCAGGGCTATTTTCATCGGGTAAGAGAAAGAATTAGGATAAGTGACGCAATAGTGATGCTCTGCCCCCCTAGCATGAGACCGCGATATGATATATATCGCGATTTTATCACGCTTAACTGTCAAATTACTATGGAGTTTGACAGTAAGACGCGATAAAAAACGTGATATAATGTAAATTATGGTACTCATGCTACAGGGACTGGTATTACAAGTATCTTGATGCTATGATGAGTATTGTATGGGGTGTAAGGGGTTCTAAATACACCTGCAAGAACCCAAGCCAACCTCACCTTTACGTGGTGCACCCTGTCGATCAACAGACGAGGCTCTGGCAAACCGATCGATGGCGGTATAACCATCCAATGACGTGGGGGAGGGAAATCTCACTGGTGACGGGCAGCAGCGTCATCAGTGAATTAACCTACGTTCTGCGATCGCCAACCCGCCTGCCCAGCGTGGCGATTACGGGCAATACCTCCAATGTGCACAAATTGGCGTGCAATTGGAGAAGCCTATGTCCAGCAGTGGACTAGGATAGGCTGTTGATGATGATGAGTATTGCCATCAGACGAGCTGATTTGCCACCATTTTAGATTTAAATTAAACTGACATGTATTCTTGAGACACTTCCAAGTATTCCTGAAATTCTCGCTCTTATCTGTGTGTACGAGCGGCCGTTTAGCTTGTCATTATAAAGCTTACATCTATAACTTACTTATAGCAAGAGTCGATCCACTGCCCTTTGTTTCCAAAGCCAGCCTAAAGGTCAACTTACCTACATAGTTAAATATTATCATATCCCTCGTGGGTTCGGGGCATTTGAATATACAATAGTGTGAGACAGTTTTTTTTATATATAATTCCCACAGGACCACCCAATATCTCTTCGAGATTTGACATCGTCTAGCCTAAAATTGTTGTCAATGTCAATTTTTAGGTTCATCACACATACAACATTAAGGTGTATGAATAAAAATCTTGCTTCGGATAATATTAGCTTTAATTTCGGTCGTGAAGTTAGACTTTATTTCACTTTATCGTCCTAATGTACAGAAAGAAGTCTTATTTTGTTTTAAACTTTCATAGCCACTAACATTATAGTAATATAAGTTGCCGAAATATCGGAAACTCACTAAAAACAAGGTGCATGGTAACAATCCTGTAAATAACTTATATTACTATAAAGAAGTCTTATTATTGTGAAATTATGATATTGTTAGGTGTTAATGAATAAGCCTTAATAAATTCTGGTGTATTAAAATGAATTCACAAACGACGTGAATTTTTCTAAAATCCTATAAATTCTTACAAAAAATCGTGCATTTTTCGTTTCCAGAATTATTCTTAATCTCCGTATCTTTTCACTGTGATGTCCAAATGATTGATACTTATTTTGTTGAATCCAGTAAGCTCCTGACACTGAGGAGCGTCCCTTCAATTTCTGATATCGCCTCGTCTCGTCGCCCTAAAAGGTTCACATCAACTTCTCCACAACAGACAGCTACATAATGCTGAGAAATTGACGATCATCGTGACTTAATATCAACCGACGACCAAAGCAGCCATTTTGTTTCTAATGCTTCACAAAATTCTTATACAGGAGGAGTCCCACATAACCTCGCCGCACTCCCAAGGCGGTGGGGTATGCGTAACGCATTTTCCTGACGGAAAAAAAAGGCCAGCGCACGTAGTCCTCTGACGGAAACAGGAAGGTGGGATAAAGGAGAATAACTCCCCAGAACACTCCTCGTAATGTAGATGATAGAATGCGCTATAATGACCTTAATGACCCCGTCATGGTATCATTGAAGAGTCTCGCGGTGTTTAGTCACCTCTTCGTCGTCTGTGATGTGGATCGCACACCGCTGTAACCTATCTAATGCAACCATCGAGTAAGCACTTGGTGGAGCCATCCCAGAGGTGCGAGCAATATTCCACGCACGACCGTACCTGCGTCTTGTTGCTCAGGCGTGTAAAAACGCCGCACCTTGTTCATAACTCAGGGCTATTTTTATCGGGTAAGAGAAAGAATTAGGATAAGTGACGCAATAGTGATGCTCTGCCCCCCTAGCATGAGACCGCGATATGATATATATCGCGATTTTATCACGCTTAACTGTCAAATTACTATGGAGTTTGACAGTAAGACGCGATAAAAAACGTGATATAATGTAAATTATGGTACTCATGCTACAGGGACTGGTATTACAAGTATCTTGATGCTATGATGAGTATTGTATGGGGTGTAAGGGGTTCTAAATACACCTGCAAGAACCCAAGCCAACCTCACCTTTACGTGGTGCACCCTGTCGATCAACAGACGAGGCTCTGGCAAACCGATCGATGGCGGTATAACCATCCAATGACGTGGGGGAGGGAAATCTCACTGGTGACGGGCAGCAGCGTCATCAGTGAATTAACCTACGTTCTGCGAGCGCCAACCCGCCTGCCCAGCGTGGCGATTACGGGCAATACCTCCAATGTGCACAAATTGGCGTGCAATTGGAGAGGCCTATGTCCAGCAGTGGACTAGGATAGGCTGTTGATGATGATGAGTATTGCCATCAGACGAGCTGATTTGCCACCATTTTAGATTTAAATTAAACTGACATGTATTCTTGAGACACTTCCAAGTATTCCTGAAATTCTCGCTCTTATCTGTGTGTACGAGCGGCCGTTTAGCTTGTCATTATAAAGCTTACATCTATAACTTACTTATAGCAAGAGTCGATCCACTGCCCTTTGTTTCCAAAGCCAGCCTAAAGGTCAACTTACCTACATAGTTAAATATTATCATATCCCTCGTGGGTTCGGGGCATTTGAATATACAATAGTGTGAGACAGTTTTTTTTATATATAATTCCCACAGGACCACCCAATATCTCTTCGAGATTTGACATCGTCTAGCCTAAAATTGTTGTCAATGTCAATTTTTAGGTTCATCACACATACAACATTAAGGTGTATGAATAAAAATCTTGCTTCGGATAATATTAGCTTTAATTTCGGTCGTGAAGTTAGACTTTATTTCACTTTATCGTCCTAATGTACAGAAAGAAGTCTTATTTTGTTTTAAACTTTCATAGCCACTAACATTATAGTAATATAAGTTGCCGAAATATCGGAAACTCACTAAAAACAAGGTGCATGGTAACAATCCTGTAAATAACTTATATTACTATAAAGAAGTCTTATTATTGTGAAATTATGATATTGTTAGGTGTTAATGAATTAAGCCTTAATAAAATCTGGTGTATTAAAATGAATTCACAAACGACGTGAATTTTTCTAAAATCCTATAAATTCTTACAAAAATCGTGCATTTTTCGTTTCCAGAATTATTCTTAATCTCCGTATCTTTTCACTGTGATGTCCAAATGATTGATACTTATTTTGTTGAATCCAGTAAGCTCCTGACACTGAGGAGCGTCCCTTCAATTTCTGATATCGCCTCGTCTCGTCGCCCTAAAAGGTTCATATCAACTTCTCCACAACAGACAGCTACATAATGCTGAGAAATTGACGATCATCGTGACTTAATATCAACCGACGACCAAAGCAGCCATTTTGTTTCTAATGCTTCACAAAATTCTTATACAGGGTGTTACAAAAATACAAATAAATTTTGAAGGGAGTTGAAGTACATTATATAAAGAATCTTCTCTAATTTCCTTTATTATAGCAGATTTATTACTACTCCTGGTAAGGTGCATGAGCCCGAACTAGTGACGTGTCTTAAAATGATCGATATTTTTATTAATCATTAAAAATAACTGTTTTTATAAAAAGTTCAAACATCTTGCAAATATTTTAAGAAAATTAGAGAAGACTCCTTATATGGTGTACTTCAACGCCCTTCAAGCTTTATTTGTATTTTTGTAACATCCTGTAGAATCCTAATAACTTTTATACATGATAGAACTTTAAAAAAATCTTTTACGGACTATAAAATGTGGGTTGTAAAGGAAGAGCAATCAAAACAACAGCTTTTCACTTAAGTGATTTTATTACAACTGTGACATTGCGACAATTATTCACATTCGTATGTAAGTATATTTACACGATATGTACATTTTTACAGAGTAATTAATTAATGGTATACAAACAGTAAACCTTAGAGTCGCTATGCGATAAAAAAATTACACTTTAATAAATTCATCGTTACAACCCTAGGCCGAATCAACGGTTACGATTTCTCAATTTTGTACAGATAACACGAATGGCATAATTCGACTCGCAAGTATCAAGAACACTGGTCCACCCCTAGCCGCGCGAACTGGCGTGTAAAAGTGGACCTGCCGACCGACAGCCCGCATAAGACAGGGCTCATGATTGTCTCATGCAGCTGTCAGGATACACAGTCTTAGAGGTTTAGTCGATGGAGACGATTAGGGTTTCCTCCTCGTGGAGAGCGAGGAAGGCCTGGCGAGCTTGCCGCGAGGCCCGCACTCAGAGGCGCGTGTGCGACATGCCGTTGGGCGCTATGAGGGGGGCGAGTGGGGTCGCGCGTGCTTCCAGGGGCAGCGCCTCGCTGGCCGCCACGGACCGTGACGTCAGCGCCGTGGACGCCTCCGAGCGCGACCCGCCTGCCGCCCCCGCCGCGACCGACAGCCGCGACTGCTCCGCCGCGCGTGCCTGTGCCCGCGCCGCTCCTCCCCCCCTTTTCTTTGGTATCACGCTGTTCTCCACGTGGAGGGTAGCGTTCACGTCCTTGCCCGCTGCACAAGTGCACGCCTTCAGGAAACTCTTCTTAAAATTATCAGACAAGAATGCATAGAGAATGGGATTCATTGCCGAGTTGCTGTAGCTGAAGCAAGCCGCCACTAGAAAGACCGTTATGGTTATACGGCTCGCGCACTCTCTCGGCGGCGAATATATCAATGCCACCTGGAATGCCCAGTATGGCAGCCAGCACAGCACGTAGACTGCTATCACAGTCAGCACCAGCTTGGTCACTTTTCTGTGCGATCGTTTCTTCTCTTTCGATTTATTTTTCGGTCCGACTGTCTTTAATTTTTGTATTACGAGGCAGTAGAAAACGAATATCAGTGTTAGCGGTGCTGCGAAACCTAATGCGAAAGAGTATAGAGTAAAAGACGTTTGGCCTTTGCTGAACTCCTGTTCCGGCCAGACGATATTACAAGAAAGACCATTCTCTGTCGGGATTAGTGTAGTGTACATGAAGATCGGAGTCATGACGAGGGCCGAAGCTGTCCAAGCTGCAGCAGACACTACTCTCGAAACAAAAGGCGTTCTCAGTCGAGGAGCAGCTATGGGGTGGCAGACCGCTATGTATCTATCAGCGCTCATGATGCAGAGGAATATGCTGCTGGTAAACTGGTTGATGCCGGTAGAGATCATGTAAGCTTTGCACATAAATCGACCGAAGGGCCAAGAGCGCAGAGACATGGTGATTATGAGGAAAGGTATGCCGATTAAGAAGCATTCATCGGCGATGGCCAGATTGACGATGTACATGTTGGTGACGGTTTGCATTTTGGAGTAGCGAAGCACTACATAGATGACGAGGGTATTTCCCAGCAGACCCACGATGCAGACGAGCGCGTACAGCACCTGCGTGACCACGTACACCACGGGCAGGTTGATGTTGGGGCAGTTCTCGAAGGTACCGTTGCCGAAGGACGTGTTGTAGTCGTATGTGAAATTTCCGTACATCTCTACGTCTTCGAGCTCCATTTTGACAGTGAAGTTGAAGTACTTGAAAGAAAGATGTCAGGCAGCTGGATTTACCTGTAACAATGAAAAAATCCATACAATGCATCGATGTAATTAATATATATCCGACATAATTTGCATTGAAAAAAGCATTATGGCATTTAAGAGATATAAAGAATGGTATAAAGATTTTAGATTTGGTGTATTAACATTTTGTCAGTTACTATTAGTTTTTAATCTTCCCTAAAGGATCCAAGGCATTATGTCGCAGTGCGTTAGCGTGTTTGGTCTGCAATCCTGGAAGATAAGCAACTTTGCAGTGGCCGGTCGTAAGATGGGTGAACAAAATTTATTATCTCGTTCCGTGCTACAGAAGCCATGTTTAGTCATTGGTCCCGGTTCCATCTACAGTCGTCAGCACCCACCGATCTGCATTGGGCTCGTGTGGTGGATCATTGCCTCAATCTCCCTACCCTATCCCATCCTTAACGGAAGACTATACCCCAGTAGCGAAGACATTAATAGGCTAACGATGATATTAATAAATCAACATAACGAGAGCTACAACATTATTAACAAGTTCTATTGTAATAATTATGTACATCTAAGAAATACCTTTTCATAATAGAACATTTCCAATTTCTTAATAAGTTCATAGAAAGTAAAGGTAAATCTGACATTTCCCCTATTAAGCACGATATTGATAGCAAATGTCGTATCGTGACCTTTCCTTAGACGGCTGTCTAAACATGCGGGGTGAGGCCAAACATTCAACATACCCTTACTGTGCAGAATTTCTGTGGAATATATACTTACATTTTGCATTGGCAAATTATTTCCGTAGCTGTCGCTAACAGGCTGTAGCAGATCTGAAACAACAGACATCCAAACATTATTCAATTGTACGAATTCATGGAGTCCAATAATCTAATTTCACTGGAAACACAGTTTGATTCTACGATCATTTTCCTTATCATTCTGAGACAAGCTCTTAACATTAAGAAAAAATAATTCAGTAATATTAAATCATCAAATAAATATCGTGTCATTAGCCACGAAGAATTTGTGTGGAAAATATTTACTGACTAACTAAATTAAGTAAAAATTTTAGAGTTTTGCTGCATATTTGAGTAATACTGTAGAAGAAAATATAAATTTTATATCAATTAAAAATGGCACATAGTACAGTGGCACTATTTCAAGAATAATCAAAATAATAGTAATTGATACTCGAAAACATAATATATTTTCGAGAATCAATTACTATTATAATTGGATAGCTTGACCTTTAGGTTAACTTATGTATTTTCACGTAATCATTATTTTTAGAGCAATATCTAAATATCTCCTAATATAAATCTTCTGATCAGCGGCTGCACAAGCAGGGTACCAATACAATGACCTTCAATAGAATAACTTCTGTGTGGTATATCCAGATTTAGTAGGACAACATTCAGACATTAGAAGACTTTACAATTTCTGTTAGTTACCCACTAAACTAATCATAATATAAAATCCATCCGTTAGTTTAATTTCAGCACAACCTAAAAACTGACTTCTGATGAACAAGTTTTATTAATACATCTGAAGCTTATATTAAACTTGTATAATTTGGTAATGTCGCTATAAAGTTTTTCTGGTTTCTAGTTACAGACAGTCCACTAAATCATTCTTAAAATAAAATCCATTAAGCTGTGTGTTGCAACCCCGTACAATCAAACCAGCATTAGCCGTCCCGCTGACAGCACCATTGTGCCGACTCTACCATTACTCGTGGCGTCATCGCACGAATATTGGCTAATGTCTATTTGAAACGCTTTGTTAAGGAATGACTAATGAAGCGCCTGCTGACATGCTCCTATAATCACGTTGAAATTTTTGACGGATGAAAACATAGGTTAGCTGAGATAGTCATTCTCGATTTTTAACTATGGTGAATATACTAAAGATGTCAACTCCGCATTAACATTATCAGCCGTACAAAGCCATCTGCTAAGTGTAGATCACCTACAAGGATATCTACAACGATCGGTCCCGCACCACACGCGTCCATCAGGATCCCACGACCTTCACGATATCGCCGGTTCAAACTGTGGGGGCTGCCTAATAATTTAAAGATATTAAAACCCCTAAAGAGGTGGGGATAAATTGAAGCAGAGGCTATTGACCTAATCGGGTGCCGCAAAATGGACCACATTCCCGACACGCATTATGGGGACTGCAGTCCTCAAATTGCGTGTCGAGTGAGCGGTCCTGGAGTATTTTCTAATATTAAATCAAAAGTCATGGGCAGGACTCTGTCCATTTCATCGAGCTTTGAAGATGGGTGAAATGGATAGGGAGGAGTCTACACATATTTTAGTTGCATCTCCCGCTGACGAGGCTTGCGTTACGCCTTTTCCACAAATGACAAAAAAAAGACTATTGACCTAACCTTGCTACGATCCGTACATGCTCACGTCACGGTTTTGGTAGATTTACGGGGAAGGTCCCCGTCTTTGATTACAAATGTCACTAATTAAATTGATAAACGGTGTTCGACATAAGAAGGAGTATCAGTGTCAGCCATAAACATCTTGAATTAAAAAAACCAAGCAGTTTAGAATATAAAGACGATGAAACAAAAATAACGTCATAAATAATGACTTTAAATTATAGGAGGGAGAAAAGAGACATATGGTAATGATGTAAATCTATATAATACACACTTGCGACATTAAGTTTGAGGTTATATTTGTTGAACGAGAAGAACTCAATAAGAAATAATCAAATAAGTTAAATCGGAAGTTTATTTTTGAGCATTTATCTGCTACATCTGTAAATGTAATGATAACAGAAGAAAACCCACCAGTAAATTCTTTTATTCCACGCGCTCCATGCATTATAGAGAACGAGGACAGAAGGAAAGTCAATACCACTATTTATGGCTTGTGTAATGCATTAGATAAAATAATCAGTGTCTAATAGGTACCTATATTTAGTATTCCCATTCCCAGGAATCAAATAGTTTCAGCACACTGTAATTTTCTCCTGACGGACAGACGTCAGTATCGCTAAAAGCATTTTATGCTTTGAGTGATGGCTATCGAACACTAAGCGATAATTTATTATTATTTCTTTTTAGGGTTTCGTACCCAAAGGGTAAAAATGGAATCCTAATCCTGTCTCTCTGTTGTTTGTCTGTCCATATGTCACGGGTCAAAGCGAATGAGATGATGAGCAAATGAGAAGAACTGGGAGTTCCACAAAGTCAAATATTTAATTTAAAATTCAACTAAGTTATTTTTCATGGGGAATCCTATACATGAAAAGGAGACTATAATATTTTTTTTCTTCTTTACCCCAGCATGTGACACATCGTTGTCTAGAGCTCGTTGACTGACCCGTTTGTACGGGAACCGATGCTGCTGGCTGTCACCCACTACATTTCTACCAAATTTCTTGATCTTGTAGAACAAAGTTTACAATAGGGAAGATGGTTGGTATATACCATCAGCTTGGGAACCTATTATACAGGAGATAAAATCCCAACCCCGAGCACACACTGCAAGACCATCAGATACTATTAGTTCTTTTTGTTTGCATAATTTAACATAAGAAGGAGATAGAAAGCCTCTCTTGAGTTTGTTTCGCCGGTTCTTCTCAGGAAGGTCTCCCAATTCTGGAACCGGTGGTAGTTTACGGTAGTTAGGGTCAAATAAATAAATAAACTCAAAATTACAAACAAGAATTTTAAATAAAATACTTTATTAAGTAAATTAAATAATAAATTCATACATAGACAATAAAATTTTAAAAATCTTCCAATGAAATAACCGAACGCTCAATATAAGTCTTTCGAAGGTAGCTCGACAATTTTAAATAAAAAATCATTATTCTGACGATGCAGACCTGAAAAGGCTGCGAAACGTCAATAAATAAATAAAGTTTCGTGCATTAACCCGTAAAAACTAGTTTTATTGAACAAAGTTTCCTTGAAAATTAATTGCAAAATACATCGACCTATAGCGCTAGTATCCAGTCGGCCCAATATGCCGCATGACCACATTGTTTACGTTGGAATGATTTGTGAGCGGAGGGAACCATAGATCAGAAGGTGTTTATAACGGCCCATGCTGATTGATTGAATAAGAGTTCACTATTTCTGCCAATTCAACAATAAATTATCTGCAAACGCGTATTTAAGGGCCAGGCGTCATTTTCTTACTTACAACCTTAGATTAAAACAAAAAGGGTAGATACGGCACTAGCCTCACAAAAGTGATCCGCATGAATTGTGGTCCACGACCCTAATCGCTTTAGTCACAACTTGACAAGCAAACGACGTACATGTGAACGCCAAAAAGAAATATTGCTAGTATTTTGTGTTTATGTGATAAAACAATGCTTAAGTGTGTTTTTAAAAAGTGCTCAAATTGCTCAAGAACTAAATATAACACCCACAGCATCACTTTTCATTCGTAAGTACTATAAAAAAAATATTTTTATAAAAATTGCTGTTTGTTTTGAATCTTATTCGGTAGTGACGTCGAGTACTGGTCTCGTGATTGGTCGGTAGTGCAGTGACGCGGATCTCGCCGTCTCGTTCGCGCTGCCGTTGAAACTTAACGTGCTTTTCGTTCGGGTCGGTAATGCAGTGACGCGGATCTCGCCGTCTCGTTCGCGCTGCCGTTGTTAACGTGCTGTTTCGTTCGGGTCGGTAATGCAGTGACGCGGATCTCGCCGTCCCGTTCGCGCTGCCGTGTGATCAGTTTTTGTTTGATGCAAGTATGAGCGTACCGTATCTACCCTTTTTGTTTTAATCTAAGCTTACAACTATATTATTAAAGGACATGATAAAGTTTTGTATGAGCGACTGCCCTGTCCATGTATAAATACTGTACGTTTAGTAATATTTAATGGTAAATGGCTGAATATTTATAATTTCTATGAAACAAGGCTCAGGAACTTTTGATAAAGTCACCATCTTGAAAATTATGAAAACTCTTACTAAAAGATGTTGCCAATTATTTACAGAGTCATCAAATTCCCATTTTCTTAGAATCTTTCTTCCCATTTCTCTGATTAACTCTTCACAAAAAGTTTTTTAAAGCAAAAATAAATACAAATAATTTGCTATCGTCGGCCTGACAGGAAAACTGAGAAGTTTTATTTTGTCCATTTTCAAAAATTAAAGGATTAATTATCATACAGACTTGTTTCAAGCCTGATCATATCATGTTATAGTTTAGAAATAATATTGTTTATTTCGTTATACTTACACAAATATTTTTTGTGTACATTTACTGTTCATTTATTTTATAGCACAGTGTGACCTAAACCCGCACTTTACGCACGCTTTTCCGTGACCTAAGTTGCCTATTTCTGCACGGTGTGTAAATGAATTGACCAACTTCACTCATGTAGAAAAAATAAAAGGAAACACATTTAAATGTCATTTCGAGCATAAAAACTCACAGCAAACAAATGACAAATTACCGATAGGTTAGGAATTCTTGTTTGAATTATACGAGTACAAAAAATAAAGCTCATTCCCGTTGTTTAATATATTGTTATGCCAATCAAGGTATAAACGTTCATGGATACATTGAAATTCTATTTTGTTGTAATGATGTTTGATTTTTTCCTTTTTGAAATATAATTTCAAAATGGTAATCTGAACCGGAATTCTTTCTTTTCAGAGTTTGACTTGCAGTCTGTATTGCAATTCTTTGTGATTGCAATACATGAATTTTACTTTCAAAACACTAATCGCATCCCCCCCTCTTGCCCGCGTCCAGGGCGGGTTTATGTCACACTTGCTATAAAATAGTATACGATACTTGTGGCCTAAGTTGTCTATTACTGCACGGCGTGAAGTTAGCGCCCGAGCGGAGCGAGGTAATGTACTATTATAAAACGGAACATTTTGCTTTTGAAACAGACATGAAGTCAATTTTTATACTTTTTAATGTTTGATTATTTCACGAAAGTTCTATGTGAATAATAAACACGTTATAATTAATAAGAAAATATTGTACAGTTACGAACTAGTGCGAAATATTTATACATATTTGTTTCTTAGGTTTTCACGCACATCAGTCATTAAATAAAACTAGTTTTTACGGGTTAATGCACGAAAACTTTATTTATTTATTGACGTTTCGCAGCCTTTTCAGGTCTGCATCGTCATTTTTGACGACCTCCGTGGCCGAGTGGTTTGTACGCCGGGTTTCATGGCTGTCGCCGACTCGAGAGGTCCCGGGTTCGAATCCCGGTGGGGGCAGATGTTTGTGTGATGAATACGTGCATTTGTACTCCAGTCATGGATGTTTAATATGTATTTATATAAATATGTATATGTACAGTATATGTATTCTATCCGTTACCCTAGCATCCCATAACACAAGCCTTATAGTGCTTACTTTGGGGCTAGGCTAATTGGTGTGAGTGTCGGAAATATTTATTATTATTTATTATTATTATTTTATTTATTTATACATGTTAAGGGCAGTTTCTTAGCCGACATGGCTACACACGCTATACATTAATTTAGATAAGGAATTTTTTACCATAAACAAAATTTAGATGAGGAACTCGACGGTACAGGTGATTTGCGCATTCAGCAGTGACCAAAACTCTTCTATCTTGAGTTCCTCCGTGCTTCGGAAGGCACGTTAAGCCGTTGGTCCTGGCTGCATCTGCAGTCGTTAGTACCCGCCAATTCGCACTGGGCCCGCTTGGTGGGTTATGGCCCAATCTCCCTATTTCCATCCATAGGGAAGGCCTGTGCCCCATCAGTAGGGACATTAATAGGCTGATGGTGACCCACTTCTTTGGAAAATGTGGCCTAACCTGGTATCTTACGCATGCGCACCGAGACAAAAATAATGATTATTTGCAGACATTTTGCGAATGTAAGATGCAAGATTCGCGTAATGCAAGACTAAATTTTAACATCAGTTAATTCCTCTTTATCGAATAAGTTATTGTCTAAGAGCCGGTGGGAGATCTATCTTCACCGATCTGAAAACTCGATGAGAGATATTTTTTATTAAATATATTACTGCAGATGCAGCCGGGACCAACGGCTTAACGTGCCTTCCGAAGCACGGAGGAACTCGAGATAGAAAAGTTCACTTTTGCTTACCTTCAACGATCGCAGCTGATTGCGCATATTCTGTGTATTAAAAACTATCAGTTGAGATAAAATTCATTCGGTTATCAAAATATTGAAGGTCATGAAAGAAAATTGATTAAAATTAATTAAATTAAAAAAAGCGATGAACTCTTTTCGATAGGCAAGTCATCATAGGCATATTTGTTTATAAATTATATTTGATGAAAAATATGTCTCATCTAGTTATCAGATCGGTGAAGGTCGATTTTATACGGTCTCCCCTAATGTTCCAGGAAATGAACCGGTTAAAGTGAAAAGATATTGGAAAATGCAAAAGTGCTTTCAATAAGTCAATTTGAATAAAGTATCATTTCATTTTTACTGGAAAATATTGATTTCTAAAGCCCATCGGACGAGGTTTTGGGCTAAGTGTAACATTATTAAATAGCTGCTGTCATGTTTGTAATTTTTATTTTTTAGCATGTGCCTGCTCGATGTATAAATCTAAAGAAAATGTTACTAGAAAAAAATCCACGCGGACCATGCAGCAGGACCGTAAACACGCACCCTTCGCAATCAGGGCGAATGCACTGACCATTATGCTACTGCGGCCCTAATGGCCGTGTCGAATTCTTTCTAGCCTTTCTTAAGCTGCAAGGCAGCGCCATCTCTTCGCATTGTACGTAACCCACAATGTCAAATGAATACCTTTTACAAGTATTAAACATTTGAAAGCAGAAATGGCAATTATAGTTGTAATTGTGCTTTTATTTTTTTAAGCATTCAACTATGTTTAAATCTAATGAAAAGTTTACTAGAAAAAAATGCTTAAATGCTATTGAATTCAATATCTTCTTAGAGCGTTAAGTTAATTTCTATCTCAGTGAATAGTTATGTAATAAAATCTAAGGAAAAAAATTCACTAGAAAAAATTCCACGTGGACCAGGCAGCAGACGAGACAAAATTTGGTTCTTTAGATTTAAACATCTAGCAGTTAAAGATTTAAAAAATAAAAATATAGGGTATGTAATTATTTACTTACCCATTTATATGTCTTTCCAAGCCTCTCATTACGTCTAATCTGAAAAAAAATAAGAAGCCAATTAGGAAGAAGCCAAATACCATATAACACAATTTTATTTAGTTAAATTATTCACATAACTTTCGAACGAAAAGTTGAATTTGACAGATAATTGTTCGAAATTTTAACCTCAATTAGACGAAATGAAAAATGTTACCTTTTCATTTTCGTTTTGGATTTTTGTTTAAATTAAGCATAAAATGACGCTAAGAGTATTTCTTATCAAGGCTGCTCAGCGTGAACAATATTTTTTTGGCATGTAAAATTAATAAATAAACCAAAATTTTGTATTGTTGTATTTCCAATACTTCAAAATATGAAACGACAAATTTAGGTTGACATGCAATGGATTGCATCAACTCTACAAATTAGTCGGCTAGCACTATCAAAAAAGGTTCTTTTAATGTCATTGAAAATTTTGTTGTAATGTAATATTGTTTCCAAGTAAAACAGGTAATCCAAAAGTAGAGAAAAAAGAACTCAGAAACATGACTCATTTCATACGTTCACCCAATGACAGTGAATAAAAAGGTTTCTCAGTTTAAATTAAAACAAACTATCATTTACAAAACCAAAATCAATACTGTAATACAAGATTAATGTTGAATTCGGTTTCTAGGTAAAATTTAATGTTCATAATAAGAATTTTGATTGTACCTAAATAGCAGCCGTGATTTAATAAATCACAAATTGATACCTTAGATTATAATTGCTTATACTTATTTTCATAGATAGGTCCGACAAATGACTCCACTCCACCTGATGTTAAGAGGCCTTTTTCAAAATTGCGCCGCTGTCGTACTGATGCGCGCGTTGGTAGATTTGCACTAGTATATATTGCATTTTACGGGTGAGGTTTCGAGTCTTATAAAATAATTATTAATGAAGTGATTATAAAAAAATATAAATATTTCAGTAGTTTCAATGATGGTAGATTAGTTTTATGAAAGTTTTTGATAGTAATTCTATTTAATTCAATATCAAAATACGAGGTAAACCTGCATTGTTTTTTAGGAAAACTCACAAAGGTTGGATGATTTTTTTGATAATTAATAAGATAGAAAATCAAAATTTTAATACATTATGTTACAACATGAACATATTTCTGATGTCGTAGTAATTAATTTGATCTAAATAATTTATTGAACATTATTGAGCGCTTGAAGTTGTGCATATTATCGTTTTTTCCGTAAACTAGCTGCGGTAGAACGATCAGTACAAAAAAAGGAAAATAGTATTTGCAAATTTTCTACATAAACTTACAATAAGAAGAATAATTCTACTGTTTATATCTCTTATATTCTATATATCTATCTACTTAAATTGGAAATAGTCAAAATCTTATCTAAGGGGGTAAACGAGGCGCTCAAAAATTACGATTTTTGGAAAAAAATGTGAAAGGGCTCTTAAGTGACGGTGTAGTCCAGACGCGAAGATTGTTGATACAGCAGTTCTACCTGCCACACCAGCCATCCTCACCCTGCTGGCCTGCATTTTGCTTCTCCACGCCTTTTTTAAAGAATCCCAGGTTGTAAGAAGGAATACGTGAGCGGGCAGAGCATTCCATTTACGGATAGTGCGACAAAGAAATAAGTCACCAAATTTCTTTGTACGCATTTGAATTGTTTATGTATTTAACGCTTTACGGTTTCTTACCTTTGTTTACTGTTTGCCACAGACTTCTTTGTTTTTTTTTGTTGTTAACTAAAAGTTCCCGTTCATAGATTATTTTTAATTTTTTGATTAGGCTAATGCAAAAGTTACGGTACCTTCTGTAAGTTACTTTTAAAATATCATTATAATATATTGTTTTAAACTTTCATGGTCACTAACATTATAGTAATATAAGTTATTTACGGGATTGTTACCATGCAGTACCTTTTTTTTAGCGAGTTTCCGATATTTCGGCACTGTTGCAAGCGCCATGATCACGGAGTAACTGAAGTAATTGCGGGTAGGCTGTTATTGGCAGACATATCGGTCTACCCTCCGACGAAGTCTTTTATTGTGTTCGATATCGGAAACTCGCTAAAAACAAGGTACTGCATGGTAACAATCCCGTAAATAACTTATATTACTATAATATCATTATAATGGTCAGTTCGCTAGTGCTAATTTTGTGGTCTTCTGTAAGATAGATTATTTCCCCAGACGGGCGCTCCAATTCGTGCGGAAAATCTGTTATGTCCTACCTCAATATTAAGAGTGTGTTTAACGTTGTTTTCTTTTTATCTGGGTAGGTATTTCTATTTAAATTTATTATACTTAACTAAAATGTGCTTTTACAATAATTATATATTATCTTTAAATCTAAAGAACGGTTTACTAAAAATAAATCCACGCGGACCAGGCAGCGGACGGGACTCGAACCCGCACCTTTCGCAATCCGGGCGAATGCACTGACCATTATGCTACCACGGCCCTATTCGCCGCGTCGAAATTTTCCTAGCCTTAAGCTGCAAGACAGCGCCATATCTTCGCACTGTAGGTAACCCACATTTTTTTTTCTAGTAAACTTTTCTTTAGATTTAAACATCTAGCAGTTAAATGCTTAAAAATAAATAAAAAAACATACCTAAAGTTTTATTTCGGACTTTTGTCACACCCTGTATATTATCTTGATAAGATAGCTGCAGTCGTACTATTTCATTATACTCTTACTCTTAATGAAAGTGAGGTCGGTGCCATGTCATTACCAGCAGGCTATGATCACACAACGAAAATCTATTTCGTCATTCTCTCATTTATTAGATAGATGTGACATAGTGTGCTTCATGCAGTATGTTATACTACTTCGCTAATTAGTTTTTCATTTTTTTTGGGGTGAAGTTTGTCACCCATTGAGTTTAGAACCTTTCATATTTTATGAAGTAAAAATTCAAAAAAATCAAAAAAAATCAAAATTCAATATCGTTTATTCAGTCTAGGCTGTTACAAGCACTTGTGAATGTCGAAAAGCTACGCCATGGGTTCGCAAATCTACGGCGGGAGACCTTGTACTGAGAAGAACCGGCAAGAAACTCAGCAAGGGCTGTTTTTTTCTCCCTGTATTATATACAGAGTCGTCAAATTGAAAAATGACTTCAATATGAGGTAACTCATAAAGTCACTTTCCATTACGAACAAAAAAAAATGCAAATAATATAAAAATTATGACTATAAAATAAAAAATAAAAATATGTAAAAAAAAATGGTTTAACAAAGTTTAGGAATGACGTGTCCTACCGTTTAGGCAAAAAATAATAATAAAAATAATAAACGCATATGAAATCATCTTTATTAGTACAACAGAAAATTGGAGTATCCAGAAATTTGTTGCTTGGGTGCGGAGTTGTCGGTGTTGGTGTTGTGTGCTTTAAGGTCTCTACCCATTACACCGTATCATACCATGACCGTGCTATGAATGTGTCAGGTAAAAAAGTATTCTTTGTATTGAAACGTATGGGACTATGCTCACTTGACCGTTCCGTCACCAACCAACAACGTAGCGTGTATGCACGGAGCGGCAACTATTCTCGATGACAATATTTTGCCGGTGCTGATACGCTGCGTGCTGATACGGAACGGTCTAGTGAGCATAGTCCTATACTTTTCAATACAAAGAATACATTCTCTAAAATTAGTGTTTGTTTTCAAAATGTCATTGTGAATGTTTTTCAATAACATATTGAATTGGAATTGAGACATTCGGAAATACTGGAAAAACTTTTCTTCATCATCAACTAAATGCATAAATAATGTCCAATATTCCCCTTTGGTTTTTTGTTCTTTTATATAATCGTGAATCCAGTAGCGTCAAGTTCTTGTTGTACGTTCTTCTTCATCCAATATTATGGCAATCATTGACAAATGTCTAGCGGTTCTTCTAATAGCCATACTTATATAATGACGTCCGCTACAGTCTGATAAGCACATAAGAATGACGGATTCCGAATCAACTACGTTACACACGAAGATAGTACGGGTTGTATGCGGTCATCATACGCTTTACAAACGGGTACAGAACGCCATCAATCCGTACAGTGGGCAAGGTAGAGCGTGTCGTATTATTTTCGTGTCTGACACGTTCATAGCACGGTCATGGTATGATACGGTGTAATGGATAGAGACCTTAATTTTATTCTCACCGAAACTATTTTCTTTAGATTTAAACACCAAGCAGTTACATGCTTAGAAAATATTAATTATAAATATTTATCTCACTGATCAATTTATAAATATTTTTTTCTTTGTTTTTATGTTTATGTAAATGTACCATAACAATTATATGTCCAATGAATGTTTAATTATTTTTTGTATTTCATTTCAATTTTAATTTCGTTTATTGTATTGTGAATTTTAATCTGACATTTAATTGCGTGACCTCATCTATATGGGTCAGAACTGAAAATCAGCGATTTACTCTCTGAGTAAAAAATGTTACG
This sequence comes from Chilo suppressalis, assembly GCA_902850365.2. Classification (NCBI taxonomy): domain Eukaryota; kingdom Metazoa; phylum Arthropoda; class Insecta; order Lepidoptera; family Crambidae; genus Chilo; species Chilo suppressalis. The sequence goes on along the minus strand of OU963899.1, from coordinate 1,143,590 downwards.
CTGAGTTTTCGCCCATTCGCATCGCTGCTGCACACGAAATTATCATATTATAGTTGTATTAATATACTTTGTTGTTCTAAAGAATTTCTATAATTGTAAAATTTGTCTTCAATTTTGTATGTGTGCATGTTGGTGCGAATAAAGTTTTATCTATCTATCTATTTTAGTAATCCAGACTTCACTGATGACACTCAATTGAGAAGATAATTCTCGGAATTACTCTAAATGAAATTCAGTTTGTATTAATGAAAGGCTAGGAGTACACAAGAATAGAATGACAAAAATATATTGATAGATTTCAATACCTGCTTAATAGCCCAACCAGAAAAAAAATTGTGTGTGTCAGCTCCGACGCACGACTGGAGTTTACATATAATTATTTTTTTATTTAAAATATAATATTATCTTAATAATTAACAAAAATGGTTATAAAAAGATAATTATGTCACTAAATCTTTTACGTACAATAATAAGACACATGGACGTTCGTAGATACGTGGTTCACGAATCTTGAAAATACCGCATCAATGGTGGTACCATACCTCGTTGTCCCCATTGCTCTATCAGAAACCATATCTAAATTCAGTTCAGATTTTAATAATTTAGACAACTTCCTTCTTTCTTGGAAGTCGGTCAAAACAGTTACCATACTAGAAGAGCTCAACTTTATATTAGTATATGACTTGTGTTGACAGAACTATGGATATCTCTCTTTTTGATGTGAAACTTCTTTTGGCGCACGTACGCAAAACCAATTTGTTTTGCAAAACCGATTTCGTGGCGACGCGTCGCCACGCCACGACGGTCGCCAGTAAAATGCAATATATACCAGTGCTCAACTACTCGCCGATCAGTACGGCGCCAGCGCCCTTCGAGGTAGGACCTATGGCATTTCTCTATATTCTGTTATTTATTTGTTTTCATTAATTTTGCTCCGATTTTTTTTATCCGTTGCCATGGCTAAAAGTGAAAGGTGCGCAGATGAGGTTGCGCACAAAAACGCAACGAGGTCATTTGTTCAGTAGATTTTACTGCTCACATTTTTCTCATACCGGGCCCCTTATATATGCAAATCGATTCTTAAGGAGTAAACTCCAATATATGCCTCACCGTATTGCGTACTACAAATGGACCATAATGTCAATATAACATTACTTTAATGATGCATCAAATAAGGATTGAGGCGGCTTCATGGCAGATTCGATCACGTAGAGAAACAGCGAACATATTTCTCTCCATCGCTCGCTGTGCGAATCTAATGAGGCCCGTAGTCAACGCCCACGTAATATCAAGTTCATAAATTTTCATCTGAATAAGCATTATTATTACAGTACAATTCTACTTTACTTTTTTGCCTAAACGTACACTGTGGCGGCAAGAAAAAAAAAACAGAAAAACTCAATTTGCTATCCGACTCAATTGGGACAATTGAATCCAGCCGGAGCGCGTAGTGATTCGCCTACTTTATGTTACGCCTCCCTGACACGAGCTTCGGAAAATTTGTGGGTAAACTATTTACTAATAGCTTTTGTTTGTCCGGTTTCAAAGTTGCCATCATAATGACTACAGGTGAATACAGCATAAGCGGATTTCCCCTCAAATTGGAACGGGAAGCGAGCTGGGAAAGCAAATTTCAGCTTACAGAAGATCACAAAAATAACACTATTTTATCCAAAGAAAAGTTTACTAGAAAAAAATCCACGCGGACCAGGCAGCGGACGGGACTCGAACCCGCATCCTTCGCTATCCGGGCGAATGCACTGACCATTATGCTACCACGGCCCTTTTAGCCGCGTCGAAATTTTCCTAGCCTTAAGCTGCAAGGCAGCGCCATCTCTTCGCATTATAGGTAACCCACAAGCATATAAAATCATAACTATTTTATCCGTTACCCTAGTATCCCAAGCAAGAACACAAGCTTTACAGTGGTTATTTGGGGCTAGGCTAATTGGTATAGTCAACGACGAAGGTGTGTACGACATAGCCTGAAGTGGCAATGGGCAGGCCACATCGCTCGAGGATCTGACAACCGTTGGGTAAGAAAGGTCCTCGAGTGGCGACCACGTACCGGACGACGCAGCGTGGGGCGGCCCCCAACAAGGTGGACTGACGACATCGTCAAATGTGCTGGGAGCCGCTGGATGCGGATAGTGCAGGACCGCGCATTGTGACGTTCTATGGGGGAGGCCTATGTCCAGCAGTGGACGGAGAAAGGCTGATGGATGGATAATTGGTGTAAATGGTTGGAAATATTTATTTATCATATACATAGGGAGATTTTTTTCAATTCTCACAAAATGTTTGCTTAATATAGAGTATGCCTGAAATATTGATAAAAAAATACATAGCGTTTGCGTAGTCTGGGTCTTTGAGCTTGGTAGAGTCTGTGCGGGAAGAGAATGGGATTTAGATTGGAGGGCGCTGTAGTGCTTTTCTACCGTATTTGTAAGGTTTTACCCCTTTTAGACATGATTCTCTCTTATCCCACCTTCTCCTTTCCTTCAGAGGACCACGCGCGCTGGCCTATGTTGTCATCGTCTAACTGTGGCCACAATTCCAACGCGTACAAAGAAATTTGGTGACTCATTTCTTTGTCGCACTATCCGTAAATGGAATGCTCTGCCCGCTCACGTGTTCCCTCCCTCTTACAACATGGGATCCTTTAAAAGAGGCGTGAAGAAGCAACATGCAGGCCGGCAGGCTGAGGATGGCTGGTGTGGCAGGTAGAACTGCTGTATCAGCTATCGTCACGACGGGACTTCACCTTCACTTAACATCAGGTGGGGTGGAGTCATTTGTCGGACCTATCTATACAAAAAAAAAAAAAGATTAAATACAAAAAACCGCAAGAAATCACAACAACAAACAAATCCGTATCAATTCAAAACTTTGACGTTTTACAGATTGCCAAATAAAAATCTTAATGTTAGTTCCGTTTTTCGCCACGCCCATTCTCTTTCCGCACAGACTCTACGTACACTTTGTAAAAAGGGCGAATTTTTATGACGAGTAGGTTGTTTTCCACCGAAACGAAGCGCCTTAGTATAAACTTGTATCTGAAGACAAAATGGCATAAAACACAATTCATATTCTAATTTATTACTAAGTACGGCAACAATCCATTTGTCTAGACGGGCTGATGAACTGAGTCCATACAAAAAACAAAACGCAAGGTAATTTGAATACGAATCTGCCGACAGTGGGTATCGAATAACTTAGAAGTTAGAAAAAGATAAAAGTTGTCAATAAGTTTTACTTAATCTAACTTTCTGAGACAGCTAGCCAACAAATTGAATCCCCAAAAAACTATGACAAGGAGTTTTTATAAATACAAGCTATTTTATAAGAGTTCTTCTTTTAATGTGAAACTTTATTATCGCAACAAAATTTTTGAAGTGAAACTTCTTTATCGGCGTTGGAAAAAAATTTACCGTCACATTTTTCGGTTACGCGTCACATTTTTCCGTTACGCGCCATCTTTTTGAAGTTATACTTCTTTAGGCGCGTTATGAAAAAATGATGAGAGTGAAATTTTAAGATGCGCGCGCATCACTGTAACACAAAATTTTAACAGCATGAAGTTGGTCGCTTTAGCGACCAACTTCATGCGTTACTTTTGTGTTTATCGCACGTTAAGGAAATCTACCAACAAAATAAAAATAGAATCTCTATTTAGTGGGTGCTAACGACTGCATTGTGAAGGCCTATCAAAGTATTTATTAATCTGGAACAACGGGACCAAAGCGCGATTCAGGAGACTACAGCGCCATCTCTTGACCATTGGTGTAGTAGAACCAAAAACCACATTTTATTTTTTGTAATAAAGTAACAGTTATAGGTATTCATATTTATAATATTTATCCACATGTTTCTAGTTTGTATATTCGGAATACGTGTTTGAGTTTCATACAAGTGCAAATCACATATGTTCTAATAAATTATATTCAGTAGCGATTTTAATTTTAAACGATGCCAAAGAAGGATAACTTCTCACGCGCCTACATAAGTACACGCACCCATTTTTTTTTACATGTATTGTAGTCTTTTTATCAAAAGCAGTTTTGTAAGTTGTTTCTCTAAGTTGGGTTTAAAGGTTATGACTACAATCAGTTTTAACAGCAAAAGTAAGTTATGTGAGCAAAATATTATGAAGCCGACAAGAATAAGCTCTGAGGAGCTGTGAGATGGAATATTTCAAAAGCTCTATTGTAAATAAAATAAATATTTCCAACACTCACACCAATTAGCCTAGCCCCAAAGTAAGTACAGTAAGGCTTGTGTTATGGGATGCTAGGGTAACAGATAGAATACATATACTGTACATATATGTAAGTATATTTATATATAAATACATATTTAAACATCCATGACTGGAGTACAAATGCTCGTATTCATCACACAAACATATGCCCCACCGGGATTCGAACCCGGGACCTCTCGAGTCGGCGACACCATGAAACCCGGCGTACAAACCATTCAGCCACGGAGGTCGTCATTCGTCATTGTCATTAACATTAACCATTTTAACATGAATTCGGAGATATAAGTTATTTGTAATATTTTCCCATAAAGAGCGTAAAGAATGAAATGCTTTTTGAAGTTATACTTCTTTAGGCGCGTTATGAAAAAATGATGAGAGTGAAATTTTAAGACGCGCGCGCATCACTGTAACACTAAATTTTAACAGCATGAAGTTGGTCGCTTTAGCGACCAACTTCATGCGTTACTTTTGTGTTTACCGCACATTAAGAAAATCTACCAACAAAATAGAAATAGAATCCCTATTTAGTAGGTGCTAACGACTGCATTGTGAAGGCCTATCAAAAGTATTTATTAATCTGGAACAACGGAACCAAAGCGCGATTCAGGAGACTACAGCGCCATCTCTTGACCATTGGTGTAGTAGAACCAAAAACCACATCTTTATTTTTTGTTATAAAGTAACAGTTATAGGTATTCATATTTATAATATCAAAAGTATTTATTAATCTGGAACAACGGAACCAAAGCGCGATTCAGGAGACTACAGCGCCATCTCTTGACCATTGGTGTAGTAGAACCAAAAACCACATCTTTATTTTTTGTAATAAAGTAACAGTTATAGGTATTCATATTTATAATATTTATCCACATGTTTCTAGTTTGTATATTCGGAATACCAGACTTTTTATTGAAGTTATACTTCTTTAGGCGCGTTATGAAAAAATGATGAGTGTGAAATTTTAAGATGCGCGCGCATCACTGTAACACAAAATTTTAACACCATGAAGTTGGTCGCTTTAGCGACCAACTTCATGCGTTACTTTTGTGTTTACCGCACATTAAGAAAATCTACCAACAAAATAGAAATAGAATCTCTATTTAGTGGATGCTAACGACTGCATTGTGAAGGCCTATCAAAAGTATTTATTAATCTGGAACAACGGAACCAAAGCGCGATTCAGGAGACTACAGCGCCATCTCTTGACCATTGGTGTAGTAGAACCAAAAACCACATCTTTATTTTATATGTTAATCGAACGGGACAGGCTGTCAAATTCGCCATTAAATAATAAATATCAAAATATAGTTTTAAAATATAAATTAATTGTTTTAGTTTTATGACATTAGATATACCATATTTTAAGGAATCTATATATTTATATAAAACTCAAAGGTGACTGACTGACTGACATAGTGATCTATCAACGCACAGCCCAAACCACTGGACGGATCGGGCTGAAATTTGGCATGCAGGTAGATGTTATGACGTAGGCATCCGCTAAGAAAGGATTTTGATCAACTCTACCCCCAAAGGGATAAAATAGGGAATGAAAGTTTGTATGAAACTTTGTCAATTTTAAACCGATCGGGCTGAGACTTTGCATGCAGGTATAAGAAGGATCATAGATGAATGTCATTTTGTATAATACAAGTCTGAGAACAAAAACTGTAGTCTACACTTCAGCTCTACACCGAAGCGAAGCGAGGACCGGCCGCTAGTAGTAAATAAGACTTCATCTCCTTTAAAATTGCGATACCCTACAGGTCCGTAATATAATTATTTGTTGATATGTACCACCTTTGAACCTCCCATTACGGTCTGTAATAAATGCTGAATTGAGTTGAAAACATGACGTCAAATGACGTGAAGATTTTCTACTCAGCCTTGAACTCCAGACATACTGACAACAAAGCGACTTATTACATCAGCCGTACTTACAAGACGTCAAATATTGTAATAAAAGGGAACTCAACATTCTTAATTATATTATAGGCTGCCCTTAAGCTGACTGGATTTCGACACTAAAATGTCTAAAGATACTTTTTTCTTTTACGTTCCTGTGTAGAGGGATTTTTATGTCATGTTTAATTTACGGTACGCAGTGGGCGTAACACGAGCCAATTGCTATTTGCCCGATGTTCAGAATTGAACAACAACATGTCAAAAATAGAATATATTTATCAAATGGCAATACCTATAACGATATTAACACAAGATCACCCAACTTCTTAGTTTAAAACAAAAAGGGTAGATACGGCACTAGCCTCACAAAAGTGATCCGCATGAATTGTGGTCCACGACCACAATCGTTTTAGTCACAACTTGACATGCAAACGACGTACATGTGAACGCCAAAAAGAAATATTGCTAATATTTTGTGTTTATATGATAAAACAATGCCTAAGTATGTTTTTAAAAACTGCTCAAATTGCTCAAGAACTAAAAATAAACTCCACGGCATCACTTTTCATTCGTAAGTTAGTACTTACGAATGAAAACTTACTATGAAATATATTTTTTCATAAAAATTGCTGTTTGTTTTGAATCTTAATCGGTAGTGACGTCGAGTACTGGTCGCGTGATTGGTCGGTAGTGCGGTGACGCGGATCTCGCCGTCTCGTTCGCGCTGCCGTTGAAACTTAACGTGCTGTTTCGTTCGGGTCGGTAATGCAGTGGCTCGGATCTCTCCGTCCCGTTCGCGCTGCCGTGGGATCAGTTTTTCTTTGATGCAAGTATGAGCGTACCGTATCTACCCTTTTTGTTTTAATCTAAGCCCAACTTGGACATTTTTGACGTTTCGCAGAAAAACTTTAAAGCAACATTGTTTGAGCTACTGAATTCTCATTAATTCTAATTGATTCCGCATTATTATAGTTATTATTATTATTATTTGTATCTATTTGACATTACATTATTATTTTTTGCATCAATTTGACATACATTTTTAATTTTAAATCAAACATTGATTATTAATTCCATTTATTATTATTGATTATTTATTACATTGTACTTTTCTGAATTGAATGTTGTGTGTGCTTGTAAAGGCTTGCATATATGTCCTAGAATAAGTATTATTTTAATTTTTTAATGTTTTTATATATTTAGCTGTAAGTACACCTATTAAATAAATAAATAAATGGCAAATGACTCTACCCCACCTGATGTTAAATGGTGATAGAGTCCAAAAGTGAAGATAGCTGGTACAGCAGTTATAAACTATCACACCAAACATCCTCATCTCGCCGGGCTGCAAAAATACTTCTTCACGCCTCTCTTAAAGGACCCCAGATTGTAGTAAGGAGGGAACATCATCATCAGCCTTGTAATGTCCCCACTGCTGGGGCACAGGCCTTCCCTATGGATAGAATAGGGAGATTGGGCCATGCTCCACCACGCAGGCCCAGTGCGGATTGGTAGGTGCTAACGACTGCAAATACAGCCAGGACCAACGGCTTTACGTGCCTTCCGAAGCACGGAGGAGCTCGAGATAGTAAATTTTTGGTCACCCATCCGATGACCGACCACTGCGAAAGTTGCTTAACTTCAACGATCGCAGCCGAACGCGCTTACCACTTGCGCCATCGAGCTCCTCCTGAACACGTTTGATTTTTATACATATAAGGTTTTGTGTGATCCTCTTTTAAAATATTTACAAGTACAGTCATTTTTTTCGCCTTAGTATTTAGTGTTAGTACATATCACCGTCTCCGGAGAATAAAATTAAAATTGCCATTATCTTACTTTTATTTAATGTTTGTGATCTGTGGGTACTAACACATCTATGTGTACTCAATTCTTTTCGTATTTTTTATACAGTTATTCACGGAATTACAAAATCTATATATATAAAACTCAAAGGTGACTGACTGACTGACTGACAACGCACAGCCCAAGCCACTGGACGGATCGGGCTGAAATTTGGCATGCAGGTAGATGTTATGACGTAGGCAACCGCTAAGAAAGGATTTCGATCAATTCTACCCCCAAGGGGATAAAATAGGGAATGAAAGTTTGTATGAAACTTTGTCAATTTTAAACCGATCTGAGACTTTGCATGCAGGTATTAGAAGAATCATAGATGAATGTCATTGTGTATAATACAAGCCTGAGAACAAAAACTGTAGTCTACACTTCAGCTCTACACCGAAGCGAAGCGAGGGCGGGCCGCTAGTATTATAATAATATTTAAAGATTCTAACCATGCCAAAAATTACTAGAGTAAATTGTTTATATTATATTATCAAAATGTAGTTAAACTAGTAAATATTAGATAGACACATAGTCATATTAATTATGTTCTTGTAAAAAATATCCGACTAGATAATGATCAACTCAGTTATCATTTTATTCTAAACCACCGTTTCGTACAATGTTCTATCAATAAAATGACTTTTGTGGATTTAATAGAGTATTGTTAATTAACAGGTGCTTGAACCGAATGAAGCTCACGTCAATAACGATAACTATGTTATCGACAGTGGTAAATCACTTAAACGGTACTTTAGTAACTTACGTTTCTTCTTTCACAAAAAACATGATTAAATTGAAAAAAAAATTGAAACGTATTCATAAAAAAACAGATTTTCTAAATACTCTTTATTTTAAAAAGGTACGTAGTACCTTTATTTTATTAATTAGGTGTCGCGAAAATCATTCGGCACTTTCCAAATTTCTATTGTATTATTGAAAAACATGGAAAAGGTAAATCTAAAGAAAAATTTTACTAGAAAAAATCCACGCGGACCAGGCAGCGGGCGGGACTCGAACCCGCACCCTTCGCAATCCGGGCGAATGCTCTGACATTATGCTACCACGGCCCTATTGGCCGCGTCGAAATTTTCCTAGCCTTAAAAGCTGCAAGGCAGCGCCATCTCTTCGCATTGTAGGTTTTTGAAACATTAACATTTGAAAGAAGAAATAGCAATTATAGTTATGTTTTTATTTATTTATAAGCATTTAACTGCTAGACGTTTAAATCTAAAGAAAAGTTTTACTAGAAAAAAACTTTAGATTTAAACATCTAGCAGTTAAATGCTTAAAAATAAATAAAAACATAAATGGAAATGATAAATTGTTTTTGATATAATTTCAAATGCATGCTTTTCTACAGCCTTCCCCCAAAGATTTTCACACTAATCGGTCCTGAACTGCTCCCATCCAGCAACTTCCCGCGATCTTCAATAGATCGTCAATCTATCTGGTAGAGAACATGCCCACTGACCGTGATCGCCATTCGAGACTCTTATCGCCCAAAAGGCGATCAGTTTTCTTCTGTAAGTGTCAATTCTACTGCTTTTACTGCATTTTCCGTGGAAAACCGAACGCTGAACACCTGAGCTGGATTGCCGAGAGATCTCCTTCTCAAAATTGGACTTACATAACTCGACTAAGGTCCTATATTGAAAAAAGGTTTATAATATTTACGAAAAGAAAATGATATTGAAGTAGTATCATTTTCGTCCTTATACCCCGTAGTAAATAAAAATATATGTGGTGCAATATTTGGTTTTGACTCCTTGTCAACGCGAATAAAATGATAATAAAAAATATACAAATTAAATGTTGACTTATTTTGACTAACTTTTTATTTTCTAAATATCTCCCTTTCAACTTACTGTACAAGTTCTTTACTAAAACATTCCAAATGTAACTATAAAAAATTCCACGCGGACCAGGCAGCAGACGGGACTCGAACCCGTACCCTTCGCAATCCGGGCGAATGCACTGACCTTAGGACTATAATGCGAAGAGAGCTAGCTAGCCATTCTTAAAAGCATGTAACTGCTTGATGATTAAATCTAAAGAAAATATAACTAGAAAAAAATCCACGCGGACCAGGCAGCAGACGGGACTCGAACCCGCATCCTTCGCAATCCGGGCGAATGCACTAACCAATTATGCTACCGCGGCCCTCACGTTCATTCGCCCGGATTGCGAAGGGTGCGGGTTCGAGTCCCGTCTGCTGCCAGGTCCGCGTGGAATTTTTTCTATTTATATTTTCTTTAGATTAATGTTATTTCTATGAACATTTATTGGAATGGAAATTGTGCCACTAGGCAATATCATACGACATTTTTGCACTTTGATCTGTTATTGAAACTCGGTCGACGAACTTTCAGCACATCCGCTGCACAGAGCAGACGCTCCCATCTTCACTTAATCTATCTTGTTCCAAATCACTTACACTCCTCACAAGTCCATAAAGAAGAACCTTATTAACACAGCACTAGAGTACAGTATCCAATGTCACAGCGTTACACACTCGCTTAATGAGATTGTGGATTCTAATACATAGTGTTAAGTTTCATTTTGCCGCGTACGAATTCCAGTCACAGTTTCAATAAAACTCTTGCATACCCTACAATAATATCAGTCGTCAGACGAAACTTATTGAATGGCATCGAATCAGCTAGTTTTTTACGAGAGATGAATAGAAATATGGCGGCGATGGCCGATCCGAGAAGTATCAGGTGAATCTTCTGACGTGGACAATGAAATTAAAAGTAATGGATATTAAAAGTATTATTTTTACATTTTAAAATTTCTGTTCTGAACAGACGAGCTGATTCCAATTTTTAATTATTTCCAATTGAAAAGAGGCATTGTATTCAATAAAATTCTCTTTTACGCGCTGAGGGAATGAAAACACTGTGAAATTAGCACAAAGCACAAATTAAACGAATTACGGACAAAAATGAATAAAATGTGCTGAAAGTAAAATACCTACCTACACAGTAATCATTAAATAAAATATATATTCCGTTAATTTATCAGATAGAACAATTCAGTTAAAAAATTAGAGACGTATTGATTGTCTTACGAGCAGTTTTACTTTATCTGCTTTTGCGATTTCTTTTTTTTTAATAAACTAGTTTTATAGCCTTTAAGGTGGCTTAATAAAGAATAAAAAAAATAAAAAAATAAAAAAAAAAATAAAAAAAAGAAAAAACTAGTTTTAACGGGTTAATGCACGAAACTTTATTTATTTATTTATTGACGTTTCGCAGCCTTTTCGGGTCTGCATCGTCAGAATATAGATTTTTTATTTAGTTTTGTCGAGCTGCCTTCGAAAGACGTCTTTCAGACCTGAAAAGGCTGTGAAACGTCAATAAATAAATAAAGTTTCGTCTTCTAAAGTTTTTCAACCGTTAAAACGAGTTATTTAATGAGTGATGTGCGTGAAAACCTAAGAAACAAATTCTTTTCTTTTAACAATTTAATGATAAAAAAAAGTATACGAGATAATTGGGCTTTTAAACTTATAGATAAATTTGACACTGATCTGTACGTAAATTTTAGGTAAAACAAGTGTCAACGGTATAGATGCACTGATTTTTTTATTAATTGCCTTTTCTTTTTTTCATTTATCCTTATATTTTTTTATTATTTTAACGCATGTAACTGTTTGATCTTTAAATCTAAAGAAAACAACTAGAAAAAATTCCTCGCGGACCAGGCAGCAGACGGGACTCCAACCGGCCGGATTGCAAAGGGTGCGGGTTCGAGTCCCGTCTGCTGCCTAGTATATAACTATAATTGCTATTTCTTCTTTCAAATGTTTAATACTTGTAAAAGTATTCATTTGACATTGTGGGTTGCCTACAATGCGAAGAGATGGCGCTGAATTGCAGCTTAAGAATGGCTAGAAGAATTTCGACGCGGTCCGTGAGGCCGCGGTAGCATAATTGGTCTGTGCATCCCATCTGCTGCCTGGTCCACGTGGATTTCTTCCTAGTTATATTTTCTTCATTTATCCTTTTCAGGGATCGCCGTCTGAATTATGACGACGCATACTGAAAAGTCGTCTGAATTTTTTAGGTTCAGAAAACACTCACACACACAATATAACAAAACCCCTTCTCGATGATGACATTTAAGGGATAACGGAAAGCTAACAAATTGCACATTGAGGTGCCTGGTTCATAGGGATGTCGAAAGTTGAAAAAAATATCGATATATCGATACACCGATCTTTTAAAAATATCAACATTGGCTTCGATATATCGCGAAAAAAACATCGATATATCGATATATCGGACCAATTTTCCCAAAAATATCGTACAGTAGCTCACGAAATATGACACGCGGAAAATTATCTCCCTAAAAATAGACCCTATTTTCGAATGATGACATAGACAATACTAAATACAGCACAGATCATAGATATGTTGAATATCATTAATCTGAGATCCAGTTACGATTTTTCCAGATACGAATTTAGTTAGATCGTGATATGCCGCTAATAATTAAAAAAATATCGTTTTTGATACGAATTTCGATGGTTATTTTGTATCGATATATCGAATCAAAATATATCGGCAAAAAATATCGATATAACAAACAAAAAATATCGATATATTGATACATCGATATATTTTCAACAAGCCTACTGGTTCAGTGTTAGGATTCACATGTTTTCGATTTAAATGCAAATACCTAGATCAATCGTAACATCAGTCGACGCGATTTGTGTGTGTACGCGATTGTGCCCATTTATATGATGTTAATCTGATTATGTACGATAGCCAAACATGGCTGTTCTCGGTGTCGATAACGATATTGCGTTATTTGCTTACCTATTTTCCACGTGTTAAAGCCTTCCATAAAACAGACGTGATTTTTTTGCCGTTTTTGCTAGACTCATAGTGTCTAATCTATATAAATATTATATAAAACTCAAAGGTGACTGACTGACATAGTGATCTATCAACTCACAGCCCAAACCACTGGACGGATCGGGCTGAAATTTGGCATGCAGGTAGATGTTATGACGTAGGCATGCGCTAAGAAAGGATTTTGATCAATTCTACCCCCAAGGGGATAAAATAGGGAATGAAAGTTTGTATGAAACTTTGTCAATTTTAAACCAATCGGGCTGAGACTTTGCATGCAGGTATAAGAAGAATCATAGATGAATGTCATTGTGTATAATACAAGCCTGAGAACAAAAACTATAGTCTACACTACAGCTCTACACCGAAGCGAAGCGAGGGCGGGCCGCTAGTGCTGTATACGGTGCTATATACTCGTAAATTACTAAAAACAGTCACAGAAATATATCCATACTCTATATATACCCAACGGTATAATCCATGCCAAACCTAAATTCAACGACAAAACATGATCAATAGTAGCACCGTGTTGTTGTTTACGGCTTCGTACGGTGCGACACGGGCGTGATCAAGATGCATACTGCTCGTTACGGCCTACGGGCTACGGGCCGTATACAGGTCACGGCGCCGCGTTAGGGGCGCGCCGTATGCCTCGCAAATCGAACCTCTAAGCTGCCGCCAAATCATAACCTCCGCTTTGCATATCATGGATAGAATATTTTGTGCGTGAAAGCGGCGAGAAAGCTCTGCCCTGTAAAAAATATGCTACAAATAGCTATTTGTTTCTTAGGTTTTCACGCACATCACTCATTAAATAAAACTAGTTTTAACGGGTTAACGCACGAAACATTATTTATTTATTGACGTTTCAGGTCTGCATCGTCAGAATCTATCTAGTGGTTTAGGCTGTGCGTTGATAGATCACTATGTCAGTCAGTCACCTTTGAGTTTTATATAATACTAGTGGCCCGCCCTCGCTTCGCTTCGGTGTAGAGCTGTAGTGTAAACTATAGTTTTTGTTCTCAGGCTTGTGCTATAAACAATGACTTTATTTATATTATTACACGTGTTATTGTGAGTCAACCATAAAAGATAGACATATGCTGTTGCGGGATATTTTTTTAGACAATTTTATGTAGAATATTTTCGTCATACATGATTTCTATGTAACTTTAACCATTATGGCTGCACACGCGACGGAAGCTTAAAAAATGGAGTTACTTCTCCCGTTTTCCCAACATTTCCCTTCACTACTCTGCTGCTATTGATTGTAGCGTGATGAAAAGTATACTATAACCTGCTTAGGAGTATGAAGAATAATTGTACCAAGTTTCGTTAAAATACGTTGAGTAGTTTTTGTTTCTATAAGGAACATACACACAGACAGACAGACAAAAATTTTACTGATTGCATTTTTGGCATCAGTATCGATCACTAATCATCCCCTGATAGTTATTTTAAAAATATATTTCATGTACAGAATTGACATCTCTACAGATTTATTATAAGTAATAGAAGATATAGATTAGACACTATGTGTCGAGCAAAAACGGCAATAAAATCACGTCTGTTTTATGGAAGGCTTTAACACGTGGAAAATAGGTAAGCAAATAACGCAATATCGTTATCGACACCGAGAACAGCCATGTTTGGCTATCGTACATAATCAGATTAACATCATATAAATGGGCACAATCACCGATCGCTATCGCGTACACACACACATCGCGTTGGATTAATGTTACCATTGATCTAGGTATTTGCATTTAAATCGAAAACATGTGAATCCTAACACTGAACCAGGCACCTCAATGTGCAATTTGTTAGCTTTCCGTTATCCCTTAAATGTCATCATCGAGAAGGGGTTTTGTTATATTGTGAGTGTGAGTGTTTTCTGAACCTAAAAAATTCAGACGACTTTTCAGTATGCGTCGTCATAATTCAGATGACGATTCATGAAAAGGATAAATGAAGAAAATATAACTAGGAAGAAATCCACGCGGAACAGGCAGCAGACGGGACTCGAATCCGCACCCTTCGCAATCCGGGCGAATGCACTGACCATTATGCTATCGCGGCCCTCACGGACCGCGTCGAAATTCTTCTAGCCATTCTTAAGCTGTAAGGCAGCGCCATCTCTTCGCATTATAGGCAACCCACAATGTCAAATGAATACTTTTACAAGTATTAAACATTCGAAAGAAGAAATAGCAATTATAGTTATATACTAGGCAGCAGACGGGACTCGAACCCGCACTCTTCGCAATCCGGCCGGTTGGGGTCCCGTCTGCTGCCTGATCCGCGTGGAATTTTTTCTAGTTATGTTTTCTTTAGATTTAAAGATCAAGCAGTTACATGCTTTAAAATAATAAAAAATTATAAGGATAAATGAAAAAAAGAAAAGGCAATTAATAAATAAATCAGTGCATCTATACCGTTGAAACTTGTTTTACCTAAAATTTAATTTGTATACTTGTCATGCTCTATAAACCATGAAACGTACAGACCAGTGTAAAATTTATCTTTAAGTTTAAAAGCCCAATGATCTCGTACTTTTTTTATCATTAAATTGGTAAAAGAAAAGAATTTGTTTCTTAGGTTTTCACGCACATCACTTATTAAATAAAATATATATTCCGTCAATTTATCAGATAGAACAATTCAGTTATAAAATTAAAAACGTATTGATTGTCTTACGAGTAGTTTTACTGTAACTGCTTTTGCGATTTCTTTTTTTTTTTAATAAACTAGTTTTAACGGGTTAAAGGTTATGGTGGCGGCTTTTTAGCAGTTGTTGTCTTTTATTCTTTTTACAACATTTCTCAAATTTTTACTAGAAAAAAAAAAACACACATTCCAGGCAGTAGACGGACGCTGTAGCAGGCCTGGACTGCATGGAATTTTTTGCTAGTAATAAAAATCTTTAGATTCAAAGGCTTAAAACAGATATATTAAACTGATTGAATCTATTTCGGAAAAAATGTGACTACCAGGTACCATAGCTTGTTACTGTCGTAGGGAAGGCAGTAATTCTATATTCATTTTTCACCCTTAGTCGAACACGGGAGACAGACGTTTTTCTCGTTGAAACTGTGATCAAATAGATGTTAATATAATTTAGCTAATAAAAGCATATAATAAATACAAATTTACTTATATATTGTTTTAAACTTTAAATGGTCACTAACATTATAAAAGTACCTAATATAAGTTATTTACGGGATTGTTACGATGTACCTTGTTTTCAGCGAGTTTTCGATATTTCGGCACTGTTGCAAGCGCCATGATCACGGAGTAACTATTGTAATGAGCACATGATCACAAATCAAAGTACATGGTAACAATCCCATTAAAAAACGACAGGTTGCACTCCGGGAGTGCCGGCAGAAGTGAAAACTTGAATATTAACGTTGTGCATTTTTGATATTTTGGAATGGTTAGGGAATAATTTTGCACGAATTGCTTTAATTATCAGTATAAAAGCACTATCATGTATGTGGTAGAATACAATATTTATTTATTGCGCTATCGTACAGAAACATGACAATATATATTACATTAAAAAAGTTTATCTCTCAGAAAAATCAACTTACATGAATCACATTTAAGCGCACCTAGCGACATCTATTGTAAAAATAATGCATTTTCTTCGCAATAAAGCTGCCACGTGGACGTCCTACATAGAGACTTAGTAATATTTCCAATTTTATTGTGTTTCATGATGCGATCAGCCCACGTGTTTAACCTGACGCGAGTTTAACATTTTTTACTCATACATAAAAAAGTGTACAACGCCGCTAAAGAAGTTTTCACTTCAAAAATTTTATTACTTTAACTTCGCTTATATTTCTAAGTTATCAAGAAAGGTATATTTATAGCTTATTTGAAACTGAGAGGTGCCAGCAACTAAATGACGACCTTAAGCCTCCGTCTTCGGCTCTAGCTGGCATTATTCTTTACTTATCTTATTTTTAGTATCATTTTACTGTAGTTTTCTTCTAAATTTGGTGAGTCAAAATTCAAAATTCAATATCGTTTATTCAGCCTAGGCTGTTACAAGCACTTGTGAATGTCGAAAAGCTACGCCATCGGTTCGCAAATCTACGGCGGGAGACCTTGTACTGAGAACAACTGCGAGAAACGCAGCAAGGGCTGTTTGTTTCTCCCTGTATTACATACAGAGTCGTCATATTCCTATTCTTCTTCCATTGATGATGCCCTCACCATCACCATCATTATATCAGCCATACGACATCCACATAGGGCACGTCGGTCCACCTGGTGGGTCCAAGTCGACGATGACACCTAAGTGTCATCCGACGTGAGGTCACCTCTCAATAACCTTTCCAAGCCAGTACACACCCTAATACGAGCAAGAAATACAGCATAGCGGTATTTTATCAATGATTCCTATCTTATGATGATCGTGAGAATGTCACCAACTGTGTATTCTATATTTTCCATTTTACCGAGAGAGGCATTTCTCTTTTCAATAGAAATAAACTAAATAAATAACTTTGTACAGTCAGAATACGTTTCAGTTATCAAGAATAATAGATATCCTTTTTCTTTGTAAATAATGATTTGTTATTTCTATAATAAATTACCCGCAACTGACGTTATCTTTACAATCCAAAATTGAGTCGTCGTCGTAGCTTTATCTGATTCATTCCAAGTAACTCACTTCCGAACTGCTTTTCTAAGTGTTTGTCTTTTTTAATTACTTTTTAAGATGATCAGTTTTTAACTTGTCAAATTATGTTCTTAAGATAAATGTACGTATAAAATTACTAGCGGCCCGCCCTCGCTTCGCTTCGGTGTTGAGCTAAAGTGTAGACTACAGTTTTTGTTCTCAGGCTTGTATTACACACAATGACATTCAGCTATGATTCTTCTTATACCTGCATGCAAAGTCTCAGCCCGATTGGTTTAAAATTGACAAAGTTTCATACAAACTTTCATTCCCTATTTTATCCCTTTGGTGGTAGAATTGATCAAAATCCTTTCTTAGCGGATGCCTACTTCATAACATCTACCTGCATGCCAAATTTCAGCCCGATCCGTCCAGTGGTTTGGGCTGTGCCTTGATAGATCACTATGTCAGTCAGTCACCTTTGAGTTTTGTATATATAGATATACATGTAAAATAAATAAGATAAAACGTGCAATGGATGTGACATTATCGAATCGTTTACTATTAAACTTTTTATTAATTCAGATAAATAAATAAATAAATGTTTCCAACACTCACACCAATTAGCCTAGCCCCAAAGTAAGCACTATAAGGTTTGTGTTATGGGATACTAGGGTAACGGATAGAATACATATACAATTGGTGTGAGTGTTGGCAATATTTATATTTTTATTTTATGTTTGGAATATATCTGTTTATGATGTAACATATTGTGTAGTTTTTATCAAAGGTCGCAAAAGTAACTTATCGTTTTTAAATCTTCTTCTTCTTGTTGGAAATATTTTCATGTACAAAAAGTAATAAGATTATTACAAAAGATACTCAGACTGCAGTTAATTTTTAAATTAGATAACTATGTTTCTTAGTCCAATGACGATTTAGGTTATAGAAGAGAAATAATATTTATTTTGCACGGTGTACATATTGTATTTCTGTCGATGAATATAGTTCTATGGCTCCAGGGTCCAAAAAGGCTATATGTATGTATATAGGATATATGTAGTTATGTAGGTATATTTATAGATGTTAAGTATTATAATTTTTATATTAAGAATCATGTAGTTTTATCAATTTTTTTTCTTTCACCTTTTGCTTTTATTTACTTTACCGCATAATGTCTCTGCTTAGCTCGACGGTTGACTGGTAGAGAATGCCATGTGGCATTAAGTCCGCCATTTGTTGTAAATGACAATAAAGAGTAAATAAATAAATAAATAGGCAAAGGCTCAAGAGGAACTCTTTTATCGCAAACGTAAATACTATGACCGCAGCTTACTTTCAGGAAAGAAGAGAGCTTGAAAGTAAACTTTAAAAAAAAAACTGTAGATGTCTCGGAATTTTTCGGGGGGTTTAAAAGACTACATGCGATTCCTCCCTGTTTCGCTCAGTACCTAATAGGGATGATGACTATGTTTTCTTCTTCGTTTATCAGGTAGATTATCAAAAAGTATTGGACACGCATTTTTTCATTTTATCACATAATATAAACATTGCAGGGATATATTGATTTGAAACGTCGCATGACGTCACGTTTGAGTACAATTTTCACTTAAAAGTGACATCACGAGCCCTTACTCCCAAACTTTGACGTGCTATAACTTTGTCATTTTTTGGTTGGTTGCCCAAAGAAAAAATACGTGTCCATTATTTTTTGATCATCTAACTGACGGACTAAATAGCATTTCGTTTACTGTACCCCGTCATCACCCCTCTTATAATTTGAGGATAGTCACTAAAAATGATAATGTGACAGCGGACCTTTAAATAAGTACCACTCATTGAAGATGTGTAGAGTAGGATTGTTGAACGGTGGCCACTTGATGAGGAAATTCATGAAAAGGCTTAATTTTCCTATTATGGAATTTACAGCCACTTGATCCCAAATCCGAGTTTCCCTAATTGGGTGAATACCTGTTTATTTTCGCGAAAGCATTTTTGAGTGATGCTTTTGCTCCTGCGATTTGAATTAATGTGAAAGATTTCTGTGGAACAAGATTTAAAATTAGATTGGCCTATTTCATTTCGGACAGGTATCCTATTTCGATTTATTTAACCTTAGTTTTTGTAAGGATGCATGTATTTAATTTTTTTTGAATACATCATAAGTATTCAAAAAAAAATACATGACATGACCAGAGTTTTATGATTATAATATATCCTTGATTTATTTTTAGGGAAATAACAGCATTAATTTTTACATAAAAAATATATCATTAAGTTTAAACTTCTTTCTTTTTTTAATGGCTCAACGGGGATATACCCACAATTCTGCCAATTTCACGTAGACAACCACTACACGACAAGGGATTCTTAATAAAATTAATTTTGAAATGAGAAGTTGAAAATACTATTTTAAAAATTCTGTCACTTCCTATGTTGAATTAACGCCCCTGTAACAAAACACAACACATTTTATGGCATGCACGACAAAACACAAAACATCACAATACACAGAATTAACATTTTAGTGGAGGTTGAAAACGTGTCTAATTATAGTTTTAATTTGTTACATTGTATAAATTTAATAATTATTTTTAGTAAGGGTGAGTTAACCAATTTTAGTACGTTTTTAACATTTAATGGTCGAGGTACATCATGTGGAAGGACATCATATAAGGAATATCGAAGTTTGGGACAGTCAAATAACAAGTGTTCCGCTGTTCCTTCGTCTATACCACATTCACAGAGAGAGTTATCTCTAACCTTAATTTTCTTCAGATGTACCGGAGTACATGGGTGGCCTAGGCGTAGACGACATAGGACTGACACAATCTGCTTGGGAACATTTTTTTGTTTGAAATACCATGGCTAAGTTGGGATAATTGGTTGGATGTCGAAATAGTGTCTACCAGTACTGTTTCTAGTATTTTCCCAATTTCTTTCCCATGACTGTAGCAGATGGGATCGAGTAACAGGGAGAAGATCATGATATGCGAGTTGAGAATATTCAGGAGAACCTGTGGATATTGCATTCCGGGCACATGAATCTGCTGACTCATTACCCTGTATTCCACTATAAACCAGAGTTTTATGATTATAATATATCCTTGATTTATTTTTAGGGAAATAACAGCATTAATTTTTACATAAAAAATATATCATTAAGTTTAAACAATTGCCACCTAGGCAATTGTTTAAACTAAACTAAAAATTTCCACTATTATTTATCTCACATAGTGCCTACTAAACATGAGAGAAAAAGAAACAATTTCTGACATCATAATGAACATAAACAAAACAAAAAGAAATAAAAATGTTGTGCCTAAAACGAGTTACAAATTAGTTTTTTGAATTTAAAAGAATTAAGATTAAATATCAATCTGACTATACTTAGAGTTGTATGATTTCATAGCTCGCACATTGTAGCGATTATTTGCATAAATAGTCCAACCCGCCGGAATGCAAAACGTATCACGTGCTCGTAGATTTGCTCTTGGACATTTTAGCAAAATTTTACTCAAAAGATATGGAGAATCGACAAGACCATTTATAACCTTGTGAAGCAAGACCAAGTCTCTACACTCTGTTCGGTGTGCCAGGGATCGCAAGTCATCCTCACAAAAATCATTGAATTTGTATTTCATCCTTCTAATGAATTTATTCTGTATTTTTTCTATCGCGCTTATGTGTGTTAAGTATTGATACATATATTTTTTATTTTTATTTATAAATATATAAATTGTAAACTTTATTGCCAAACATAAGCAAATGGCGGACTTAATGCCATAGGCATTCTCTACCAGTCAACCAGTATGATTGTTGGAGACAAATAGTATGGCGATAGAGCAAAGTTGTTAAAAATTTAATAAAATGAACAATATCAAAATAAAATAATTATACTCAAATACAAATTGATGCACATATATAAAATGCTCATATAACCATACATAAACATACACATATAAATATATATATATATACATATGCATAACATACATAAAATACAATAATTATATAATATCATATAACCATGATATTTATCTTTAAATATACATCATGAACGTTTTTCATTGATTCTGTGTCTCTATTATTCGTAACGCGTCAATGTCATATCTTTATATATATAATTCTTCTGTGAGTGTGTATGTCACTGAACTTCTCTTAAACGACTGGACCGATTTTGATGAAATTTTTTGTGTGTGTTCAAGGGGATCTGAGAATGGTTTAGATTCACAAAGACGTGTAGACAGGACAACGTCTGTCGGGTCCGCTAGTAACCTATATAGATAAATTAACTTTCTAAACAAAGGACTTTTCAAATGGAACCAGTAGTTCCTGTGACTAGCGCGTTCAATCAAACAAATAAACTTTTCAGCGTAGTTGATGTTAGCGATCTCTACTGACTCGTGATCCTTTCGTGTCAATCGGGTTATAGAACACATAGTTTGCATTATTTTTATTTTTACTAGTACATTGATCAATATTAACCCCGTAAAGAACAGCAAATAGAGTCTACGTGATTTGATGCAAGCCACGGTTTCATTGAATCGACACCATTGTATGATTATTATTGGAATCTTGTGAGAAAACAGATTTTTAACATTGGACATTTATTGTTTACATTTTGATGGATAATTTTATATTTATTTGACATTGTATAATATTGAAAGGAAATGGAAAGGGCTATGCTCGGGGTTTCTCTGAAGGATCGCATCAGAAATGAGTTAATCCGGCAGAGAACCAGAGTTATCGACATAGCCCACCGGATTAGCAAGTTGAAGTGGCAGTGGGCTGGCCATATTTGTCGAAGAACCGATAGCCGTTGGAGTAGACGAGTTCTGGAGTGGAGACCGCGTCTAGGCAAACGTAGTGTAGGACGTCCTCAGGCGCGATGGAGTGACGATTTGCGCAAGGTGGCTGGCAGGAGCTGGATGCGAGTAGCCCAAGATCGATCTGAGTGGCGTGCATTTGGAGAGGCCTATGTCCAGCAGTGGACTAAGATGGGCTGTTGATGATGATGATGATGATGAGTATAAAATGATCTTGGCATGATACTGATAAGCTGACTTTAATTTTAATTGATTTAAAAACTGTTGCATACTGTTTAACAGTAAAATATGTGAGACATAAGAATAATCGAACACCTTTTATACCATATTTTTATGCAATAAATTATTATTATTATTATTATATAATTGTAAACACTCTTCCATACCAGCGTTGTCTTGACACGTTTAGTTACATGTCACGGCAGCATTATGCTGAGGCAGCGTCCAGATCGACCAATATTATAACTGTAAGGTTCATCAATGTTTGTGGAGATTACTTTCTATATATGTTTTTATTTCAGCTATTTATAATTATATGGACGACCTCCGTGGCCGAGTGGTTTGTACGCCGGGTTTCATGCGGTCGCCGACTCGAGAGGTCCCGGGTTCGAATCCCGGCTGGGGCAGATGTTTGTGTGATAAACAAGGGCATTTGTACTCCAGTCATGGATGTTTGATATGTATTTCTATATAAATATAGAAATATATATATGTAGGCATTCTATCCGTTACCCTAGTATCCCATAACACAAGCCTTATAGTGCTTACTTTGGGGATAGGCTAATTGGTGTATGTTGTTTGTTTTTTTATGTATGTTTGTGTGTTTTTATTGGTGACTGGAATGGTTCTCTCTCTTTCTCTCTCTCTCCCTCTCTCTCTTTCTTCGCTCGCATCTTCTTCCCGTGGTCTGTGTAAGCAAAATAGCCGTCGAAAACCTCTGTTATATTTCAAGTTCCACTGAACCTATTGTCTTCACAATATTGAGACATAATCTTAAATCAATCAATGCATCTGTTTCTTTTTATCTATTATTTATCTAAATATTGGTGTCGATTCTAGCATGATTCTCTAAACCTAAACTTAAATTTGACAGCAGTATATCCTTGTCATTCTCTATACAGAATGAAAAGGAGAGACTGATGTTAAATTTAGTTTTAAGTTTAGAGAATCACGCCAGAATTGGCACCATTGTATCAGAATATTGCCTGGCAGAAATCCACCACTTCTACAGACCACGGGTGGATGTATATGTTAAAGTCATCATAATCATCATCATCAGCCTATTAATGTCCTCACTGCTGGGGCACATCCCTTTCCTATGGATGGAATAGGGAGATTGGGCCATGACCCAGTGCGGATTGGCGGGTGCTAACGACTGCAGATCTGATGCCTTCCGAAGCCCGGAGGAACTCGAGACAGAAGATTTTTAGTCACCGATCCAATAACCGACAACTGCGAAAGTTACTTAAATTTAACTATCTCAGCCGAACGCGCTAACCACCTGCACCATCGAGCTCCTATGTCGAAGTACTAAAATGTATTTATTCTGAACTTTCGTATACTGTATCAAGAGATCCCATATAACATCAATTACTTATAACAAGCTTGCATCCAAGTTTCCAGACGGAGTAACGACTGTCACATTGTCCACGTCAGAAGATTCACCTGATACTTCTCGGATCGGCCATCGCCGCCATATTTCTATTCATCTCTCGTAAAAAACTAGCTGATTCGATGCCATTCAATAAGTTTCGTCTGACGACTGATATTATTGTAGGGTATGCAAGAGTTTTATTGAAACTGTGACTGGAATTCGTACGCGGCAAAATGAAACTTAACACTATGTATTAGAATCCACAATCTCATTAAGCGAGTGTGTAACGCTGTGACATTGGATACTGTACTCTAGTGCTGTGTTAATAAGGTTCTTCTTTATGGACTTGTGAGGAGTGTAAGTGATTTGGAACAAGATAGATTAAGTGAAGATGGGAGCGTCTGCTCTGTGCAGCGGATGTGCTGAAAGTTCGTCGACCGAGTTTCAATAACAGATCAAAGTGCAAAAATGTCGTATGATATTGCCTAGTGGCACAATTTCCATTCCAATAAATGTTCATAGAAATAACATGAATCATGCTAGAATCGACACCAATATTTAGATAAATAATAGATAAAAAGAAACAGATGCATTGATTGATTTAAGATTATGTCTCAATATTGTGAAGACAATAGGTTCAGTGGAACTTGAAATATAACAGAGGTTTTCGACGGTTATTTTGCTTACACAGACCACGGGAAGAAGATGCGAACGAAGAGAGAGAGAGAGAGAGGGAGAGAGAGAGAGAGAAAGAGAGAGAACCATTCTAGTCACCAATAAAAACACACAAACATACATAAAAAAACAAACAACATACACCAATTAGCCTATCCCCAAAGTAAGCACTATAAGGCTTGTGTTATGGGATACTAGGGTAACGGATAGAATGCCTACATATATATATTTCTATATTTATATAGAAATACATATCAAACATCCATGACTGGAGTACAAATGCCCTTGTTTATCACACAAACATCTGCCCCAGCCGGGATTCGAACCCGGGACCTCTCGAGTCGGCGACCGCATGAAACCCGGCGTACAAACCACTCGGCCACGGAGGTCGTCCATATAATTATAAACAGCTGAAATAAAAACATATATAGAAAGTAATCTCCACAATCATTGACAAACCTTACAGTTATAATATTGGTCGATCTGGACGCTGCCTCAGCATAATGCTGCCGTGACATGTAACTAAAAGTGTCAAGACAACGCTGGTATGGAAGAGTGTTTACAATTATATAATAATAATAATAATAATTTATTGCATAAAAATATGGTATAAAAGGTGTTTGATTATTCTTATGTCTCACATATTTTACTGTTAAACAGTATGCAACAGTTTTTAAATCAATTAAAATTAAAGTCAGCTTATCAGTATCATGCCAAGATCATTTTATACTCATCATCATCATCATCATCAACAGCCTATCTTAGTCCACTGCTGGACATAGGCCTCTCCAAATGCACGCCACTCAGATCGATCTTGGGCTACTCGCATCCAGCTCCTGCCAGCCACCTTGCGCAAATCGTCACTCCATCGCGCCTGAGGACGTCCTACACTACGTTTGCCTAGACGCGGTCTCCACTCCAGAACTCGTCTACTCCAACGGCTACCGGTTCTTCGACAAATATGGCCAGCCCACTGCCACTTCAACTTGCTAATCCGGTGGGCTATGTCGATAACTCTGGTTCTCTGCCGGATTAACTCATTTCTGATGCGATCCTTCAGAGAAACCCCGAGCATAGCCCTTTCCATTTCCTTTCAATATTATACAATGTCAAATAAATATAAAATTATCCATCAAAATGTAAACAATAAATGTCCAATGTTAAAAATCTGTTTTCTCACAAGATTCCAATAATCATACAATGGTGTCGATTCAATGAAACCGTGGCTTGCATCAAATCACGTAGACTCTATTTGCTATTCTTTACGGGGTTAATATTGATCAATGTACTAGTAAAAATAAAAATAATGCAAACTATGTGTTCTATAACCCGATTGACACGAAAGGATCACGAGTCAGTAGAGATCGCTAACATCAACTACGCTGAAAAGTTTATTTGTTTGATTGAACGCGCTAGTCACAGGAACTACTGGTTCCATTTGAAAAGTCCTTTGTTTAGAAAGTTAATTTATCTATATAGGTTACTAGCGGACCCGACAGACGTTGTCCTGTCCACACGTCTTTGTGAATCTAAACCATTCTCAGATCCCCTTGAACACACACAAAAAATTTCATCAAAATCGGTCCAGTCGTTTAAGAGAAGTTCAGTGACATACACACTCACAGAAGAATTATATATATAAAGATATGACATTGACGCGTTTCGAATAATAGAAACACAGAATCAATGAAAAACGTTCATGATGTATATTTAAAGATAAATATCATGGTTATATGATATTATATAATTATTGTATTTTATGTATGTTATGCATATGTATATATATATATATATATATTTATATGTGTATGTTTATGTATGGTTATATGAGTATTTTATATATGTGCATCAATTTGTATTTGAGTATTATTATTTTATTTTGATATTATTCATTTTATTAAATTTTTAGCAACTTTGCTCTATTGCCATAATACTATTTGTCTCCAACAATCATACTGGTTGACTGGTAGAGAATGCCTATGGCATTAAGTCCGCCATTTGCTTATGTTTGGCAATAAAGTTTAAATAAATAAAAATAAAAAATATATGTATCAATACTTAACACACATAAGCGTGATAGAAAAACTACAGAATAAATTCATTAGAAGGATGAAATACAAATTCAATGATTTTTGTGAGGATGACTTGCGATCCCTGGCACACCGAACAGAGTGTACAGACTTGGTCTTGCTTCACAAGGTTATAAATGGTCTTGTCGATTCTCCATATCTTTTGAGTAAAATTTTGCTAAAATGTCCAAGAGCAAATCTACGAGTACGTGATACGTTTTGCATTCCGGCGGGTTGGACTATTTATGCAAATAATCGCTACAATGTGCGAGCTATGAAATCATACAACTCTAAATATAGTCACATTGATATATTTTATCTTAATTCTTTTAAATTCAAAAAACTAATTTGTAACTCGTTTTAGGCACAACATTTTTATTTCTTTTTGTTTTGTTTATGTTCATTATGATGTCAGAAATTGTTTCTTTTTCTCTCATGTTTAGTAGGCACTATGTGAGATAAATAATAGTGGAAATTTTTAGTTTAGTTTAAACAATTGCCTAGGTGGCAATTGTTTAAACTTAATGATATATTTTTTATGTAAAAATTAATGCTGTTATTTCCCTAAAAATAAATCAAGGATATATTATAATCATAAAACTCTGGTTTATAGTGGAATACAGGGTAATGAGTCAGCAGATTCATGTGCCCGGAATGCAATATCCACAGGTTCTCCTGAATATTCTCAACTCGCATATCATGATCTTCTCCCTGTTACTCGATCCCATCTGCTACAGTCATGGGAAAGAAATTGGGAAAATACTAGAAACAGTACTGGTAGACACTATTTCGACATCCAACCAATTATCCCAACTTAGCCATGGTATTTCAAACAAAAAAATGTTCCCAAGCAGATTGTGTCAGTCCTATGTCGTCTACGCCTAGGCCACCCATGTACTCCGGTACATCTGAAGAAAATTAAGGTTAGAGATAACTCTCTCTGTGAATGTGGTATAGACGAAGGAACAGCGGAACACTTGTTATTTGACTGTCCCAAACTTCGATATTCCTTATATGATGTCCTTCCACATGATGTACCTCGACCATTAAATGTTAAAAACGTACTAAAATTGGTTAACTCACCCTTACTAAAAATAATTATTAAATTTATACAATGTAACAAATTAAAACTATAATTAGACACGTTTTCAACCTCCACTAAAATGTTAATTCTGTGTATTGTGATGTTTTGTGTTTTGTCGTGCATGCCATAAAATGTGTTGTGTTTTGTTACAGGGGCGTTAATTCAACATAGGAAGTGACAGAATTTTTAAAATAGTATTTTCAACTTCTCATTTCAAAATTAATTTTATTAAGAATCCCTTGTCGTGTAGTGGTTGTCTACGTGAAATTGGCAGAATTGTGGGTATATCCCCGTTGAGCCATTAAAAAAAGAAAGAAGTTTAAACTTAATGATATATTTTTTATGTAAAAATTAATGCTGTTATTTCCCTAAAAATAAATCAAGGATATATTATAATCATAAAACTCTGGTCATGTCATGTATTTTTTTTTTTAATACTTATGATGTATTCAAAAAAAATTAAATACATGCATCCTTACAAAAACTAAGGCTAAATAAATCGAAATAGGATACCTGTCCGAAATGAAATAGGCCAATCTAATTTTAAATCTTGTTCCACAGAAATCTTTCACATTAATTCAAATCGCAGGAGCAAAAGCATCACTCAAAAATGCTTTCGCGAAAATAAACAGGTATTCACCCAATTAGGGAAACTCGGATTTGGGATCAAGTGGCTGTAAATTCCATTATAGGAAAATTAAGCCTTTTCATGAATTTCCTCATCAAGTGGCCACCGTTCAACAATCCTACTCTACACATCTTCAATGAGTGGTACTTATTTAAAGGTCCGCTGTCACATTATCATTTTTAGTGACTATCCTCAAATTATAAGAGGGGTGATGACGGGGTACAGTAAACGAAATGCTATTTAGTCCGTCAGTTAGATGATCAAAAAATAATGGACACGTATTTTTTCTTTGGGCAACCAACCAAAAAATGACAAAGTTATAGCACGTCAAAGTTTGGGAGTAAGGGCTCGTGATGTCACTTTTAAGTGAAAATTGTACTCAAACGTGACGTCATGCGACGTTTCAAATCAATATATCCCTGCAATGTTTATATTATGTGATAAAATGAAAAAATGCGTGTCCAATACTTTTTGATAATCTACCTGATAAACGAAGAAGAAAACATAGTCATCATCCCTATTAGGTACTGAGCGAAACAGGGAGGAATCGCATGTAGTCTTTTAAACCCCCCGAAAAATTCCGAGACATCTACAGTTTTTTTTTTAAAGTTTACTTTCAAGCTCTCTTCTTTCCTGAAAGTAAGCTGCGGTCATAGTATTTACGTTTGCGATAAAAGAGTTCCTCTTGAGCCTTTGCCTATTTATTTATTTATTTACTCTTTATTGTCATTTACAACAAATGGCGGACTTAATGCCACATGGCATTCTCTACCAGTCAACCGTCGAGCTAAGCAGAGACATTATGCGGTAAAGTAAATAAAAGCAAAAGGTGAAAGAAAAAAAATTGATAAAACTACATGATTCTTAATATAAAAATTATAATACTTAACATCTATAAATATACCTACATAACTACATATATCCTATATACATACATATAGCCTTTTTGGACCCTGGAGCCATAGAACTATATTCATCGACAGAAATACAATATGTACACCGTGCAAAATAAATATTATTTCTCTTCTATAACCTAAATCGTCATTGGACTAAGAAACATAGTTATCTAATTTAAAAATTAACTGCAGTCTGAGTATCTTTTGTAATAATCTTATTACTTTTTGTACATGAAAATATTTCCAACAAGAAGAAGAAGATTTAAAAACGATAAGTTACTTTTGCGACCTTTGATAAAAACTACACAATATGTTACATCATAAACAGATATATTCCAAACATAAAATAAAAATATAAATATTGCCAACACTCACACCAATTGTATATGTATTCTATCCGTTACCCTAGTATCCCATAACACAAACCTTATAGTGCTTACTTTGGGGCTAGGCTAATTGGTGTGAGTGTTGGAAACATTTATTTATTTATTTATCTGAATTAATAAAAAGTTTAATAGTAAACGATTCGATAATGTCACATCCATTGCACGTTTTATCTTATTTATTTTACATGTATATCTATATATACAAAACTCAAAGGTGACTGACTGACATAGTGATCTATCAAGGCACAGCCCAAACCACTGGACGGATCGGGCTGAAATTTGGCATGCAGGTAGATGTTATGAAGTAGGCATCCGCTAAGAAAGGATTTTGATCAATTCTACCACCAAAGGGATAAAATAGGGAATGAAAGTTTGTATGAAACTTTGTCAATTTTAAACCAATCGGGCTGAGACTTTGCATGCAGGTATAAGAAGAATCATAGCTGAATGTCATTGTGTGTAATACAAGCCTGAGAACAAAAACTGTAGTCTACACTTTAGCTCAACACCGAAGCGAAGCGAGGGCGGGCCGCTAGTAATTTTATACGTACATTTATCTTAAGAACATAATTTGACAAGTTAAAAACTGATCATCTTAAAAAGTAATTAAAAAAGACAAACACTTAGAAAAGCAGTTCGGAAGTGAGTTACTTGGAATGAATCAGATAAAGCTACGACGACGACTCAATTTTGGATTGTAAAGATAACGTCAGTTGCGGGTAATTTATTATAGAAATAACAAATCATTATTTACAAAGAAAAAGGATATCTATTATTCTTGATAACTGAAACGTATTCTGACTGTACAAAGTTATTTATTTAGTTTATTTCTATTGAAAAGAGAAATGCCTCTCTCGGTAAAATGGAAAATATAGAATACACAGTTGGTGACATTCTCACGATCATCATAAGATAGGAATCATTGATAAAATACCGCTATGCTGTATTTCTTGCTCGTATTAGGGTGTGTACTGGCTTGGAAAGGTTATTGAGAGGTGACCTCACGTCGGATGACACTTAGGTGTCATCGTCGACTTGGACCCACCAGGTGGACCGACGTGCCCTATGTGGATGTCGTATGGCTGATATAATGATGGTGATGGTGAGGGCATCATCAATGGAAGAAGAATAGGAATATGACGACTCTGTATGTAATACAGGGAGAAACAAACAGCCCTTGCTGCGTTTCTCGCAGTTGTTCTCAGTACAAGGTCTCCCGCCGTAGATTTGCGAACCGATGGCGTAGCTTTTCGACATTCACAAGTGCTTGTAACAGCCTAGGCTGAATAAACGATATTGAATTTTGAATTTTGACTCACCAAATTTAGAAGAAAACTACAGTAAAATGATACTAAAAATAAGATAAGTAAAGAATAATGCCAGCTAGAGCCGAAGACGGAGGCTTAAGGTCGTCATTTAGTTGCTGGCACCTCTCAGTTTCAAATAAGCTATAAATATACCTTTCTTGATAACTTAGAAATATAAGCGAAGTTAAAGTAATAAAATTTTTGAAGTGAAAACTTCTTTAGCGGCGTTGTACACTTTTTTATGTATGGGTAAAAAATGTTAAATTCGCGTCAGGTTAAACACGTGGGCTGATCGCATCATGATACACAATAAAATTGGAAATATTACTAAGTCTCTATCTAGGACGTCTACGTGGCAGCTTTATTGCAAAAAAATGCATTTTTTTACAATAGATGTCGCTAGGTGCGCTTAAATGTGATTCATGTAAGTTGATTTTTCTGAGAGATGAACTTTTTTAATGTAATATATATTGTCATGTTTGTGTACGATAGCGCAATAAATAAATATTGTATTCTACCACATACATGATAGTGCTTTTATACTGATAATTAAAGCAATTCGTGCAAAATTATTCCCTAACCATTCCAAAATATCAAAAATGCACAACGTTAATATTCAAGTTTTCACTTCTGCCGGCACTCCCGGAGTGCAACCTGTCGTTTTTTAATGGGATTGTTACCATGTACTTTGATTTGTGATCATGTGCTCATTACAATAGTTACTCCGTGATCATGGCGCTTACAACAGTGCCGAAATATCGAAAACTCGCTGAAAACAAGGTACATCGTAACAATCCCGTAAATAACTTATATTAGGTACTTTTATAATGTTAGTGACCATTTAAAGTTTAAAACAATATATAAGTAAATTTGTATTTATTATATGCTTTTATTAGCTAAATTATATTAACATCTATTTGATCACAGTTTCAACGAGAAAAACGTCTGTCTCCCGTGTTCGACTAAGGGTGAAAAATGAATATAGAATTACTGCCTTCCCTACGACAGTAAATTGTATGAACGAATCATCGGAAATTACTGTAACAAGCTATGGTATCTGGTAGTCACATTTTTTCCGAAATAGATTCAATCAGTTTAATATATCTGTTTTAAGCCTTTAAATCTAAAGATTTTTATTACTAGCAAAAAATTCCATGCAGTCCAGGCCTGCTACAGCGTCCGTCTACTGCCTGGAATGTGTGTTTTTTTTTTCTAGTAAAAATTTGAGAAATGTTGTAAAAAGAATAAAAGACAACAACTGCTAAAAAGCCGCCACCATAACCTTTAACCCGTTAAAACTAGTTTATTAAAAAAAAAAAAAGAAATCGCAAAAGCAGTTACAGTAAAACTACTCGTAAGACAATCAATACGTTTTTAATTTTATAACTGAATTGTTCTATCTGATAAATTGACGGAATATATATTTTATTTAATAAGTGATGTGCGTGAAAACCTAAGAAACAAATTCTTTTCTTTTACCAATTTAATGATAAAAAAGTACGAGATCATTGGGCTTTTAAACTTAAAGATAAATTTTACACTGGTCTGTACGTTTCATGGTTTATAGAGCATGACAAGTATACAAATTAAATTTTAGGTAAAACAAGTTTCAACGGTATAGATGCACTGATTTATTTATTAATTGCCTTTTCTTTTTTTCATTTATCCTTATAATTTTTTATTATTTTAAAGCATGTAACTGCTTGATCTTTAAATCTAAAGAAAACATAACTAGAAAAAATTCCACGCGGATCAGGCAGCAGACGGGACCCCAACCGGCCGGATTGCGAAGAGTGCGGGTTCGAGTCCCGTCTGCTGCCTAGTATATAACTATAATTGCTATTTCTTCTTTCGAATGTTTAATACTTGTAAAAGTATTCATTTGACATTGTGGGTTGCCTATAATGCGAAGAGATGGCGCTGCCTTACAGCTTAAGAATGGCTAGAAGAATTTCGACGCGGTCCGTGAGGGCCGCGGTAGCATAATGGTCAGTGCATTCGAGTCCCGTCTGCTGCCTGTTCCGCGTGGATTTCTTCCTAGTTATATTTTCTTCATTTATCCTTTTCATGAATCGTCATCTGAATTATGACGACGCATACTGAAAAGTCGTCTGAATTTTTTAGGTTCAGAAAACACTCACACTCACAATATAACAAAACCCCTTCTCGATGATGACATTTAAGGGATAACGGAAAGCTAACAAATTGCACATTGAGGTGCCTGGTTCAGTGTTAGGATTCACATGTTTTCGATTTAAATGCAAATACCTAGATCAATGGTAACATCAATCCAACGCGATGTGTGTGTGTACGCGATAGCGATCGGTGATTGTGCCCATTTATATGATGTTAATCTGATTATGTACGATAGCCAAACATGGCTGTTCTCGGTGTCGATAACGATATTGCGTTATTTGCTTACCTATTTTCCACGTGTTAAAGCCTCCCATAAAACAGACGTGATTTTATTGCCGTTTTTGCTCGACACATAGTGTCTAATCTATATCTTCTATACTTATAATAAATCTGTAGAGATGTCAATTCTGTACATGAAATATATTTTTAAAATAACTATCAGGGGATGATTAGTGATCGATACTGATGCCAAAAATGCAATCAGTAAAATTTTTGTCTGTCTGTCTGTGTGTATGTTCCTTATAGAAACAAAAACTACTCAACGTATTTTAACGAAACTTGGTACAATTATTCTTCATACTCCTAAGCAGGTTATAGTATACTTTTCATCACGCTACAATCAATAGCAGCAGAGTAGTGAAGGGAAATGTTGGGAAAACGGGAGAAGTAACTCCATTTTTTAAGCTTCCGTCGCGGGTGCAGCCATAATGGTTAAAGTTACATAGAAATCATGTATGACGAAAATATTCTACATAAAATTGTCTAAAAAAATATCCCGCAACAGCATATGTCTATCTTTTATGGTTGACTCACAATAACACGTGTAATAATATAAATAAAGTCATTCTTTATAGCACAAGCCTGAGAACAAAAACTATAGTTTACACTACAGCTCTACACCGAAGCGAAGCGAGGGCGGGCCACTAGTATTATATAAAACTCAAAGGTGACAGACTGACATAGTGATCTATCAACGCACAGCCTTAACCACTAGATAGATTCTGACGATGCAGACCTGAAACGTCAATAAATAAATAATGTTTCGTGCATTAACCCGTTAAAACTAGTTTTATTTAATGAGTGATGTGCGTGAAAACCTAAGAAACAAATAGCTATTTGTAGCATATTTTTTACAGGGCAGAGCTTTCTCGCCGCTTTCACGCACAAAATATTCTATCCATGATATGCAAAGCGGAGGTTATGATTTGGCGGCAGCTTAGTGGTTCGATTTGCGAGGCATACGGCGCGCCCCTAACGCGGCGCCGTGACCTGTATACGGCCCGTAGCCCGTAGGCCGTAACGAGCAGTATGCATCTTGATCACGCCCGTGTCGCACCGTACGAAGCCGTAAACAACAACACGGTGCTACTATTGATCATGTTTTGTCGTTGAATTTAGGTTTGGCACGGATTATACCGTTGGGTATATATAGAGTATGGATATATTTCTGTGACTGTTTTTAGTAATTTACGAGTATATAGCACCGTATACAGCACTAGCGGCCCGCCCTCGCTTCGCTTCGGTGTAGAGCTGTAGTGTAGACTATAGTTTTTGTTCTCAGGCTTGTATTATACACAATGACATTCATCTATGATTCTTCTTATACCTGCATGCAAAGTCTCAGCCCGATTGGTTTAAAATTGACAAAGTTTCATACAAACTTTCATTCCCTATTTTATCCCCTTGGGGGTAGAATTGATCAAAATCCTTTCTTAGCGCATGCCTACGTCATAACATCTACCTGCATGCCAAATTTCAGCCCGATCCGTCCAGTGGTTTGGGCTGTGAGTTGATAGATCACTATGTCAGTCAGTCACCTTTGAGTTTTATATAATATTTAAATAGATTAGACACTATGAGTCTAGCAAAAACGGCAATAAAATCACGTCTGTTTTATGGAAGGCTTTAACACGTGGAAAATAGGTAAGCAAATAACGCAATATCGTTATCGACACCGAGAACAGCCATGTTTGGCTATCGTACATAATCAGATTAACATCATATAAATGGGCACAATCGCGTACACACACAAATCGCGTCGACTGATGTTACGATTGATCTAGGTATTTGCATTTAAATCGAAAACATGTGAATCCTAACACTGAACCAGTAGGCTTGTTGAAAATATATCGATGTATCGATATATCGATATTTTTTGTTTGTTATATCGATATTTTTTGCCGATATATTTTGATTCGATATATCGATACAAAATAACCATCGAAATTCGTATCAAAAACGATATTTTTTTAATTATTAGCGGCATATCACGATCTAACTAAATTCGTATCTGGAAAAATCGTAACGGGATCTCAGATTAATGATATTCAACATATCTATGATCTGTGCTGTATTTAGTATTGTCTATGTCATCATTCGAAAATAGGGTCTATTTTTAGGGAGATAATTTTCCGCGTGTCATATTTCGTGAGCTACTGTACGATATTTTTGGGAAAATTGGTCCGATATATCGATATATCGATGTTTTTTTCGCGATATATCGAAGCCAATGTTGATATTTTTAAAAGATCGGTGTATCGATATATCGATATTTTTTTCAACTTTCGACATCCCTATGAACCAGGCACCTCAATGTGCAATTTGTTAGCTTTCCGTTATCCCTTAAATGTCATCATCGAGAAGGGGTTTTGTTATATTGTGTGTGTGAGTGTTTTCTGAACCTAAAAAATTCAGACGACTTTTCAGTATGCGTCGTCATAATTCAGACGGCGATTCCTGAAAAGGATAAATGAAGAAAATATAACTAGGAAGAAATCCACGTGGACCAGGCAGCAGATGGGATGCACAGACCAATTATGCTACCGCGGCCTCACGGACCGCGTCGAAATTCTTCTAGCCATTCTTAAGCTGCAATTCAGCGCCATCTCTTCGCATTGTAGGCAACCCACAATGTCAAATGAATACTTTTACAAGTATTAAACATTTGAAAGAAGAAATAGCAATTATAGTTATATACTAGGCAGCAGACGGGACTCGAACCCGCACCCTTTGCAATCCGGCCGGTTGGAGTCCCGTCTGCTGCCTGGTCCGCGAGGAATTTTTTCTAGTTGTTTTCTTTAGATTTAAAGATCAAACAGTTACATGCTTTAAAATAATAAAAAATTATAAGGATAAATGAAAAAAAGAAAAGGCAATTAATAAAAAAATCAGTGCATCTATACCGTTGACACTTGTTTTACCTAAAATTTACGTACAGATCAGTGTCAAATTTATCTATAAGTTTAAAAGCCCAATTATCTCGTATACTTTTTTTTATCATTAAATTGTTAAAAGAAAAGAATTTGTTTCTTAGGTTTCACGCACATCACTCATTAAATAACTCGTTTTAACGGTTGAAAAACTTTAGAAGACGAAACTTTATTTATTTATTGACGTTTCACAGCCTTTTCAGGTCTGAAAGACGTCTTTCGAAGGCAGCTCGACAAAACTAAATAAAAAATCTATATTCTGACGATGCAGACCCGAAAAGGCTGCGAAACGTCAATAAATAAATAAATAAAGTTTCGTGCATTAACCCGTTAAAACTAGTTTTTTCTTTTTTTTATTATTATTTTTTTTTTTTTTTTTTTTTTTTTTTTTTTATTCTTTATTAAGCCATACACCTTAAAGGCTATAAAACTAGTTTTTTAAAAAAAAAAGAAATCGCAAAAGCAGATAAAGTAAAACTGCTCGTAAGACAATCAATACGTCTCTAATTTTTTAACTGAATTGTTCTATCTGATAAATTGACGGAATATATATTTTATTTAATGATTACTGTGTAGGTAGGTATTTTACTTTCAGCACATTTTATTCATTTTTGTCCGTAATTCGTTTAATTTGTGCTTTGTGCTAATTTCACAGTGTTTTCATTCCCTCAGCGCGTAAAAGAGAATTTTATTGAATACAATGCCTCTTTTCAATTGGAAATAATTAAAAATTGTAATCAGCTCGTCTGTTCAGAACAGAAATTTTAAAATGTAAAAATAATACTTTTAATATCGCAAGTGTTTATCGGCTACTAGCGGCCCGCCCTCGCTTCGCTTCGGTGTAGAGCTGAAGTTTAGACTACAGTTTTTGTTCTCAGGCTTGTATTATACACAATGACATTCATCTTTGATTCTTCTTATACCTGCATGCAAAGTCTCAGCCCGATCGGTTTAAAATTGACAAAGTTTCATACAAACTTTCATTCCCTATCTTATCCCCTTGGGGATAGAATTGATCAAAATCCTTTCTTAGCGGATGCCTACGTCATAACATCTACCTGCATGCCAAATTTCAGCCCGATCCGTCCAGTGGTTTGGGCTGTGCGTTGATAGATCTCTATGTCAGTCAGTCACCTTTGAGTTTTATATATATAGATAGATAAGGTCCAGGTTTGATTGTACTCCCTAAAGGTGTCACGCACGAAATATATCGGGTCGTACGCTCCGTGGTGTTTGCGGAGTGTCCCCTGCATAAATCCATGACAAGTGTTTTGTTTGGACGTATGTACGTCAACGATATGGCGGACACCATAAGCTCGATCTCCATAACCCCCATAATGCATGCGACATCAGGTGTCGCAGAGACTGCTCAATAATCTTCGTTCGGCCTATATTTCCGTGTGCCAATCACACTTATGATAAAATTCGTGACTTTGACTAAGCTCAGCATTACTCGGGTTTTCATTAAAACTGACGTTGCAAAGTAACGTCTATTTAAGTACCTAGTTATATTAAATAAAACTAGTTTTTCGCGGGTTAGTGCACGAAACTTTATTTATTTATTGACGTTTCGCAGCCTTTACAGGCCGCGTCGTCGGAATCAATTTTTATTTAATTTTGTCGAGCTACCTTCGAAAGTCTTTTATTGAGTGTTCGATTATTTCATTGTTCAATTTTTAAAGTTTTATTGTCTATGTATGAATTTATTACTTAATTTAGTTAATAAAGCACTTTATTTGAAAATCTTTTTTGTAATTTTGAATTTATTTATTTGACCCTAACTACCGTAAACTACCACCGGTTCCAAAATTGGGAGACCTTTCTGAGAAGAACCGGCGAAACAAACTCAAGAGAGGCTTTCTATCTCCTTCTTATGTTAAATTATGCAAACAAAAAGAACTAATAGTATCTGTAGGTCTTGCAGGTGTGTGAAAATAAAATAAAAAACTAGTTTTATTTAATGAGTGATGTGCGTGAAAACCTAAGAAACAAATACCTAGTTATATTGTTTTGACAGCATCTAAGCACATGCTTTAGCTTACGCTTCTCCCAAAACTGCGCGACGAAGCTTCGAGTAACTTTAGTACTAAATGCTCTAAAATTAACTTTAATACGAGATCAAAGAACAAGCTTGCCGTTCAATGTTTTAATTAATCTAATATTCGCACTGTTTTTCCATCCCTGGTATATACTGTAAACAGCGGTAAGTGGCGTTATAGTCGGCTCGTCATGGATCTGTTATTTTGATGGTTGCACAACACATTCTATAATAGCTAGTTAAGAAATAGGTGACCAAAACTTTATTACCTGATTTCCTTGAAACTCCGAAATTCAAGGAAATTAATTGTTCTGTCATAATGCCCTTTGTTTATTATACGCCTACAGAGCCTATAGAGCAATCCAAATAAACCACGCAAACAAAATAGGTCAATCTGTGCGTGTGTGGCGACGACGGCGGCGTATCTACTATAATTCGACAGCGGAAAAGCAGAATCGCTTAAACGCCACTTTAGGAACTTTACAGAAACGAAGATAAAAGTTTTTTTATATTACAAAAAAAAATGGGTGCGTGTACTTATGTCGGCGCGTGAGAAGTTATCCTTCTTTGGCATCGTTTAAAATTAGTTTTTAATTGCATGCAAATAATTAATTACAATAAATTAATAAAAAGTCTGGAAAAGGACACAGTCAATAAAGTTCAGTTTTAATTTGAAAAAATAAATAAATAATCAAAATATTCAATTAAAATCGCTACTGAATATAATTTATTAGAACATATGTGATTTGCACTTGTATGAAACTCAAACACGTATTCCGAATATACAAACTAGAAACATGTGGATAAATATTATAAATATGAATACCTATAACTGTTACTTTATTACAAAAAGTAAAGATGTGGTTTTTGGTTCTACTACA
Source organism: Chilo suppressalis (assembly GCA_902850365.2). Classification (NCBI taxonomy): domain Eukaryota; kingdom Metazoa; phylum Arthropoda; class Insecta; order Lepidoptera; family Crambidae; genus Chilo; species Chilo suppressalis. Next base: position 1,104,349 of record OU963899.1, on the reverse strand, counting down.
CCAATGGTCAAGAGATGGCGCTGTAGTCTCCTGAATCGCGCTTTGGTTCCGTTGTTCCAGATTAATAAATACTTTTGATAGGCCTTCACAATGCAGTCGTTAGCACCCACTAAATAGAGATTCCATTTCTATTTTGTTGGTAGATTTTCTTAATGTGCGGTAAACACAAAAGTAACGCATGAAGTTGGTCGGTAAAGCGACCAACTTCATGCTGTTAAAACTTTGTGTTACAGTGATGCGCGCGCATCTTAAAATTTCACTCTCATCATTTTTTCATAACGCGCCTAAAGAAGTATAACTTCAAAAATCTAAATCATAACTCATTGTAAATGAGAAGTAGCGCCATAAAATAAAAAAATGATGTGGTGTCGTGGGACACCAGGTAGGAACGAAGTTCCTTCGGCTAAGGAGAAAGAGAAAGGTATTATACACTACTCGCTTGTGTATGCGACTGTCGCGCCTGCGCACGTCTCATTTAACGATTTTATTGCACGCACTTTTTTCCACGGATTTTTTCTTACGGTTTTACTATCACATTTTTTTCAGTTCGGTCGCGCAGCAAAATCCCTATCCAAGCCTGCCGTAAGGAACTTCGTTCCAAAAATATAATCGTAAACTAATGGCTGGTTTACATTACCTTAGTGTTTAGTATAGTGGTTTAGGAGAGTAAAGCAGGCGAGTGCTTTAGTAGATTTGGTGCCATTCCAGTGGCCATTTACACTTGTTCCAGTAGAGTGCCATGTCGTCACCAGGATAGACGAACAACGTCGTATGGGTGCGCAAATGGATAATTCGTAGACCCACACTTGGAGCAAGTGCCTTGTTGCTAAACGAATAAGCTACTGAAGACCGCAAAGATTTATTATCATCATCAGCTTATAAATGTCCCCACTGCTGGGGCACAGGCCTTCCCTATGGATGGAATAGGGAGATTAGGCTATGACCCGCCACGCGGGCCCAGTGCGGATTGGTGGGTGCTAACTACTGCAGATGCAGCCGGGAACAACGGCTTAACGTGCCTTCCGAAGCACGGAGGAGCTCGAGACAGTAGTTTTTTGGTCACCCATCCAATGACCGACCACTGCTAAAGTTGCTTAAGTTCAACGATCGCAGCCGAACGCGCTAACCACTTGCGCCATCGAGCTCCGCAAAGATTATCCCGATTCAATGAGAATGGCGGAAGAATGACAATTACAAATTTCAGAGTAGTGTCTTCTTGACCATTTCGCCATGTTAATATATGCATGCGTCCCACCTGCAATAATGTACTCTACTAAACTGTTGCCAAAATTGTCCGAAATTGTCCCACACTGCGAGTAGCAGGGATAATAAAGCGCGGGGGGATGAGCGGGCGTGGGAGGGGGGCCACTGTAAACAGAAATATAAACCGATTCTATTTTGTTTCTAGTTGAAAGGCGAGTGGAATCGTACTTAAGCGAGTCACTGGAAGCTACCGCTTACACGTTTCTACTAAATAACTCTCCTAAAGCACTCTACTAAGCACTAAGATAATGTAAACCAGCCATAATCTATATATATAAAACTCAAAGGTGACTGACTGACATAGTGATCTATCAACGCACAGCCCAAACCACTGGACGGATCGGGCTGAAATTTGGCATGCAGGTAGATGTTATGACGTAGGCATCCGCTAAGAAAGGATTTTGATCAATTCTACCCCTATAACTCTATAAGAAGAATCATAGATGAAAGTCATTGTGTTTAATACAAGCCTGAGAACAAAAACTGTAGTCTACACTTCAGCTCTACACCGAAGCGAAGCGAGGGCGGGCCGCTAGTCTTATATATAAAATTCTCGTGTCACAATGTTAGTAACCATACTCCTCCGGAACGGCCTGACCGATTTTTATGAAATTTTATATGCATATTCCGCGGGTCTGAGAATCGGCTTCTATCTATTTTTCATATCCTTAAGTGATAATGGTTGTCCACCTGTAACGTAGTGTTCTGAAACCTACAATACGCCTTCGCGCCAAAATACAAACTATTGGGTATTGTATCGTAGCGTTCTCATATGGGTTAGGAAGAGTGCTATCCCAGGAAATTGATAGTACACTACGTTACACACCCCTAAAAATTTTATTTGTACAATATTTATTTTTTTATAATGTGGAATTACAAAATACATACAACCCTAAATTTTCTCTTCTACTACCTTCCCCTATTTTTATGGCGGTACGAAGTTCGCTAGGTCATCTAGTATTTTATAAATATCCTCCAATTAAAAAGTGACATAGTGCCTTTATCTTAACGAATTAGATGTCTCTTAAGCGAAAATCACTCGGCCCGACTTGTTTTTGTCATGCGAACATCGAATCACACGCCAAACAGCAGGGCGTAAGCGCAATTAGTTCAAAAAACGCCAAAATTAATGTCGCTTCAGCGTTATGAACAATAAAAATCTTCAAAAACTTGAGTTGTTTAAGCTCCGAAAAAGTACAAAAATCTTCATGTAACATATACAGATTGACGCAGAAAAAATCTGATTCAAATATTGTATATATATTTTTTCTTTATAGATAGGTCCGACAAATGACTCCGCCCCACCTGATGTTAAGTGAAGGTGAAGTCCAGACGCGAAGATAGCTGATACAGCAGTTCTAACTGCCACACCAGCCATCCTCACCCTGCCGGCCTGCATGTTGCTTCTTCACGCCTTTTTTAAAGGATCCCAGGTTGTAAGAAGGAACACGTGAGCGGGCAGAGCATTCCATTTACGGATAGTGCGACAAAGAAATGACTCACCAAATTTCTTTGTACGCGTTGGAATTGTGGCCACAGTAAGACGGTGACAACGTAGGCCAGCGCGCGTGGTCCTCTGAAGGAAAGGGGAAGGTGGGATAAGAGAGAATAACTCCTCAGAACACTCGCCGTGGTACAGACGATAGAACGCGCTTAGTGATGCCACGTCACGGCGTAATTGAAGAGGCTCAAGGTGTTTAGTCACCTCCTCATCGCCTATGATGTGGATCGTGCGCCGCTGTACCCTATTATCCAAAGCATCGAACAAGTACTTGGCGGAGCCATACTTGGCCATTTTCGACCAAAGTGGCCTATAAACGATTTTGTCTTTCCACTGTCGACGATATGTAGTAGATATTTTTGGGCCGTTTCCGTGCAGGCCTATGATGTGGATCGTGCGCCGCTGTACCCTATTATCCAAAGCATCGAGCAAGTACTTGGCGGAGCCATACTTGGCCATTTTCGACCAAAGTGGCCTATAAACGATTTTGTCTTTCCACTGTCGACGATATGTAGTAGATATTTTTGGGCCGTTTCCGTGCAGGTAATACGGTATCTCCAGGTGTAACAAGCGGCGACTCATAACTGGACCCCGTAGTTACGCCTGGAGGGGGAGGGGTAGTTCGGGTAGTTGCTTTACCAGGTAGGTACGGGAGCTAGCCGCTCGGACTGCGGTCCGTGAGACTAGTCAGGTAACGATGTGAACGGAGAAGCCCAGGATTGACTATAACGGGTGCGGACCGGGCTGCTAGTGGTAGGCGAGGTAGTTTGACATATGTCACGCTTGCGTGAGTGCACTAGGGGTGGGCGTTTTTAGAATAACGATGCGCCATAAGGATGCCAGGTTTGGATGCGCGCATCCGATGCGACTGGATGCCGTTATTGGATGCCGATGCCATCTAGTTTTTGTCAACGTCACTATAGCAACAGTGCCACAAACTTATCTGTGCCGGTGAAGATGTCGCTAGCGGTGAACAAATATGTCATAAAAATGTCACAATGCAATGGATAAATTGTAGTTCCAATTCTTGCCACCGGCACTGAAAACTTCGTGATACTACGATACTGACATTCACTTGGCATCGATGCGATGCCGGCACGGTGCGCGCATCCGATGCGATTTATCTAATACCCATGCGCATCGATTTCACAAATATCTCAAAACGCCCATTTCTAGAGTGCACGTTAAAGTATACCCTCACCGACTAGCGGCCCTCGGGCTGCTTGCCGCTTGCCGAATGCACCACGCAATTACCTGCGTCGCGAGGGTTTGTTAACAGCAAACTAACGTGGCGTTGGTCCTTGTCGTGAATATAGTGCATTTTTTCTCCTCGTCATCGAAAAAAATAGGTAATATAGTATCTAGGCGTGTGTCTATATATATAAAACTCAAAGGTGACTGACTGACATAGTGATCTATCAACGCACAGCCCAAACCACTGGACGGATCGGGCTAAAATTTGGCATGCAGGTAGATGTTATGACGTAGGCATCCGCTAAGAAAGGATTTTTGATCTATTCTACCCCCAAGGGGATAAAATAGGGAATGAAGGTTTGTATGAAACTTTGTCAATTTTAAACCGATCGGGCTGAGACTTTGCATGTAGGTATAAGAAGAATCGTAGATGAATGTCAATTTGTATAATACAAGCTGGACAACAAAAACTGTAGTCTACACTTCAGCTCTACACCGAAGGGAGGGCGGGCCGCTAGTATATAATAAAAGCATTATGTCATAGTTGCATTGTTGGGCTGACTTTCAATGTTTTTTTATCTATATAGTTAGCCTATACTCTAGCAGAGGGACAATCAAAGATAGATAATGATTGAATGATGATAATAATCGATCGAGCCAATCTTATAATAACATTCATTATGTTTGCTCATTTTATTTGCAATCTCTGTTAAATATTACGTCAGCATTATGGGGTGGAGTGATAAAGAGAACAAATTGCTTAAATAAAAGTACAAGAAAGAAAGCTTAGCGCTTTTTATGAACGACTTATATATTGTGAAGATTTGTCATCTGAGTTATAAATCGGTGTTCTCATCGCAACATTAAGTAGAGGTAAACAAAATGAAATTTTCTAAGTAAAATTTCGTGCAGAATCGTGAAGTTTAGTTTGTTGTTAAACTTAATTAATTACATCATTATCCTCATAAAACTTAATCTTTTAACTCTAGGTGGGGCCGTAAATTAATAGAGAGCGACCTAAATAACACCAATATAAGTTTCAATAAAATAAACTTTTAACTTAATTATTTCTTAAAAGCAGTGCAAATACCAAATCTGGGGGCGGATAAGTTTTTAATTATACTTGTTAACAATTTTAGATTAATTGGTGAATTGAAAACTTGGCGACGAGTTTTGAATTTGACATCTTCAAGGGTCGTGATTTGGTGTTTATTTGTGGCCGAAATTGATGTTATGAACAGTGAAAAGAATATTTAGCAATTTTGAACAAATGCTTCTCTTATATTCATGTGCAGTGCACACTAATAGAACACTCTTAAACGAGTCGAGTAATTACACATATAATGCTTTGTTTAAACATGGAAGTTACTAAAATGGAGCTAAAAAATTATAATCTTCTAAATTATCACGCTTCTTTGTGATTTCATTATTTTGTAAAGACGTAACTGATAATTTTTCGACAGTTGATAATAAGATTTACGGTAAAGAAAATTTAATAGAATAAGTTTTCTTTGAATTCATCGAAACATGATTATAAAACTTTTGAAAGAGCACTATTAACCTCGTCCGAACAGTTGCTGCCTCTGACAACTTTAAAAAGTAAAGAAGTATCGTCAGCAAATTGCACTGTTTCATACAAGATGCTTGTGTAGTAAGGTAGGCCATTAATATATATTAAATATAATAAAGAACCTTATATTGATCCTTGAGGCATGCCCATAACCAAAGGGGTTCCAACGGATTCAGTTTTACTCATAACAACTTTTTGTATTCAATCAGATAGGTATGATTTAATAAGGTCGGCTGATATGATAGAGACACCATAATGCCTCAATTTCCTCAATAATGTGTCGTGGCTAACGCAATCAAACGCTTTAGAAAGATCACAAAATATACCTATTACATCTTGCCTTGCCTATATTGAGAGCTCCGCCTGAATTTTGAAAGCCTGTCTCCCACCCATCAAGCTGTGTGCTGTTAGCAGTGTCAACGCGTTGTTTAAACAGCTGTTCAACAGAGATGGCAGCGACAGCCATACAGCTGTCACACAGCAATCAAGTGTTATTACACTCGTATAACAGTGTTGACTAACCGATTAACCTTATTGCGGTTAAGTGTACCTGTACTGAGGAACATTTATTAAATTGGGATATAATATTGTATTTGTTACATAGTTCTTTACGTTTCGCACCATTTTCAGGTTCGCGCTGGGCAAAGTGAAGAATACAGACGTACATACTTTTACTTGGTATACCGCTTTTGTGGTTGACAAAAAATCAAGGGTGACTGACATTCCTGAACGCAATATTGGTGCTTTTTTTATGAATGCGATATTTACACTTTTTCATTTTGATGGTGAGTTTCAACTCCACCAGTGTTGCTAAGTCCGATTTCAAAAAATCGGAAGGCGTTATAGAAGAAAACAGTAGATGTATGGAAAGAGCTACAAGAAAAACAGTAGATGCAGAGGCGTACTTTTTCCGATTTGCATAGAATTGGTAAATCAAATCAAGATAAAGAAAGACCTGTAATGAATATAGTGTTTCTGTGGCTTGTACCGCCCCTTCAAGCTGTTTTTTTATAAAATAACATTTATTTTAAAATTAATAAGGTTACCTACATATTTAATGGCCGAAAATACAACTCAACATGCAATTTAAAAAAGAAAATCGTATTCTAAGAAAAACAGTAGAACAGGAGAAATTTCAGAAAAATAGGAGATCTCCTGTAAAGTCTGGAGACCTGGCAACACTGGGCTCCGCTCACATAGGTGCAGAATTCAAACCATGCGACGCGTCATGATTTCCCGTGTCTGTAGGAAGTTCATCTTTATTTTTTCACTATTAAGGTATGCGACTCCTTAATTCAGTCACTGCTCCCGGTCCAGCGTCCCTACACCCGGTCCATCACTCGCAGCTCACACTTTATTAGCTCAGCTATAAGAGCTATACTATAATAAAATACCAAAAGAAATAATTAATTTACCATTAAATAAGTTTAAAGTGTGTATGAAAACATGTCTCTTTAAGAAAGGTTACTATACTGTTAAAGATTTCATAAATGATAAGTCACCTTGGGCTTAATATAATAGACTAAATCGTTTTACTTTGCTGATTTGGTTGAAAATTGTATAATCACCACTTCTAAATTTAAAAATAGTACCTAGCTATACTTAGCTTTTGTTAATTAATAATATTAATGTGATGGAAGTTGACATCAACACATGTTTTAAATTTTTGATGTCATCTTTCAATTGACGACAGGCACCCTATGAAACAGGGAGAAAAAATAGCCGTTGCTGAGTTTCTTGCCGGTTCTTCTCAGTACAAGGTTTCCCGCCGTAGATTTACGAACCGATGGCGTAGCGTTTGACTTTCACAAGAGCTTGTAACAGCCTAGACTGAATAAATGAGTTTGAGTTTGAGTTTATTTCGTTCTGTTACTAGCGTCTATGTCAAATAAAATTTTGGTCATAACACATTAGGAAGTGGCATTTTTATTCATCAACATCAACAGCCTATCTTAGTCCACTGCTAGACATAGGCCTCTCCAAATTTTTATTATCAGAGATCAAATAACAAGCAAAAACAGTAATAATATCCTTCAGTGTTGACAAACGACTAGGTGGGTGTACTTGTTAATAATATACGCAAGCAAATACTTCACGCGGAAGTAAGAAGCAATTTATTCGTGATTCCAATTACATCGCTTTGTTGTTCTGCAGTAGCGTGGGCATCTCTCGAACTTTCTTCAAATGTTGCCCTATGGCAGCCTATATTAAAAGAAACTGAAACTCAAATTTATTTTGGGTTTGAGTTATATTTTTTAAACAGCTAGATATCCTATTTTACATCTGCTTTTGTTCTAGATTTTTGTCTTTAGAAACAGTATGAAATAGAATAATCTATACTTATAATAAATCTGTAGAGATGTCAATTCTGTACATGAAATATATTTTTAAAATAACTATCAGGGGGTGATTAGTGATCGATACTGATGCCAAAAATGCAATCAGTAAAATTTTTGTCTGTCTGTCTGTCTGTGTGTATGTTCCTTATAGAAACAAAAACTACTCAACGGATTTTAACGAAACTTGGTACAATTATTCTTCATACTCCTGGGCAGGTTATAGTATACTTTTCATTACGCTACAATCAATAGCAGCAGAGTAGTGAAGGGAAATGTTGGGAAAACGGGAGAAGTTACTCCATTTTTTAAGCTTCCGTCGCGGGTGCAGCCTTAATGGTTAAAGTTACATAAAAATCATGTATGACGGAAATATTCTACATCAAATTGTCTAAAAAATATCCCGCAACAGCATATGTCTATCTTTTATGGTTGACTCACAATAACACGTGTAATTATATAAATAAAGTCATTCTTTATAGCACAAGCCTGAGAACAAAAACTATAGTTTAACACTAGTACATTATAAAGTTCTAATGCTAAGAAAAATCGGTTACATAATTATTTTTTGTAAGGATGTTTTTAAATTAGTTCTTTATGCAGACAATTAAAAAGCGTATCTAAGAATTAATAAATCGAATCGGTCTATGCTCATACAAAATTATTTAATACGTTGCTGAATTTAAATTAGGTGACGAGAGTGATTCGTGTCGAATACATTTCGGTACATTTTCAAATAGAAATTGATGGTCGTATTTTACCAAATGGTTTTGTATTGTTCCACGTACTATGTTGCCACATGAATGAACAAGGTACGGAGATGAAGCTTCATGCAGTGCGCGTGTGTGGGTGAGCACTGTTGGCTTGTCTCCACCAAATCTCTGCGGCGGCGTCGTGTGAGGCGGGTCGTTACGTTCCCTAAAAAATGGTTGAGCGAAGCGATGGCTGGTTCATGCGTCATGCTCGTGAACGGGTGCTGCCAGCGGAGATGAGTCTGCTCTTGCTACATTGGGTACTATTAATCGTTGTATTTAACTTTAATGGTACATTTGTTTTTATGCCTAAACAGTGGGACACGGCATTCCTAAACTTTTTTTCATTTTTAAATCTGTTTTTTATATTTTTTATTTTATAGTCATAATTGTTTTATCATTTACATTTGTAATGAAAAGTGACTTCATGGGTTATCTCATATTGAACTCATTTTTCAAATTGACGACTCTGTATATAATACAGGGAGAAAAAAACAGCCCTTGTTGAGTTTCTTGCCGGTTCTTCTCAGTACAAGGTCTCCCGCCGTAGATTTGCGAACCGATGGCGTAGCTTTTCGACATTCACAAGTGCTTGTAACAGCCTAGACTGAATAAACGATATTGAATTTTGAATATTGAATTTTGAATGAAAAACGTTTCTCCGCGTAAGCGACAGGCGACAGTGGCCACTCACACACACGCAATTGTATGAGATTTGTCTCTGCATTCTTAGCTCGTTTGATGTAACTGCGGAATATTTCAGACCAAGGGATTAGATCCCGAATGCCTAACTACATTAATGCGCGATGGAGTAGGGCGGGCGGGATTTAGTAATCTGATACACTTCGTTCGTTCACAATCCAATATGTTTGGTAAATATAAGACAATTCCTCATTCTACTATTGTAAATTATAAATGAACTAGCAAACCCGGCGAACTCCGTTTCGCCACCAGATGGCTTCTTTTTATATAACATTTCGTTTGGTGATTAAAAAAAGATTTTTTTTTATAATTTTTCCTGGATTTTCTTTGCTATAAACCCCACGGAGCCCGAGACCTTTCCAACGAATGCAAAACCGTGGAAATCGGTTCGTGCGTTCTGGAATTATAGCGTCAGGAAGGAAAACCCGACTTATTTTTATATAGTAGATGTTGCCAGTATGAGAGTAGTCGGCTGGGTTTAGTGAAAAATGTTTATGTTGAGATTTCAAAGTAATTTCGGGGAATGATCTTTTCACTGTTTTATGAACTGGAATATGCTCATATTTGACATCGGATGGGGAAGAATTAGCTATGTGTTGTTTGTTGATGGAAATAAAGCGACTTCACAGATAAATATGCAGCAGACGTAAGAGTTAAAAAAGAACCAAAATGATTTCTAATACTAATTTATTATAAAAATTACAATTCTAATTCTTAAACTAGTTGACCCGATCGAAGTTTGAAACGAAGTGGTGAGGCCATGGGCAGCATGAGGCATGGAAGAGGCGCGGGGAGCGCCATCTCTTCGCAATAAAAGTAAACCACAATGTCAAATGAATACTTTTACAAGTATTAAACATTCGAAAGAAGAAATAGCAATTATAGTTATTTTAACTTGTATATTTTTTGTTGTTGTGTTTTTTGTTTGTTGTTACCAAAATGAAGTACGCTCTTGGTTCGCGGGTCGTTACGTCCGGTCGCTAGATGGTAATGCACCTTGCACTTACTCCCTTTCATATACTTGTTCATTTTGTTTTGAAAATTGTTTCTTGCTATTTTGGGACTTTTCTTTGCACTTATTGTTAGTAAATTCGTTGATTGTCTATTGTTACATATTTGACATTATGTGATGGAAGTTGACATCAACACATGTTTGCAAGTTTGATGTCAACTTTCAATTGGAAGACACTGTATGAAATAAAACAGGGAGAAAAAAGCAGCGCCTGCTGAGTTTCTTGCCGGTTCTTCTCAGTACAAGGTCTCCCGCCGTAGATTTGCGAACCGATGGCGTAACTTTTCGACATTCACAAGTGCTTGTAACTTGCCTGGACTGAATAAACGATATTAAATTTGGATTTTTTTTTTTAATTTTAATTTTGCAAAGGTCACACTCATTCGTTTTTCAGCTACTTCAAAAAGGAGTAAGTTCTTAATTCACCCTTTTTTTCAGTTGTTGTGAACGCATATCTCCGGGGCTTGTCATGGACCGATTTTGATGTTTTTTTTTTGAAGTGAAACTTCTTTACGCACGCTTGACTTGGGGGGTAAGCTGGCGAATGCGTTACGTGTTAACCGATAATGGTAGCGCAGTAACCCAGCACATCAGCCTATAATGTCCCCACTGCTGGGGCACAGGCTTTCCCTATGAATGGAATAGGGAGATTAGGCCTTGAACAACTACGCGGACCCATTGTGGTAGATGCAGCCGGAGCCAACAGCTTATCGTGCCACGGTACACTATCTGTACACGGAGGAACTCGTTATACTAAATTTTTGGTCACCCATCCAATGACGAACCACTGCGAACGTTGCTTAACTTCAACGATCGCAGCCGAACGCGCTAACCATCCGCGCCATCGAGCTCCTCAACCGCATAAGATCTGAAATTACTTTTCTCAGCAAAAGTCTAAAGCAATTTTTTTTTTGGCTTACAAAACTGGTTACAAAGAATATCCATATAAATATATGCATACAAAAAAAAACATGAACTACTTTGCAACCTACTAGATACTAACTACTAAGGATATATACTAAAGGATAAATATAGCACAGTCATATAGGTTAAACTCTAACTAAAAAAATTAAGTGAAAGTTAAAACTAAAAACCTAATCAGAGAATATAGAATTTAAACATTTTCTGGTTGAGGCTTTAGAACCTTTAAATATGTCGAAATCATTTCGACATATTTAAAGGTTCTAAAGCCATTATAGGTTGACAACATTCTATAAAGAGAAGAGTGATTCCCGAGTCTTGTCTTACAGGGGGGCAGTATAAAAATAAGCTTCACTACCAGTGAAAAGGAGTCCCTTTAAATGAATATACGATTTAATTAAAACTTTACTTTGCAGTAACAATGTCGGTCGTTTATTGGCGCTCAATTGGTAAATGCCCGCAGTCCACAGCCAGTGCGCTTGTGGTGTTTCCGACCGGGAGCTCTATTTTTGAATCACTCGTCTTACATAGTATCGTCGAATGCGACATAAGTCACCTTCGACTCTCAAGTCGCATAATACTGAAATTTCCGTATTTTTGAATCGTTCGTCACCGATGTTACCAGTTTAATACGAAATATAAAATTTTATTCATTTCACGCAGACTAAATAAAAACCGGTAATTACCGCAATGAAAACGGAACGAAAAATTCTTAGTACATGGCTGTATAATACAATTGTATTTTGTTGTTTATATTACCGGCACTTCACTTATCTGTTCGTGATTGCTGTTTGTAAACTTGACATGCATTAGCCATCATGCCATAATGAAAGAAGAAGAAACTTGATGTCAACCTGCCCTTGTCGTTTCATAGGGTGCGGCCAGAGTGCACTCAGATTCAGATTCTGAAAACAAGCGCGAGAAATAAACAGTATAGTCGAAGGGTACGGCCAGAGTGCACTCCTGATTCAGATTCAGATTCAGACTCAGAAAAGAAAAAACGAGAAAAAGCAGGCAACCTGCTTAGACTACACTGTTTATTTCTCGCGCTTGTTTTCAGAATCTGAACCTGAATCTGAGTGCACTCTGGCCGCACCCATATTAAGCATGACAAGGATAGATTATCGTCGTCTAATAGCAAAATGAATAGCAAAGTAAAGTGCCGGCATTTGAAAAATTCAAACGTTACAACACTCATTTCAAAACAGTTTCTAATAGTTTATTTTACTCAGTGGCTAAATCCAATCACACACGAAATCTTAATAAGTATAAGTTTGACACTAACGTGACGTCTGACACAAATTTGACAATTGTTCTGTCATTCGCCTCCACCATTCGCCATGCAACGAGTGGTCTCACCCATTCGTTGCACTCGAGCGATTCAAAAATACGGAATTATTATGTCGAATGAAATTTAGTAGAAATGGAGCGTTCGACGCAAGACGAGTGATTCAAAATAGAGCTCCTGGTCTGAAACCGAATGCGGAAATTGGATCACTATCCGCCTGAAGCCTCCAGCCTGCACTAACCGCCTATCATTAGATACGGAATTCAATACAATTCCTAACTTTACCGTGGAATTCATTGGGATAGGTATTTGCTGAAATTAAATGTAAGGTTCGTAAACATACCTGAACTTAGAATAGAATAGAAATATTTTTATTGCTCTCACAGTATTACACAGTTCAATACATAGTACAATGCGATATGACAACGTGAAGAGCAAATGGATGTGGCTCAGCATAAACTGCTTCGTTACAGAATGTCTCGGGTAGCGCTGGTTTTCAGCCACACCCACTCCTCCTTAGATGAAAGCGAGAAATGCAAAAGAAATCCAACAAAAGTAGGTGGTACTCCTACAATCATATTGTGTGTGTGTTTGTGTGTGTGCGTGTGTGTGTGCGTGTGTGTGTATATGTGTGTGTGTGTGGGTGTGTACGTGCGTGTGTGGTGTACTGTGTTTGTGTCTATGTGCACATGTGAGCACCCATAACCGTGGATGTGTTTATGCATATGCCAAATTTATATACTGTGAAAGTACCTAATTTGATAATCAGAAATATTCTTTAAGGGGTTCTAGGTTCTAAGGTTTTAAGAGTTCTTTGAGGGGTATCAATTTCCAATAGCTACGGTTTATATTTTCTAAAACAAGCTGTCGTTTCATTGAAGCGATTTTGTATTTATTTTTAAAGCATTTTACACATTGAACAGGTGTAAATGAGCAGAGAATTATGTTTGACATAAATTTTATCTAGAGTTAATGAATAGAAAAAGTGGCTATATGACTTGAAAACATAAATCTACTTTGTTCTTAGCTGAAGTCATTTTTGTCAAACTTGTTATGAAATTCTATTGAATTAATCATAAACAGTAATATCATTTTTTTTTAAATTACCTACCAAGAGATTGATGGGAAATACAGTCATTCATCGAGAAATTAAAAGGGAATGGAAATGTGCGTGCACAGTGTTTGCCTAGATTCTCGTCTCTGGGCTGTCATATCTAGTAATAATGTTAATTTTATTTTTATGGAGTGTAGGAAGGCCAAAGGGGAAGATCTTCCTCCGAGCTGGGTGATGTTAGCTCGGGGGCCGCGGCCCGACTGATGTTGGTCGGGCATCGTATATATGAAGAGTTAGCCTCCGAATTTCATTTGCGCGATGTAGGCTTCCATACTATTAAAATCGCAGTGCAGGTAACGCCATCTCTTGAGGATGGTGAGTAATGATTTCCTCCATCCGTTGTATATATGTGGGGCATATAGATGTCGCCGCCACATGGAGTACAGGATAAAGGAACACTCAAAATAGGTTTCTCTGTAGAAAAGAACATTTTTTTATTTTCAATTGTGGAAATGAATTTGACGACCTGCGTGGTCGAGTGGTTTGTTCGCCGGGTTTAATGGTGTCACCGACTCGAGAGGTCCCGGGTTCGAATCCCGGTGGGGGCAGATGTTTGTGTGTTGAATACGAGCATTTGTACTGAAGTCATGAATGTTTAATATGTATTTGTATATAAATATACTTATATATGTTGTGTATATGTATTCTATCCATTACCCTAGTATCCCATAACACAAGCCTTACAGTGCTTACTTTGAGGCTAGGCTAATTGGTGTGAGTGTTAGAAATATTTATTTATTTCAATCAAGCATTTAAGGCCAGCCTTAAAAGCGACTACGATACCCTATAGACGTTTGCGATACAAAAACACCACCAAAAGGCAGTGGTCTTCTGTGAAGTGGATCCCTCAGATTCCGTCGGCCTAGGCAGGTCTTGCCAACGACAACTCGCCCGAAGTCACCCAAATTGCGAATTGTGATGTCGTACAGTCATACGTCTACCTAGGAGCGCTGATCTCAAACCAGGGGGGCTGCGTGGACGAAATTAAGCGACGAATGGCTATTACTAGGTCTGCTATGGATAAGCTGAAAAAAGTCTGGAAGAATCGCAATCTTACCAAAGCCACAAAAACGAGACTTGTCCGGGTACTGATATTCCCCATTTTTCTGTACGCTGCCGAGACGTGGACGCTGAGAGAAATTGAGAAAAAGAAAATAGATGCACTAGAGATGTGGTGCTGGAGGAAGATGCTTGGAGTGAAGTGGACAGAGTTTCGCACCAATGCATCTATTCTCCAAGAACTCAGTGTCAAACAGCGTCTAACAAACGTAGTCCAGACTCGAATACTACAGTTCTTTGGGCACGTTTCACGACGAGACAACACGTCCATAGAGCGTCTTGTAGTACAGGGGAAGGTCGAAGGCACGAGGGCACGTGGCAGGTCGCCCATGCGCTGGACCGACCAGATCAAATCGGCAGTAGGCGGCCCCTTGCACGAGTGCACACGTAGCACAACCGACAGGGAAGGATGGCGTCGCATCGTGAAGAGGATTATGGCTGCCCGGAACCTGACCGCTACCTGATGACCACGACCGCTCTGTCAAGAGTGAATCGGCAAAGAAGACAAAGAAGAGGCAGGTCTTACAGTACCCCGACGATGAAATCACCCGCGCCAACTCGCCTCCGACTCCTCCCACACAGGCCACAAACACCAACACTACACAGCTAGCATACTTGTACACTAGCATTAGGCAGACACCGCACCCGTAGGATAAGAGTGCGAAGACCTACGGTCTACACACAACATGCTATACCAGGTACAGGTACGTACCTGGGCGCTTTTCCCCGCCCCCCACGGCAACGGCTAACTAGAGCCGAGGTCCGAATCTCAGAGACCTCTAGTTGAGCCGACCCTTTCAGTTTCGAGTGGTCTAGAGGCTCCAGACGGACAGGAGATTCTCCCAGTGGGGAGATGCCATCCGCCTGGAATACCTCTAGAGGCACTCACTAATTCTTGGCTTGGGGTCCCCTAAGGATTTCATCATCATCATCATCAGCCTATTAATGTCCCCCTGCTGGGGCGCAGGCCTTCCCTATGGATGGAATAGGGAGATTGGGCCATGACCCACTGCGTGGGCCCAGTGCGGATTGGTGGGTGCTAACGACTGGACCAACATGGACACGGGACCAACGGCTTAACGTTCCGAAGCATGGAGGAGCTCGAGATAGTAAATTTTTGGTCACCCATCCAATGACCGACCACTGCGAAAGTTGCTTAACTTCAACGGTCGCAGCCGAACGCGCTAACCACTTGCGCCATCGAGCTCCTTAAGGATTTCACCGTCCCTAAATTCGCTGACGCTATAAAGGTCATATGCGACCAACAGAATTCAAAAAAAAGAGTGCGGTGGAGATTACTTCCCCAGACGGGGGCTCCAATTCGAGCGGGAAATCCGAATGCCCTACCTTTCTTAATCTATATATATAAAACTCAAAGGTGACTGACTGACATAGTGATCTATCAACGCCCAGCCCAAACCACTGGACGGATCGGGCTGAAATTTGGCATGCAGGTACATGTTATGACGTAGGCATCCGCTAAGAAAGGATTTTGATCAATTCTACCCTCAAGGGGATAAAATAGGGAATGAAAGTTTGTATGAAACTTTGTCAATTTTAAACCGATTTAGCTGAGACTTTGCATGCAGGTATAAGATGAATCATAGATGAATGTCATTATGTATAATACAAGCCTGAGAACAAAAACTGTAGTCTACACCGGAGCGAAGCGAGGGCGGGCCGCCAGTTTCGTATATTGATATTATCAAAAAAAAATTTTTGGTTAATAACTTTTACTATTAACGATTTCGTCGCGTGTGCCTATGTCATCGAGTGAATGAAACATATCCTCGTATGTACAGAGCCAATTGTATATATCCTGAGCAGCAGTGTTGCCACCTTGGATTTTTTTAAGGCGCCAAGTCAAAGGTAAATAATCGCCAGATTTCAAAAATTTGGATATAATAAAATACACCAAAATCCGCTAAATTATAATTACATCTCTGATAACAAAAAACCCTAATTTAAATAAAAAACCAGTGAATATGTATGAGATGCTACATAAATAACTGTGAGTAACCACATAGAACATTATGAAATTTCGGAAAGTTAGGGCATTTCCCCCTTAAAAATATGTTGCTAGATTTCATGTTAAAAAACCACTAAAAAAATTTACCCGCTAGATGATGAAAATATACCACTAGAAACCGTGAAAAAGCACCAGTTCTGGTGGAAAAACCACCAAGGTGGCAACACTGCTGAGCAGTTTATTTGCTCTGAAAAGCAGTCCCTGAATATGGTCGTAATGGGATCGGCTCTATTCAGTGGCCAAATGTTGAGCCCGTCTAATCCTGTTACCACAGGTCCCATTGATTCGTTTACGGCCTGTTGTGACTTGAAATCGAAACTCAGTGAATCGAGACGAGATTACAAAAATCTCAGTGTTCCCTTTTATGCTATTCCTCGACAACGGAACGGAGAATATCAAGTTGTTTCTGTCTTTTAGTAATGTATACAATTTTAATTGAATAAAAGAGATGTATTAAGTATTTAAGTAAGTAACTTTAAGGAAGGGTAAGTCCCGTTTGAGGGAATAGGTATGACAATTTTTTTGGGTTCCGTACCTCGACAGGAAAAACGGATCTCTTAAAATTGGCCTATATAGTCAGGTCATAAGTATTTTCACACAGTAAAAACTTTTCTTTTAGAATGCTGGCCACAAAAAAGTTTATTAAATTCGAATTTCGAATTTTTCATGAAATTAAAAATGAATACTTTTTAGAATTTTACTAATTTTTAAATATGGAGTGGACGCTTAAGGAAGACCGTGTTGCAGTTATTGCGTTGCATCGTTGTGGTTCCGCGCCAATTCAAATTTTTGACATACTGAAATTTTTTAATATAACCAAAATATTCGTTTATCGTACCATCAAACGATACAATGAAGACTCTAGTGTTGATGAGAATGATAGACTCTAGACAGGTCAAGAAGTGGTCGCCCTCGGTCTGTTAGGACTCCAGCAGTGATAATAAAAGCTTTGAAGGCGAGAATTCAAAGAAATTCCAAACGTAAGCAGAAACTATTGGCCTTTCAGATGGGGTTAAACAGAACCACAGTGAAAAGGGTGTTAAATGAAGACCTTAAATGAAGAAGAAGGGCTTCGGGCATATCGAAGAAAAACAGGCCATCGTCTGAATGCTCGTCTAATGGACCTGAGACTGAAGAGATGCCGCGCTTTGTCGAAGCAGTACACGGGAAAAAATATCGGGAAATTATTTTTTCGGATGAAAAAATTTTTACCGTTGAAGAGAGCTACAACAAACAAAATGATAAGGTGTACGCACACAGTAATGAAGAAGCTAGCAACCGTATTCCGCGTGTCCAACGAGGTCATTTTCCATCCTCACTCATGGTATGGTTGGGAGTTTCTTATTGGGGCTTAACAGAGGTACATTTTTGAGAGAAAGGTGTAAAAACGAATGCAGCTGTGTATCAAAATACAGTCCTGACGAACCTTGTGGAACCTGTTTCTCATACCATGTTCAATAACAGGCACTGGGTATTACAAGAAGATTCGGCGCGAGCTCATAGAGCGAAGAGCACACAAGACTGGCTGGCGGAGCGTGAAATCGACTTCTTCCGGCACGAAGACTGGCCCTCCTCCAGTCCAGATTTGAGTCCGTTAGATTACAAGATATGCCAACACTTGGAAGAAAAGGCGTGCTCAAAGCTTCATCCCAATTTGGAGTCACTCAAGACATCCTTGATTAAGGCAGCCGCCGATATTGACATGGACCTCGTTCGTGCTGCGATAGACGACTGGCCGCGCAGATTCAAAATCACGGAGGTCATTTTGAATAAACTTTATTGTCATAAGAATCTTTGTTTTGTTAAGTTCAGTTTGGTATATAAATGGTTACATAATGAATGAACTTGTTCCAATTACTTTATATTAAACATGTGACAGAATTTATGACCTGACTAGGTATATAATCCAGTGGGATTCTAAAATAAAATACTTAATCATAAGGCGGCTGAACTCGCGAGCAGATATTCATATTCATTTATTGCAACTTGTTGTATAATTAGGTGTCACAAGTAATTCAATAACAGATAAAATAATTCAATAACTTTGCATTGACTTCCGATGCCTTACAACTTATTCAATGAATATTATTACATATATATACATTATTAGTATGTAGTTAGAATGTTTCAATGAAACCGAACTCCTTTGTGTATAACAAACGACGACAAGCGAAGTACATGTCGTAAAGCGTTCATCAAATTACGTAATATGGTACACGTAACTTGTAAAGATTCGCAAGCGCGTATAAGTTACTCGTATGTTTCCCTTAATGCCATCAGATTCATATTGTAAGCCGCACATTGTACGCCGCGGTCTGTATAATTGGATGAATTGTTTGCACGCACTTTTGTCAGAGTTAAACATAAGGTAACGATCAACTTTGATGTAGTACATACATATATTGTATATGGACAATTCAGCCTGATGAAATAGTAAAGATCTAAATGGTGCCTTGTAATTTGTATTTTTTCGTTGGCTTATTTTCTCAGCTCGTTCTGTCTTTGGAATGCGGAAAAGGAATTTGGAAATGAATAAGTAGGGTGCAATTTAATGTTCAATTTTGCAAATTATAGCTGTGAATCTACTTAATCAATAAGAAAATATCAAAAGAATTAAAGAGAAACAAATTTTAAGAAAGAAATTATTCCGGATTTTATTTCGATATTCCTTTAAAATTTGCTACGAAATCAAAAAACACAATTTTCAGAGGGCCAAAGATGCCTGCAGCTTGTGATTTTGTCTATTAAGGCAAAAACACTTTTTTTCTGAGTGTGTATGCTGTTGGTCGCAGATGACCTTTACAGCGTCACCGGGTTTGGGGACGGCGAGATCCTAAGGGGACCTCAAGCCGAGAATTGGCGAGTGCCTCTAGAGGTATTCCAGGCGGATGGCGTCTCTATGGTAACTAACATTGTGACACGAAAATTTTATATACACACTAGCTGACCCGGCGAACTTCGTACCGCCATAAAAAATAGGGGTTGATTGTAAAGGGTTGAAAATTCAGGGTTGTATATATTTACTAATGCTGTATCAAAAAAAAAATATGAAAAAAATATCTAAAATTGAAAAAAAAAATTTAGGGGTGGATTACCCTTAACATTTAGGGGAATGAAAAATAGATGTTGTCCGATTCTCAGACCTACCCAATATACACACAAAATTTCATGAGAATCGGGAAAGCCGTTTCGGAGGAGTTTAACCACAAACACCGGGACACGAGAATCTCTTATCTATTAGACAAGTCCGTCCGTCCGTCCGTGGTGCTGTTTCAGCGGCCAAACCGTAAGAGATAGATATAGAGAATGTTTAAGTTATAAGTTAAGAATAGTCTGATACGACTACAAACCGGATGTGAGTAACGTAGCACTTCCGGTTTTCGAGAAATCACGTGATTTCTATTTCAAACGAAACCACACAAAATCTCCGAAGTTTTCAATTAATTAAATACATTTTTTTATTTTTTTTGGTGAACATTTGGTTCACTGGTTTGCTAGTTTTATATATTAGATTAAAACAATCCATTGGTGAAATTCCGGTGACAAAAGCTTAACTTTTCGAAACACTAATACCTACCTAAAGAATTGCGTTATTTTTTTGGGTTGACACCCACAAGGGTCGGCTTAGCGGAAACGTGATTGGTTTACACGAATACCTTCGACCGAATCACGTTAATTCAATATTTAATCCGCTGGTATGTCACAAAAAAGAAATTCGAAATATATATATATATATATATATATATATATATTTAAAACATGTAACTGCTTGATGTTTAAATCTAAAGAAAATATAGCTAGAAAAAATTCAACTCGGACCAGACAGCAGGCGGGACTCGCCCGGATTGCGAAGGGTGCGGCCCTTCGCAATCCGGGCGAATGCACTGACCAATTATGCCACCGCGGCCCTCACGGACCGCGCGAAATTCCTCTAGCCATTCTTAAGCTGCAAGGCAGCGCCATCTCTTCGCATTATAGGTAACCCACAATGTCAAATGAATACTTTTACAAGTATTAAACATTTGAAAGAAGAAATAGCATTTATAGTTATAATTTTTATTTTTTTAAAGCATGTAACTGCTTGATGTTTAAATCTAAAAAAGATATAGCTAGAAAAAATTTAACGCGGGCCAGGCAGCAGGCGGGACTCGAACCCGCACCCTTCGCAATCCGGGCGAATGCACTGACCAATTATGCTACCGCGGCCCTCACGGATCGAGAAAAAGTGTATGGCTCGCCTGATGGAACGCAGCACATTATAATTATTATATATATATAGCAAACCAGTGAACCAAATGTTCACCAAAAAAAAAAAAAAAAAATTAATTGAGAACTTCGGAGATTTTGTGTGGTTTCCTTTGAAATAGAAATCACGTGATTTCTCGAAAACCGAAAGTGCTACGTTACTCACATCCGGTTTGTAGTCTTATCAGACTATTCTCAACTTATAACTTAAACATTCTCTTTATCTATCTCTTACGGTTTGGCCGCTGAAACAGCACCACGGACGGACGGACGGACGGACGGACGGACGGACGGACGGACGGACGGACGGACGGACTTGTCTAATAGATAAGAGATATGAAGCTTTTTTTCTCTATTTTAACTTTTATGCTTTTATTTCCTTTACCGCATAATGACTCTGCTTACCCCTAAGGTTGACTGGCAGAGAATACCTTGTGGCACGAAGTCCGCCATTTGTTGTAAAACGATAAGGAGTAAATAAATAAATAATAGACGCCAGCCACTTGCGTACGCGTTTGTCTTATTTTACGTAACAAGGGTGTTATACAAGCATCACATAACCAGCTTATTAATGTCCCCACTGCTGGGGCACAGGTCTTCCTTATGGATGGAATTGGGAGATTCAGCCAAGACCGACCACGCAGGCCCAGTGCGGATTGGTGGGTGCTAATGATTGTAGATGCAGCCGGGACCAACGGCTCAACCTGCCTTCCGAAGCACGGAAGAGCTCGATATAGTAAACTTTTGGTCACCCATCCAATGACCGACCATTGCGAAAGTTGCCTAATTTCAACGATCGCAGCTGAACGCGCTAAACACTTGCGCCATCGAACTCCTCAACAAGTATATTACCCGCCTAATAGGCATGATGACGGGGTACAGTAAACGAAATTCTATTTAGTCCCTCAGTTAGATGATCAAAAAATAATGGACACATATTTTTGCTTTGGGCAATCAACCAAAAAATGACAAAGTTATAGCGCGTCAAAGTTTGGGAGTAGGGGCTCGTGACGTCACTTCTGAGTGAATTTTCCTTATAAGTGTACTCAAACGTGACGTCATGCGACTTTTCAAATCAATATATCTCTGCAATCTTTATATTATGTGAAAAAAGAAAAAATACGTGTCCAATACTTTTTGATAATCTACCTGATAAACGAAGAAAAAAAAATTGTCATCATCACTATTATAAACGGCCAGCATAGCCTATAGACACCGTTGGCTACCTTGACCCGCTCCCCTACTCCGTAGACCAGGAACCTTACTCACCGAGAGAAACACAAAATAATCAAGAAGTTACGTATTATAAAGGGTATTTTCTGTATTCTGTAATTTTGCTATTTCATCTGTTGCAATCATTTTTACATTTATTGGGTGCCCACGATACAGGACCTCATAGGGACCCATTGTTGTAACGTGTAAGCTGTAAGTATGACGTAATTTTTAATAAATATATTTGTATCTAAAGAAAAGTTTTACTAGAAAAAAATCCACGCGGACAGGACTCGAACCCGCACCCTTCGCAATCCGGGCGAATGCACTGACCAATTATGCTACCACGGCCCTGATGGCCGCGTCGAAATTTTCCTAGCCTTAAGCTGCAAGGCAGCGCCATCTCATCGTATTGTAGGTAACCCATAATGTCAAATGAATACTTTTTCAAGTATTAAACATTTGAAAGAAGAAATAGCAATTATAGTTATGTTTTTATTTTATTTTTAAGCATTTAACTGCTAGATGTTTAAATCTAAAGAAAAGTTTTACCATGGCTAAAAGTGAAAGGTGCGCAGATGAGGTTGCGCACAAAAACGTAACGAGGTCATTAATGTCATTCATCGATAGATTTTACTCCTCACATTTTTCTCATACCGGGCCCCTTATATATGCAAATCGATTCTTTAGGAGTAAACTCCAAAAAACCTAAAAATGAAGCCCCATTAAATCAGGCGGGAAAACCTCTTTCTAACACTGCAAAATAGGGCAAACTTTTTTCTCAGCTACTACCGAGAAACAAATCGTTGCTCGCTTCCTATCGTTTCCTATCCTATCGTTTTAAAAATAAAATCTAATATACAACCTCGGTTCTTTATTTGCGTAGGGATTGCTCACTAGCGTTTATGCAAACAAAACACTATACATTTTCATGTTCGTTACGGTGACGAGAAAAGTAAACAAGCGTGTTTTGTGCGCGAGGCCGGGGCACTGCGGGGTTTATCGGATACCGTAGAGATTTGTTGTACATGATTATACCAAACACACACTTATCGATTTAATATTTTAAGACTTCAATTAGAAAAAAAGATTTTAAAAGTAATGTTAGTGATCTAATAAAAAAATAAATTTACAATCCGCATTTTCAGCATCAGTGATATCTATTTAATATAAAACTCAAAGGTTACTGACTGACATAGTGATCTATCAACGCACAGCCCAAACCACTGGACGGATCGGGCTGAAATTTGGCATGCAGGTAGATGTTATGACGTAGGCATCCGCTAAGAAATAATTTTGATCAATTGTACCCCCAAGGGGATAAAATAGGGAATGAAAGTTTGTATGAAACTTTGTCAATTTTAAACCGATCGGGCTGAGACTTTGCATGCAGGTATAAGAAGAATCATAGATGAATGTCATTGTGAATATAATACAAGCCTGAGAACAAAAACTGTAGTCTACACCGAAGCGCTAGTTAAATTAAGCTAGTTCAAAAAAAATCCTTCCTATAATCTACGGTACTTTAAGAGAGGCGTGAAGAAGCATTTTTGCAGGCCGGCAAGATGAGGATTGTTGGTGTGACTATTTATTACTGCTAACTTCGCATTTGGACTATCCCAACTTAACATCAGGTGGAACAGAGGCTTTCGCCTACCAGGCTGTATAAAAAAAAAGTTGCAATGATGTATAAAATGAAACCATGAAATGTTAAAAAGTGCAAGTCACTCGACAACGTAGGTTAACAATAATAGACCAGCTACGATAAATTTAAAAATGGTAAAAAATGAAAAAAAATATAGTAGGATCTTACGTTTTTCGAGTAATTATAGTGTGAATTTTAATAAATAGCTAAATAGCAAAATTATACATAATGATTCAAAAAAAAATTTTCGGATTCGAGTTTTTTTTATTAATAATTTGCAATTTCTGAGAACATTTACCATAGTAATGTTTATTTTTTTTATACACAAAAAACACACCAAATTTTTAAAAAAAGCAGATATTTAGACGTGAGAATTTTCGATTCAAAATTAGGGTGCTTTTTCGATATTGTCAAAATAAGGTGAAAAATGAATATTTTTAATCAGAAAAATTACTGTATATTTGGGATATACAAAGGTAAGTTTTCATTAAATTTCATGAAAAAATATTTTTTTTACAAAAAATAAAAAACACAGAACTCGGTTATTCGAATTTTCCACATACATTTTGAGGTTATGTGAAAAAAGTGTCTATACAAAAGTTATAGATCTTTTTATTACCTCCAACTTGCCATTTAACTTTTTTTCATAGGACTTGCAGTTTTACCGGAAAACGAGATTAACCGTTTTTTACCCTTAAAAACTACCCCACCCCTTCTCGACCTCAGATCATCCGTAATTTATTTTTCCTTTCATTTTTGTTATATTCTATACCTGTTCCAATGGGTTTCATCCTACTATATTTTTTTTTGGTCGCAAAAATTATCGACCCTGGTCTATAAAGGTAACAATTACAATAGCATTTTCAGTAGACTTAAAGAGAAATTTGCAAATATTATCATGAATAATGCTACATTTGGGCCGGAGACGCGAGAATCGTAGTCCTGTTGTCACCATCAAGAATACGTTATGTAAATGCATCACCAAATCAGTGTTACCAACCCTCACCAAAATTTTACCCTAAGTATTTTTTAAATTCTCCTAAATATAGAAATTTATATGTACCTACTTATCTTATTACCTAAATTCTTTCATTGCTCATAAATTAAAATGTTACATATTTAGTTACAGTAAATTATTTTATTGAATAAATACATTTCCGAATAGAAAATCAAACGAAAATGAGCTGACAAGCTGTTAAATCTTATTTAGCTGTTTTGATTGGTGGAAGGCAAAGAACTTTAGTCCATACAGCCTTAGGAAACAACCTGCCACACAGTCAATTCAGTAGTTTCATATCGTGGTGCGTTCCATTCTACGCAAAAACTGAAAGAAAACACACGCTTTGTTTTTCGATTTAATTGCAGGTTTTTTTAAAAGCCCCTAAAAGAACCCCCAAAAAATTTCAGCCCCTAAAGAAGTCCGTTTTAACCCTTCTAGCCCCTAAATCTGGGAGCAAAACCCCTAAGTTGGGAACTGTGCACCAAATTACTGTTCGTCCGGAGTGCCATAAGAAAGCAACCATTGATCCAGGGTAACGCTATTCGATCCGTAATGAGCCTACTCGAAGGAATACCTCGAGAATTTCATCATTCTTTTTTTTGCCGAGAGTAACGCGGAGCAGTTTTCTCTAGTAGGCTTTCACTTATGACCCTTCAGCTCATTTATAGGAGTTCTTGAAAGAAAAAAGATTCGAGGCATATTCTTGAGATATTGACATAAATTCTTAGATTTATTGAGAAACTTGATTTTTTCGCAATAGCCCTGTTATTGGATGGATGACCAACATTTTTGTTTATGAAATAAAAATATAACGTTGTTTTTATTTTTTTAAGCATTTAACTGCTAGATGTTTGAATCTAAAGAAAAGTTTTACTAGAAAAAAATCCACGCGGACCAGGCAGCGGACGGGACTCGAACCCGCACCCTTCGCAATCCGGGCGAATGCACTGACCAATTATGCTACCACGGCCCTGATGGCTGCGTCGAAATTTTCCTAGCTTTAAGCTGCCTTAAGGGCCGTGGTAGCATAATTGGTCAGTGCATTCGCCCGGATTGCGAAGGGTGCAGATTCGAGTCCCGCAGCTGCCTGGTCCGCGTGGATTTTTTTCTAGTAATTTTTTTCTTTAGATTAAAAAATATAACGATTAAATTATAAGGGGATAGAATTGATCAAAATCCTTTCTTAGCGGATGCCTACGTCATAACATCTACCTGCACGCCAAATTTCAGCTCGATCCGTCTAGTGGTTTGGACTGTGCGTTGATAGATCACTATGTCAGTCAGTCACCTTTGAGTTTTACATATATAGAAGATAGATTAACTGCTAATCTCTTGCTTACTCGCATAAAATGGTTTGGGATATTGGGGTGTCTTATAAATCTTACAAACTGTACCCGTAATTTGTATTTGGAAGGGACAAACAGATTCCAATAAGGTTTAACAATAATTCAGAATAAGATCATTGAATACAGTCAGGCTTAAGAAACTCGATTGCTACAATTGGGTACAGAACATCGGATAATTGTATTACGTCTTTAATGTAAACGGTATCTGTAATACGCATTTGAAAGGGATTAAAATGGCCTCAAAGAGCCTAATCTGTATTATAAATTATAACAAAGCGGTTAATACTCCATGCTCCTTCATATATAATCAGTGAACAGAAGCGATTATGAGAGGACCGTAACGCGAACCCTCCTATGAGAAATGTATATTTTCGTACCACTTGCTCAAAAAAGTGACATTCTATGCCACAAAAAGCGAACATAACAATAGTCATTTTTAATCTGTTCAAAACAGGGAAAGAAAATTGTACTGAATGTCATTCATCCTCTAGGGGGTGAATGTGATTTCAATTTGGAATACTTACATCTGTGTTTACACCATTGAGTTTGTATATAAAGCATTATACATCTTATTGAAAAAGGAATACGCATTTATTGTGCAGTTATGATTATTAAATAAAATTACGAAAACCGACGAGGCCGTATTTAATTGGACCAATGTTTCGAATGTTAACTTTTACTTTTGACTGTCATTATTGAAGTTATACTTCTTAAGCGCGTTATGAAAAAATGATGAGAGTGAAATTTTAAGATGCGCGCGCATCACTGTAACACAAAATTTTAACAGCATGAAGTTGGTCGCTTTAGCGACCAACTTCATGCGTTACTTTTGTGTTTACCGCACATTAAGAAAATCTACCAACAAAATAGAAATAGAATCTCTATTTAGTGGGTGCTAACGATTGCATTGTGAAAGCCTATCAAAAGTATTTATTAATCTGGAACAACGGAACCAAAGCGCGATTCAGGAGACTACAGCGCCATCTCTTGACCATTGGTGTAGTAGAACCAAAAACCACATCTTTATTTTTTGTAATAAAGTAACAGTTATAGGTATTCATATTTATAATATTTATCCACATGTTTCTAGTTTGTATATTCGGAATATGTGTTTGAGTTTCATACAAGTGCAAATCACATATGTTCTAATAAATTATATTCAGTAGCGATTTCAATTGAATATTTTGATTATTTATTTATTTTTTCAAATTAAAACTGAACTTTATTGACTGTGTCCTTTTCCAGACTTTTTATTAATTTATTGTAATTAATTATTTGCATGCAATTAAAAACTAATTTTAAACGATGCCAAAGAAGGATAACTTCTCACGCGCCTACATAAGTACACGCACCCATTTTTTTTTTAATAAATGCTTATCTCATATTATTATTGTGTTATTTTTTTCGCAAATGGTACGAAAAGTAGAGTATTTTCCTCGGTGATAAAGCTGTCTTAGTCTTGGGTGAACTTAAATCCCTCGCTACACTCAGGACTCGTCTTAAATCCCTCACTTCGCTCGTGATTTAAGTTTTTAAAACCTTTGCTACGCTCGGGAGTAAACCTCGAGTCCTTCGTTACGCTCGCGATTTAAATCGTCACCCGCGACAGAAGACACTGCTTTATCCCCTTGGTTAATAATCTACTATTATTTAATAAAGGCATCTAAAATAGTTTCATTTCATATTTGTTTATTAGGTCTTCACGCAAGTCACTCATTAAATAAAATAAGTTGCAACTATATAGATGATTTCACTGATTTATTTATTTGTGAAGTTTTGCATCCTTTTCAGGCTGCGTCGTCAGAAATTATGATTTCATTTACATCGCAATTTCTTCTTTGAGCTACCTTCGAAAGCTCAAATATCCGAACGCTAAATAAAAGTATTTCGATGATAAATAAAATCATAATTCAGTCGACACAGCCTGAAAAGGATGCGATACATCATAAATAAATAATCCAGTGCATCTGTACCTGTTGAAATTTGTTTTATTTAAAGAAAAGTTTACAAGAAAAAAATTCAACGCGGACCAGGCAGCTGACGGGACTAGATATGGTCAAGAGTTTATTGTAATTATTCCAAGTATTGTCTTTATTGATGATCCACCGTTAAAATATTTACTTCGACAGCTTTAAGAAATGTCATCAAGCTTAATGCTTGTCAAACTTATGTGTTGTCTTTCTCTGTTGGTATTGCAAAGAAAGTGGCAATCATTATCAAAATGAACGATAATCAAGGTTAAATTAAGGATAAAGAAAAGTCCACGGGATGGACGGACGGAAAGACGGGACTCAAACCCGCACCCTTCGCAATCCGGGCGAATGCACTGACCAAGTATGCTACCGCAGCTCTGATGGCCGTGTCGAATTCTCTCTAGTATTTCTTAAGCTAATTAAGTTTTTTTGAAGTGAAACTTCTTTATCGGCGTTGGAAAAAAATTTACCGTCACATTTTTTCGGTTACGCGTCACGTTTTTTGGTTACGCGCCATCTTTTTTTTAAAAGAGCACTATTTACCTCATCACCTTATACCTCAAAAAAAAGTATCGACAGCAAATATTCGTGTTTCACACAAGGTAAGGTAAGGTAAGGTAAGGTAGGTAGGTTGATATGAGATTAGCTTAAGAAGATGCTAATATACCGCGGGCGCTTACGGACTGCGCCTTTGGTATTAAGCTTGATTTCAGTTTTCGTTATATATGTGTTTTAGTAAATAGTATTAGTTATTAGTATTTAGGGTTTTACTAAGTGTGTTTTATGATTTTAATAATATGAGTTTATGTTTTTCTGATATGGCTTAGTTTACGTGTTATTGAATTTTTTGAGGTTTTTAATAATGTAGAATAGGTGCTTTAAAAATAGTTCACTAGTGTCATTTTTTGTAGCTATGTCGTTGAGGTTTTTAATATTTAGATTGTGCATACTGCATAAAATATTAAGATCAGTCCTGGTGGACTGGAATCTCGGGCAAACGTAAAGTAGGTGTTCAAAGGTTTGAGGGCTGGTACTGTCGCAAGGACAGAAAGGATCTGGTGTTATATGGAATCGGTGCAGGTACTGTTTATTATATCCGTGGCCGGTTAGAAGTTGGGCTGTTTGGAATGAGACGGGGATTTTGGCAAGGAAAGAAGTTAGATTTGAGTAGGATGGGAAAAGCTTCTTTGTGTATATACAATTTTGCGGTTCTTCGTAGAGTTTTTGTTTTGCTATTGCAAGTTCTTTGTGTTTAATTTGTTTGATGTAACTGATTGGGAAATTTTTAAACGAAGGTTGCATATTTGAGAGGGCTGCTTCCTTAGCTGTTTGGTCGGCTAACTCGTTACCGAATATCCCTACATGAGCCTTAACCCATATAAAGCTTACGTGTCTGCCTCGGCTCTCAATATTGTGGATATGCTGAAAAGTTTGGACTGTTAATCTATTGTAACTAGATGGGTTCTGTAGTTCTATGAGTGATGATAAGCTGTCGG
Source organism: Chilo suppressalis (assembly GCA_902850365.2). Taxonomy (NCBI): domain Eukaryota; kingdom Metazoa; phylum Arthropoda; class Insecta; order Lepidoptera; family Crambidae; genus Chilo; species Chilo suppressalis. The sequence goes on along the minus strand of OU963899.1, from coordinate 1,074,691 downwards.
AGATGATAAAGGCGGATGAATCTTGAGTTTCAATGAATTCGCAGGCTTTAAGGATAGCTAGTTGCTCTGCCTGATAGACAGAACAGGAGTGGTGAAGTTTATATTTCATTTTACTCACATGGCCGTCAGGTGCTTGAATGACAACGGCAGCGCCGACATCATCGTCCTGTTTGCTGCCATCGGTGTAAATATGTAAATCGATTGTGGCTGTGTTACATAGAATGCTGTCGAGTTCCTCCTGAGAATTCGCAGAGCTAAATGATATGGGGTTACGGAGAGAGGGGTGAAGTAGTGTAGAAGGGTTGGCTAATGTATCAAGCGTTATTTCTTCTGGGAGATATTGTGTGGTTGTACATGATTTAACTTTTTCGATTTCTGCTATTGAAAGTATTTTATCGGTTAGTGGTGGAAGGTCGGCAAGGACAATTGAAATCGCGGTGTTGGCGGTCTTGAAGCTACGATTAATATTTAAACAGAATGATCTTTGGAGCGATATTAATTTTTTGTGTATGTATTTGTTTTTTAGTACTATGTGCCATACACTGCACCCGTAGGTTATAATAGGCTCGATGACTTGTAAGTATATGGTTCTTATATTTTCGGAGTGTACTCCCCAGGTGGGGCGGACAAACATTTTCAACTTATTATATATAGATTTGGCTTTGTTTATTGTGTTGTGTATGTGATTTGTGAATGTTAGTTTTTGATCGATAATAATACCAAGGTATTTTATTTGGTTGTGGAATGGAATGTGTGTGTGGTTCATGGTGAGTCTGATTTTTCTTGCTTGTGATGTGAATCCTATTGCGGTTGTTTTATTGGGATTGAAGTTTAATTTATTTGTTTGCCCCCAGTCGTGAAAGATTTGAAGTGCGGTATTTAATTTATCCTGAAGTTCATATGTGCTTCTGGCTGTTGCAATCAGAAGCAAGTCGTCAGCATAAGCTTGTAAGTGACTGCCGGCAAGGAGGGAAGTGGTGAGTAAATCGTCTAAAATTAAATTCCATAGTATAGGCCCACAGACAGATCCCTGGATGCATCCGCGGGTCATAGAACGGCATACTTCACTGTCTGCGAACCTAATGATAACTTTCCGGTCTTCCATGTAATTTTGAAGAATTCTATATATATTATTAGGACAGCGCATGTGTTTTAGTCTTCGGAACATTGATGGCAAGCAGCTTTGATGTCAAGTGAAACCGCCGCTACTTGTTGTTTGTTCTCTTTCCCGGTCTCGATAATGCTAATAGCTTGATGTAGAGCATGACAAGTGGAAGTCTGAAGTTTGAATCCAAATTGGGTTTCTATGTTGAGATTGTTTCTGTAGATGTGGTGAACTAAGCGATTGGTAATGAGTTTTTCCAGCAGCTTGCCGAAGACAGGAATTAATCCTATGGGTCGGTAAGACGCTAGATCCTCATAACTTTCTTTTCCAGGCTTGGTTATTATTTTAGCGACTGCTATTTTCCAAGTTTTGGGAAAGTATTGAAGCTGAAGGCACCTATTCATTATGTTAGTAATTATGTTTGGGCAATATTTACTGAAATGTAGACATATGTCAGCTGTAAGATGGTCGTGTCCGGGAGCTTTATTAGCGTTCATTGTTCTTAAGGTTTCTGTAATTTCCATAGTAGTGAATTCAGGGTCTGCATCGGTGTTCGGGGGTAGTCGCGTGAAATTTCGGATTGATGTTTGTTTTGTGTTGTCAGGAGTATCTTGCGGAAAAAGTTTCGTAATTAATAATTCAGCTGTTTCCTCAGCACTTGTGGTGTAGATTCCAGAGTCATTTTTAAGCGTAGCTGGGGGTTGTGATAGTGGTTTTGTTTTAATAATCCTGTTAGTAATAGACCAAACGTTTTCTTTGTCTTGCTTATTACAAAATTGTCGGAAGTGTGCTGTAGATGCATTCTGGATTGCTTCAGCGTATTCCTTTTTTAGTTGTGCTTTTTCTGTTATTAGTTCAGTGAGTAGTAGTTTCTTGCGAACGGCTTTACTTAGTTTTCTATGGTTAATTATGACTTTTTGTTTCAGATCATCCAGTGTGGCACTCCACCAGGGCGGACGTCGTGGCGGGCCTGTGGATCGGGGTAAGTAGCTATTGCATGCTTTTTGTATATTGCTTGTAGTTTGAATGATGTAGTGCTCTAGTTGTATTTCATCCATATTCAGTATGTTCGGTGCTTCTAAGGGATTGAAATATTTATCAAGTTCATAATGAAATTCGGTAATTCTAGTTTTCCATATATTAGGGTTGATATTATATTTCCATGTAGACGTTTTGCATGACCTAGTTAGTTTTGTTCGACCTAATTTTATTTCAAAAGTAATTGCATTGTGATCCGACTCGGTTATTATTTCCGGGTTAACTTTCCAATTATCTATTGTAGTATTGTAGCTATCAGAAATAAGGGTGATGTCTATGATTGAGCTTCGAGTGGTGTTATTTATGGTATTGAAGTATGTGGGTTCATTACCAGAGTTACATATATTAAGATTATAGTCTAAAATCATTTGTGACACTTCTTCTCCTCGGCTGCTATTTCGTTCTGATCCCCATGTCTTGTGCCAAGCGTTAAAATCTCCTGTAATAATGTGTGTGGAACTAGGAAAGTCTGAAAGGAATGATTTGAGTTTAGATAATGTTTTATTAGGGTCGAGCTTGGGTTCAATATAGACTGATATTAAGAACATTTTTTTGCCAGTAGAATCTCTAAGTTGAACGATGGATATGTTTGGGTCGGAGTATGGGTTCATGCTAATCGCGCTAAATTTATTGTTCTTAATGACTATTGCTGATTTAACCTTGTTATTATTTTTTGGTGTTTGAAATATAGTGTAATCCTGAATGCTTTTAATGATTGTTCCATTCCCTGTAAATGGTTCTGTAATGAAAATTATATCTAATGTGTTATCTTTATTATGAGAAAGGAGTTCTTGATGAGCATTTCTGCCGCGTCCTAGGTTAATTTGTAAACAGTTCAGTTGGTTAGTGTTGTTGTTGTTTAATGTACTGTGTGATGTTATGTTATTAGCCATAGTTAATTTTATTTCGTATGTTACTGATCACAGCTTGTTTTCTGGGACAGTTAAAAGACGTAGCTGAGTGACTGGTTGGTAGATTGAGTTTGTATTTATTGTTGTGAGCGTGACAGTTTATGCAGCTGTTTTTTTCGTTGTTGTTTTTATTGGGGCAATCATTATATGTGTGTTGTGTGGATGAGCAGTGTGAGCAAGCCAGATTGCCATTGGTGCAGTGCTTACGAGTGTGCCCATATTGCAGGCAACCGTAGCACTGCATCAGTGGGACATAGTCTTCGACAATTAGTCTTTGATGATCCAGATTAATTCTTTCTGTTTTTGTAAATACTTTCCATAGTGCTGGAGTGGTCATTAAAACGGCGTTGTACAGGTGTTTGTTTCTATTGTTCCTCTTGAATTTGAAAACTAAATCTGCAGTGTTATCAGTGACTTCTGATATGAGTGAGTTTTGTTTAATTATTATGGAGCTTAATTCTTCAGTTGTTACTTGATTGGCGATGCCTTTTATTATTATCATAGGCTGCAGGAGTCTGGCTTCTTCTGCTCTGATAAGTTTATTGGTTGACCGGTTGATTTTATCCATTGTAGTTTTCCTTTGCTCTTCGGAGTCAAACTCTACCCTTAGTTTGTTATTCGAGACAAATTTAACCTGAGATGGAGTAAAGTTGGTGTCTGTAAATGAAATAGATTGCCTCCAGAGTTGTAACGTTTCGGTGGGACTTTTGACTTGTTTGTTGGCGGTTACTATTATTGAGGGTCTAGTTTTGCGTGGGGGTGTAGGTGGTTGTGTGACGATGTTTGGGGTTTTGACTATTGAAGCGTATAGTCGGGACTGTGTTGGCAAGGAGATATAAGCTTGAAGCTGTTCTTTGAGTGTATTTTTGATTGTAGATTGAATGGCATTTATTGTGTTTTTGCTTAATTTTGGATCCGTGTTAATTGTCTGAGCTTCTGGATTCTCTTTGATGCTTATAGCTACTGATTCAGCAATTCTTTTAATACTTTCTGAGTGTTTTATGACTTCAAGTTTTGAAGGTCTAGTAACGCTTCTGGATTCATTCAGTTTTTCAGGTATAGCAGTGGCGTGGGCAATTATTTTGTTCAGTCCGTCGAGCGCTGGGTTAGAGTGATCTGAAACGTCTATTGGTGGTGTAAGTGGAACGTCAAAAAACTCATCGTCGTTATCTGAAATGGGATCCGTGACTGTTGCTGCAGTAGTGTTGCCTGTCATTTGTGTTTGAGTATGGGCTTTAGGAGAAGGGATAGTAGTATGTGTGTTTAAAGGTTGAGGGCTTAGCTTATCAGCTTGGTGTTTTACCTGTGTGATTATTGTCAATATTAGTTCTTTATTACTAGTATATAAACTGCTTTGTGTTTTCAGTAGACTGTTAATTTTGTTCATTTGAAAGTGTATATATGTTTTAAAATCATCTATAGAGTTATTCAGGTCTAAATATTGAGGTAGTTCGTCTTCTTCTTCATTTCTATTGGTAGCTGTTGTTTCTTGATATTCATTAATTTTCTTTGTTATAGGTTTATTCTGGGTTGTATTATCTACTATAGGTTTAGGGTTATTAATTTTGTTTCCTGAAGGGGCAGTAGTCTTGCGCAAAAATCTACCTTTGCTGTCTCTATTATTGAGTTTACTTGTACGTTCTGTAAGCGCTTGTTTATTAGTTTCTATTGCGTGCATCGTGTTGTCCTTGTCGCTTGTGTTTCGAAGAGTATCCGTATTCATAGCTGTGGTCGTTGTAGTTTGATCGATCGATATATTTTTAGTATTTGAGTTATTCAATTCCATTAGATTCCCACGAGTTGGGCCGAAAAAAAAAAATAGCACTCTCGGGTGACGCCCATTCCAGGAGTGCTGGCTATATACTAACGAGGTCGCCTGGTATCGTTAAGTTTTTAGCGGGGTTTCTCCCGGGTTTTATAGACTTTTCCATGTCGTGGGCCGGCCAGTCAAGGCAAGCCCCCCGCCCCCTCCACAACCAATGGCATATCCCTATAGACACCTTAGATAGGGGGTCTTTGCCAAAGGTAGGAGGGATTACGGTATAAGTGGTTGGTAAGGTAAGGTAAGGTAAGGTAAGGTAAGGTAAGGTAAGGTAAGGTAAGGTAAGGTAAGGTAAGGTGTAGTTATACCCCTTTTTGAAAAATCTTAGCGCACGCCTATATATATATATTTCTGGAAAGTTGCATGTAGATCATTTTTCGAAAAAAATAAGGCCATAAAGAAGTTTCACTTCTTACGTGTGTACACTAATACACGCACACATTTTTTTTTATTTCGGCCGTTATTAAGTACGTACGTTCAAAATTCAAAATTCAATATCGTTTATTCAGTCTAGGCTGTTACAAGCACTTTTGAATGTCGAAAAGCTACGCATTCGATTCGAAAATCTACGGCGGGAGACCTTGTACTGAGAAATACCGGCAACCGTTGATTGTTGACATAACTTAATGATCAAGTACACTTAAGCTTATACAAACCGAATGATAATATGAAACACGAGCTGCCATAACAGAAAACGGTGAATTATAGCAATAAAACTTTTATTGAAGGACAATAACTCACCTGTTTGTGACGCAGGAACAATCGTTCGGCTCGGCCGCTTTATGCCCGGCTGAAACAAACAAAATATAATGCTTTATGATATGCTTTCGTATTTTAATTGGAAGCCGGGTATAGAAAACGAAACGATAAAATTATTCAGGGCCTACACCGTATCGGGGCAGAGGGGCACAAGGCGGCGACGTGTGCTGCCCCCACCAGATGTGTGGTGTGCGCGGCGAGTGGTCGGCCGGCAGACCATATAATGAGGAGCGGGAGGTGTGACCCACCGGTGACCAAGGGAAAGCCTCCCGAACGATTGGCCTCTGAGGCAGCGCCCGGACGGCTCCCTCAGAGGGGGGGATGTCCGAGTAGCCTAGGCCGCTCGGACCCCCCCACGAATGTCCCCACGTCTTCTCCTAGGAGACCATATAATGGGGAGCGGGAGTTGTAACCCAACGGTCACCAAGGGAAAGCCTCCCGAACGATTGGCCTCTGAGGCAGCGCCCGGACAGACGCCCTCAGAGGGGGGGATATCCGAGTAGCCTAGGCCGCTCGGACGCCCCCACGAATGTCCCCACGTCTTCTCCTAGGAGACCATATAATGGGGAGCGGGAGTTGTGACCCACCGGCCACCAAGGGAAAGCCTCCCGAACGATTGACCTCTGAGGCGGTGCCCGGACGGCTCCCTCAGAGGGGGGGATGTCCGAGTAGCCTAGGCCGCTCGGACCCCCCCATGAATGTCCCCATGTCTTCTCCTAGGAGGAGAAGTACGGTGCGCAGTAGGCCGCGTACCCAGCCCCCACACCTGCGCACGTCTGCGGGGTCCCCGTAATACCTCGGGAGACCCCTGCCGTGGAGCCCCGGCGAGGCTGGGAAGCTGCTGGGGGCGGAGCCGTGGTAGAATCTCTAAGGCCCTTTTCACATGCATACGGTCACGGCACGGCCGCCATGCCGTGCAACCGTGCTAGCTCTTTCACATGTAGACGGCTTACACACGGTCGCCGGCTCTGGATGTTGCAGTATTATCGAGAATTTTGGGGAACGACGACGACTTTTATTAGGAACAAAAAAAGATTCTTTTCATTATCATCTAATTCTTCAAAACTACTATTTAATCCTATACATACTTCTTACCACGCTTCTTTTGTCTCGTTCCTGTTTTTATAAGACGCAATGGTTTTATCCCATAAAGTAGGACGCGCTTCAACTAGCGAAATCAACACATCAACATCGATTTCGACAGACATTCTGCAACAATCGTCCGTCCGTTCCCCTATGACTTTAGCTGGCGAATGGTATTTGCGCTCACCGTACCGTACCGCGCCCGTGTTGATGTGAATGCGTCTATACAAGTCCATACAAGACTATAAAGACGGTTGCCGCGTCAAAACCGTGCATATAGTGGATAAGGACGGCTGACACGCGGTCACGGCACGGTCGCCGTGCAATGTGAAAGCTCTCATTGTTGCTCATACATTACTATTTTACACGGCACGGCAACCGTGCCGTGTCCGTGTACATGTGAAAAGGCACTAACGGGGACCCTGCGGCTCCACACTAAGCAATGTAGAAGGTATTCGCAGGAATTTTGCGGATATTATGCTGTAAAGCACCCGTAAGAGTTGCAGGGTCCTCGGTGGGCAGCCACTGGGGGGTTCGTAAGAATTGCGGGAGCCAGGTGTGAGGTCCGTTCGGTGGTGTGCCCCTTAAAGACGCCGTCGTCTGTAAAAAGATTTTTTACCTGCGTTAAAAAGAAATGGGCCTTCACCGCAGGCTCGAATGGTTTATGTATATCGACTAGTCTTATGATAAATAGTTTAACAACCCAATATAGTGTATAATAAAAAATATAATAAACGAAATAGATGTCGGTGTAGGTAATTGGGTCGTTTTTATTTTATAGCTATATAAAAATGTTATATGAAATGGAGAAAATATGGCTTCCCATCACACCAATATTTTCTATAATTAAATCGTTTACTTTTTCATACATATACAAACATAAGCAATATTCATCTTTATATTGATTTAAGCATCTGGCAGTTAAATTGTTTTTCGTCCCAAGTTTATTTTTTTTTTTTTTTTCAATTCGAGTCTAATCCGCATGATGTTAAGTGGTCATAAAGTCCAAACGCGAAGACAGCTGGTTGAAGTTGAGACTTTCAGTAATTGATATAGAAATGATCTCTAATTCATCATCATCAGCCTATTAATGTCCCCACTGTTGGGGCACAGGCCTTCCCTATGGATGGAATAGGGAGATTGGGCCATGACCGACCACGCGGGCCCAGTGCGGATTGGCAGGTGCTAACGACTGCAGATGCAGCCGGGACCAACGGCTTAACGTGCCTTCCGAAGCACGGAGGAACTCCAGATAGAAGTTTTTGGTCACCCATCCAGTGACCGACCACTGCGAAAGTTGCTTCACTTCAACCATCGCAGCCGAACGCGCTAACCACCTGCGCCATCGAGCTCCTCAAGATCTCTAAATATGTCTTAATATTTTTAAGAGAACGATGTTTTTGCAAATTTATCGGATTACAATTTAATTGAGATTTAACGAAGCCATTCAACGTAATGTTTACACACAGTAACACTATGTTCTGGAATAGTTTCTCACGTGTTTGGTTAGCCTTATAATTCGGAAAGCCAACGACACAGCGCGTTTGTGGCCACCCCAACTACTTGCTGCAAAGGCAGTTAGTTGGAATTTGAACTGGGAGATACACTCTGCTTAATTATATTGCATTCCACAATAATAATAACTTCAAACTTAATGACGACCTCCGTGGCCGAGTGGTTTGTACGCCGGGTTTCATGGCTGTCGCCGACTCGAGAGGTCCCGGGTTCGAATCCCGGTGGGGGCAGATGTTTGTGTGATGAATAGGAGCATTTGTACTCCAGTCATGGATGTTTAATATGTATTTATATAAATATACTTATATATGTACAGTATATGTATTCTATCCGTTACCCTAGCATCCCATAACACAAGCCTTATAGTGCTTACTTTGGGGCTAGGCTAATTGGTGTGTGTCTAAAAAAAAAAAAAAATTACTCAGTTATATTAAATAGAGATGATGACTAATTTTTTTTTCTTCGTTTATCAGGTAGATGATCAAAAAGTATTGGACACGTATTTTTTCTTTTTTCACATAATATAAACATTGCAGAGATATATTGATTTGAAAAGTCGCATGACGTCACGTTTGAGTACACTTATAAGTGAAAATTCACTCAAAAGTGACGTCACGAGCCCCTACTCCCAAACTTTGACGCGCTATAACTCTGTCATTTTTTGGTTGACTGCCCAAAGAAAAAATACGTGTCCATTATTTTTTGATCATCTAACTGACGGACTAATTAGAATTTCATTTACTGTACCCCGTCATCACCCCTATTGTTCGGCAAAGAATGTGTCTTGCGTAAAAACAAATTTGAATAAATCGTTCACTGCCACAAGGAGCTCGATGGCACAGGCGGTTAGCGCGTTCGACCTGCGATCGTGGAAGTCAAGCAACTTTCGCAATGGTCAGTCATTGGATGGGTGACCAAAAACTTATTATCTCGAGCTCCTCCGTACTTTGGAAGGCATGTTAAGCCGTTGGTCCCGGCTGCGTCTGCAGTTGCTGGCAACCACCAAACTGCACTGGGCCCTAGGAGTGGGTCACGGCCATCTCTCTATACCGTTGATAGGGAAGGCCTGTGCCCCAGCAGTGAGCACATCAATAGGCCGCGAAACGACACCCACTGCTGCGCATTGAAATAAAAAATGAAAAAAAAATCTAAAGAAAATATAACTAGAAAAAATTCCACGCGGACCAGGCAGCAGACGGGACTCGAACCCGCACCCTTCGCAATCCGGGCGAATGCACTGACCAATTATGCTACCGCGGCCCTCACGGACCGCGTCGAAATTCTTTCTAGCTATTCTTAAGCTGCAAGGCAGCGCCATCTCTTCGCATTATAGGTAAACCCACCCACAATACAAAAATTATAACTGAAAAAAAAATGTTTATTTTTTACAAGTTCCATTTATTACATGCATTCCACAAAGATCTTGACACTAATTAATTTGCCTTCTCTAGTGTTTTTGTCAACTCTTTACATTGAGGGTTGAATAGCTTCTTGCTCTGCAGACTTCATAAAACAGAACTGTGTCGAATTTACACAGACTCTGTCTAGTGTCAATACTTTGTGACGAATGTAAGACAACCCGATAAAAGTACTTCTTGGTTATTATAGAAACAACGTACCTACTTCTTAATTTATAAAATTCGTTATCACAAGAATATAAATACAGATAATAGTACAAGACTGCACATTATTTCATACAAGCGGCCCGCCCTCGCTTCGCTTCGGTGTAGAGCCGAAGTGTAGACTACAGTTTTTGTTCTCAGGCACAATGACGTTCATCTATGATTCTTCTTATACCTGCATGCAAAGTCTCAGCCCGATCGGTTTAAAATTGACAAAGTTTCATACAATCTTTCATTCCCTATTTTATTCCCCTGGGGGTGGAATTTATCAAAATCCTTTCTTAGCGGATGCCTACGTCATAACATCTACCTGCATGCCAAATTTCAGTCCGATCCGTCCAGTGGTTTGGGCTGTGCGCTGATAGATCACTATGTCTAAATTAATGCCCTTGTTTCATTAATGTTCGTTCGTTATAGTACTTGTACCTATTTAACTTAAAATAACTGAAGACTCCCGGGATGGAATTTGATGCGCTTTAGCACAGATAATCATAACTATAATACCTTCCAAACAAATGTAGTTTAAGCCGTGGTGGACGTGGGTACAGCGTCCATACATTTTTGCCCAATGTCCTTTGTACTTTTATTTGTTATGGCAAACCATACTTGAACCTTGGTACAAGTCGTCGACAGAATGGAGGCTTGAAACCATGAATTATGACGTCACCACAACGAGTGGCGTCACATCAGGGATCGGTCCAGTCCTCCCATTGTCGGGGAAGCGATCGCGGCTCCATCAGCACGCGTTACGTGCTCATTTGCATATAAATTGTGTTCTAGAATCGAACGGAGGTTGTGCGGCGTCGCGGTGCCTCGCCACTGACGACGCATTACTTTGGGCTCGAGGATATCGCATCTACAGTGAATATAAATTGCTCAAAGACACAGACATAGAAAGCGGCCGAGTGCAATTTGTGCGTGCAAAAATAAACAAGATTTAATGGGGTCTGCGAACTGCGAGTCCAATACAGTGACACCTTTCGCGTTCTGCTGAAAAAACCGTTTGACAGAGTGGTCGTGGTCGTCACATCAGGGTTGGTGGCGCACTTCACAATACGCTGCCATTCGTCCCGCACTGCGGCCTTTCTAGTGCACTCGTGAAGTGTACCGTTCAGTGCCGCTTTTATCTGGTCAGTCCAGCGCATTGGTTATCTGCCGCGCGCCCTTACGCCCCCGACTTTGCCCTGCACTACCAGTCGTTCCACTGACGCATCTTCTCGGCGTGAGATGTGGCCAGAGAAAGTTAGAATACGACCTTGTACGATGGAAGACAGACGTTTTTAATGGACAGTTCCTGGACTATGGATGCATTGGTTCGGAATTGTGTCCACTGTATGCCAAGCATTTTCCTCCAGCACCACATTTCAAGACCGTCTATCTTCTTTTTCTCACTCTCTCGCAAGGTCCACGTCTAACACTAATGCCCTGAGGAGTCGTGTTTTCGTGACTTTTGTGATGTTCGGATATTGTATTGCGAAGGAAATGTTTGCTGAAGCAAATGTTCCCGATTTGCTTTTGTATCCACATATCGTGGTCCGCTTCGTTCTGGGACAGGCTCCGTGAAAGTGGGAATTCAATTCTCTGCAACATCCAAGATGACGTGGACAATGTATTTTTAAGCATTTGACTAAATTACATCGGTTTTGGGTATGTCAGTCTGAAATAAACATTCATATAGTACTATTTTATTTTTTAGGTAATTTGAGTATTGACATTATTATAATATATATCGATTTTTTATTATTAATTTTGTATTTTTTTTCATATGGGTCTTTTGTCTGAAATAAAGAATTTATTATTATTATCAACAAAAGTCGAGGAAATAAATACTAGAGTAAAATCATGAAACGAAATGAACATTTATTTACTCAATACTGAGTGGTACTTACAGTGTGTACATCTCCGTGTTATCAGGTATGTGATTCACCCCATTTGGCATCAAGGTTTTTAAATATTACCAATATATACCAGTTTACACTCGCAAATTCATATTTATAACATAAAAATTTAGAGGGAAAATTTTAAACATATCATAATATTATGTCTCTATTCAGAATTATGTGGGCCAAATATCGTCCAAATCCAGTTCGTTCAACAGTTTTTGCGTGATTGAGAAGCAAACATCCAAACACAGAAATAGACAAACGTGTGAACGTTTGTATATTTCACTAGCTGTGCCCCACGGTGTTACCCGCGGTTAATTAGGGACATTTTCCCGCAGTAAAACGTAGCCTATGTGTTAGTCCAGGGTGTCAGCTAACTCCATACCAAATTTTTTTAAATCGCTCCAGCCTTTTAGACGTGAAGAAGCAACAAACATACTCAAACACTCACAAACTTTCCCCTTTATAATATTAGTGTGATAATATCGATAAGAAAGTATGTTTGTCGCGATGACGGCTACAGCAACACGCACTTCAATATAGGTACTTACACAGATTCAAACTCGAGACAAATTTGTTCAATATACGCTGTTTGCAGACACTTAAGGCATTTGAAAAGCGACACCAACCATCGCTCCTTCGAAAATCTACGCCAGAACATCTTGTTCTGACAAGAAAGTGTTGAGCACAATTTATAGCCGATGTGAAAAACGTTTGCCACGATATATTTCGACGCGAACGTGAGGGCAATCAACAACGATTTGGCAGGTTTTTCAGCTTGAACACTCCTGTCAACACCAGCCAAACATCTACAGCAAGTACACGTCTGAATTCTCTCATAATACCGTGACGTTTTAGGCTTGTTTAAAATATATCGATGTATCGATATATCGATATTTTTTTTTTCGATATATCGATATTTTTTACCGATATATTTTGATTCGATATATCGATACATCGATACAAAATAACCAATATCGAAATTCGTATCAAAAACGATATTTTTTTAATTATTAGCGGCATATCACGGTCTAACTAAATTCGTATCTGGAAAAATCGTAACTGGATCTCAGATTAATGATATTCAACATATCTATGATTTGTGCTGTATTTAGTATTGTCTATTATTTGTAAATCTGTTTCGCTGGTGAATTGGTTGTGCAGATTTCCATTATATTCTGTGAAGTGTGTCTGTCTAGTCTTGTTTACAAAAGAGATGCAATCATTTACCTGAGAGGCCCTGCAATCAATTTCATCATTCGAAAATAGGGCCTATTTTTAGGGAGATCATTTTCGTTCCATTATTATTCCGCGTGTCATATTTCGTGAGATACTGTACGATATTTTTGGGAAAATTGGTCCGATATATCGATATAATGATGTTTTTTTCGCGATATATCGAAAGCGATATTGATATTTTTTAAAAGATCGATGTATCTATATATCGATATTTTTTTCAACCTTCGACATCCCCATGACTTTTGCGTACTTCAACTGTTTACGCTCGTGTGTAATATCAAGTAGAAATATAGGTACACTTAAAACTGCAGTCAGATTCACGCGTCATTGTAATCAATCAAGTAGGTTCGTTTCTAAGAAAAGATTTCATATCACAATCCGCCAAGAACACGGTGTGCAATGTGTATGTAAAATATGACATATTATGGTCGGATCAGAATTTTCTGTTTTATACATCACCTACGATGGGTTTATTTGTAAGAAAAAATATTTCTGTTCTTTAGTTCTTCCAACGTTTTGATAAATTATCTACTATTGTAACTGTACTGTTAGATATTTAACTTTCTGATGGAATGGAAGCTCCAATAAAATGTTGAACTAAATGTCCTACGAATATTTTTTACCTTTTATTTGCACTACCTTAAGATTTTTGATAAAATTCTCCGGTTGACTGGTAGAGAATGCCTAATGACATTAAATTCGCTACTTGTACATACTTTTGTGCTGCAAATATTTAGGTGGAAAATTATTGAAGAGAAATATTTGGTGGTTGCCAACGAGAAGGTACAAACATGGTGTGATCTTAATAAGATATAACATATTTCAGAGCACAGCATTCTTTCATAATTCGTTATTCAATCGGACAATCGTTATCAAAAATCTTTGTAGAAAATACTAAACTTCATCACCAAAAATAGCGATAGTAAAATTTAGCACGTTTTGATTGTATAATAGAGTTATATTAGGTTCACGTTTTCCAAACACGAAAGCTTATTATCTGTGAGAATCAAACACTGAATACTGATATTCCAATTATTGTTTAGCCTGTAGTATCTATATTAATCGGGAATCGGGATGAATAAATTACATTTGCACATGATATTATTAGCTTTTGTGTATTGTTGCCTGCTCTCACCTCTTTTACACTCATATGCATCTATTATTAGACTAGGTGGTGTTATAAAGTCTGTATAGTGGTTTGTAGGGAACTCTTTAAAAGTCACTATACAGACCTTAAAAGACCTCCGCGATATTGGTGGTATATTCAGAAGTCCTGGCTTTGAATCCCGGTGGGTTAAATGTTTGTATGATGAATACGAGCATACTTTTGCTCATCAATCCTTATTAATGGCTGGCCATTGCGAAAATAACTTTAAAGATTGAAATTCGAATGCCTCAACCAATTAAAGTTGATCGTGCGGACCTGAGGAGCTCGATGGCGCCAGTGGATAGCGCGTTCGGCTGCGGTCGTTGAAGTTGAGCAACTTTCGCAGTGGTCGGTCATTGGATGGGTGACCAAAAATTTACTATCTCGAGCTCCTCCGTGCTTCGGAAGGCACGTTTGCAGTCGTTAGCACCCACCAACCTGCACTGGGCCCGCGTGGTGGGTCATGGCCCAATCTCCCTAATCCATCCATAGGGAAGGCCTGTGCCCCAGCAGTGGGGACATTAATAGGCTGATGATGATGATGATGTGCGGACCTAGTCTATTCAGCTCGTGTGATGATCTATTTAGCTATTTAAAAGAATCATAATGGCATTGCCGTGAATAGCTCTGACGCAAACCTGAACTATAGTTGAAGCCGGTCAGTTCCGCCGTGTGTTTGTTTTCACAGTCGCCGAAGAAAAGTCAAGGTCTAACAAACTTCGCTCGGATTAATTACATGATTGAGGAAGTTTTGTTTGTGTAACTAACGGCCCGCCCTTGCTTCGCTTCGGTGTAGAGCTGAAGTGTAGACTACATTTTTTGTTCTCAGGCTTGTATTATTCACAATGACATTCATCTATGATTCTTCTTATACCTGCATGCAAAGTCTCAGCCCGATCGGTTTAAAATTGACAAAGTTTCATACAAACTTTCATTCCCTATTTTATCCCCTTGGGGGTAGAATTGATCAAAATCCTTTCTTAGCGGATGCCTACGTGATAACATCTACCTGCATGCCAAATTTCAGCCCGATCCGTCCAGTGGTTTGGGCTGTGCGTTGATAGTCACCTTTGAGTTTTATATATGTATAGATTTATTATGTCTTCAATTTTAAGAAATAAGTGTATTTTAATTATTAAGAAATTTATTTGTCAAATCGGATTTTACTAATTTCATCATGAATTATGTCAAAAAAATTGTATGTTTTCACATTTACAGTAATTATTCTCACATAAAAACTATCACCGTGACAATTATACAATTAAAAAGTATTTTTTTTAATAATATGCAGAACAATATACTTTATAATAGGGATGATGACTATTTTTTTTTTCTTCGTTTATCAGGTAGACTATCAAAAAAAGTTGGACACGTATTTTTTCCTTTTTCACATAATATAAACATTACAGAGATATATTGATTTGAAAAGTCGCATGACGTCACGTTTGAGTACACTTTTAAGTGAAAATTCACTAAAACTGACGTCACGAGCCCCTACTCCCAAACTTTGTCGCGCTATAACTTTGTCATTTTTTGGTTGAATGCCCAAAGAAAAAATACGTGTCCATTATTTTTTATAATCTAACTGACGGACTAAATAGAATTTCGTTTACTGTACCCCGTCATCACCCCTATTGTACAGGTGTCTAGTGCAATTCCCCAAATTTTTTTTAAATGCTTAAAACATTTTAATTTGAAATTTTAACATTAAATGATTTGAAGTTACCGAAAATTAGTATACATTTTCTATAGTTTTCCTTCTCATCGACCAATCAGCTCTAAAGCACGCTTGGTTTTTTGGAATATCATCATCATCATCATCAACAGCCTATCCTAGTCCGCTGCTGGACATAGGCCTCTCCAACTGCACGCCACTCAGATCGATCTTGGGCTACTCGCATCCAGCTCCTGCCAGCCACCTTGCACAAATCGTCACTCCACCGTGCCTGAGGACGTCCTACACTACGTTTGCCTAGACGCGGTCTCCACTCCAGAACTCGTCTACCCCAACGGTTATCGGTTCTTCGGCAAATATGGCCAGCCCACTGCCACTTCAGCTTACTAATCCGGTGGGCTATGTCGATAACTCTGGTTCTCTGTCGGATTACCTCATTTCTGATGCGATCCTTCAGAGAAGCGCCGAGCATAGCCCTTTCCATAGCGCGCTGAGCGACTTTGAACCTGTGGACCAGCCGTACCGTCAGTGTCCACGTCTCGGCTCCGTATGTCATTACAGGTAGGACGCACTGATTGAAGACTTTCGTCTTTAGGCACTGTGGGATCGACGATGTCTGGATTTGACGTAGCTTCCCAAACGATGCCCAACCTAGCCGAATTCTTCTATTCACCTCGTCCTTTTGGAACATTGTCATTTTATCAAAGAGTATCAGATACTTATTTACAAGGTCAACATATACAAGGAACATAAATTATAATACACACACAATCGGTTCACCTTTTGTACGTCTATTGACTGACAATGGGCTGTTCAAGACGAGATGCCAATCTCTACGTATTTATACTTGGGCTCACGAGTCAATATGCGATAATAATATAACGATTTCTAGGGTGGTTCATACGCTGGTTTTAAACGCATCGCCCACTTAACGATCCTCGGTTCAAATCCCTGAATCATCATCATCATCAGCCTATTAATGTCCCCACTGCTGGACCTCCGTGGCCGAGTGGTTTGTACGCCGGGCTTCATGGTGTCGCCGACTCGAGAGGTCCCGGGTTCGAATCCCGGTGGGGGCAGATGTTTGTATGATGAATACGAGCATTTGTACTCCAGTCATGGATGTTTAATACGTATTTCTATATAAATATACTTATATATGTACAGTATATGTATTCTATCCGTTACCCTAGTATCCCATAACACAAGCCTTACACTGCTTACTTTGGGGCTAGCTAGGCTAATTGGTGTGAGTGTTGGAAATATTTATTTATTTATTTAAATTACTCAGTTATAGTAGGTCTAAGGCCCATATTATAGAAAGATTCTCAGTTACGAATCTAGTCTTGAGCATAGATAGAAAGGGATGTCGCTATATAAAAGCACATAACAGAATGTGTTCATACTTTAACAATATTATAAAATTATAAAACTAAAGATTGAGATGTTTGTGAATTACAATAATATTTAACTCTGTTATAATGATATAATATTAAGATATTTAAATTTTATGTTCGAAATCTATTTATGTATGTAAATGTTGTGCACAATTGTAATTGGGCACAGGCATGCCCATAGTTTTTCATATCTTTTTGTACTGTATTGTTTTTTTTTGTCTGATGCCTGTTATTGTGCCATTATAAATAAATAAATAAATCCCTTTCTAACTGTACTCAAGTAAAGATCAACACTTAGTTGTCATTTTGTAATACGGGCCTAAGTGTCGTGTTTTAGAACAAGCCGCATAAATTTTTTACAGCGGGCACACCCATCAGGTGCGATAATTCGTTCTCCTCTGTAATGGAGAGCGTGATCGTTACACACTTTGAAATAAGGGTTATATTTGTTTGTTATATATTGCGTAAAGCGAATGTAGGATAAGGCACTTTGCAGACGACGGGACGGGCCGGGCTTTTTGTCCGCGAAGCAATAAAAACCGCGTCTGCCCGTCGATGTCTGCGGCTGCCCGCGCCGCGTACACAAAGCACACGACGGGCAGAGGCGGTCAGTTCAGGACGTTCGTTCTAGTGAATAGTCCATCATTAAGCGCGTGGCGCGGAGTGAGCTAGCCGCCCCGCGCCGCCGCCTGCGTTACTGCATATAAACTGGTTTGTATGATCCACGGCGGGCAGCCGCGGACATGCCGCGCCGCCAGTACCCGCCGGGCACCTGCGGCGCGGTCTTTTTGCTCTCTGTGTGCGTTTGTAGTATAGGATTCACTTTGTGCTATCGTTCGCGGCGAAATTGACCGGCCGGCTCCGCCCCGCCGTCTGCAAAGCGCCTAAGGGGCGACTGTGGCTATACGCTCACTTACCCAAATTAGCAGTAAATCAAGTAGCCGGCCAATGGTCGCTCCCTCTAGTCTAATACAAGAATGTATGGCACAAAAACATAACCTACATATACGAGAAGATCAACGCTCGCATCTTTTATTTATTGCTGTGTATTACGCCCTACTTGGTATGAGAGAGAGAGAGAACCATTTTGTTGACCAATAAAACACAAACATATAATTATAAACTGCTAAAATAAAAAAATTGCGTGTGTCAGCTCCGCCGCACAACCAGAGTTTACACTCTTTTTTTTTTTTTTTTTATAGTTAGGTCCGACAAATGACTTCACCCCACCTGATGTTAAGTGAAGGTGAAGTCCAGACGCGAAGATAGCTGATACAGCAGTTCTACCTGCCACACCAGCCATCCTCACCCTGCCGGCCTGCATGTTGCTTCTTCACGCCTCTTTTAAAGGATCCCAGGTTGTAAGAGGGAGGGAACACGTGAGCGGGCAGAGCATTCCATTTACGGATAGTGCGACAAAGAAATGAGTCACCAAATTTCTTTGTACGCGTTGGAATTGTGGCCACAGTAAGACGGTGACAACGTAGGCCAGCGCGCGTGGTCCTCTGAAGGAAAGGGGAAGGTGGGATAAGAGAGAATAACTCCTCAGAACACTCGCCGTGGTACAAACGATAGAACGCGCTTAGTGACGCCACGTCACGGCGTAATTGAAGAGGCTCAAAGTGTTTAGTCACCTCCTCATCTAAAAACGATTGTCTTTGAACAGGCACAAAACAAAATCAAGTCCGAAGAAGTCGGTTACAAGTAGAGATACCTCAGGAATCGTCCCATGGTTTCGACTATCATAGGTTCCATGTCACACATTTTATCATCTAACATCAGCGATATTCATCATATATTTTATTACGTATTTCTGGAAACACACAATTTCAAAAATATCACACACTAGTCATCATTTTGTAAATATGTATTATAATTCCATCTGTACTGAAAATCACTATTCCAGAGTGCTGGACATTTACCGGCATTTCTCTATATTCTGTTATTTATTTGTTTTCATTAATTTTGCTCCGATTTTATCTATTTTTAGTTTATTTGTTTTATTGACATTTGTGACAACTTAATGTTTTTTATCCATTGCCATGGCTAAAAGTGAAAGGTGCGCAGATGAGGTTGCGCACAAAAAACGTAACTAGGTCATTCATCGATAGATTTTACTCCTCACATTTTTCTCATACCGGGCCCCTTATGTATGCAAATCGATTCTTAAGGAGTAAACTCCAAAAACATATATAAAAAGTAAGCATTACACGCATTTATAAACCTAACAGCCATCATATTGGTCAATCAGGACCCTGCTTCAAATACAAATAGATTTATAATTAGTGCTAAGTGCAAAAATGAACAGAATCTAAAAAATAAATAAATATATATGTAACCCGGAATGTGGAGCTCGATGGCGCAGGTGGCTAGCGCGTTCGGCTGCGATCGTTGAAGTTAAGCAACTTTCGCAGTGGTCGGTCATTGGATGGGTGACCAAAAATTTACTATCTCGAGCTCCTCCGTGCTTCGGAAGGCACGTTAAGCCGTTGGTCCCGGCTGCATTTGCAGTCGTTAGCACCCACCAATCCGCATTGGGCCCGCGTGGTGGGTCATGGCCCAATCTCCCTATTCCATCCATAGGGAAGGCCTGCGCCCTAGCAGTGGGGACATTAATAGGCTGATGATGATGATGATGATATGTAACCCAGTATCATTAACTGTGTTATTCTGTGGTTAATCTGTGACTTGGCTTGGCACTTTTTGCGATATAAATAATTAGGTAATCAAAATGAGGTTTCTCTCAAAATATGCATTGGGTGAGATTATAATGTGTGAGATTGAGATATATTAGAATGAGGTATAGCAAAGATTAAGGACTCGCACATACTAAAGCCGCGATAGGCCGCGGGGCATCGCATTACCATATTGCGGCAAAGCACATTGAAGCGATACCAATGTGCGGCGCACGCAATGCAATAATTTAATCAGTCAGCCGCTGGCTGTGCAAAGCGATGGATAGTATAGATCAATGTTTCCTAACCTTTCGAATACCCCTGTAATCTATTAGAAAATCAGATTTTACCCCGACTTCAAAATGTTATCATCAGTCCAAGAAATTCCAATTTGGCCGCTACATATGCTATCTCGCCCCGCTTCCCACACTCAGCATCCCGCGGGCTCGCTAGCAAGAAGGAGCGCATGCTCTATTTAGTAGTACCATTATATAGTATTTTCTTAGTATTTAGATTTGGGATCGTCGATTCCACAGTGCCTAAAGAAGAAAGCCTTCAATCAGTGCGTCCTACCTGTGATGACATACGGAGCCGAGACGTGGACACTGACGGTACGGCTGGTCCACCAGTTCAAAGTCGCTCAGCGCGCTATGGAAAGGGCTATGCTCGGCGTTTCTCTGAAGGATCCGACAGAGAACCAGAGTTATCGACATAGCCCACCGGATTAGTAAGTTCAAGAGGCAGTGGGCTGGCCATATTTGCCGAAGAACCGATAACCGTTGGGGTAGACGAGTTCTGGAGAGGAGACCGCGTCTAGGTAAACGTAGTGTAGGTCGTCCTCAGGCACGATGGAGTGACGATTTGCGCAAGGCTGGCAGGAGCTGGATGCGAGTAGCCCAAGATCGATCTGAGTGGCGTGCATTTGGAGAGGCCATCGTCCAGCAGTGGACTAGGATAGGCTGTTGATTATGATGATGATTTAGATTTGACCAAATAATTAGGTTCTTTGTTACCCCCGAAGTATCGCTGATTTACCCCCTGAGGGGTAATTACCCCCAAGTTCGGAACCCAGGGTTTAGATGAATTATTGTATTTAATCAATATGCTGGCCAAGCGAAAAGTAAAACAAAAATTAGCGTGCACGGACCACACATCTGAAGTGAAACTTCTTTTCTTAAATAACCTTAAATTAGGTGATGCATAAGGCTTAAGGGAAGGGAGCAGCGCAGCGACGGCCTTTACCTCAACAGCGGGGACACTACAGCCCTTGCTGAGTTTCTTGCCGGTTCTTCTCAGTACAAGGTCTACCGCCGTAGACTTACGAACCGATGACGTAGCTTCTAGACATTCATGAGTGCTTGTAACAGCCTAAACCGAATAAATGATTTCGATTATGAGGCTGATAATGAAGATGGCTGGGGGGGGGGGGGCACGCTTTTCTGCTTCTTCAGCTACCTTAATTACTGGATAACCACAAAACGCCGCCACCGGCATATTTCTTGTAGTTTTCATACATTTTGCCGCCACACGCTACAAATCGTCGTTGCTCGCTTCTTGTGGCCCGCACCGGCCACTTAATGCGCCGATACAAAACGCCGCCACCGCTGTCGCGCGCTTCAGTCACTTTAGTAGCCGTTTCTATCTTCCCGTGGCGGCGTTTGTGGCTGTGGCGTGTGGCCCGTGTGCGGCGACACTTACGCGGTATCTTCTATCAATGTCTGGGCACAGACTCTTCTAGCCAAAAACCATGGATGGAGCAGAAAATTGGACCATCGAGTTCTACCTTATAAAATGGTGGGTAATAAATTAAATTATCCCAAGTCAACATTATAAAGACTAAAGAATCTAACAATGCGAAGAGTTGGCGCTACCTTGCAGCTTAAGAAAGGCTAGAAAGAATTGGACACGGCCATCAGGGCCGCGGTAGCATAATGGTCAGTGCATTCGCCCGGATAGCGAAGGGTGCGGGTTCGAGTCCCGTCTGCTGCCTGGTCCGCGTGTTTTTTTTTTCTAGTAAAATTTATTTAGATTTAAACATCGAGCAGTAATTTTCTCTGAACATGATTAATAAGAGTGCTTGCTGCCGTATCTGTTCAAAAAAACCTACCAGCTGCAAAAATGCACGTATTTCCGAATGCCAGCTTAAAAGCCCCACAGTAGATGATATTTCAAGTTTTATCTGAACAGCGCGCGTTGTGAGCTCGTATATCGACAGATATCAGTGTGATGGGCAGAACAACGTACCTACAGTAAAATCGCACACAAAAATCTGTGTATCACTACAAAGTATAAAACAAAGTCGCTTTCTCTGTCCCTATGTCCCTTTGTATGCTTAAATCTTTGAAACTACGCAACGGATTTTGATGCGGTTTTTAATAGATAGAGTGATTCAAGAGGAAGGTTTATATGTATAATACATGCATAATATAGTAGAGAAACACTGACAATTTTAGAGGTTTTTAATATGAGGTCGTAAATAAACACATTTATTTGCGCTTACATTGCAAACGCTGGCAGAACCCAACGAGATAGATCAAAATAATGTACTACAGTATTGTACACCTTAAAAAGGTCTACAAAAAAGTCCGCGATGCTATATGCCTATCTCTTTGGTATAACCCACAATAACCATTTTTTAATTACTCATTACGAGAAAATAATGGCTTATTTACGAACAAGCGATTTTAAGCAATACAGCATTAATCCTTATCCAATTAAGTTCCTTAAATACATTATGCGTGTAATATAGATCAATATAACCCTCTACAGCATGTCATTTAAATGAAAAGAAAGTCATTGTGTTTAATAGAAACCTGAGAACAAAAATATAATCTAAACTACAGCTCTACACCGAAGCGAGGCGAGGGCGGGCCACTAGTATATGATAAAATCGATATTTTGCGAGTAAATATTGATGGTATAGACACAGATTTCTGTGTGAAAATATCTTTGTGAATTTTCACTTAACAGCCGAAGTTTTTTTATTGGCTTCCCATTAAAATCTTTCACTCCCCTTTTCGCCCCCACACAGGATGATTTTAGGGATACAAACTATCCTATGTCCTTACCCGGGATTTAAACTTTCTGTTTATCCAATTACATCTAAATTGTTTAAACGGTTTAAGCGTGAAGAGACACACAGACACACTTTCGCATTTATAGTATTAGCATCGAAAGTACTGATGCTAAGAATAATAATAATCCATTATGTTATTTATAAATATTTAAGTAGAATACTCCTCAATACGTAAATTTTTAAGTTGCATCAAACTTATAATGAAATGAAAATAAATTTTATTCAACTTGGCTTATAAAAACGTGAGAGGATGTTGAAAGAAAGAAAGAAAATCTAACATATGATATAATAATTCTATCATTGAATATTACAACTCATTTACGCATTTCTGCAAAGGCTGCGAACGTCAATAAATAAATAAAATCAACGCAATCTAACCCGTTGAAACTTGATTTATTTAATGTAATTTAATAAAATTGTGTCAATTTAGTAATAAAGTTTCACTTTAAAACAACATTTAATAAAATAAATGAGTTTGTTTCTTAGCTTTTGACGCACATCACTCATTATTGTTAAAATTAATTAACGTATTGTTAAAATTTAGTAATAAAGTTTCACTTTAAAACAACGTTTAATTAAATAATTTATTCATCTATCATATATTATATTATCATATATTATTCATTCATCTTCACCATTGGGCATTAATTCTTAATAGGGACGGGGTACTGTAAACGAAATTCTATTTAGTCCGTCAGTTAGATGATCAAAAAATAATGGACACATATTTTTTCTTTGGACAATCAACCAAAAAATTACAAAGTTATAGCGCGTCAAAGTTTGGGAGTAGGGGCTCGTGACGTCACTTTTGAGTGAACTTTCGCTTATAAGTGTACTCAAACGTGACGTCATGCGACTTTTCAAATCAATATATCTCTGCAATGTTTATATTATGTGAAAAAAGAAAAAATACGTATCGAATACTTTTTGATAATCTACCTGATAAACGAAGAAAAAAAAATTAGTCATCATCCCTATTGTTATTGTATAAAATTCCGACCATTTCAACAAGTATCGGTGGTTCAGTGGCAGAAAGCACGCCTGCCACGTGAGAGGCCCGGGTTTGATTCCCCATCGAGAGAGGACTTCTTTTTTATAAGCCGGAGTAACAACAGCTTCGAATAATTTTCCCGAAAATTCCAGTTCAATGCCTGCGATCCGAAAAAAAATTAAGGCGATATATGTGGCGATTCTGGCATGATGATCTAAACGTAAAACTAAATTAAACATCAGTCGCTCCTTTTCTTTCTGTATAGAAAATGACAAGGATACACTGTTGTCAAATTTAAGTAATTTAGGTATAGAGAACCCTGCCAGAATCGACACCATAAAGCACTTTAAAAGTTTCATTTGCATCGTAGTTTTTAAAAAAAACACACTATTTCTTTACTGTACCGCATGCATGGTATTATAAACATTATTTTCCTTGAAACGGCCTACTTCCTTAACTATTAATATGACTGATACACTAAACAAATCTTTTTTCTCAGATACACATAAGATTTATGTCAAGAAATTCACGCTCAAACACGTCGCAATAAAGGCCAGTGCCGGTTGTTTGTGACGTTGAATATATTACATTAATAAATTCAGATACTGTTCAGATGATTCCGAGCCATGTAATCTATTCTGCATTATTACCTACAGCATAAATCGGACATAATTCAAGTAAATCGATTACTCACTCATTCTATCGTACGTACTGTATAGATGATGGTTAATTTATTGGCGTTATTAAACTCACAATTTATGAGTTTGATGTGACTAATAACAGTTTTATTTTTGTCTGAGAAGTATTGCGATTATCATACTACTAAAAGCGTCTCATAATGATATAATATTTTAGAACATTAAAATTAGCATAGAGTAATTATATATTATCTGCAATAATGCGAAATAAAATTGGTGCACCTATTTAATTTTTATACCTCAATGGCACAAATAGATAGAAAATTGTATTATATTAGTTTAATACTCCTTTAACATAGAGATAGCTAATAGATTAACAGGTATCATTTCAAATCTTGCTATTTTATAAAACATTTACGGCTCATATATAAAACAAAAAATTAAAGTAAATTTTACTAGAAAAAAATCTTTAGAATTAAACATCTATCAGGTAAATGCTTAACATAAAAACAAAACTATAATTGCTATTTCTTCTTTCAAATGTTTAATAGTTGTAAAGGTAACACTTGACATTGTGAGTTACCTACTAAGTGAAGAAATGACGCTGCCTTGCAGCCTAAGAAATGCTATAGGAAATTCGACGCGGCCATCAGGGCGAGGTAGTATAATATTCAGTGCACTCGCCCGGATAGCGAAGGGTGCTTGTTTGAGTCCCGTCTGCTGCCTGGAATGTGGAATTTTACTAATAAAATTTCGTTTTGATATAATCATTTAGCAGTTAAATTCTTAAAAAAATAACAAATTTGAAGTCGCAAAATATTCACTGTGTCTTAGATCTCTGAAGGTTATGGAAAACCTATCCACAAAAAGGATGACACTGATGTTTTGGATAATTACAGACCAATAGAATTAATATCTATATTATCTAATATATTCGAAAAATCAATGCTTACGAGAGTCTATGTTTTTTTGGAAAAACACAAAATTCTTAAGAGTGAACAAACTGACTTCCGCAAAGGCATGTCTACTACGCTTGCAGTATTTAACTTAATAATTACTATAACTGAAAATGTAGACAAAAATGTAGATACAACAGCTATTTTCTTTGATATGAGCAAAGCATTTGATTTTGTTTTCCATGACATTCTTCTTCATAAATGTGAAAGATATGGCTTGAGAGGAGTAGCTTTAAATTGGTTATAGTCTTATCTACGAAATCGGCGTCAATATGTTGAAATTAAAAAAATAAATAAAGAGGAAATGTCATGTAAATCCATTATTGCTGTTAATAATGTAGGTGTCCCACAAGGCAATATACTAGGACCTTTATATACATCAATGATTTACCCAGTATTACCCACACCAATGCAATTTATTCGCTGACGACATTTCTGTAGTTATTACAAATGGAACTGACCTAAACTATAGCGACGAAATTAATACAACTATAAATAATATTTCTAATTGGCTCAAAAGTACTAATTTAAAGGACTTGAGGAGTGCGGGATTTGAATCGACGACCGCGGTGATGCGTCGAGTGTTGGTACTGTGGCAAAGATTTAACACACTGCGCCGTTTAGATTGATACTGGAATGGCGAAAATTGAGTTCTATTGGTATATGCACTCTTGTAAGATTTTTTTCGTTACGGAATTTCTTGATTCGGTCGCCGCGCTCAAAGCCAGCGATAAAAGCTATACAATAGCTAAAAAAAAAAAGTTTAAAAGCTTAAAAACTGTAATAAGCTAAATAGATTTGCGTATGCATTGTGGAGGTGTGAAAATCACCACCAAAATGTATCTACTCTGTTTTGTGTGAATAAATAAATATCATTTCATATGATTATTTACTTATTGGGGCAAAACTGCAGATCCAAATAACTTTTCAAATAAATTTTTAGAAGCACGAGTTGTTATTGCTCAAAGCTCAAAAACTATGTCATGTCAATGGAATGCGCCTGAACTATTCAAAGGCAACCCTTACTGCCAACCTTTTATGAGGGTTTCAGTAATAAAATATTGGATAGCACAATACAAATACTTCAGCAGTCAACATACTCGCGAATCCTAGCTCAAATTTATAACATAGAATAATTTGCATGACTAAAGTAATTGTTTCTCAAAGTAATAAATTCCTTTAAAATATTTATGTCAGACTCTGAGTTGTACAATGCAGAAAAAAAATGGGTGCGTGTACTTATGTAGGCGCGTGAGAAGTTATCCTTCTTTGGCATCGTTTAAAATTAGTTTTTAATTGCATGCAAATAATTAATTACAATAAATTAATAAAAAGTCTGGAATAGGACACAGTCAATAAAGTTCAGTTTTAATTTGAAAAAATAAATAAATAATCAAAATATTCAATTAAAATCGCTACTGAATATAATTTATTAGAACATATGTGATTTGCACTTGCATGAAACTCAAACACGTATTCCGAATATACAAACTAGAAACATGTGGATAAATATTATAAATATGAATACCTATAACTGTTACTTTATTACAAAAAATAAAGATGTGGTTTTTGGTTCTACTACACCAATGGTCAAGAGATGGCGCTGTAGTCTCCTGAATCGCGCTTTGGTTCCGTTGTTCCAGATTAATAAATACTTTTGATATTATAAATATGAATACCTATAACTGCTACTTTATTACATTGATAGGCCTTCACAATGCAGTCGTTAGCACCCACTAAATAGAGATTCTATTTCTATTTTGTTGGTAGATTTTCTTAATGTGCGGTAAACACAAAAGTAACGCATGAAGTTGGTCGCTAAAGCGACCATCTCTGAAGTCATTTTCAACTTGACGACTCTGTAAATAATAAAACAGGGAGGTAAAAACAGCCCTTGCTGAGTTTCTTGTCTGTTCTTCTCAGTACAAGGTCTGCCGCCGCAGATTCATGAACCGATGGCGTAGCTTCTAGACATTATATTATGTGATGGAAGTTGACCTCAACACATGTTCATAAGTTTGATATCACCTTTCAATTTGACGACACTATAGGAAATAATACAGGGAGAAGAAAGCAGCTCTAGCTGAGTTCCTTGCCAGTTCTTCTCAGTACAAGGTCTCCCGCCGTAGATTTGCGAACCGATGGCGTAGCTTTTAGACATTATATTATGTGATGGAAGTTGACCTTAACACATGTTCATAAGTTTGATATCACCTTTCAATTTGACGACACTGTAGGAAATAATACAGGGAGAAGAAAGCAGCCCTTGCTGAGTTCCTTGCCAGTTCTTCTCAGTACAAGGTCTCCCGCCGTAGATTTACGAACCGATGGCGTAGCTTTCAAATTTTACGTGTGCTCGGAAAACCCTTAACTGAATCATTGATTTTGGTTATGACTATATATCATTCTAAAGATGAATGAACAAATTTATGGCGAATTTAAAAGTTTCACTTTAAAATAACTCAATCTCAACGCTCAAGTCCATTCAGATCACAAACAAAAACATGAAATCCCCAGACTCAGCCCATAGATCATATTATTAACATAAATCGAGCGCTCGAAGTGCCGCGCGACGTCAGCGCTGCAGCCGCTGAATCGGAATATATTATCCGCAAAATCCAGATTTTGATCGAAAACAAATATTTGTCTCGACTCGACGCTTTTCGTCGGGGCGGCGGCATTAACGAGATAAAAGCCGACACAGCAGAACCTTTTTTTCCGGAAAAGACGTGTATATTGATTGCTTTTAATAATAGATATAGAAATTGTGATTAATACACCAATAGGGTATTTGACAAGGTTTAAGAAAACGATCTCACGTTATTGACTAATGTTATTTATCATTCTGTTGTGTATTTCAGTAAAAATAACCATATCAAAAACTCCATTTTCAAGTTGCCGCGAAAACGTTTCTCTGGACAATTTGGCGTCTTACTAGTGTGTGACGTCACACGGCTGTTATTAAAACGTCAAACGATACAATGTAATGTCACTTTCACCGGAAGTTTACTTGCGTGTGACGTCATTTTAGGCTCCGCCAATCCCAAGCGTTTTGGGTCACGTGACAATAGATAAGAAAACTATTATATTTTTCGTGGGTTTTTAGTAAAATAATGAATATTTTTTTTTATAAAAATAGTAAAAACCCCTGCCAACATTCATTCTAAACACAGATGCTAACAATTGGCACTTTATTTTTAACACTGTCAAATACCCTATTGTCGTGGTAGAGCAATAAAGAAAAGAACAGCCACGTTTCTAAACTGAATCTTTTATTACATCGCATTCTTTTGTCTCATTACATTTTTAATTATTATAAAAAAAATCAATAAAAACCATAAAAAAATGAGGAGCTCGATGGCGCAAGTGGTTAGCGCGTTCGGCTGCGATCGTTGAAGTTAAGCAACTTTCGCAGTGGTCGGTCATTGGATGGGTGACCAAAAATTTACTATCTCGAGCTCCTCCGTGCTTCGGAAGGCACGTTAAGCCGTTGGTCCCGGCTGCATCTGCAGTCGTTAGCACCCACCAATCCGCACTGGGCCCGCGTGGTGGGTCATGGCCCAATCTCCCTATTCCATCCATAGGGAAGGCCTGAATGATGATGATGATAAAAAAAACAGACCTGGTCAACAAACATTGGTGGTTCATTGGCATAAGGCTTGCCTGCCATGCATGCGTTCAACTTTTATAAGTCTGAGTTATAACATTGGCTTATAAAAAGCGGTCAAGTAAGTATCATCATCATCAGCCTGTCCCCACTGCCATTAATTGGGGCACAGGCCTTCCCTATGGATGGAATAGGGAGTTTGTGCCTTGATCCACCACGCAGGCCCAGTACGGATTGGTGGTTGCTGATGACTGCAGGTGCAGCCGGGATCAATGGCTTAACGTGCCTTCCGCAGCACATTTTTGGCCACCCATCGAATAACCGACCACTGTGAAAGTTGCTTAACTTCTACGATCGCAACCGAACGCGCTAACCACTTGCGCCATCGAGCTTCTCGCCAAATATAGATACCTTTTACTAGCATCATGGTTTTTTAAAAACAACCTAATGTTTTTGTGTTCTATGTATAAGTATATTAAAAACTACAGAAATTAAAATAAACAATTACAGGGTATCTCTCGAGTTGTTACCTACCCTGATACACTCCCCTGCTACCTTGAGCTCTGACATCCAGGGCTTGTAACCGGTTTCGAAAATACCGGTAAATAAAGGTTAATACCGGTTTTTAGTAAAGGTTTCGTTCGGATTGCGTCCGAAATGAAAGCGGTACCTAAAACCATAATAAACCGGTTTAATCCAGAGCGACACGTGCACGCGTCGGCATCGCTTGAAGTTTGTTTTGTTTGAACTAATCAAGTCACAACTTGTTAATGCTCAGAGATTGATGCATTTATTGACACGTTTGCTAGCGTCTAGTGGGACAAGTTATTCATTTTGTAGTTGTGTACTGACACACTATTTCACTCACTCGCTCTGTAGTTAGAAAGAAACTGACATAAAATCATTATAAATTTGGATTGAAACGGCGAAGGCGATGCCATCGGTAAGAGCGAAATGAAATCCTTTAAAAACCGCTATATCGCTTTTTAAGAAAACCGTTTTTTTAAGGTTAAGGTAGAGTCAAACCTAAATTAAACGCTCCTAATGTACTTAATACTGATTTAGGTTTGAGAATTGTCGTGTGAGGCGGGTCGTTACGTTCCCTAAAATACGGTTGAGCGAAGTGATGGCTGGTTCATGCGTCATGCTCGTGAACGGGTGCTGCTAGCGGAGATGAGTCTGCCCTAACTACTTTGATATTTAAGATGTAATGTCTGATTACACCTATTATGAATGACTCTGTTTGTATTTATACTGTGTGACACAGCAATCAAAATGCAGGTGAACAATTAATGTATAATTTCACATTATGTAATGAAAGGTGACTTCATGAATCATCTCTGAAGTCATCTTTCAACTTGACGACTCTGTAAATGATAAAACAGGGAGAAAAAAACAGTCCTTGCTGAGTTTCTTGCCGGTTCTTCTCAGTACAAGGTCTCCCGCCGTAGATTTACGAACCGATGGCGTAGCTTCTAGACATTCATATGTGCTTGTAACAGCCTAAACTGAATAAATGATATTGATTATGATTATAATTAACCGGTTAACAAGCCCTGCTGACATCTACAAAAACACAACACCGCCATAAGATAGCGTTATTACACTGTGACGACTTCTATACTGGGGCACAATTCGAGCATTAAGCCCACTATGACCCATCTCTGTTATTGCATTGCCGTGACCTTCTGTCATAAAGTGCGGAATGCAAAATTTATCGCTTGACATTGGTGCGAATACTTAGTATGCACACACGAAAGCCCTCCGCGCGACGCGACGTAATAAAATGTCTCTCGTCTATCTTCTGACAAATTCTCGAGACAACAATAGGTACTTCAATACATACATAACGATATTATATAGTATGAGTCCCAAATTAACTTTGTCTGTTTGTTTGTCTATCTATTAAGGTTACACGCCTAAATCACTGAACTGATCACCTTGAATTTTGACATGTAGTAGTAGAACATAATAATAAAAAAGTCTTTTTGAAGTTTACTCCTTAAGAATCGATTTGCATATATAAGGGGCCCGGTATGAGAAAAATGTGAGGAGTAAAATCTATCTCTATCGATGAATGACCTCGTTACGTTTTTGGTGCGCATCCTATGTCGCGCAACTTTGACAAACAAAGATGACGGATTGACATTAATAACCATAAACCACTTTTCACTGTAATTAATAATGCAGACAATGTTGGTTTAATTAATATTTAAAAAAATGATAATAGTCTGATAATATTAATTACATAATTTATCAACATTCCTAATAATATATTTATGCACATCTGAAATTGACTATAGTAAAAACTTTATTGTAAAATATTTCGTCGATTAGTTATAATAAATGTATATGAAATGAATAAATATATATGTATATTATTTTCATTAATTTGTTAATTACCCTTTCATACAGTATCAATCTTTTTTAAGTTAAATAAACTCTTTTTGCGTCTGGTTAGACTATCGAACTTAAGGAGTAAACTACAGTCGTGCGTCGGAGCTGACACACACATTTTTTTTTTGCAAAATTAAACTGTAATGCTGTTATAAGGAGAAGCTTGATGGCGCAAGTGTTTAGCGCGTTCGGCTGCGATCGCTGAAGTTAAGCAACTTTCGCTTTCTTGGTCATTGGATGGGTGACCCAAAATTCACTATCTCGAACTCCTCTGTGCTTCGGAAGGCACGTTAAGCCGTTGGTCCCGGCTGCATCTGCAGTCGTTAGCACCCGCCAATCCGCACTGGGCCCGCGTGGGGGGTCATGGCCCAATCTCCCTATTCCATCCATAGGGAAGGTCTGTGCCCCAGCAGTGGGGACATTAATAGGCTAATGATGAATGTTATAAGTAGCGAAAGTACGAATGGAAACCCATTATTTTACGAAGACAAAGACGCGAACGCCTGCTAGTGGTAATATTGTTCTTTATATTACGACATCACTTGTCTTCATGTTTTAGGGGCAACGGCCTTCTCCAGGAACGAATTAAGACAGTTGTTACGTTTTAAGACCGCAGTGATTTATATCTCAAGATAAGTGTTTTGCAACGAAACCGCTAAAGCAAATACATCGTGAAACACAGCGTATGCAGCAACAATAAACAA
Source organism: Chilo suppressalis (assembly GCA_902850365.2). NCBI lineage: Eukaryota > Metazoa > Arthropoda > Insecta > Lepidoptera > Crambidae > Chilo > Chilo suppressalis. The sequence continues at coordinate 1,042,451 of OU963899.1, read as the reverse complement.
AACGCAATTTACGCGCCATACCCTGTGTGCAGTACAATGTTAATACCGCGCACAGCTGTTCGCTGCGTAAGCGCATAATTCGCTTTTAGGTTACCACATTAAAGTTTATTTCCTGCCAAAAAAAACTTCTGCAATGGTGGATAATGGGATGTACAGTAAACATGTACTATTTCGAGTTCCAGCTACATTTGCAGACGTTAGCACCCATCAGTCCAAATCGCGGCAGCCGGTGTGGTGTTTTTCTTTCCATTTATGGCTTAGATTAAAACAAAAAGGGTAGATACGGTACCCTCATACTTGCATCAAACAAAAACTGATCCCACGGCAGCGCGAACGGGACGGCGAGATCCGCGTCACTACATTACCGACCCGAGCGAAACAGCACGTTAAGTTTCAACGGCAGCGCGAACGAGACGGCGAGATCTGCGTCTCTGCATTACCGACCAATCAGGCGTCCAGTACTCGACGTCACTACCGAATAAGATTCAAAACAAACAACATTTTTTATGAAAAAATATATTTTATAGTACTTACGAATGAAAAGTGATGCCGTGGGTTTTATTTTTAGTTCTTGAGCAATTGGAGCACTTTTTAAAAACACATTTAGGGATTGTTTTATCATATAAACACAAAATATTAGCAATATTTCTTTTTGGCGTTCACATGTACATCGTTTGCATGTCAAGTTGTGACTAAAGCGATTAGGGTCGTGGACCACAATTGGTGCGGATCACTTTTGTGAGGCTAGTGCCGTATCTACCCTTTTTGTTTTAATCTAAGATTTTTAAGACACAAAATTTTTAAAGTGTACCAACCGGGCAGGTGTAGGACCTTCGACAATACGACATCATTCACAGGGCATCCGCATAAAATCAATCTATATACTCCGTTGGGGTACAATGAACACAAAAATATTCTTTTCGGTTGCACTACACTCATCGCTGTAATCCCTATGCAATAAAAACTCTATTCGTTGTTACCGCGGGCGAGTTCTCGATTGTACTCCAAGTCTAGACACCGGCCAGCCTAATCGACTGAGTGGGGATCGCATCTGACTTTTTACAGAACACTTTAAAGAACGATTGATACTTTTGAAAGTAGGTACGATTCAGTTGGGTTATCAAACTATGCTACGTGATCGTTTCTAGGGGATTTTAAATTTTCAAACGCGTGTGTTTGCAAAGTACAATATTCATTGGTGGTTCAGCAAAAAATGTACGTTTTATATTGGACTAGTGGCCCGCCCTCGCTTCGGTATAGAGCTGAAGTGTAGACTACAGTTTTTGTTCTCAGGCTTATATTATACACAATGACATTCATCTATGATTCTTTTTATATCTGCATGCAAAGTCTCAGCCCGATCTGTCTAAAATTGACAAAGTTTCATACAAACTTTCATTCCCTATTTTATCCCCTTGGGGGTAGAATTGATCAAAATCCTTTCTTTCTTAGCGGATGCCTACGTCATAACATCTACCTGCATGCCAATTTTCAGCCTGTTCCGTCCAGTGGTTTGGGATGTGCGTTGAAAGATCACTATTTCAGTCAGTCTCCTTTGAGTTTTATATATATAGATTAATTCTCGCTTCACAAGTTTCCATAGTAAACTGAAATAAAATTACAACAATAACAGGACCAAATTTGATATTTATTTATATGGTGTTTGGGTGGTAGTTTTTAGTTCATATGGGAAAAGTTTTTTAATCATTTCTAAAATTGGAATGGGAAAGGTAACGTTCACATTAATTATACCCCATGAATATTAACACATACAGTTTAGCATATACCAAGGACCAATAAGCTATTCGACAGTTTGAAAAATAAATAACCAATTATTGGCATGTGTATTTAACGTGAACATTAGAAGCTATTAAAGTATTCTGACAAAAAAAACAATTGTTGGTAATGTTACTAAAAATCATGAAAAAGAAAAGTATTTTTGATCCATTGTCACGTGACATAGGCAAGGAAAAGCAAACAAAAATCTATATATTATTCTGTATATTCAAACCCGTATACAAAGCATCGTGGAAATTACATCGTCCAAATCGAATCATGGTGGTGAAGTGAAATTGACAACTAACATTAGATCGTCGTTCGCAATGGACATTTCCAATTATTAATTATTGTAATATATTTCTTACATTCCAAGTAATATTTATAATATTCTGAAACGCTCTCGAACCAAAACCGCGAAAATACTCAAGACAGATTTCACCAGAACACCGAGGGTCGTGATGTGAATAATCGCGATAAAAGTCGAGTGGTGCTGTTCATTCTAATATGAGCCTAATGCAGTGCGGCGTAATTGAGAAAGTGCAACGACATCTGCACTTGTTTACAACTTATGCGCGCTACCTACGTACAAGTAGGAACTACGCACTCGCGGGTGCTAGTTAACTCTCAATTAAACTGGACTTTTGAAGAATGCGTCGTTTGACGTCGCGCAGAAGTGAGTTGAGTTTCAACAGCGATTTTGCAAAGAATACAGAGGTGATCAAAGTGCTAGTAAAGTGTTCAAGTACGATTTTTTCAAGACTTGTATAGTGTACTCGTACAGTGAGTGTAATACTGTGTGTTAAAGAAAGAACTGTGTGATCTGTGTGGTGAATGAAGAACTGTCAAGCGTGAACTGGCATATAATATGGAACCCCATCCCGACACGTAACAATATATTATTATTATGGAATTTATTGAAGAAGTATTTCTAGCTAAAACGTATTTCTAAGGAAGTGCCTCTTTTTCTTAAGGACTACGTTACCATGGTTACTATTACTATATTCTCGAAGCTATTACTTTCAATATCCTAGTTCCCAATAGATGTTACGAGAGGTCGTTATGGAGCAGATTGTTCTTTACAATTCTCACATAATAGGTAACCTTGCCGCTTTGGACAAGAGATTACTAGAATCTCTTGTCAAAAGCGGAAAGGTTATTTTGCCAGTAAATTAAGTATGTAGGTGTGTTGACAATCCCCAATTATGGGATGAAACCACAAAGATATCTCGTTTCTGAGCTTAATTAAAAGATCAAAGGTTTTATCGAGTGGTTTAATTAAGGTTCTTGGGACTAATTAATCCTAATCAACTGATATTATTTTAAAGGACTTTCGGCTGAGAGTTTAATATTTCTGAAAACTTTAGGTTTTGTAGTGTTTCCGAAGAAAATCTAATGAAATCTATCTAAATATATAAAACTCAAAGGTGACTGACTGACATAGTGATCTATCAACGCACAGCCCAAACCACTGGACGGATCGGGCTGAAATTTGATATGCAGGTAGATGTTATGACGTAGGCATCCGCTAAGAAAGGATATTGATCAATTCTACCCTCAAGGGGATAAAATAGGGAATGAAAGTTTGTATGAAACTTTGTCAATTTTAAACCGATCGGGCTGAGACTTTGCATGCAGGTATAAGAAGAATTATAGATGAATGTCATTGTGTATAATACAAGCCTGAGAACAAAAACTGTAGTTTACATTTCAGCTCTACACCGAAGTGAAGCGAGGGCGGGCCGCTAGTATTAAATAGATACAAAAATGTTATTTGGTACATCAAGCAAGTTAAATTAAAGAAAAAAAAATGTTTATTACAGTTCAAAAAAGATTACCAACTATATTCATTGTAAATGTCAAAGGCAACCTTTGGACTTCGCATAGATAGTGTAAAATTACACGAAAAGTGGAATGTCTTCACAACAAAATAAAAATGACGCGACGAATTGACAAACTTTTAGACCATTCAGTAGTTTTGAACTTTGAGGAGCTCGATGGCGCAAGTGGTTAGCGCGTTCGGCTGCGATCGTTGAACTTAAGCAAGTTTCGCAGTGGTCGGTCATAGGATGGGTGACCAAAAATTACTATCTCGAGCTCCTCCGTGCTTCGGAAGGCACGTTAAGCCATTGGTCCCGGCTGCATCTGCAGTCGTTAGCACCCACCAATCCGCACTGGGCCCGCGTGGTGGGTCATGGCCCAATCTCCCTATTCCATCCACAGGGAAGGCCTGTGCCCCAGCAGTGGGGACATTAATAGGCTGATGATGATGATGAAACTTTTAGATATTTTTTATATTGTGAATTTTTTAATGAAATATACAATACCTATATACCGTATTGTAATAGTGAATATGCATGATTTTTTATATATTTTTATTTAGTAGTTTACATCTCCTTTATACAGTATAAAAAAATCTACGTCACAATACTCTAACTAATGCCACAATAACATTTAGTCGCTAGCCCGAATTCGGACACCCGAAGGTTTGGATTAAAACAAAAAGGGAAGATAAGGCATTCGCGGCTCAAAAGTGCCGCTTAAATTGTGGTCCACGACCATCATTCGCTTTAGTCACAATTTGACATTCAAACATGCTGCATGTACACTCAATATAACAATATTGCGTATATTCTATGTTATGAAGATAAAACAATGCCTTCGATGCTTTTATAAAGAACAAAAATAGTTCAGCATTGCTTTTCATTCATAAAACTGTGAAAACATTTTTTTCTCAAAAATCACGGTTTGTTGTGAATATTATTTACGTAATCGTCATTTTGTAAGCAAGATAAGTACAACAATACGCTGCGTTTAAGCGTATAGTTCTGTCTCGCTCGCTCGATTGTTGTTTATATGTTTATATACAGAAGTGTGCGTGGCGAGAGTTGCTTATGTAGTTGAGTCGGATCATATTTTATTTGATGCTAGTATGAGCGTACCGTATCTACCCTTTTTGTTTTATTCTAAGCCCGAAGCAGTATTTACACTGGATTACGGGCTGGAAGGTGGAGTCGGGCTAACAAAAGGAAATCTACCCGAATACGTGCGTACTCGACTCCATTCATTTGAACTTAGTCGTTTCCCCGAATTCCATTGGCACTCACTCGTATTCAGGTGACACGACCAATTGTCATCGCGTCATGAAGCAAAAATAATTAAAACACGTGACAAGTGATTATCATCATCATCATCAGCCTTTAATGTCCCCACTGCTGGGGCACAGGCCTTGCCTACGGATGGAATTGGGAGATTGGGCCATGGACCCACCACGCGGGCCCAGGGCAGATTGGTGGGTGCTGACGACTGCAGATGCAGCCGGGACCAACGGCTTAACGTGCCTTCCGAAGCCCGGAGGAGCTCGAGATAGTAAATTTTTGGTCACCCATCCAATGACCGACCACTGCGAAAGTTGCTTAACTTCAACGATCGCAGCCGAACGCGCTAACCACCCGCGCCATCGAACTCCTCGACAAGTGATTATAGTGTAGACTATTGCCATGAGTTTGCATTATGACATCATGATAGTTGGCTATGAAGGAATACGCATGTTCTGGTGCGTGTGGGATCGTCATTAAGGTGGGTTTAAAAATCGACTTGAAACAAAATCAAGAGCTACATTGCGGCGAAATCATTATTACATTTTTTTTAAACACACACCACATAGCCTAGCCCTTAATTAAGCACTATAAGGCATGACTTATGGGATACTAGGGTAACGGATAGGATACATATACTGTACATATATAAGTATATTTGAAGAGAAATACATATTAAACACCCATGAGTGGAGTACAAATGCTTGTATTCACCATACAAACATCTGCCCCCACCGGGATTCGAACCCGCGACCTCTAGAGTGCAGACTACAGTTTTTGTTCTCAGGCTTGTATTATACACAATGACATTCATCTATGATTCTTCTTACACCTACATGCAAAGTCTAAGCATCGGGCTTTAAAATCGACAAAGTTTCATACAAACTTTCATTCCCTATTTTATCCCCTTGGGGATAGAATTGATCAAAACCCTTTCTTAGCGAATGCCTACGTCATAACATCTACCTGCATGCCAAATTTCAGCCCGATCCGTGCAGTGGTTTGGGCTGTGCGTTGATAGATCACTATGTCAGTCAATCAGTAACCTTTGAGTTTTATATATATATAGATGGATTTCGTTATCTTGCATTAAACTGTTCATGAAAAGTTTATAATAGTATAATCTGGTGATACAACGTGACGAGTCAATGGTGCACATGATAAACAACGAAACAGATATTTGGATCAGCCGCATTGGACAGAGCGACGTTAGCACCAGATGCTGTTATTCAATACCTTCGTACATTTAACTGTAGTATCGTAAATATCAAATACGCAATACGTACTGTTGAAAATGCATTGAATTTGATATTATGTTAGTTTTACGAATAACACATGTCACTCTCAGTGCTTGACTTGTGGTTTCATGTGTAGATTTCATAGGTCAGAGGAGCTGAATAAATTACGGATTCACAGTGAAGAGTGATAGTTACATTCTGTGAAATATAATTTTACTAGGAAGCTGATACGACTGACTCCTAGCACAGCAGAATACAAAGTATAATGCGTTTGAAATAAAAATAGGAAAGACAATGACCTCCATCTGTCAAATGTCGCCTGAAAAGTACGGTTTGCAAAAAAATCTCGGAACACTTTTTAGCACTCATCTGATTCTAGAATAAAAACCAAACATATTTAAACAAACAATAACAAATGTTGATAAATAATATTAGTTGCTTTTTTTTCATTTATTTAGCTTTGGCTATGAATGGTTGATAACCTAAATCGTCAACCAAATGTCACTTTATGTTGCGTTCAATAAGTCGATTTAAAATTTTCGTTTACATATAGGATGCATGTTCGTATGTGACCTGCATGATTATTCATAACTTCTCCTTCGGTAATGCAGAGTTGAGCGAAATTGAATAGCTAGATTCTTAATAATATTATTTTTTCACACAGTCTTAATAAAGAAATACTATTAAAAATCGATTTTGTTCTTTCTCAACCTTAGTAAATTAATTTTGTTAAAAAATCTCATGTTTTGTCTCACTTAATCTTAATAAATAAGTTTCATTAAATAGCAACATTTTTTTGCTCACTCTACCTTTTGGTTTGAACTGACAGCTATGACGTCATAATATGGCGCCCAGTCGATCCTGTTCTTAGTTGAATCGCATTATAAAGCTAGTTTATAAGTGAAGAGAATGCGTGAATGATCGAATGAGTGGGGGTTGAACGAACGAATGAAGTATTTGAGTTAAGACTGAATGAACATGTATACTTTGGCATTACCTAGTCATGTTAATTTCCTTTTATTATATATTTTTGCCAATTGAAATTCAATATAAATTCAACATCATGTTTTCTAAATAAAATGTTAGTTCAATGAAAACGACATTATTAGTTTCATTTTTTTCACTCTTTCTCGTAAAGAGTACTTGAGACGAAGCAAAATTTTCTATAAAATTAATGGTAATTGATAGTATTTTAACTGCGGGTTGTATTTTAACCCGGCTGCGCAATGCAAGAGCGCGAAGCGCGACGCGCAGACAGGGTTATGTGTTTAACAGTCTATATATGTATGTTTGTTCCTTTGTGGCACACTAGAGACCAAACGCCTGGACCGATTTTGATGATTCATACATCAATCGATTCGTCTCAATCATGGGAGTGCTACTAAAGATATGATAGTAATCAAAATTCAATATGGGCAAAATTAGACGCCATATTGTGACGAAGTAAAAAAAATAAGTTGACAAAATATGTCGAGTGGGGTATCACTGTCTAGATAATCGCAAATCATGTTTAGGTTCCTATCACCATTTTTCATATTTAAGTAAGTATCTACCTACTTCAAAGAATGTTCAGTGCTTGCATACTTGAATAACATAAAGAACTTGTTCAATAAAATTAAAGTTAGGACGTTAAACAAAGCCATTCGAGACTTTCTGAAAAATAAATTTAACAAAAAACGACACTTATTCCGTTGTTTTGTCAAGAGACCGTTTACATTGGCTGTAACAAGCTTTATGGACCATTTTTTACCAGAATTTATATTTTCATAAGACGCTAACAGTATTTCATTTATTTTCTACAAACATTTTGACCGTACTTATTCATGAATGACTGAGTGCTGAAGTTGAAAGTTAGTTGTTTCCAACCAAATTAAGTAAGCTTTCTAAACTTTTAAAGACAATTATAATTTTTATTTTTTCTTTAGATTTAAACATCAAGCAGTTACATGCTTGCTTTTTAAATCTAAAGTTATATTTTATAACTCGAAAAAATGGGACTCGAACCCGCACCGGAATTTTTTCTAGTTATATTTTCTTTAGATTTAAACATCAAGCAGTCACATGCTTTAAAAAAATAAAAATTATAACTATAATTGCTATTTCTTCTTTCAAATGTTTAATACTTGTAAAAGTATTCATTTGACATTGTGGGTTACCTATAATGCGAAGAGATGGCGCTGCCTTGCAGCTTAAGAATGGCTAGAAGAATTTCGACGCGGTCCGTGAGGGCTGCGGTAGCATAATTGGTCAGTGCATTCGCCCGGATTGCGAAGGGTGTGGGTTCGAGTCTCTTCTTTAGATTTTATAGATAACTTAATATAAAATAAATAAAAGGAATAATATCAATTGATAACAACGGCACTAGTTTATCACCATGTTCCACGGTGATGTGTGTGAAAATGCTCATGACCAAAACTTGGTTCTGATTGCGTCGTTGCTCTTCTAGGGTATGAGCACTGATTGGTTGGATTGTTTGATGTCGCGTCGTTTGATTGGCTATTATGCTTTAGGTGGAAGAGTAAAAATAACTCAACAAAATGTGTTGCAATAACAAAGTCGCATCGCAGACACAGCATCCTCCGGTCGGCCGTATATAAAAAAAAGCTCTTAAACGGGGACATGTCAACATAAAACTCAAAATTAAATGCACTCATACAGCTGCGCAATAAAACGAGGGACAATTACTTAGACTCCAATTTGTGCATACGAATTACCACCCTGCATCCGCCATTTTGCAAATTGCCGCCATTTTGGCACGACTCCCGCGCTTTCTGTGGTATCGCGGACATTACAACTGTTGAACTTTCGGTGGTAGCGTTGCATAAGCTGCAGTTAAAATATTTAAGCCTTCCCGAAAATTGGGTCGTTTCATGAGTACATATATCATTTTGTGCTCTTTTAATTGCATTGAAGTCGTTCCTACTTATTCAGATATTTTATGGCTGCTCGTAATAGACATAATATATTAATAAAAAAACGAATGTACAGTGCGCACGTTATGACCACACGACTGAAGTGAAACTTCTTTTGCTCCTTCTGTATACATATATACAGGGTGTTTCTTGGGTGTCAAGCTAGTGCGAGCTGATAGCGGAGTACCATACCTATCAATTTAACCCACATGTATGTTGTACGAATTTGTTTAGTTTTCGAGCTAGAATTTTTTTCGTTATTTTTTCAATTTAACAATAAGACAACTTTAAAAAAGTGTAACTTCTTTTTGGGTCGACTTTTCTTCAATTTTTTTTTAACAGAATGCCTATAACTTGTTGTTTTATAAGTAAAATAATCTCCTTCCTAACATTAACCTAAGATATATTTTTTTATCGATACTAAATATAAATGAATTAAGTATAATAGAATGGATTTTCAATTGAAATAAAAAAAATGAAAATAGATGTTCCATAACATCTGACTAATTTTTTAATACTTTTGTACAGATCTCTCTCTACAAATAACCTGATTTTATTTATTAAAATATTCAAAAACGCACGCAAACCCGTTGAAACAGTGTTTTAATTAATGATTGTTGGGCGCGAAAACATAAGATATAAATCTAATATATAAAATTCTCGTGTCGCAGTGTTTGTGGTTAAACTCCTCCGAAACGGCTTTCCCGATTCTCATGAAATTTTGTGTGCATATTGGGTAGGTCTGAGAATCGGACAACATCTATTTTTCATCCCCCTAAATGTTAAGGGTAATCCACCCCTATTTTTTTTTCAATTTTAGATATTTTTTTTTTGTTTTTTTATGATACATCATACAAAAATACATACATCCCTAAATTTTCAACTTTCTACCACCGACCCCTATTTTTTTATGGCGGTACGAAGTTCGCTGGGTCAGCTAGTAAATATTTAGATATTTACTAGCTGACCCAGCTTCAATATTAGTATTGAAGCAGTAATAGAGTCCTTATAGAGTCAGGATTAAATCCCACAGACTCACAATACGTCTTATTTGTTGGTGTTAGTTGGCACCGATTTATCATTGCCTATCACTCGGTAATCCACTTTCCTAGACCCTAACATCGAGAAGCTATCAAGCTTCTGCTTTTGATTAATGTGTTATTAATCATATATAAATTAACTTTGTGTTGGACTTTGCTGGATACTCTTATGTAACATTGAACGTATTTATTTACACTTAATGAGATGTTATGTGTTAGTAGTGATTCGCTCTTCCTTCGATTTGGTTTATTTATTTATTTAATCTTTATTGCCTTATATGCAAATGGCGGACTTAATGCCAATATGGCATTCTCTACCAGGCAACCGGAAAGACGTGCAGAGCGAATATAACGGCAAAGAATAAAAAAAAGAGAGTTTATCATCAAGCAATGCGAAAAACAAAATTAAAACATAAATATAATTATATATAGACATACAAAAATACATATCCTATATATATATCTAATAATATCACATAAACAAAAAATCATACATATAAACATATACTTAATTATACAGTCCGATTATAGTAATCTGATTGAGCTTAAGCGCTTTCCAATAGATTAAAGTAATGTTCCCGCGCCAAAGTCTTAAACGCAGTCTTGTTTGGAGCGTTTCGCACGTGTAGTGGTTTATTCTATACAGGGTGTTACAAAAATACAAATAAAGCTTCAAGGGCGTTGAAGTACATCATATAAGGAGTCTTCTCTAATTTTCTTAAAATATTTGCATGAAGTTTTAACTTTTTATAAAAAGAGTTATTTTTAATGATTAATAAAAATATCGATCTCTTTAAGACACGTCATTAGTTCGACGATCATTGAAAATAACTGTTTTTATAAAAAGTTAAAACTTCGTGCAAATAGTTTAAGAAAATTTGAGAAGACTCCTTATATGATGTACTTCAACGCCCTTCGAGCTTTATTTGTATTTTTGTAACACCCTGTATATAGAAAAATTGACTGAACTGTACTCGCATCAGGAATCTCGATAGTGTAGGTAGCTAGAGCATTCAGTCTGGGATCGTGAATGTTAAGCAACTCTGGTCTCCCTTTTCCATCCATAAAATAGGCCTGTGCCCCAGCAGTGGGGACGTTAATGGTGATGATGATACACGCATGAAAATTCACACCTATCTAAAAAGAGATAAAGTGATGGTGTAGCCAAAACCTACTGATACGAACTATTGAACGCAAGATCGTATCGTTCGCTGCAGCAACCAATAGGATGGGTGACCAGAAATTTATAATAATAACTAGTGGCCCGCCCTTGCTTCGCTTCGGTGTAGAGCTGTAGTGTAAACTATAGTTTTTGTTCTCAGACTTGTGCTATAAACAATGACTTTATTTATATAATTACACGTGTTATTGTGAGTCAACCATAAAAGATAGACATATGCTGTTGCGGAATATTTTTTAGACAATTTTATGTAGAATATTTTCGTCATACATGATTTCTATGTAACATTAACCATTAAGGCTGCACACGCGACGGAAGCTTAAAAAATGGAGTAACTTCTCCCGTTTTCCCAACATTTCCATTCACTACTCTGCTGCTATTGATTGTAGCGTGATGAAAAGTATACTATAACCTGCCCAGGAGTATGAAGAATAATTGTACCAAGTTTCGTTAAAATCAGTTGAGTAGTTTTTGTTTCTATAAGGAACATACACACAGACAGACAGACAGACAGACAGACAGACAGACAGACAGACAAAAATTTTACTGATTGCATTTTTGGCATCAGTATCGATCACTAATCACCCCCTGATAGTTATTTTGAAAATATATTTCATGTACAGAATTGACCTCTCTACAGATTTATTATAAGTATAGATAATAATAAACTTGATTTCTCTCCACAATCTTATACATGCTTCATGAGTAACAAATTAAAAAACTTAGGTCTAAGATTGTGAGAGACTGGTGACCAAACTAAGCTGACGCCTGTGTCTCAGTGCACCAGCCTCTCTCCGCTTAAGAAAGTGTTTAAGCAAAAAAAAGGTGAACAACGATAAAATCTAAAATTACATTTATATTATTTTCATGATATGGAATATGGTAGTGCTAGTTGTGAGTGTGGTGTTTATGTGCGTGTGTGAAGTTTGTGTGTGTGTGTGTGTGTGTGTGTGTGCGTGTTTATGTGCATGTGTGTGGTGTGTGTGTGCGTATGTGTGTGTGAGTGTGCGTGTGTGGAGAGGGCGTGTGGGACTGGCTCGTAATTCAAGAATTCATAAGGCTTTCTGTTTCAAAATAGTTTGGGTTTTGCAGGAAATTGGTGACTTTCTTCTTGCAGCAGAATCTGGTGAGTAAATGTAAAATTAAAATAAATAAATATTTCCAACACTCACACTAATTAGCCTAGCCCCAAAGTAAGCACTGTAGGCTTGTGTTATGGGATACTAGGGCAACGGATAGAATACATCTTTATATATATAATTCTTCTGTGAGTGTGTATGTCACTGAACTTCTCTTAAACGACTGGACCGATTTTGATGAAATTTTTTGTGTGTGTTCAAGGGGATCTGAGAATGGTTTAGATTCACAATTTTGTCCGCTGGACAACCCCTATTTTTTTAGGGCGGTACGAAGTTCGCTGGGTCAGCTAGTATAAGTATATTTAAATAGAAATACATATTAAACTTGCATGCATGGAGTACAAATGCTCGTATTCAGCACACAAACATCTTCCCCCACCGGGATTCGAACCGGGTAGGCGACACCATGAAACCCGGCGTACAAACCACTCGACCACGGAGGTCGATTTCTTATTTCATGACTTCTTCTTACTCGGCCAAAGTTTTAATACAACTCTCCAGAAAAAATATCCTTGTGTAAAGCTAAAGTTTTGGAAGTACCTACTTGCTTTTATTGAAATTTAATATAAATCAATTTGTTTTTCTTGTCGTTCCATTAAAATGTCTGCATTCTTTTGGCATTCTTATTATGAATTATTCGTAACTAACTCCATCATAAAGAAAATATAACTAGAAAAAAATCCACGCGGACCAGGCAGCAGACGGTACTTCAACCCGCACCCTTCGCAATCCGGGCGAATGCACTGACCAATTATGCTACCGCGGCCCTCACGGACCGCGTCGAAATTCCTCTAGCCATTCTTAAGCTGCAAGGCAGCGCCATTGGTCAGTGCATTCGCCCGGATTGCGAAGGGTGCGGGTTCGAGTCCCGTCTGCTGCCTGGTCCGCGTGGATGTTTTTCTAGTTATATTTTCTTTAGATTTAAACATCAAGCACTAACTCTTTAAAATAATAAAAATTATTACTCCATCATGTTTCTTTAAGACGCGTGTCATTTGATAAGCGACATCTGTTGGCAGATGTTAAAGGAGTGTTTCTTTATTGGTATTCATGGATCGTCTTAATTCACAAGATTTATTCGTTATATGAATTGTTTGTGAATTTAATTTTTACCTTTATATGTCAATCATTTGGAAACAGACCGATAAAGTCAGTATTTGAAATTAAGATAGAAAGAATATTATTTATTATATATATCTACTAGCTGACCCAGCGAACTTCGTACCGCCCTAAAAAAAATAGGGGTTGTCCAGCGGACAAAATTGTGAATCTAAACCATTCTCAGATCCCCTTGAACACACACAAAAAAATTTCATCAAAATCGGTCCAGTCGTTTAAGAGAAGTTCAGTGACATACACACTCACAGAAGAATTATATATATAAAGATTTACATGTGCCGTACGTACCTTAATAAGAACATATAGGAACAAAATCAACTTTCAAATCCCAATTTTATAGAGGCATAGTTATCCGTCTATAATAATAACAATAATAATATAAATCTTTATTTCTTCTTAACAATTTTTGTACAAAAAAATTCAGTGATCGGGGTCCTCTGTTAAGCTAAAAAGCCTGTGTCAGGGGACACCGCTTTTCCATAAGCAGTTTATTTTTATTTTCTAATTAACAATATTTAAGAATGTTATGTAGCCGGTGTATGTGTGTGTGCGTGCATGTGTATGTGTTTGCGCGTGCGTGTGTTTGTGTGTGAGCGTGCGTGTATAGATGTGCGTGCGTGTGTATATGTGTGGGCGTGCATGTGTATATGTGTCTATAATATTAAATGCGTTATTGTGATCCCTGTTTTTGGTACATTATGTATTAGAACGCGACGAAGTTAAACACTGTTACGATAATAACGACGCAATAGAAGTATGACGAAATATCGCAATAAAACATTTGATATTATCAACCGATAATAACACGTCTATGGGTCGGGGAGGAGGACCTTAATAAAACTCCTGTGTCTATGGATATCAGTGAAATTAAACAGTCTGAATCATAATCTGAAACTTTAATAAATTTACGATCTGAATTCCGGTGCTTTGAACACACAAGTATTATAATTAACATTTTTGCGGGTTCGAGTCTGCTGTCTGGTCCGCGTGGATTTTTTTCTAGTTATATTTGCTTTAGATTTAAACATCAAGCAGTTACATGCTTAAAAAATAAAAACTTTAATTGCTCTCTTCTTTCAAATGTTTAATACTTGTAAAAGTATTCATTTCACATTGTGGGTTACCTACAATGCGAAGAGATGGCGTTGCCTTGCAGCTTAAGAATGGCTAAAAGAATTTCGACGCGACCATCAGGGCCCCGGTTGCATAATTGGTCAGTGCATTCGCCCGTATAGCGAAGGGTGCGGGTTCGAGTCCCGTCTGCTACCTGGTCCACGTGGATTTTTTCTAGTTATATTTTCTTTAGATTTAAACATCAAGCAGTTACATGCTTACAAAATAAAAATTATAACAATAGTTTGATCAGTTACCTCGCGAACGTTTCTTAATAAGTATGGTGTAAAGTGCCAATCACATACTATAGAGATTATATCCACGATATATTCGTAATCTCATTCCGTTTGTATGTGCTTTTTGTGTATGAAAAGAGGGGCGTTTGGATTTTTTTCATATTATTAATTCTTAACACATGTCAGTTTCATCTGTAAGATCACTCTGATGTAATTGCAATGGATAGTAGTTAAATTAAATGCAGTTCCATATGCGCTGAATAAATAATATGAATTCATATTATGAATTAACATGAATACTTAATCGTTATTAAATACGCTCTGCAGAGTAAACAGGAATCGGAAATTTCAAGCTGAATGTGTGTATTTTTAGCTAAATGTCAACAGGAATAAGTGACAATAAAATCAGGAAAATATAAATATCCCCTTATACTTATAAAAGGAAAGGTCTTCTCTTCGCGATTACACAGCAAAAGGTGAAATAGGTTCATTTCACTTCAGTGTGTGCGTGCGTGCATGTTTGTGTGTGCGTGCATGTTTATGTGTGCGCGCGTGCGTGTGTTTGTGTGTGAGCGTGCGTGTATAGATGTGCGTGCGTGTGTATATGTGTCTATAATATCAAATGCATTATTGTGATCCCTGTTTTTGGTACATAATGTATTAGAACGCGACGAAGTTAAACACATACCTATAAAAGGAAAGGTGTTCTCCTAGTGATTACACAACAAAAGGTGAATAAGGTTCAGTTCACTTCAGTGTGTGTGTGTGCGTGCACGTATATGTGTGGGCGCGTGCATTTGTTTGTGTGTGAGCGTGCGTGTATAGATGTGCGTGCGTGTGTATATGTGTGGGCGTGCATGTGTATATGTGTCTATAATGTCAAATGCATTATTGTGATCCCTGTTTTTGGTACATAATGTATTAGAACGCGACGAAGTTAAACACATACCTATAAAAGGAAAGGTCTTCTCCTAGCGATTACACAACAAAAGGTGAATAAGGTTCAGTTCACTTCAGTGTGACTATTAGCGTCGAGGAAATTTCAATTTAATCGATCATGCAGATAGATTATTATTCAAATTCAAATATGACGGATATCGAACTGATTCACTTAGCAGATAAAAGTCTGTCCATTACAAGACGATTGGAAAATTAATAATTCAAGGACCCATCGCGAAGAGGTTCCACTCGAGTCGGCTGAATAAATTAGAAATTGGAGATTTTGGGGGGTCTCTATTTGGTGAAATACGCTAACCTCATTAGTAATGTCGAGTGGAGATTGGATAAATAACCTCGGGCGCAACGAAGCGAAACCATAGTGTTGTGCTTCCCGGAAAATTTCTAGTGTTGAAAATTTATTACGTGTCGTCTTATCTCCATTTTGTTCTTTATTTATTTCATAAACAACATTTCTTAGGTTATGGTTTTGTCTTTTTTTCTCTCTTGGTGTATCCAAATTTTCGTAGGCAAAGAGCCGAGGCCACACAGCCTCTTCTGTTATTTTTTTTTTTGTTTTGTGCTGGACTGCTATGGGCGAGGGATACTAGGGCGCGTTCACCGCAAAAATAAAACCATTTGTCGTTCTCCTCTTTTTGAGAACACTCCTCTAACAGCTAGTATTGGAATTCTTGGCGTTGACATATCGAGCGACGTCCAGTTTCGGGATCATTTAGAGGGCAAAGCCAAATTGGCCTCTAAGAAGCTTGGTGTGCTCAATAGATCAAGAATGTACTTCACACCGGCCCACCGACAGCAGCTTTATTAGGCACAGGTTCGGCCTCACATGGAGTACTGCTCTCATCTTTGGGCGGGGGCACCCCAGTACCAGCTTCTCCCTCCATCCAGCGCCGAGCGGCTCGAATAGTCGACGACCAGGACCTTTCCGATCAGCTTGATCCTTTGGCTTTGCGTAGGGATGTAGCTTCGCTCTGCATCTTCTATCGCATTTATCACGGTGTTCTGAGAAATTGTTCGGATTAATTCCAGCTGCTGCATTTCGCCATCGTACATCGCGACAAAAATTTCATCCCCATCATCTTGATGCGTGGCTATCCACAACCGTGCGTTTCTGTCGAAATTTTTTACCACGAACGACAAAACTGTGGAATATGTTGTCGCCAGCAGTGTTTCCGGACCGATACGACCAAAAACCTTCATAAAAAGAGCGTACTCCTTCCTTAAAGGCCGGCATCGCATTTGTAATACTCCTGGTGTTGCAAGTGTCCATGGGCGACGGTGATCACTTACCATCAGGTGAGCCGTCTGCTCGTATGCCCCCTATAACATAAAAAAAGAAGATTGTTTTTTGTTTTGTGTATTAAGTGATTGTCTTGTCTTTCCGTCCAATTTAGTCCGATGTCCAAATTAGGTCCCTCCAGAATATCAGCGTTGCAGCGGCAATCCATTTTTGCCGTTGCAACATTTGGGGCCTAGTTGACGATGTACCTTTTGTTTTATGTTTGTTGTGTATTTATTGTAATTGTAAATGTATGTCGTCAGTAGATGTTTTTCTTTCTTTCTTTCTTTCTAGCGTGTTTCAAGAAATCTACTTAGCATTATCTAAGTCGTAAGTAATACTAAGGATTCCATCGCAAGACAGTAGAAGTTCATATCTGAGCAACACAGCATACATATTGTAATAATGTTATTATCTTTGCTTACTTTGACCAAGTCTGAACATCTATGACATATGAATAATATTTGCATTGTATAATACAAGCGCACAAGTTGTTGCGGCACTCCACTGAATTTCGAAATGAGTTGTTTTAGTTCTTGTTGTTGACATTATTTCAGCTCAGCAACATCGAATCGGTTGACTGAACCGGATTTCCATAATGATGTGGGTATTAACAATAACGCATAAAATTAAATAATTGAGTCTTTTAATAGATCATAGGTCAAAGTAATCAGTGAAAGCTCTCAAGCAATCTTAGTAAATTTAAAATTTATGCTTAGTCGGTGGAGGGTGAGCTTCGCCAATTTGTTTTATAAAACGTTATAAACAGTTTATAGTTATAATTTTAATTTTTTAAAGCATGTAACTGCTTGATGTATAAATCTAACGAAAATATAACTGGAAAAAATTCCACGCGGACCAGGCAGCAGACGGGACTCGAACCCGCACCCTTCACAATCCGGGCGAATGCACTGACCAATTATGCTACCGCGGCCCTCACGGAAAGCGTCGAAATTCCTCTAGCCATTCTTAAGCTGCAAGGCAGCGCCATCTCTTCGTAGATTACCTTTAATGATTAAGCTGCGGGCTGTGGGTTACCTATAATGCGAAGAGAAGGCCGCGGTAGCATAATTGGTCAGTGCATTCGCCCGGATTGCGAAGGGTGCGGGTTCGAGTCCCGTCTGCTGCCAGGTCCGCGTGGAATTTTTTCCAGTTATAATTTCTTTAGAGATATAAACAGAATTAAATGTTATAAACAGAATCAATTACTAGCTTATCTCTACGATCAGCATGGCGGGTGGCAGATGTTGACATAATCTCTTCATCTCAACTGTGCTCCTTAGCTGAAGGACTTCACGAACAATATCAAACAGTTACAGGATTTTTGTACCTATTATTTATTATTTTACATTTTTGGGCCTATTTAGTTCTAATTGAACTGTAGTCACTGCACCCTAGACGACTTATTGCTCAAAACGTTTCAAAGAGTTACGTTGGAGGTACAAACGTTTTTGTACCTACAAAGTAACTCTTATAGTAAGTTTATTTAAAGTTTATAAGGATGAGAACAATGAACTATTTCTATTAATTGTATAGTAATATTATTTAATTATCATTCAATTTATTCTTAACGTTCGCATTAGATTATATTGTGTAAACGCTGTTAAAACTTATTTATGTTAAAAAATAACAGAATGTAATACTTCATGCATGTAAAAGTCAGGTCAAATGGCAATTTGCAAGTTTTGATAACCGGCAAACAGTCACTAAATAAAAGCTTTAAATGCAAATAAAATCGATGATTGATCATTCATTGCAAACCATAGCGTAGAAAAATAACGTACGCTTTACCATTACCGCAACTCTAAACCGAAGTCGATAGAATAAAAATCACTATAAGATAATAAAGTAAAGCGTCTATTATCTCTTCAGTACTGACGGTCGGGTCACTGAAAATTCCGACCGAGTCCCAATAGTAAAACTAAAACGATATAACAAAGTTTACGCCCGTTTTATATCTATTCGAGAAGCTTCTAGAATGATAAATTTTGCCGAACACCTGAGTCGCACCTCCTGTTGGTCTCATTATTATTAAAGGCATCTGTCGTAAGATCATACCGGTATAATGTGTACGTCAACATCAGGGTTTCCAACGTTAATATCTATTTTCCCCACTTGAATGTGTTTAATAGCGGGAAATTCAGAGAAATAGTACAATTATATAGCAATGTGAGCGACTTGTAAGACTCGGTTGGAACGATGTTAAAAATATTTATATTATACTTGTTTCTTAGGTTTTCACGCACATCACTCATTAAATAAAACTAGTTTTTTTAAAACTAGGTTAATGCACGAAACTTTATTTATTTATTGACGTTTCGTAGCCTTTACAGGCTACGTCGTCAGAATCAAATTTTATTTGACGATTTCGATTATAAATAAAGTCAATAAATAAATAAAGTTTCGTGCATTAACCCGTAAAAAACTAGTTTTATTATTTATATTGTGGTGATGGGGTGTGGGTGACTCACGGGAGAAATCACGACGAGCGTTCAGTGTGGAATCAACATTTAATTAACTTAACCTACATATTATATACTACCACAATATACCACCCTAGCCACCATAGCCGGAACTACCAATTTCATCAAAAATATATACGACCTACCAATTCCATACTAGGCTACCGAGTCACGACCTAATTTAATTGAGTACTGTAAAATCGGTCTAGTACCCATTGGACCCTCAAGATTCGACCCAAAAGCAAAAAGTGCCCATTGGACCTCTTTTTTGGTGTCCATTGGACCTTCTTAAAACATTTTATATTCAATGTGCCCATTGGACCTCTTTTTTGGTGCCCATTGGACCTCCTTAAAAAAAATATATTCAATGTGCCCATTGGACCTCTTTTTAAGTGCCCATTGGACCTTCAAGATTATACCCTACTGCCAGTTGGACCTTATTGACAGTTTTGTTAAGCACAGTACAGTCATGTAGAAAATTGCAGACAAAAATAAAATTAATAGTAGGTATTATAAAGCCACTAACTAAATACTGTATATGTACTTACTCCAAACAGTAAGTACTCCTAAACAAATTATAAAGAAATCAGGTTACCTTTTTTCTTCGAATTAACAATATTTCGCCGTCCCCGGAGAATAAAAAGATAACTACAAAAATGTAAGTTTTCAGGAAAAATAAAAAAAAGGTTTTATGTTTATTGCTCTCTTTTTTACTGGACACAGACAGATGATAGTAACCTTTAAGAAAAGCTAATTTTTAACACATTTGGATTTTTTAGTAAGATATTCTTACAATAAGATATAAGGGAGATATTTAGAAAATAAAAAGTGAATCAAATCAAAATTTAATTTGTATAATGTTTATTTTTATTTTATTCGTATTGACAAGGAGCCAAAACCAAATATTGCACTACTGACATGTATTTTTATTCTATGGGTTAAAATGGTGCCAGTGACAATGATAATACTTCAATATCTTTTTATTTTACATTTGACATTATATATGTTTGTGCCTTAGGTTTAAAGGAATGATCATTAATAACATTAATTTTAAATTTAATTACATTAATGATCATTAATGTAAAAAGGTTTCACTCAATAGGGCGATCGTACACTGACCAATGAATACCCTTACAGCGCAACACCAAATCCACAAGACCTTTCAAATCGAACAAAGTTCGATTGATTCAAAGTTCCTTAAAACAGCTTAGATCTAGACAATCTAAGCAACATGACTGTGACGGTGGATTTTGCAAAGACATCATCTTTTGATCTAAGACAAATTTCTGAGGGAAAATTCTAAGGGAGATTGAGTGTTTTTATCGGCAGTTATACTCCTCTTAAGCACCTGATGAAAGGAAGGTTATACATAGATTCTAAGCCCAAGCAATCTCTGCGCTTAAACAAAAGGATGGCGCCGATCTCATATGTGGGAGAGAGAGAAATATTGCTGTCTCGTTCAGATTTATGACCTATGTTGCAGCTAGAAAATAATCTTACAACCGTAGGCCATTGCTTAGAAAAATTACTCACATATGTGTCTTAAATATTTAATTTGGTAATTTATAATGTTTTACAAAAGAAGACTGTTAAATTTTTTATGGAGGTTGGTAGTGGGTCTTTCGGCTTTAAAAAACTAGAATTTTATTTTATTCCGGTTTTTTATATTAAAATAACATAAATCTATAATAAATAATTGATTTGCAAATGGCAAGTTTATTTATCTATTTTTTTTGCCAAGCATCAAATATATTATGTTCAATGTGTTACAAAAGCAGTGATAATAATTCTGATAAAAAGTGATTGAGTTGACGTTATAAGCCACCACGCACTAAAAATATGACGTTACTAAGATAGGGTGGCCAGCATACTTACAAAATTGTTTAATTATTAAACACGATTTTAAATTAATCGGTAATGAATAAAAAATCAAAGTATCTATTCATGTTATACAAACTTTCAAATTATATATATTTCGTCCCTGCCGGAAACCGACCACCGCTTTTGAACCATATCCCTTAGTTAAAGTATGTTTTTATAATAAGCAATTTCTCGTTAATTGTAAAAATATGATTAGAAAACATTTTTTTATAAAATGGAATATGAAAATATTACATTGGTATTTTATTTTATGAATATTTAGAATACATAATAATTATGCTTCAATAGTTAATCTGAGTGATATAAAAACTGTATGTATAATTTAGCTAAGACATCTGATAAAAAAACATTTCTATCTAAAAGTAAAATAACAAAATCTGTGATTTGATTATTATATTATATGGTTTGTTGCTGATGATTGATGTTTCGAATTTTATAAATATGTTGATTTTAAATACTTACATTTATAATCTTTGTGCTTTTATTTATTTTATCAATATTTAGAATATATAATAATTGTGCTTAATCTGTGTGATATAACAAACCATATTTATAATTTAGTTAAGCTATTTGATAAAAAATAATTTCTATTGGCTTTAAAAGTAAAGTAAAAAATCTGTGATTTGATTATTATATTTTATATAAATATTTATATTGGTTTTTTACTGATGATTAGTATTTTGAATTTTATAAATATGTTGATTAAATACTTAGATTTATAACCTTTGTGTTTTTATGTCTTATACAATGTTACTTTACTACACGACTGTACTTTACCGTTCCAAAAGAATTAGCCAAATAGTTAAGAGCTCCAATAGCTCCCATTGTGTCGTTAAGTACGTCTTTGAGGGTCCAATAGGCACCATGTTCTTGATAGGAGGTCGAACGGGCACTTTTTTGTAGGTAAGGTCCAATTAGGAGGGTCCAATGGGTACTAGACCGTAAAATCTTTTTACATACGCGAAGCCGAAGATTTCTAATTAAATAAAAAAAAGCTTTATTTACTCAATCGAAATCACTCATCAAAAATCGGTTTAGCTTGATTTCCCGAAACTATTGCTACCTCGCCAACTCTGTATACCCCGAAAATAGTGGTATTTAATCGCGACTGACAACACTACCGTTACCATCTCCCTCTCTTGAATTCCATGCATTCAATGATATGCTCTTGTTTAATCAACGTGATGGTAATTGAGAGCAGTTCCCGTTTATATTGAAGTCGTTTCGACACCAATGTAGGAAATGAAAGTAGGAGATAAAAACAGCCCTTCATGGTTTCACTCACATCACATCTCTCGGTACCTATAAATTTTTCTCACAGCATTACGAAGCGATGTTAGGTAAAGACGTAAAAATTGTGTAACGTTAGTTAAATCTATATATATAAAACTCAAAGGTGACTGACTGACATAGTGATCTATCAACGCACAGCCCAAACCACTGGACGGTTCGGGCTGAAATTTGGCATGCAGGTAGATGTTATGACGTAGGCATCCGCTAAGAAAGGATTTTGATCAATTCTACCCCCAAGGGGATAAAATAGGGAATGAAAGTTTGTATGAAACTTTGTCAATTTTAAACCGTTTGGGCTGAGACTTTGCATGCAGGTATAAGAAGAATCATAGATGAATACCATTGTTTATAATACAAGCCTGAGAACAAAAACTGTAGTCTACATTTCAGCTCTACACCGAAGCGAAGCGAGGGCGGGCCACTAGTAATAAATAATTTTCAAACGATTGACCTCCTAATTCTCGTGATAAAGAAATCAAAAAGGGTCCAACGCTGTAAGAAGAAGTATTATGTAAGCTAATTGCCTTTGAGAGATACCAATGTACAATTAAAACAAATAGTACTAAATTAACTTATAAAATATTCATGCTTAATTATAAGGATTTCCAAGAACTACGAGTAGTGATATCTAAATAGGTAGGAAAATCAGAAGAGTAGTCTATGAGTGAAATAACAGGAGCTACTGGAAGAACATTCTTATCATGGAAATGAAAATAACTTGCTATTATTTGTATGTGCCGTGTGTGTGCCGGCCTAGAACAGCACCACCCCTCTCGTCCTAAGAGTGTCGTAAAAGGCGACTAAGGGAGCACAGCCAGCTAAGACGGGCAGCAGCGTCTTATTGCAATATCTTGGCTGTACTGCGATTGCTAAACCGGCTGCCAAGCGTGACGATTATGGCAAAACCCCCCAAGAAATGAGTAGCACAACTAAAGTTGGCCTCCAGTCCCCGGCAGCCATGCTAGTCCTAGCCACGGTAGCAGCTATGGTAACGTCGGGGCAAGGGGTGCTAAGAAACATCGGGTAAGATCCGACCACGACTTGACCTTTTTTTTTTCAATGTTGGGAAAATGCGTTACGCATACCCCGCCCTGGGTGAGTGGCGGGGTTATGTGGGACTCTTCCTCCCCCCAAATTCCGCCCAGCCAGACTGCCTGGCTCGGCGGCTCCTCGGGATGAGGGGGGGGGGGGGGGGGAGCTACCCACTAAAAACCCAACAGTGCTCCCTCGTCTGCCGAAATAGGTTTTGTGGGATCCGGGTGATGCTCCCCGTTACCCCGGCAGGGATTCCTCCTCCTCCTGATGGTCAGGAGGATGTCCGGGAGCACCTAGGCATATCCCGTCGACGGGTACGACGACTTGACCTGGCAACCTACAACACCCACACACTGAGGACTGTCACTAAACTAATAGAGTTAGAAGAAGCTATCAGTAAGTTACGTTGGGATATTATTGGTCTATCTGAAGTCCGAAGAGAGGGAGAGGACTCGATAATCCTCAATTCCGGTCACTTGCTATACTACCGGAAGCGCGATCAACAGTCCCTAGGCGGTGTCGGGATTATCGTCCACAAGTCCCTTGTTCAAAACGTGATCACCATCGGAAGTCGACCAGGGTAGCATACCTGATATTCAGAATATCAAAACTTGCTCGGTGTTTCCCTACGCGATAGAATCAGAAATGAGGAAATCTGTAGGAGAACCAAAGTAACCGATATCTCTCGAACGATTGCTCTGCTGAAGTGACAGTGCGCAGGACACGTAGCAAGAAAAACCGATGGCCGTTGATGCAGAAAGGTTCTGGAATGGCGACCACGCACCGGACGACGCTCAGTGGGCAGGCCCCCTACAAGGTGGACCGACGATCTTGTGAAGGGCGCGGGAAGCCGATGGATGCGAGTGGCGTAGGACCGATCGGTGTGGAGATCCTTGGGGGAGGCCTTTGCTCAGCAGTGGGCGTCGTACGGCTGACATAATGATGATTATTATTTGTACCAAGTACTTAAGTATATCATACAGGGAGCAGCAATTTCGTTAAATCTTTATTGCACCAAAGCAAACTTTACTGAAACTCAAGTGGACTATAGAGCGCTCCTAAATGGATATTGTTCAATAAATTTGAATATAAAAGCTATAGTCGGTCTTATGCTAAACCCTTGTATTCAATTTAATAAACATGCAACATGTGCACTTTTAAATTTCCTCCGTCAAAGTAACAACAGGCGTTTCATTATTTTGTAGAGCGAAATCTGAATATTATATTTAGTCCTGATACTCGAAAGCAGCCTCGATTTTTAAGGGATATTATTTTAAGGATTCAAATTTAATGAAATTCAGTTTTATGTAAACAAAGTTCCCCGTCTGTTATCTTAAAACATGAGATTATTTTTCGTAGTTTTTTTTGTTATCATGATCTGAAGATCAGTCTACTAACGTCCCACTGTTAGGGCACAGGCCTTCCCTATAGGTGGAATATAGAGATTGGCCCAAGACCTAACACGCGGGCCAAGTGAGAATTGGTAGGTGCTAACGAATGCAGATGCAGCCGGAACCAAAGGCTTAACGTGCCTTTTTTGCTATAATCTATAAAAATTGAATAGACAAGTGGACAGCGGGGAGTACTGTCCCGGAAGTTTGGGTAAAGAACCATAAAAAAAAATTGTGTGTGTCAGCTCCGACGTACGACCGGAGTTTACACTCTAAAAACGATTGTCTTTGAACAGACACAAAACAAAGTCGGAAGAAGTCGGTTACAAGTAGAGATACCTCAGGAATCGTCCCATGGTTTCGACTATCATAGGTTCCATGTCACACATTTTATCATCTAACCTCAGCGATATTCATCATATATTTTATTACGTATTTCTGGAAACACACAATTTCAAAAATATCACACACTAGTCATCATTTTGTAAATATGTATTATAATTCCATCTGTACTGAAAATCACTATTCCAGAGTGCTGGACATTTACCGGCATTTCTCTATATTCTGTTATTTATTTGTTTTCATTAATTTTGCTCCGATTTTATCTATTTTTAGTTTATTTATTTTATTGACATTTGTGCCAACTTAATGTTTTTTATCCGTTGCCATGGCTAAAAGTGAAAGGTGCTCAGATGAGGTTGCGCACAAAAACGTAACGAGGTCATTAATGTCATTCATCGATAGATTTTACTCCTCACATTTTTCTTCCCTTCGAATCCCTTATATATGCAAATCGATTCTTAAGGAGTAAACTCCAATATTCATAAAAAATCTAAATATACCTATAACGTCATGAATAACGTAATAAGGTACAGGCGTCGCATTCAAAACAGTTTATATCTGTTGTTCCAGCGTTATTAATTAACGCTTTGTACAAAGCTCCGTGTGCCGCACTTACACACCCGCGCGTGGGCCGGAAGCGGTCTTTATCTCGTCAGATAAGCCTGACATTCACTACATTCGACTCCACTCCACATCACTCTAGATTAATTGAATCGCGAGTCTTATCCGCGCGGGAGCCGGAACGATCCGCTAATAGGGGTGATGACGGGGTACAGTAAACGAAATTCTATTTAGTCCGTCAGTTAGATGATCAAAAAATAATGGACACGTATTTTTTCTTTGGGCAATCAACCAAAAAATGACAAAGTTATAGCGCGTCAAAGTTTGGGAGTAGGGGCTCGTGACGTCACTTTTGAGTGAATTTTCACTTATAAGTGTACTCAAACGTGACGTCATGCGATTTTTCAAATCGATATAGGGGAAACTATCCAATCATTGGCACTCTTCCTATTATTGGAACTTTTGAGTTTATTTCGAAAAAAACAGGAAACAATAGATTATAGGAATAATGCTGCCAATTTTAAAATTTCGAAACCATACTAAGTTTTTCTTTTTAATATGTAACGACCTTGAATAATCTATTGTCTCCTTGTTTTTTTCGAATTAAACTCAAAAGTGACAATAATAGGACGAGTGGCAATGATTGGGTGGTTTCCCCTTATCTCTGCAATGTTTATATTTTGTGAAAAAAGAAAAAATACTTACGTGTCCAATACTTTTTGATAATCTACCTGATAAACGAAGAAAAAAAATTAGTCATCATCCCTATTTGGCTAAATGCTTCATTCGCGACTCCTGTCCGTTTATTATTAAAGATATAGCTTAGCTGATAGTTCTACAATTGTAATGTTCATAAACATCTGTTAATTAGTAAGGTGGTTCAGGTGATACCTAGTTATATTTGTTATATTGTTTTAAACTTTCATGGTCACTTACATTATAGTAATACTAGCAAACCAGTGAACCAAATGTTCACCAAAACCTGATTTAAAAAAAAATGTATTTAATTAATTGAGAACTTCGGAGATTTTGTTCTACTATTCGACGACTATTCTTAACTTATAACTTAAACATTCTCTTTATCTATCTCTTACGGTTTGGCAGCTGAAACAGCACCACAGACAGACGGACGGACGGACTTGTCTAATAGATAAGAGATAGGTATTTACGGGATTGTTACCATGAACCTTGTTTTTAGCGAGTTTCCGATATTTCGGCACTGTCGCAAGCGCCATGATCACGGAGTAACTGAAGTAATTGCGGGTAGGCTGTTTATTGGCAGACATATCGGTCTACCCTCCGCTCCGACGAAGTCTTTTACTGCGTTCGATACCCTTACCACTGTTCACATTCTCACACAACACTTACAGTATCGGATCGCGACACGACACTTTTTTGATTATTTCCGGTTTTACACATACGAAATTACTTCAGTTACTCCGTGATCATGGCGCTTGCAACAGTGCCGAAATATCTGAAACTCGCTAAAAATAAGGTACATGGTAACAATCCCGTAAATAACTTATATTACTAAAATATTTGTTATGTTCATAAAAACGTATTACACGATGTCACTTAGTCCTTACACCAAGTGGTTCTCGTATGTATACGGATTGTTGCTTCATACAACACTTCAAATATAGTGATAATTAGAATCGGGCAAAAAGCGCTGAAAAAATCGTTTGTTTAATATTTTTTAGTCCCTTATATTGCATCTCTTCTTAGTCGCTTTCTTCATTGCTGAAGGTCGAGTCTAACTTGAAATGTTGACCACCTGATGTACTATGCCTCTCCACGCATTCCTGTCCTCGGCAGTCTTTATAGCCTTGGTTATTGATAGGCCAGTGAGCGACTTTACTAGGTCTGACCAGCGGGTAGACGACCGACCGCGTGATCTTCTCCCGTCGACCTGGCCAACCACCATCAGCTTCTCTAGGCTGTCAGGGTTTCTGCGAGCGATGATATATTGCATCACTGTTGATAAAATACTCATAAAAAATATAATATAATATATAAATATACTAATGTAAAGGTTTTATATGACTTCAATCCTTTCCGACACACGGAGGAGCTCGAGGTAAGTCATTGATCATTAATTCCGTGGTTTCATTTTGCAGACTGAACACGCCAACCACTGCACCATAAAACTCCTCTTCCTCAAATACATCACACCGATTTTGTAAAGCTACTAGCTGACCCAGCGAACTTCGTACCGCCATAAAAAAACAGGGGTTGGTGGTAGAAAGTTGAAAATTTAGGGATGTATGTATTTTTGTTAGATGTATCAATTTTTAATTTTTTAACTAAAATTGAAAAAAAAATTTAGGGATGGATTACCCTTAACATTTAGGGGGATGAAAAATAGATGTTGTCCGATTCTCAGACCTACCCAATATGCATACAAAATTTCATGAGAATCGGGAAAGCCGTTTCGGAGGAGTTTAACCACAAACACCGCGACACGAGAATTTTATATATTAGATAGATTTTAAGAGAGGTAGGGCATAACGGTTTTTTTTCGCTCGCATTGGAGCGCCCGTCGGAGGAAGTAACTTCCACCTTACAGAAGACTACAGTAAAATAACATTACCTTTCGTGGTGTTGTATTTCTGTTGATGAGTAAGGCTCCAGGACAAAACTGTGTTCCAAACTTAGATTAAAACAAAAAGGGTAGATACGGCACTAGCCTCACAAAAGTGATCCGCATGAATTGTGATCCACGACCCTAATCGCTTTAGTCACAACTTGACATGCAAACGACGTACATGTGAACGCCAAAAAGAAATATTGCTAATATTTTGTGTTTATATGATAAAGAAATGCCTAAGTGTGTTTTTCAAAAGTGCTCAAATTGCTCAAGAACTAAAAATAAAACCCACGGCATCACTTTTCATTCGTAAGTACTATAAAATATATTTTTTCCTAAAAATTGCTGTTTGTTTTGAATCTTATTCGGTAGTGACGTCGAGTACTGGTCTCGTGATTGGTCGGTAGTGCAGTGACGCGGATTTCGCCGTCCCGTCCACGCTGCCGTGGGATCAGTTTTTGTTTGATGCAAGTATGAGCGTACCGTATCTACCCTTTTTGTTTTAATCTAAGGTTCCAAAACATTAACCAAAACTCAATTTCGTTGCACACAAATAGATAATATTACTATGTACTTGTTGCTTAGTTCCGCCCACCAACACAGCGACGCGCTACTCCCGCCAAATTACCCACTCAATTACAGATGGCTGACGCTCCACACAGATTGACTTGTTCTCGTCAAAGCCGCGCGCGCGCTTTGATCTACCATAATTGCGACATAGTAATTGTCGCGCGTTCCCGCTAAATACCTACATTCTTCACGCTATTGCGTTTGTCAGATTTTGGTGGCCTCAACTTTTCGCCCGATTGTAACCTTCCTTTACTTTTGATATTTCTACCTCCTTGGCCGAGTGGTTTGTACACGCCGGGTTTCATGGTGTCACCGATTTGAAAGGTCCCGGGTTCGAATCCCGGTGGGGGCAGATGTTTGTGTGATGAATACGAGCATTTGTACTCCAGTCATTTCTATATAAATATACTTATATATGAACAGTTTAAGTATTCTATCCGTTACCCTAGTATCCCATAACACAAGCCTTATAGTGCTTAGCTTGGGACTAGGCTAATTGGTGTGAGTGTTGGAAATATTTATTTATTTCTTTAATTGAAACTGGTGATAAACTTATTGATATATATAAATCCAAAGATTTAGAAAATATTTCACTTCGTTCAGGTGTCAGGCTGGATTTCAATTCGAGAGGATTCTCTCGGACCGCATCGTCCAGCATCTAAACACCGTGGGCCCTAATCTGTCGGGGAACCAATACGGTTTCAGGAGAGGGCGCTCCACCATCGACGCCGTAATGGAAGTTAAAAGGGAGACGCAAGCAGCGGTTGGCAGAGGGGAGAGGGTTGTCGCGGTGTCATTGGACATCAAAAATGCGTTTAACACTCTCCCCTTTGAAGTTATAAAAGTGGCACTTAGGTACCACCAGCTCCCCGCCTATCTAGTAAGGGTAATTGAAAATTACCTAGAGGAGCGGGTGGTACAATACGTGCGGGCGGACGGCTCTCTAGCGTCGAGAGGGATGGCCTGTGGGGTTCCGCAGGGGTCGGTCCTGGGACCGCTCCTGTGGAACATGGGCTACGATTGGGCTCTCCGTGTGGCCCTGGTGCCCCGGATAAGAGTGCTCTGCTATGCAGATGACACTCTTGTCCTTGCCCGGGGCCGGGACTACGGGGAGGCCAGCCGTTGCGCAGCGGTAGGGGCTTACATAGCCATTGCGCGAATCCGCGCATTAGGACTAGAGGTAGCGGTCTCTAAGACTGAGGCCATCATGTATTATGGCCCACAGGCCAGACCACCCGCAGGCGCGAGAGTACTGGTGGACGAGCAGTGGATACCCATAAAGCCTCACATGAAGTACTTGGGGCTGGAGCTCGATGGGAAGTGGCGGTTTGACTACCACTTTAAGCTCCTGACCCCGAAGCTGGTAAGTGCGGCGGCGGCATTAGGTAGACTGCTCCCAAATGTGGGGGGACCTGGCGCCAGCTGCCGAAAGCTGTACGCGGGGGTTATAAAAAGCATGGCACTGTACGGTGCGCCGGTGTGGGCAGACAGCCTCAGCGCGGTCAACAGAGCAGAGCTCAGAAGACCGCAAAGGCTGGTGGCCATAAGAGCGGCACGGGCGTACCGGACAGTGTCATATGAGGCGGCATGTATCCTCGCAGGGATGCCCCCCTGGGATCTGGAAGCACTCGTGCTTGCAGAAGTGTACCAGGGGAGGATCCAGGCGAGGGAAAGGGGAGAGCGTGCCACAATAGAGGAAGCAGCAGGCATACGCAGGGAGGCAGAAGAAGCGCTCAGGAGAGGCTGGAAGGAGCGACTCGACAACCCGACGGCGGGGGGGAGAACAATCGGAGCGATTCGGCCGGTATTCAGGGAATGGTTGGACAGGGGGAGGGGGACGCTTACCTTTCGATTGGTGCAGGTACTTTCCGGGCACGGATGCTTCGGAAAGTATCTGCACCGGATCCAGAGGGAGGCGGACTCCTCATGCCATGAGTGCGGCGATGCCGAGGACACGGCGCAGCACACTCTAGAGGTGTGCTCGGCGTGGACTCGGCAGCGTAGCACTCTGGCGGAGACTGTAGGGACGGACCTCTCGCTGCCCGGCGTGGTAAAAGCCATGCTGGATAGCGACGGGTCATGGCAGGCGGTGGTCTCCTTCTGCGAGGATGTCATCTCGCAGAAGGAGGCTGCGGAGAGAGTCCGCGAGGTGCAAGCCCTCGCGGGCTCTCTTCGCAGCAGAAGGGCGAGGGGGAGGAGAGGCAGGCGCACACTGGCGCATCTTCTGCCACCCTGACAAAGCGGATAGCCCGCAGAGGGGCAAGGGGGGGGCTGGGTCACGTAGGGACCCTAGGATGGTCGGCACGTCGAGTGCTGAACACCGATCAACGGTCCTTTTCAGGACCAGGGTAGGAGCATCACCCCACAGTGATTCTGATCATTGCGATTGGCGGTAGATGCTCAAAAGGCCCTTCTTAGGGCCAAGGGGGGGCGGGAGAGGGACGGAGAGAACTACGCTCTCCCTCCCACTCCTGTGAGAGCCGCGGGTCTGCCCTGGGGGGGGGGACCGGCCTGCATTGCACAAGCTCTCTTGATGCTGGTGCCCCTGATACTCCGGGGCACCTTCATCGGGGTGGGTCCGTTCGCGGACAATCACCTTGCGGGTGCGCGGACAGTCGGCAACGGTTGCCGCGACCACGCCCACACTCCCGGCGTGCATTGGGGGGACTGCGGTCCTCAGAATGTACGCCGGGTGACCGGTGCAGGAGTATTGTCTGGTTTTTAGTGGCCCTGTTCAGGGCGTTAGGTAGGGCCCTGCTCATTTCACCCGGCCTAAGGGCTGGCTGAAATGAGCAGGGAGGAGTCCCACATACCTTCTTCTCGCTCCCCCGGTGGTTGAAGGATGCGTAAAGCATTTCCCAGACAAAAAAAAAAAAAAAAGGCTGGATTTCAATGGGTCCTAAGAGTAATTTGCGTGGACGTAGACTGTAGCGATTCTATTCACTAAAGAACAGAACGCCACTGAACAGTAAAGCGGAGAATGCTTTTCTGAACCGGTGTTCAAATGCGAGCGGAAAATTCGCTGTAGGCGCTTTTCATGTTTTCTTACTCAAATTTTCCAAAAAGAAGTAAATGGTACACTATTAATTTCTTCCGCTGTTTATTTGTATGACTTAGGGAACTATCCCGCCCTCGCTTCGCTTCGGTGTAGAGCTGCAGTGTAAACTATAGTTTTTGTTCTCAGGCTTGTGCTTTATAGCACAAGCCTAACTACTCCCGTTTTCCCAACATTTCCCTTCACTACTCTGCTGCTATTGATTGTAGCATGATGAAAAGTATACTATAACCTGCCCAGGAGTGTGAAGAATAATTGTACCAAGTTTCGTTAAAATCCGTCGAGTAGTTTTTGTTTCTATAAGGAACATACACACAGACAGACAGACAGATAGACAAAAATTTTACTGATTGCATTTTTGGCATCAGTATCGATCACTAATCACCCCCTGATAGTTATTTTGAAAATATATTTCATGTACAGAACTGACCTCTCTACAGATTTATTATAAGTATAGATTATAGAAGGATATATAAAGTTTATAAAGACAATGTCAAAATATTGTATCATCGATCCGAGGATCAGATGAGTGGCCACGCGAAGCGAAAAGTTTTTGAAGTTATACTTCTTTAGGCGCGTTATGAAAAAATGATGAGAGTGAAATTTTAAGATGCGCGCGCATCACTGTAACACAAAATTTTACTTACTTTTGTGTTCACCGCACATTAAGAAAATCTACCAACAAAATAGATATAGAATCTCTATTTAGTGTGTGCTAACGACTGCATTGTGAAGGCCTATCAAAAGTATTTATTAATCTGGAACAACAAAACCAAAGCGCGATTCAGGAGACTACAGCGCCATCTCTTGACCATTGGTGTAGTAGAACCAAAAACCACATCTTTATTTTTTGTAATAAAGTAACAGTTATAGGTATTCATATTTATAATATTTATCCACATGTTTCTAGTTTGTATATTCGGAATACGTGTTTGAGTTTCATACAAGTGCAAATCACATATGTTCTAATAAATTATATTCAGTAGCGATTTTAATTGAATATTTTGATTATTTATTTATTTTTTCAAATTAAAACTGAACTTTATTGACTGTGTTCTTTTCCAGACTTTTTATTAATTTATTGTAATTAATTATTTGCATGCAATTAAAAACTAATTTTAAACGATGCCAAAGAAGGATAACTTTACACGCGCCTACATAAGTACACGCACCCATTTTTTTTTTATGTTGGTGGCATACAAGCGTATGGTCCACCTGATGGTAAGTGGCCGCCATAGCCAAGACGCTGGCGATACCAACAATATAACACGCGCCGTTGCATACGCCGACCCAATCCAGCCAGTCCAGCTTAAAATACTTGGGCTGGTACTGGCTTCAAGCAGCTGGCTACTACGCTGATCAAATTCCCTGCTAGAACCCTACTTAGCAACAGGAACATAATACTACCAAAAGTTTGGGTGGAGATCACTTCCCCAGACGGGCGCTCCATATAAAGCGGAAAATCCGCTACGACCTCTCTTCATCATCATCATCATCATCATCATCAGCCTATAAATGTCCCCACTGCTGGGGCACAGGCCTTCCCTATGGATGGAATAGGGAGATTGGGCCACCTCTTTTATCTTGCTTAAATTTTAACTGTTGAGCTCTTTAACGTCTGCAAGTATCTGTATGGTTCTTTGTTTCTTAGGTTTTTAGGTTTTTACGCACATCACTCATTAAATAAAACTAGTTTTTAACGGGTTAATGCACGGAACTTTATTTATTTATTGACGTTTCGTAGCCTTTTCTAGTCTGCATCGTCAGAATACTGATTTTTTATATAATTTTGTCGAGCTACCTTCGAAAGCCTTTTATTGAGCTTTCGGTTATTTCATTGTAAGATATTTAAAATTTTATTGTCTATGTATGAATTTATTAGTTAATAAAGTACTTCATTTAAAATTCTTTATTGTAATTTTGAGTTTATTTATTTGACCCTAACTACCGTAAACTACCACCGATTCCAAAATTGGGAGACCTTTCTGAGAAGAACCGGCGAAACAAACTCGGAGAGGCTTTCTACCTCCTTCTTATGTTAAATCATGAAAAGGCTGCCAAACGTCAATAAATAAATAATGCTTTGTGCATTAACCCGTTAAAAACTAGTTTTATTTATCTGTATGGATCGTTACAAATTCATGATATCTGAAAGGATACTCATAAATTCTCAATCCTTGTTCCATGAAACAGGTACATAACAAACGACATATATTCCCCTGACCTAAGTAAGTCGATAATATCGGAGCCTCCTGAATATAATGGGTTACATACATACAATATGAGCACGCACAAAAGATCGTGATCAAATAATTCAGCTCACTGATACGTCTCAGTCAACAAAGCTGCCAAAGAATCTATTAAACTTCTATAGCAATTCTGTCAACGTAACTCACATATTTTAACGGTCATAGTTACATATTTTATTCTTTACAGGGTTGGCACTGCCCGAATCACGAGATAGGAACGAAGAATAGAAGTCGAAGCGAAACGTCAATAAATAAATAAAGTTTCGTACATTAACCCGTTAAAACTAGTTTTATTTAATGAGTGATGTGCGTGAAAACCTCAGAAACAAATATATATGTTAACCAGTACCAGTACTGAAGACAAAGCGCGCAAGGAAGCTAACATCGTTTTATTTCCTGAAGAAATGTCGAGACCACAATCTCATCCCACCTTGTGTGAGAATCACACCAAAAAAGGACATATGTGGGAGCGCCAAGATCTTACAAGAGGCAAGTAAAAAGCTACTTGCAAGGCTTATAGAAGGGCATTGTTCGGAAAAATCTTCCAATGAAATAACCGAACGCTCAATAAAAGTCTTTCGAAGGTAGCTCGATAAAATTAAATAAAAATCATTATTCTGACGATGCAGACCTGAAAAGGCTGCGAAACGTCATTAAATAAATAAAGTTTCGTGAATTAACTAGTTAAAACTAGTTTTATTTAATGAGTGATGTGCGTGAAAACCTAAGAAACAAACTTAGATTAAAACAAAAACGGTAGATACGGTACGCTCATACTTGCATCAAACAAAAACTGATCCCACGGCAGCGCGATCCGCGTCACTGCATTACCGACCCGAACGAAACAGCACGTTAAGTTTCAACGGCAGCGCGAACGAGACGGCTTGATTCGCGTCACTGCATTACCGACCAATCAGGCGACCAGTACTCGACGTCACTACCGAATAAGATTCAAAACAAACAACAATTTTTATGAAAAAATATATTTTATAGTACTTACGAATGAAAAGTGATGCCGTGGGTTTTGTTTTTAGTTCTTGAGCAATTTGAGCACTTTTTAAAAACACACTTAGGGATTGTTTTATCATATAAACACAAAATATTAGCAATATTTCTTTTTGGCGTTCACATGTACGTCGTTTGCATGTCAAGTTGTGACTAAAACGATTAGGGTCGTGGACCACAATTGGTGCGGATCACTTTTGTGAGGCTAGTGCCGTATCTACCCTTTTTGTTTTAATCTAAGGAAACAAATAAGAATAGAAGTGATAACTTAAATTAATCTAAGCGGCGTTGCGAGTTAGAGTGAGAGATGAGAAGCCTGCCTATCGCTATCGTAGGCGTAAAAGGACGAGAAACCAGACAGACTGGCGCCGTGACGCGTTACGTAACGAATCAGTTTACACTCCCATAACAAGTTATCACTTCAAAAAGCTCTTTATGAGGAGGTCACATGTTTGTTTGACATCTCTTTTAAATCCTACTTCACTACATAGTATAAAGCAAAGTCGCTTCCCGCTGTCTGTCCCTTTGTCCCTATGTATGCTTAGATCTTTAAAACTACCCAAACGGATTTTAATGCGGTTTTTTTTAATAGATAGAGTGATTCAAGAGGAAGGTTTATATGTATAATTGATGATTAAACGAACTTACCTGTATGTGAAGTTCTATCACAATTATACGAGTGATTCGTACGAAAAGATTAGTAACCCCTGTAAAAAAATAATATTTCAATTGACTTATGTAGTAACGCTCATGTGACACCACTCTCTGCACTAATTTGAGGGTATATTTGAAAAACTATCGTGTAACAGCGCGTGGGTAGACCGAGCCTAGCTCTGCCAGTCGCTCTCTCCCGCCTTCATTAGTTTAGAGTACTGTTGCTATGAAAATATTCCCAAAACCCCTAAGGGCTTAGGGTGGGAGGGCGTTACTAATCTTTTCGTACGAATCACTCGTATAATTGTGATAGAACTTCACATACAGGTAAGTTCGTTTAATCATCAATTATACTTCGTGATTCGTACTCAAGATTAGTAACCCCTGTAAAAAAATAATATTTCAATTGACTTATGTAGATGTTGAGAGTAGGTTGGTTTTGGGAATGTTTAGTGAAATATAAAATGTGATGTGGAACATTTTTATTAACAAATCGACTATGAATTATTTATAAAATCATATTTAACAATTTGGTTAATGAAAGAATAGATTTAGCCAGCGCTGTTTTGTCCGAGTTCAGGATGGTTCTGTTATAGAACTTTGCAAATGTATTAGAATTGTTGCTCCAGCCAGCGGCTCTTCGAATTTGATCTATTGTGATGCCTTGTGCTTGAGCTCGAGACGTAGCAGCGTGGCGAGTACTGTGACCAGAGAAAATAGATGTATCTATGCCACTCGTTTCTAAAGTACACTTAATCCAACGACTTATTGTTTGGGTGGATACAGTTTTATGCGGTTTTTTGAAACTAATAAAGAGATAATTTGATTTCCTTATATTTGTGGTTTTATTAATGTATGATATTAAAGTTAAAGCTGGACAAATTTGTGGTTTATCTATATAAAAGGGTATATGCAGCATAGGTTGGTTCTTACCAGGCCTAGAAGTTTTTATCAAATCAGTTATTTTCACTAAAATCTTCTCTGGCATTATAGATATATTTTTGATATTTATTTTGGACAGAGTTTGGACTCTATGCGCAGTTATCAATGCAATTAGAGTTACACATTTTTTAGAGAGAAGTTCTAGGGATAGCTCATCATTAGGGTACCATGTCGATATGGAGTTTAAAACCTCGGCAGGGTCCCATGTTATGTCGTACTTGGGCGCTGGAGGCCTAGTACGGAATACACCGTTGAAAAATCTATGAATTCGGTTGTCTTCCGAGATTTTTGGTCCAATAATAAGTGCCTGAGCGGCTTTGCAACTATTTAAAGAGCCATACTGGCATCCATTTTAATATAATTGTGAAAGGAATTCTAGAACAACAGTAACCGATGTATTATATAATTCTAAATTCTTTTCATTGCAATATTTACACCATTTTTTAATGTAGACACTGTACTGTTTTAGTGAATTTTGAGAAATTGAGGCTAAAATAATGTCTATTGAGGTCTCTGGCACTTCTCTTTGGAGAAATGCCGACCGGATAATACTCCGGCAATCAGTGTCAGGTTGGCTGTGATATTGCGACTGCTGGAATGAGAAACAATATCGTTAGGGCTTATTATTATTGTATCCGAGTTTAAAAGGTTTATAAATATTGGATACCAGGGCTGAGAGGGCTAGTTTGGCACAATCATGATGCCAGTTGCCTCGTCTATAATTAATATACGAAGTGATTTTAAAATTACTGAAAAAGGCGGAAATGCGTAAAAAAAACAATTTGACCACTTTACAGTAAACGCATCAATTGCTTCTGCATTAGGGTCTTTATGCCATGACATATATTTTGGGCATTTGTTATTAATTCGAGAAGCGAACAGATCAATTTCTGGGGTGCCGAATTTACTAATGATTCTTTTAAAAACAATCCTTGTTATCTCCCATTCTATATCCGGATGAGTTTTTCTGGATTCCGTGTCAGCTATTGAATTATCTTTTGATTTAATATATGATGCAAACACAAAATTTTTTCGTGATTTACACCATTGCCAAATGTTTTTTGTAATGTTCGTGAGATGAGGGTATTGAATACCGCCCATGCGGTTTATATAAGAGACTGCTGTGGAGTTATCTACACGTAATAGAATTTGACAGTTGTATAAATCCTTTGCGAATATTTTAATTGCAAAATAGGCTGCCAATAACTCGAGTTGGTTAATGTGAAGATGGCGTTCGACTTGTGACCATGGCCCCGACGCCGTTTCATCCCTACAGGCAGCTCCCCACCCCGTAGTTGACGCGTCAGAAAATATTTCTAACACATAATTGTCATCTATGATTCTATGTCCCGAATTATGTACAGCTTTTAGCCACCAGCTAAAATCTTCTTGAAGTGATTTTGATAAGCTCATATGTCTGTCGAAATTGTTATCCCATTTTAAGTTAAGGAATTTTTGTCGTTCGAATTCTTTGGTGTATAACAAGCCATATTCAATGGCTGGACATGCCGAGATTAATAAGCCTATTAAATGAGCAAATTTTCTAATTGTACACCGTCTTAGTTTACACATTA
The DNA here is from genome assembly GCA_902850365.2 of Chilo suppressalis. Classification (NCBI taxonomy): domain Eukaryota; kingdom Metazoa; phylum Arthropoda; class Insecta; order Lepidoptera; family Crambidae; genus Chilo; species Chilo suppressalis. Next base: position 1,003,763 of record OU963899.1, on the reverse strand, counting down.
CTTCTAATTCTTTTTTAATGCTATATTGTTTGTTTAGTGGCAGCCTGATTTCCATCTTTTCACTATCTATTATATATCCTAAGAATTTACAAGAAGATGAGGGTATCAGTTGACTTTTTACCTTGTTTATTTTAAACCCTATAGCGGTTAGTAATTTTGTAGTAACATCAATATTATGAATGCATTCATTATATGAGCTATTTATCAATAACATGTCGTCTAAATATATGGTTGATAAAAATCCCGCTGATCTGAGTAATTTAATGACTGGTTTCATTAATTTAGTGAAAATGTATGGTGCTGTATTCAATCCGAATGGTAGAACATTGTATTGATATAGTTTTCCTTCCCAAAAAAATCTTAAATATTTTCTAGATTCTTTATGAATTTTTATAAAAAGATAGGCATCTTTTAAATCAACTGTACCCATAAAAGAATTTTTCGAAATGAATTTGATAGCTGTACGTAAATCTTCTAATTTAAAATGACATGTATCTATGAATTTATTCAGGTTCTTAAGATTAAGGATTAATCTTGATGAACCATCAGGCTTGGGTCTTAAAAATATATTGGATATGAACTAGCCGCCACAAGGCGAACATTCAGATATTGCACCAATGCGACAAAGTTTGTTAATCGATTCCCGAAATTGTAATATTTCTGTATTAGAATATTGAGGCAAGACCGGCCGGAAACTCTGCATTACCGGCCGAGAAAATTGTATCTTATATCCGCGTATCCATTGTAATATTCGTCGATCCGACGTTATTAGCAGCCATTGTCTATAAAAGAGTGATAATTGACCAGCGTAGCGTACCGTGTCTATCGGCGGCGGACGTTCCTCGGCGGCGGCGATGACGGTTTTGATGAGGGTGCTGGCCGGCCGGAGCGCGGCGCCGGCGGAGGTACAGGCTGGCGGCTCCGTCCCGGCCCCGGGAGCCTGTTGCCCGGGGTTGGAGGTTTCCAGTTTTTTGATGGCTGCGACTTGATAGATGTTGTCATAGATTTTTTAGGTATTTTATTCGATACCTTGAGACTACCAGTGCTGGATCTATTCACAGCTTTTGCAGCTTTAAGAGCCTCGCCTAAGTTTTCACCGAAAAGGAATTTACCTAACTTCGTATGCGAAGTTGCGTCTGGTGACCGAGTCTGTGTGTTGGATATCACATAAAAGACGAGCTGTGTCCATAAGCTTTTTCAAAAGATCTCGATTGATGTGAGAAGAGTTTAACTGCTCCGTCATTGCCGAAGAAAGACAAGCTATAGTCGTTGCTATCTGCTTTTGGCGTAGCTCCAATTGTTTATCTCTCTTTTGCATGGTTTCAGGCAAAGCTGCCTTTATTTCTGCATTGAGTAATGGGGCAGCAATGTCAGTAGTGTTAATGGGTGTGAGATATTTGCTCGCCAGTTCCTTACGAGATTTTGTGTCTAAACCAGCGGTGGCGAGGTGATTTAGTCGCCCCGCTAAATCTTTATGTATTTCTGGGTCATACTCCTCCGTGCCCGCGGGATCCTCCCCGAGTATATCAAGTAAGATGCTGTCTAAGCCATCTTCTGTTGCTGCCGTAACTAAGCAAGTACTCGACGGGTCGTCGGCGCCTTTGTTACTTACTCTAGCGTAGGTACAAAGCTCCGCAGAGATCACTTCGGCCGTAGTGTCGATTAGGTCGTCTGAGATGGGCCTTACTGCTACCGGCGAGTCGCTCGGTAGTATTATCGTCGACATCGAGGGATCTTGTTCTGTTCCGTCTGAAAAACCGCGATAATATCATTTTAAAGTAGGTAGTGACATCCAAAGGAAAATAATTTAGCGTTAAGAATTATCTACACTATGTAGGCAATTCGGCTTGTATGATTATGCGCAACCTTTATTTTCAGACAGTAATGTTTTATAGTCAGTAAGATGTAACTCCATATGAGTTACACGCAAACGACTTTATATTTTCGTATGAAAATTTTGTCAGATATCGACGTACTGACATAAATCGGTAAGACGTAACTCCCACAGAGTTACGCGCAAACCTATAAGGTCATTTGAACCCTAATAATTTTATAGTCAGTAAGATGCAACTCCAGACGAATTGCACGCATACGACTTTTGATTTGCGTAGGTATATGAGAAAAAAAAAAAAATCTCATTACCTGCATAAAACATTCGTGAAAAAATTCACGGTCATTGTCGGTAAGATGTTACTCCCACAGAATAACACGCAAACCATTTTCCAAGAAATCGTTACAGCGGAGCTCGAACGTGATAAGAGATAAAGGTCATTAATTCCGAATGCAGTGATGCATATCGATGAAATTTTCACCAAAAATAAAATTAAATATTTTAAATACCTTGCTGATTCTGCGGTGATGGCGACGAATCCCGTGATGATTCCGAAGATGATGACTGAATAACGCGACATCTTCTTCTTTGTGATTTTTTAAACTCCCTTTCCAACTTCTTAAGTTTTTGTCGAAAGTAATTAAAGTTTTCTTGATCGCGACCTCTTTTTGGAATTTTTATAACCAAGTTAAATATTAATCAGTTGAAAAAAAAGTTGTTAAATATTTCTAGTGCGGAGTGGTACGGCACTGAAAAGCGAATGGGGGCGGGAGAGAGCGACTGGCAGAGCTAGGCTCGGTCTACCCACGCGCTGTTACACGATAGTTTTTCAAATATACCCTCAAATTAGTGCAGAGAGTGGTGTCACATGAGCGTTACTACATAAGTCAATTGAAATATTATTTTTTTACAGGGGTTACTAATCTTGAGTACGAATCACGAAGTATAATACATGCTTAATATAGTAGAGAAACACTGATAATTTTAGAGGTTTTTAATGTAAGGTCGTAAATAAACACATTTTTTGCGCTTACATTGCAAACGCTGGCTGAACCCCACGAGATAGATCAAAATAATGTACTACAGTATTGTACACCTTAAAAAGGTCTACAAAAAAGTCCGAAATGGTATATGTCTATCTCTTAGGGATAACCCACAATAACCATTTTTTATTCTATACTTTTTACGAGAAATAATAGCTTATTTACGAAACGATTTTCAGCAATATAACATTCATCCATAACCAATTAGGTACCTCAAATACATTGTGTATTTAATACAGATCAATTTGGCCCTTTAAATTATGTAATTTAAATAAATATATTCGTAGATATTACAGATTTTAAAATGCACGGACATAGCGGTTCCGACGCTACCGGGCGGGGGGCCTGGCGGCGCGTGTCTATTGTAATTAGGTATAAGAAGAATGTCATTGTGTATAATACAAGCCTGAGAACAAAAACTGTAGTCTACACTTCTGCTCTACACCGAAACGTAGCGAGGGCGGGCCACTAGTATATAATAAATGCGTAAGTTTGTTAATAAAGTAGCTTAGTAACTCAATCATGCGTAAACGGCTGACGAGCTGACTTTGATGAAATTTTGCACACATAAAGTTCATTACCCTGATTGAATCACTGATTACTTGTTATTCCAGAAGAAGTTGAGTTCCTGTAGGATTCTCTTAAAACTTAATGCTAAAGCAGGCGAAGTCATCGGCGGACGCTAGTATAAAAACAAGATTCGGTATCTATTGTTTTCTTATTACCACCAGGGTATAATGACTACATTACCAACAGGTCGTCCACTATCTATTACCATCGCATACCCAAATATTTCATGATCAACTGTGCTTGTTGTACAAAACGCAAGTGCGGTCCTGAATGGAATATTGCTCCGCTAAGTACTTACTCGACGCCTTGGATAGGTTGCAGGAGCGCGCTGACCGCATTATTGGCGATGAAGGGTTAACTAAGAAACTCGTGTCTCTACAATGAGGGCTATCGCGTATGAATCCGCCGCTAGAGGCGCTAGCGTAGCGTGAGGTCTCCGAAATGTCAAATGTTATTGCTTGTTGGTTGACTACGCGGGTTTATTTCTAATTAAAATAATGTTGTGAATAATTGGTAACAATTCGGCTTAATTATGGCAAATATGAGTTATGTGGCAAAGAATGTCAGTTATTCAAAATTTGAGCTTCGAAAAATGATTATGTTCCCATTTTTTCCGAATAAAACGGAACTGGGCGTCACTGTGGCATGGCCTATTATGTTTAGGATATGGTTCTTTTGTGTTAAAACACGACCTAAATGTAACCTTTGATTTCATGTGCGTATTAATAAACTTTAAAAGTTACAATTTAGGACCTCACTCAACAGTGGCGCCATCTGGTGAGGCAGAAAACGGTAGCCCTCATTACGCCGCGATGTGGCATCATTAAGCGCTTAATCGCCTTTTCTTCAGAGGACCACGCACGCTGGCACTTTTTGCAGGCCGGCAAGGGGGGATGGTTGGTGTGGCAGTTTATAACTGCTGTAGCAGCTATCTTTGCGTTTGGACTTAACACCAGGTGGGGTTGAGACATTTGTCTACCTGGCTATAAAAAATATGTATGTATAAGTAATATCAGTATTTCCCTTAATTGTTGACTATATGGATGACGAGATCTGTAAAATGTTCCATTTTAAATCTAAAGAAAATATAACTAGAAAAAAGTCAACGCGGACCAGGCAGCAGACGGGACTCGCAACCGCACCCTTCGCAATCCGGGCGAATGCACTGACCAATTATGCTACCGCGGCCCTTACGGACCGCGTCGACATTCCTCTAGCCATTCTTAAGCTGCAAGGCAGCGCCATCGCTTCGCATTATGGGTAACCCACAATGTCATATGAATACTTTTACAAGTATTGAACATTTGAAAGAAGAAATAGCAACTATAGTTATAATTTTTATTTTTTTTAAAGCATGTAACTGCTTGATGTTTAAATCTAAAGAAAATATAACTAGAAAAAAGTCAACGCAGTCCAGGCAGCAGACGGGACTCGAACCCGCACCCTTCGCAATCCGGGCGAATGCACTTACCAAGCAGCTTAAGAATGGCTAGAGGAATAAGCATAATTGGTCAGTGCCCGGATTGCGAAGGGTGCGGGTTCGAGTCCCGTCTGCTGCCTGGTCCGCGTTGACTTTTTTCTAGTTATATTTTCTTTAGATTTAACCATCAAGCAGTTACATGCTTTAAAAAAAAAAAAAAAAAAAATGGGTGCGTGTACTTATGTAGGCGCGTGAGAAGTTATCCTTCTTTGGCATCGTTTAAAAATATACCTATAACTGTTACTTTATTACAAAAAATAAAGATGTGGTTTTTGGGTCTACTACACCAATGGTCAAGAGATGGCGCTGTAGTCTCCTGAATCGCGCTTTGGTTCCGTTGTTCCAGATTAATATAATAAATACTTTTGATAGGCCTTCACAATGCAGTCGTTAGCACCCACTAAATAGAGATTCTATTTCTAATTTGTTGGTAGATTTTCTTAATGTGCGGTAAACACAAAAGTAACAGCATGAAGTTGGTCGCTAAAGCGACCAACTTCATGCTGTTAAAATTTTGTGTTACAGTGATGCGCGCGCATCTTAAAATTTCACTCTCATCATTTTTTCATAACGCGCCTAAAGAAGTATAACTTCAAAAATAAAAATTATAACTATGTTCCATTTTCTCATAATTGCCAAATGAAAGGTTTGTCCCTGAGGTACCTACGTTATAACCGAAATATAGTTTTTCCCTGCTTTCAGTCGAATGGAAAAGTCCGCTGTATATTTCCTCCCGACCTTGAAACATCGCCCTGTGTAACCTCAAATTGTTATTGTTTTGTTTACAATTATCAACAAATGAGTTGAGGGTTTTAAGCGAAGGGTATGTTTATTAAAAGGACACAACATTAGAAGTGAAAAAATATGTTATTATTGCGTCGTAAAAACACTGGCACATTTTCAGTGTTTTTATTTGTTTATAAACAACCTTCTTATTAAGTCGGGCTAGAATTATGTCATAATTAGTAATTAGGCGGTTACGCACCAGTTTGATTATTAAATTTCAACGAAAATTAACTTATTTGATTTGTCAAATGATGAAGGTTTTGCGAAACTTAAATAAGAGCAGGTGGAAAGCAACCAAGGTTCAAAGCTAGAGAAAATCAACTTAAAAAAAAGCAATTCTGCTTAAATTAATTATAATAATCAGTGGGAATATACAGTATTTGAATCTAACTTCCATTATTCCGTACTAAAATTGTATATTCTTAAGTAATAATTCTCTCTGCTTGTTTCACCGCTAAACCGTTACATTGGCTTTAATGAATTTTGGAATATTGAGGAAGAGGATACAGGAAAATGATGTAAATTACTTTATTGTATTTTTTATTCAAATCATTTATTCGCTAGATTTATAAATCCAAACGTAATTTAACTAGAAAAAAAACTTGACATGAAATAAAAAAATTGTGTGTGTCAGCTCCGATGCACGACCGGAGTTTACACTCTAAAAACGATTGTCTTTGAACAGACATAAAACAAAATCAAGTCCGAAGAAGTCGGTTACAAGTAGAGATACCTCAGGAATCGTCCCATGGTTTCGACTATCATAGGTTCCATGTCACACATTTTATCATCTAACATCAACGATATTCATCATACTTATATTTTATTATGTATTTCTGGAAACACACAATTTCAAAAATATCACACACTAGTCATCATTTTGTAAATATGTATTATAATTCCATCTGCACTGAAAATCACTATTCCAGAGTGCTGGACACTTACCGGCTTTTCTCTATATTCTCTTATTTATTTCTTTTCATTAATTTTGCTCCGATTTCATCTATTTTTAGTTTATTTATTTTATTGACATTTGTGACAACTTAATGTTTATTATCCGTTGCCATGGCTAAAAGTGAAAGGTGCTCAGATAAGGTTGCGCACAAAAACGTAACGAGGTCATTAATGTCATTCATCGATAGATTTTACTCCTCACATTTTTCTCATACCGGGCCCCTTATATATGCAAATTGATTCTTAAGGAGTAAACTCCAATGAAACTGGAAAGTAGATTATGTAGATAAAGAAGTTGTTACTGATGAAAAACATAATAATGTTTGCAGAGCAAGCTGCGAGACTCCAATACTTCTTTCTAAACTATTGACCAGAGACTGGCGACCAGTACCCTTAATACGAGATTGAGCTCACGAAAACTATCATAGTTTTCGAATTGTAAATTATGTTTCTATGTCCATTTTGGTGAAAAGTAATCAAATATACTTAAAATTTATGAAGACGCAAATGATATAATGATAGAATATAAACACTGTTTATTTGTATTGAAACGAAAACAATAAAATCAGTACCCTTAGTACGAGTGTGAGCTCACGAAAACTATCATAGTTTTCGTAATTGTAAAACTCGTATTAAGGGTACAGTGATGGTCTGTTGGTTTATTTGATCGGACATCTGTCAGAACTGTATGACTTTATACGCATTGTATATTCCATATTATGCATTGTTACCGAAGGGAATTGATGAATTTATCTCGCATTGGAGTATATTTTTCACTGTTCGTCTGTGTATTTTAATATTATAAGGGATGTAAAATAAAGGTTCTCCTCGGTGCGAGATCTCCCGAAAAACCTTGAGGAATACCACAGACAAATAAACTTGCGTAGACGTTTTTGTCTGTCAAATTGTTAGTGCACAGGCTTCCTTGTCTATTGTCGCTGCTCAAGCAGTTTGCCGGGATGTTGTTAACTGAATGCTAATTGAATCATCATCAGCATATTAATGTCCCCACTTCTGAGGCACAGGCTTTCCCTATGGATGGAATAGAGAATTTGAGCTATGACCCACCACGCGGGCCCAGTATAGTTTGTTGGGTGCTAACGACTGCAGATGCAGCTGGGATCAACGGCTTAACGTGCCTTCCGAAGCACGGAGGAGCTCGAGATAGTAAATTTTTGGTCACTCATCCAATAACCTACCACTGCGAAAGTTGCTTGACTTCAACGATCGCAGCCGAACGCGCTAACCACCTGCGCCATCGAGATCCTCAATTCGAATAAACTTTATTAAAAAATATATTAAAAATTCTTAACAATACATTGATTATTTGTATACGAAATAAGGTTTCGTCAGCAGCAGCTAATGCTGAGGCAGAGTCCTGATTAGCCCTGTGTTCTTTGAATTTGTATCTGTAAATGTGAAATAGCTGTAATATGAGGGTTAATAAAATATTCTACTAGCTGTGCCCCGCGGTGTTACCCGCGGTTTATTAGGGATATTTTTCCGCAGTTAAACGTAGCCTATTTGTTAATCCAGGATGTCAGCTAACTCCATACCAAATTTTATTAAAATCGCTCCAGCCGTTTAGACGTGAAGAAGTAAGAAACATACACACTCACACACTTTCGCCTTTATAATATTAGTGCGATTCTATTCTATTCTATTCTAAATACTCAGCTATATTATTTCTAACACTAACAACACTATTATAGGGACGTTCAGAAAAAAGGTTAAACGAAAAATGTTTGATACTTCAACTACAGCTTATGAGCACTTGTTAGCTTTGCAGCGGAACGGAGCGTAGTCCACTAAGCAAACGTTTCAATAAGCGACACGACAAAGGGGAACCAGTCGCTGTTATTGCAGCCGCGGCTCACTCAGCCCCACAGAGCTATGAAATTACTAACGGAAAAGGAGAAGTGCTGTTTCTGCGATGCGACTTTGTTATTGCAACATATTTCGTTATTTTTACACTCGGCTTAATATACTGTATGATCTCTTATCTAATAGACAAGTCCGTCCGTCCGTCCGTGGTGCTGTTTCAGCGGCCAAACCGTAAGAGATAGATAAAGAGAATGTTTAAGTTATAAGTTAAGAATAGTCTGATAAGACTACAAACCGGATTTGAGTAACGTAGCACTTTCGGTTTTCGAGAAATCACGTGATTTCTATTTCAAACGAAACCACACAAAATCTCCGAAGTTCTCAATTTTTTTTTTTTGGTTAACATTCGGTTCAATGGTTTGCTAGTTTATTTATATTCTACTAGCTGACCCAGCGAACTTCGTTTGCAGGTGGTAGAAGAGAAAATTTAAGGTTGTATGTATTTTTAAACCATATTATAAAAAAAAATATTGTCCAGAAAAAATTTAGGGGTGTGTAACGTAGTGTTCTATCAATTTTCTGGGATAACATTCCTCCTAACCACTTAAGGATATGAAAAGTAGATAGTAGCCGATTCTCAGACCCACTGAATATGCATATAAAATTTCATAAAAATCGGCCAGGTCGTTTCGGAGGAGTATGTTAACTAACATTGTGACACGAGAATTTTATATATAAGATTTTTAATATGGATATAGATAACAGATAGAGAGAAGAAAGAATATATTTTCTTCGGTTATAATTTCTTTTTAGTCGACCCAGTGAATTTCATACCCCTGTTTAGTTATTTTGTTAGATTTTTCTACATATCTCTTATGGGAAATATAGGTCTAAGTAACTATAGGAAATATAACCAGTCAATAATAAACAATAAAAAATATAAGGTGCAGTCTTTCGAAAGCTATGTGATATATATATATATATGTTTTAGTTAATCCTTTTATATAGGTATATTATAGTAATATCGTTTAACCAGCCATGCGTTGCTGTGAAAAAAATTAACTTAAAATAATATTATCATACAAGCGGCCCGCCCTCGCTTCGTTTCGGTGTAAAGCTGAAGTGTAGACTACAGTTTTTTCTCAGGCTTGTATTATACACAATGACATTCATCTATGATTTTACTTATACCTGCATGTAAAATCTCAGCCCGATTGGTTTAAAATTGACAAAGTTTCATACAAATTTTCATTTCCTATTTTATACCCTTGGGGGTAGAATTGATCAAAATCCTTTCTTAGCGGATGCCTACATCATAACATCTACCTGCATGCCAAATTTCAGCCCGATGCGTCCAGTAGTTTGGGCTGTGCGTTGATAGATCACTATGTCAGTCGGTCACCTTTGAGTTTTATATATATAGATTTGCAACCTAAAAAAAAATACTTGAATACAAAAAAAAAACCTCCTGCATTCATCATTCATTTGTTGTTATGAGTCTTGTTATTTTAAGTATTTTAATCATAAAAAAAAATGGGTGCGTGTACTTATGTAGGCGCGTGAGAAGTTATCCTTCTTTGGCATCGTTTAAAATTAGTTTTTAATTGCATGCAAATAATTAATTACAGTAAATTAATAAAAAGTCTGGAAAAGGACACAGTTAATAAAGTTCAGTTTTAATTTGAAAAAATAAATAAATAATCAAAATATTCAATTAAAATCGCTACTGAATATAATTTATTAGAACATATGTGATTTGCACTTGTATGAAACTCAAACACGTATTCCGAATATACAAACTAGAAACAAGTGGATAAATATTATAAATATGAATACCTATAACTGTTACTTTATTACAAAAAATAAAGATGTGGTTTTTGGTTCTACTACACCAATGGTCAAGAGATGGCGCTGTAGTCTCCTGAATCGCGCTTTGGTTCCGTTGTTCCAGATTAATAAATACTTTTGATAGGCCTTCACAATGCAGTCGTTAGCACCCACTAAATAGAGATTCTATTTCTATTTTGTTGGTAGAATTTCTTAATGTGCGGTAAACACAAAAGTAACGCATGAAGTTGGTCGCTAAAGCGACCAACTTCATTATGTTAAAATTTTGTGTTACAGTGATGCGCGCGCATCTTAAAATTTCACTCTCATCATTTTTTCATAACGCGCCTAAAGAAGTATAACTTCAAAAATTACATCATAATAAAACCACAACAAACAAACAATCTTGAAAACTAAATCTTAGATCCTACAAAAAAAAACATTTATTTATTTCACGAAAAATAGCTGAACTTTTATGATATATTAGGTCGTTTTTGTGTGAAAATATGCTGGTAGCCGTCTGATAATGTCTCAACACTGACTTATAGCACTCATAGTTTATTTACGTGCCCATAGATGCTGATAGCCCTGAATGAAAATATATTTTTAGTAAATTGTGCGAAGGAACAACGTACTACGTAAAACATACTATAAATGTAAATAACGCTTCTATGTTATATGTTTATTTTGCCTTTAAATCATAATAATATATATGTTTAGAAACACGGGTCTATTCAGGCGAGATTGAGTTTTAAAGTAATTTTACTGAATACATAAGGTACACGTCTGTTAGATTGAAATTTGAAGTTTTGCTCATGAGAAATACAGATTACATCCGCCCATTTTAACTCATCAGGGGATGGATGAGGTCATAATAAAGATAAAGTTATCCTATCTTTTAAATTAGACCAAATTTTATCAAAATCAGTTATGTGGTTTCTGTGATTATCCTACTCAAAGGTGACTGACTGACATAGTGATCTATCAACGCACAGCGCAAACCACTGGACGGATCGGGCTGAAATTTGGCATGCAGGTAGATGTTATGACGTAGGCATCCGCTAAGAAAGGATTTTGATCAATTCTACCCCCAAGGGGATAAAATAGGGAATGAAAGTTTGTATGAAACTTTGTCAATTTTAAACCGATCGGGCTGAGACTTTGCATGCAGGTATAAGAAGAATCATAGATGAATGTCATTGTGTATAATACAAGCCTGAGAACAAAAACTGTAGTCTACACTTCAGCTCTACACCGAAGCGAAGCGAGGGCGGGCCGCTAGTCATATTATAAATGCGATTGTTTATATGTTTGTCACTCAATCATGCAAAAATAGTAGAATGGATTTCGACAAAAAGTACAATTAAAGTTAATTCATAGGATTGAGACATAGGAACTTTTTATCCTGGAAAAATAGATTCCTGTGGGATTCTTTCTCAAAACGACAAAGTTCACATAGACGGAGTCGCAGGCGGAATCTAGTTTAGTGTAAATATCTTAAACAAGATGTTGATAACGAAAATGTAAGGGTGGGCGTTTTTAGAATAACGATACGCGATAAGGATGCCAGGTTTGGATGCCCGCATCCGATGCGACTGGATGCCGTTATTGGATGCCGATGCCATGTAGGTTTTGTCAACGTTACTATAGCAACAGTGCCACAAACTTATCTGTGCCGATGAAGATGTCGCTAGCGGTGAACAAATATGTTGTAGGAAGGCCAAAGGGGAAGATCTTCCTCCGAGCTGGATGATGGTAGCTCGGGGGCCGCGGCCCAACTGATGTTGGTCGGGCATCGTATATATGAAGAGTTAGCCTCCGAATTTCATTTGCGCGATGTAGGCTTCCATACTATTAAGATCGCAGTGCAGGTAACGCCATCTCTTGAGGATGGTGAGTAATGATTTCCTCCATCCGTTGTATATACAGGGTGTAAAGAAAACCTTTAACGAAGTCGAAGGCCACGTATTTTCCACATCAAGATGATAATTTTTTTCTTCTGGACCATACCTGGGAAATTTATGGTTATGGAGATATTGAAGGTCAAAGACATTTTTTTTTCAAGATTTATACATAAATATTTGCAAAACGTTATTTAGAAACTTTTTTATCGACGCACTTACACACGCGCACACACATACACACACACACACACACTCTTTGCGTAGCGCCACAGTAGCGCGCCGTGCTATTGCACTGCGTACTGGAAAAAAAAAATTCTTTTAACTTAAAAATACAAATTTTTCCCACGTGTAATATTTTGTAATATTACTTGTTTGGGTGTACAGAATGCGTAGTTTTAGTCTTTGTCATAGGTTTTTTTACACCCTGTATGTGGGGCATATAGATGTCGCCGCCACTATGTCATAAAAATGTCACAACGCTCTATGGTTAAATTGCAGTTTTAATTTTTGCCACAGTCACTGAAAAGTTTGTGATACTACGATACTGACATTGACTTGGCATCGATGCGCGCATCCGATGCGATTTTTCTGATACTAATGCGTATCGATTTCACAAATATCTAAAAAAACCATCTCTACGAAAATAGTATCGAGCCCAGAGTGAGAACGTTACGTAATGTAGGAAAACAAAAGGGTCACGTTTTAGGGTGAGAGTGTATAGCCGTTATTACCCAAAATAGTTTGCACTTAATTACTCAAGAAAACACCTTTCGAGTGAACTGCTATTTTGAACCAATTCTGGGGTGATAGTAGATAGATAGATAGATTATGACACTTTATTATAACACCAAATACGTAATTACGTAACATTCACAAACAATATTAACAAAAGCGTTATAATTGGCGGTCTTATCGCTAAGAGCGATTTCTTCCAGGCAATCACTGAGTATGAAATGTTATACAGAGACCATAGGTTGGGGTGTTAAATGGCTTGGAATAAATAGTCACATCCATACATACAATGTACATCAAATCTAAGTATTGTAATTAGACATATAAATATATATATACACATACATTTAATAACATATAAACATACACCTAAATACATACACATACATACATAAACATAACATATATACAGCAAACATTTTACACAATAAAATCAGATTCACTGCGAAAGATAGAAATTTTTGAGCTGGTCTTTGAATATATTTATGTATATGTATGTTTATGTAGTATTTATGTTTGGTTATATTTGGTCGCTTCAATCGTGAGAAGTTATAGGGTTCGAAGCATAAGAATTCCGTTTGCATAGATTTGGATCACTTGTAGTCACATTAGAATAATTATGGTGTTTGATTCGAAGAAATATCCCGAGATTGATTTATTGTTAAAATAGTATAGGTAACAATATAATCAATAAAGTGATTTTCAAGAAACAAAGATGTACTAATACCTGACTGAGCATTTATGCAAGAAAAATATATTTCTGAACGAGATCGCCCGGGCTCAAGGTCAAAATTAATACCTTTTACGCTGAAATGAAGCTATCATTTCAGCGGTCAAACAAGAAAAAAGTTTCTGTTTTCATACATGTGGTGGTCATACTTTTTACCGTTAAATCAAAACAAAAACCTGTTATAATTCAATAGATTTACGTATTTAATTTAACTGCATACTTTTTTTCAAAATTCTCATAAAAGGTTGGAAATAAAGAAAGAAATAAATAAATTTCATTAGCCTTAAACATAGTCATATTAACATAAATAAAACAAGCCAAGATAACAGGTCCCAACTAGGTCCCTGCCTCAGCTTAATACTACAGTATCTTATTAATAAAGAAAAGTGCAATGATTTAAAAAAAAAATTACTAATCTGTGGGTGGAAAGACTACAGACTGAAACTTCCAATGAAAACACTAACATTGAAATTATTAACATAGAATGATGGTACAGTTGAATGAGTTCGGATGCGACTTCAACTTTCGCCTACGCTAACGAAACCGATTTGGGTTTTTGTTAATGTTATCTAATAATACAGAAAATATACCTATTTATGTGTATAATACTTCCTTCAATTCCGTTATTGTGTAGCAAAAATACAATCTTTCATATTTATAACACTAGTAGGTATTATATTTTTTATCCACGCCACGTTGATTCCTTAATATTATGCTACAATTGATATGCAATGCTCCTAATGACCCATCGGGGGGCAGACGCGACGTCGGCGACACTTGCGAGCAGTGTTCCCAGGTCTGATTTTAACAAATTTGCCCGTCCTAATGGTAAATCAGATAATAGCAAAAAATTATCTTTCTATGGCTTCTCCCGCCCCAAAGCTCTTTTTTGTAACAAAAACATGAAATAGAATGCTACTGTGGGCTCTCCTACATCGGGAAAACAAAGAGGAGTATAGGAACTCGGGTTAAAGAACATATCGCAGATATGAAACATAGGCGGGAAAATATGTCTGCAGTGTCTGGACATGCATTAGGGGGACCAAACCATTACATTAGATTTGATAAACCACAGATCCTTGCAACTGAACAATGATCCATTCCTAGAATGATACGCGAGGCTATTGAGATTAAAAAATATCCAAATTTCAATAGAGAAGATAGTTGGTATATACCACCAGCTTCGAAACCCATTATACAACAGATGAAATCCCAACCCCGAGCACACACTGCAAGACCAACAGATACTATTAGTTCTTTTTGTTTGCATGATTTAACATAAGAAGGAGATAGAAAGCCTCTCTGAGTTTGTTTCGCCGGTTCTTCTCAGAAAGGTCTCCCAATTTTGGAACCGGTGGTAGCTTACGGTAGTTAGGGTGAAAAAAATAACTCGAAATTACAAAAAAGAATTTTAAATAAAGTACTTTATTAACAAAATTAGCTAATAAATTCTTTCATAGACAATAAAGTTTTAAAAATCTTCCAATGCTATATCCATATAATAATAAATTTCGTGCATTAACCCGTTAAAACTAGTTTTATTTAATGAGTGATGTGCGTGAAAACCTAAGAAACAAACAAAAACATATTTACTGTATTAAATCTAAGGTAGCATTCTTAATGGCGGAAATGGAAAAAGCACAGGTGACTAGAGCGAATGCATTTTACGTTACTCTGCACGCAGTTTCAAAAGGAAAATCCTATTCTGAGATAAACAATAGATTCATGTAGAGAAACAGAAGAACAGGAGACATTAATTTCATAAAAACAGGAGATCTCTTGTAAAATCCAGAGACCTGACAACCCTGCTTAATAATGGCCAACACGCCACTGATCTCCAACATAATAGGATAATGATATTGTTGCGATTGACACATAATGGAATAGGCTAAACCATTGCAGTTACAACCGACGGACAACAATAAACCAATATGTATATTGATAGGTGTGTTCTATGAATATAATGTAGTGTTGTGTTTCTGTCGGCGAGTAAGTTTTCTGGGCTCCACGGGGTAACGGTGGATTGATATTTTAGGTAAGCAAGCGTCTATACGCTATGGTGGCTGCTTACGCTTTTTGGTTACTGTTTAAACATAAAAATGAGTTATATAGGAACTTGTCTTTCCATACATACTTTTATATACTATATTCTTTCATACTCTTCTTTGTATACACGCAGAATTCAAATTATCTATATAACTTTGGACTCGCAACTCGGTAAACGTAGTGTAGGACGCCCTGAGACAAGATGGGATGATGATATTCGTAGGCTGGCTGGAGTGGGCTGAATGAGAGTAGCACAAAATCGGGAGCAGTGGCGTGCATTAGGGGAGACCTATGTCCAGCAGTGGACGAACATGGGTTGATGATAATATAACTTTTTTCATACAAGAAAGTCATATACACGCAAATGCTATGTTATGTATGTCGATCAATATACAATCTTAAGACTTGAGACAGAAATCGATATAATGACTGTTGTTTCTCAGTGCATTTATGAAAATTTAATGTATGTTAGAAAAAAAATTACGTTGTTTCCTCTAAATATTGATAAGCACTCGCTTAGTACTAGAAATAAAAATAAATTAGCTGTACCAATTACACAAGGCTCCATAAAATCAATAATTCATTTAATTTAGGTCTTTGTGTACGCTTCTAAAATAAAGTCCCTAGCAATATCCAAAAATTAAGCGTCAATAAATTTAAAACTACCATTAAAAGAGTTCTTATTAATAGAGCCTATTATAAAGTGTCTGATTATATTTCAGACAAAAATGCTTGGGTTTAAACTGTTCCAAACGTTCCGACAGGCTTTTTCTATAACTATGATGAAGATGAAATGATTTTGTATTGACACCGTAACAATATATTTTTTTGTAAATATTGTCACATAATTTTTATAGATTTTTAATAGACATTTGCTTACATTGACATTGTTTTTTCTTTTATTTATTTTTATTGACATTTATTGACATTTTTATATAGTTTACAACATTGATATAATATTGTTAATAATTAATGTCATTATATAAGAATTTATTGTTAGCTTGAAAGGACGACTACACTATTGAATTAGGTATATACCTGTTATAATGGTGTAATGTATATTGAATAAATAAATAAATAAATAATTATTTACCGCTGTGAAGTTTTTTTCGCCAGTTTTTCTCCACAGCTAAGAAAATGTCCTCAACTGATGGTAGGGAAAAAAATATGGACGACACAAAAGAGTTGTATTTTGCATTAAATTTGAATAAAGATATTTTTGACTTTTGACTTTGACTTATTTAATAAATTGTATTCTAAATTCATTCATTTGGATTTGGCCATGCACGATCCCAGCATTTGCGTTAAATACTTAAAGGAAGTCGCCGTTTAACTTTGACGTTCCTCCCTTTATGACTCAAGATATATTCGGTTAACAACCGATTTTCACAGTGTATTAAGGATCTAGATTGCTGTAGTCATTTTGTTTTTTTTAAGATATATCAGAGATAGGTCAAACAAATGACTGCGCCCCACCTAATGTTAAAGTGACGGTGAAGTCCAGACGTGAAGATAGCTGGTACATCAGTTCTACCTGCCACACCAGCCATCCTCACCTTGCCGGCGGGATGTTGCTTCTTCGCGCTTTTTTAAAGGATCCCAAGTTGTAAGAAGAAGGGAAATGTGAGGGAAATGTAGATATTAAGGTTCACACAAACAGCCGCTGTATAAAAAATAATGAATGCTTCATTTCTTAATTCATATTATTTTGGAGCGCAGTTGACCTGATCAATGAACATGAAATCAGGCATTCTTTATTTATAAAGAATGATAGGTATTGTTGTCAAATTTGTTTTATTGATATTTTCGCCAGATTTTTATAAGAACTTAACTTGATCTTATTTTCCAAAATAATTGAGTTAGATACAGTCCGTCATTAAGTAATGCAGTATAACTTACAATAATCAGCAAGTTGTTTTGCGGTAGATATTCTTGTACATAGTCGATGGGTACCTGAAACAAAATAATAGTAAGCATTATTTAAAAAATATTTTCTTATGATTTTATATATTACTAAGCATTTAACTGCTAGATGTTTAAATCTAAAGAAAAGTTTACTAGAAAAAAAAATCCACGCGGACCAGGCAGCGGACGGGATTTGAACCCGCATCCTTCGCAATCCGGGCGAATGCACTGACCATTAGCCGCGTCGAAATTTCGCCATCTCTTCGCATTGTAGGTAACCCACAATGTCAAATGAATACTTTTTCAAGTATTAAACATTTGAAAGAAGAAATAGCAATTATAGTTATGATTTTATATATTTTTAAGCATTTAACTGCTAGATGTTCAAATCTAAAGAAAAGTTTACTAGAAAAAAAAAATGCGGAGGATTGCGAAGGATGCGGGTTCGAGTCCCGTCCGCTGCCTGGTCAGGGTGGATTTTTTTCTAGTAAACTTTTCTTTAAATATTTTCTTCTTTCAAATGTTTAATACTTGTAAAGGTATTAATTTGACATTGTGGGTTACCTACGATGCGAAGAGATGGCGCTGCCTTGTAGCTTAAGAAACACTAGAAAGAATTCAAAACGGCCATTAGAGTCGCGGGTTCGAGTCCCGTCTGCTGCCTGGTCCGTTTTTTTTAATTTTTTCTAGTAAATTTTTTCTTTAGATTATTTAAAAAGTTAACAAAAAATAGGTCATTGTGTATATACTGCTGAAACTGTGTGCTTGCTCGAAAATATAACGTACGTTTCACATTGTAATGGAAGAGCGCTTGTTAAAGACCGGGTTTCCGATGGGTCTAAGCATCTATCATCTTCTAAGCACGATTTCTATCCGGGCCAGTGCTGGCTAAGCTTGTTCACGAGCAGAAGAGCCGTGTACGTTTTTACCACAGAACAAAGAAAAAGGTGAAAACGGTGAGCACCAAGCTCCAGATTTCTAGAATACCATAAGTTTTTACGTACAATCATAGGTTCGAATCCCGGTGGTGGTAAATGTTTGTATGATGAATGCGAGCATTTGTACCATAGTCATGGATGTTTATGTATATATATATACTTATAGATAAAATTTACCTAAGTATGCATCAGCAAATGTATTCTGTCCGTTACCCACAGTATCCCATAAGCCTAACTGTGCTACAAGTACACAGTCAGGTCATAAGTATTGTCACACAGTAAAAACTTTTCTTTTAGAATGCTGGCCACAAAAAAGTTTATTGAATTCGAATCTCGAATTGTTCATGAAAATAAAAATGTACTAGCAAACCAGTGAACCAAATGTTCACCAAAACCTGATTTAAAAAAAAATGTATATAATTAATTGAGAACTTCGGAGATTTTGTGTGGTTTCGTTTGAAATTCGTGATTTCTCGAAAACCGGAAGTGCTACGTTACTCAAATCCGGTTTGTAGTCTTATCAGACTATTCTTAACTTATAACTTGAATATTCTCTTTATCTATCTCTTACGGTTTGGCCGCTGAAACAGCACCACAGACGGACGGACTTGTCTAATAGATAAGAGATACTTTTTTGAATTTTATTCATTTGTAAATATGGAGTGGACGCTTAAAGAAGACCGTGTTGCAGTTATTGCGTTGCATCGTTGCGGTTACGCGCCAATTCAATTTTTTGACTTAAAAGTTCATTTTGGTATATAAATGGTTACGTAATGAATACACTTGTTTCAATTATTTTATATTAAGCATGTGACAGAATTTATGACCTGACTAGGTATATACATTGGGGCTAGGCTAATTGGTGTAATTGTGGTAAATGTTTATTTATTTACTAGTGGCCCGCCCTCGCTTCGCTTCGGTGTAGAGCTGTAGTGTAAACTATAGTTTTTGTTCTCAGGCTTGTACAATAAACAATGACTTTATTTATATAATTACACGTGTTATTGTGAGTCAACCATAAAAGATAGACATATGCTGTTGCGGGATATTTTTTAGACAATTTTATGTAGAATATTTCCGTCATACATGGTTTCTATGTAACTTTAACCATTAAGGCTGCACACGCGACGGAAGCTTAAAAAATGAAGTAACTTCTCCCGTTTTCCCAACATTTCCCTTCACTACTCTGCTCCTATTGATTGTAGCGTAATGAAAAATATACTATAACCTGCCCAGGAGTATGAAGAATAATTGTACCAAGTTTCGTTAAAATCCGTTGAGTAGTTTTTGTTTCTATAAGGAACATACACACAGACAGACAGACAGACAGACAGACAAAAAATTTACTGATTGCATTTTTGGCATCAGTATCGATCACTAATCACCCCCTGATAGTTATTTTAAAAATATATTTCATGTACAGAATTGACATCTCTACAGATTTATTATAAGTATAGATTACTTAGTAGTAGAGATGTTTTCGCAGTATCAACAGTACCCTTATCACGGAACACTATCGAATTCGAATAGTTAAATTCGATCTATTTTACACGTCAAATGTGTACTGATTTTCAGTTCTCGTTACGTCCGTTGCGGGGTTGCTGTTGAAGTTAACATACAAAAATTTACAGTGACATTTAGCACTGTTTGTGGGAGGAGTTCAATGGCACGGGTGGTTAGCGTGTTTGGCTGCGATCGTTGAAGCTAAGCAACTTTCGCAGTGGTCGGTCATTGGATGGGTGACTATTTCGAGCTCCTCCGTGCTTCGGAAGGCACGTTAAGCCGTTGGTCCCGGCTGTATCTGCAGTCATTAACACCTGGCAATCTGCACTGGGCCCGCGTGGTGGGTCATGGCTCAATCTCCCTATTCCATCCATAGGAAAGGCCTATGCCCCAGCAGTGGGGAC
The DNA here is from genome assembly GCA_902850365.2 of Chilo suppressalis. Lineage (NCBI taxonomy): Eukaryota > Metazoa > Arthropoda > Insecta > Lepidoptera > Crambidae > Chilo > Chilo suppressalis. Next base: position 983,286 of record OU963899.1, on the reverse strand, counting down.
AATAATAGGCTGATGATGAAACTATTCGAATTCAATATTGGGTCGTGCTATCGGTACTGTTGCGTTGTGCATTTTGTCATTTATTTCCCCCCTGTCTGATAATTGCGTCTCAAATTGAATGTATCGCAAAGGTAGCTAACTCGACCCCCAATAAGCACTCGGGTAAGTAATCAAGTCTTAAGCTGTCTTTATCGAGCCTTCACAAAGGACTTCTCACTCGGCCCCAATATTTCCTATTAATAACGGCGAAAGGTGTAACTGTTATTGTCGCGCTATGTTTTATGCCATGTTTATTTTATATTGTTTTAAACTTTCATGGTCACTAACATTATAGCTATTAACGGGATTGTTACCATGTACCTTGTTTTTATGAGTCTCCGATATTTCGGCACTGTTGCAAGCGCCATGATCACGGAGTAACTCAGTTACTATTTATTTTTATGTTATTATATTTATCTATTTATTTTTATGTTATTTATGGTTTACGTTTCAGCGGTTTTGGGTTAGACAAAGATATATATTATTACTAGCGGACCTGAGACGGGGCCAACGTCGGCTAGCTTATTTTTATTTTTAGCCAAAAACAAAAACCGATTTAGTTTAAAAAAAACAAATGGTTGCGTGTACTTATGTAGGCGCGTGAGAAGTTATCCTTCTTTGGCATCGTTTAAAATTAGTTTTTAATTGAATGCAAATAATTAATTACAATAAATTAATAAAAAGTCTGGAAAAGGACACAGTCAATAAAGTTCAGTTTAAATTTGAAAAAATAAATAAATAATCAAAATATTCAATTAAAATCGCTACTGAATATAATTTATTAGAACATATGTGATTTGCACTTTTATGAAACTCAAACACGTATTCCGAATATACAAACTAGAAACATGTGGATAAATATTATAAATATGAATACCTATAACTGTTACTTTATTACAATAATAACATAAAAGTAACATTGAAAAATAAAGATGTGGTTTTTGGTTCTACTACACCAATGGTCAAGAGATGGCGCTAGTAGTCTCCTGAATCGCGCTTTGGTTCCGTTGTTCCAGATTAATAAATACTTTTGATAGGCCTTCACAATGCAGTCGTTAGCACCCACTAAATAGAGATTCTATTTCTATTTTGTTGGTAGATTTTCTTAATGTGCGGTAAACACAAAAGTAACAGCATGAAGTTGGTCGCTAAAGACAACCTTCATGCTGTTAATATTTTGTGTTACAGTGATGCGCGCGCATCTTAAAATTTCACTCTCATAATTTTTTCATAACGCGCCTAAAGAAGTATAACTTCAAAAACCACTAAATAGCAATAAATAAACTATGTTTGTACTTTTATGTTAAGTACATATTTGTTGATGTTATAAGGTTGGCAAATAAGTACAAGGCCCGCCTGATGTAAGTAGTACTGTAGTAGGAGCTCCATGGCGCAAGTGGTTAGCGTGTTCGGCTGCGATCGTTGAAGCTAAGCAAGTTTCGCAGTGGTCGGTCATTGGATGGGTGACCAAAAATTTACTATCTCGAGCTCGTGCTTCGGAAGGCACGTTAAGCCGTTGATCCCAGCAGCATCTGCAGTCGTTAGCACCCACCAACCCGCACTGGGCCCGCGTGGCGGGTCATGGCCCAATCTCCCTATTCCATCCATAGGGAAGGCCTGTGCCCCAACAGTGGGGACATTAATAGGCTGATGATGATGATGATGTAAGTAGTAAGCGGAAAACACAGCCTATATACTAACGAATTGGGGACCTGTTTTTTGAAGTCAGTAAAAAAAAATTAAACCTCTCGAATCCGTGATCCTCTCGAATGCAAACATGATCTTATATTGAATAAAGATATAAGAAAATAATGTATTTGTTTCTTAGGTTTTCACGCACACCACTCATTAAATAAACACAAGTTTCAACGGTATAAAGCATAATTCACGCCTTAGATTAAAACAAAAAGGGTAGATACGGCACTAGCCTCACAAAAGTGATCCGCATGAATTGTGGTCCACGACCCTAATCGCTTTAGTCACAACTTGACATGCAAACGACGTACATGTGAACGCCAAAAAGAAATATTGCTAATATTTTGTGTTTATTTGATAAAACAATGCCTAAGTGTGTTTTTAAAAAGTGCTCAAATTGCTCAAGAACTAAAAATAAAACCCACGGCATCACTTTTCATTCGTAAGTACTATAAAATATATTTTTTCATAAAAATTGCTGTTTGTTTTGAATCTTATTCGGTAGTGACGTCGAGTACTGGTCGCGTGATTGGTCGGTAGAGCAGTGACGCGGATCTGGCCGTCTCGTTCGCGCTGCCGTTGAAAATTAACGTGCTGCTTCGTTCGGGTCGGTAATGCAGTGACGCGGATCTCGCCGTCCCGTTCGCGCTGCCGTGGGATCAGTTTTTGTTTGATGCAAGTATGAGCGTACCGTATCTACCATTTTTGTTTTAATCTTAGGCCCAGGCCGGGCTTCGGTATAGTGCTAAATGTCACCGTAAAATTTTGTATGGGAACTTCAACATCAACGCCACAACGGACGTAACGAGAACTGAAAATCAGTACACATTTGACGTGTAAAATAGATCGAATTTAACTATTCGAATTCGATAGTGTTTCGTGCTAAGGATAATAAACGTAATAAATAAACATTTACCACAATTACACCAATTAGCCTAGCCCTAATGTATACTTGTAGCACAGTTAGGCTTATGGGATACTGAGGGTAACGGACAGAATACATTTGCTGATGCATATTTAAGTAAATTTTATCTAAATATATATATATATATAAACATCCATGACTATGGTACAAATGCTCGCATTCATCATACTAACATTTACCACCACCGGGATTCGAACCTATGATTGTACGTAAAAACTTATGGTATTCTGGAAATCTGGAGCTTGGTGCTCACCCTTTTCACCCTTTTCTTTGTTCTGTGGTAAAAACGTCAAACATTATGGTATACTTTTTGTATGAAGTTCATCACTCTGGCCTCGAAGATGTCCATATTATATTGGTCCGAGAAAGCAGACCTCGGCAACTCTAACAGACCTCGGCAAAGAGTTCTACTCCCTAGCCGTGAGCATGATAAAAGCGGAAGCAAATCGCTTCGTGCGATTGGGAGGAACTTCGACAACATATGGGTGAAAGTCCTCGCAGCGCCTGGTGGTCTGGTGGTGGAAAGGAGAAAGGGGTGATTAAATTATGTAATACTTCCGCACACTCTCCGAAAAGTACACATAAAGCTCTATTTCATTACCTTAAAAGTTCAAAACATCCAAAGTAATCCGCAAAAGCAACGATGTAAATAAACAAGCAGATTTTACGATGTTTACTCTGATCCCGACCAATTCGCAGAGAAGCAACCGAACCATTCTGTTGATCAATTCTTCAAGCAAAACAAGCAATTATGTAATTTACTAGCCGTGCCCCGCGGTTTCACCCGCGTTTTTCTCGTTTCCGTGAAAATCGGTATTTTGAACACAAAATCGGTTATTGTGATTAAACCATGATAGCTAGATATATGTTCTTGGGGACTTTTTTGTAGGTCTTAATGGGATCTACAAACCCGTAGTACATCATTTTGTTCTATTGTCAATAGTTTTTGCAGCGCACGCAAAAATAGGTTTTCGATTTTACACCTTGTGTTACAAAATAGCAATTTTATTATGGATCCCTAATTTTGAAAAAGGTATAGCCTATAGCCTTCCTCGATAAATGGACTACCCAACACTGAAAGAATCATTCAAATCGGACCAGTAGTTCCAGAGATTAGCGCGTTCAAACAAACAAACAAATAAACATATTAGTATAGACAAATAGGCTATTTGACAGTATGAAAAAGGAAAACCAATTATTGGCATGAATATTGTTAGTGATTCCACTATTCTGACAACAAGAAAGCAATTGAATTTAACTAAAAATCATGAAATAGAATGGCAATTTTTTAACCATTTGTCACGTGACCGAAAACGCCTAGGATTGGCGGAGCCTAAAATGACGTCGCCTGCTTGTAAACATGCTGCCGAAGTGACATTATTTGTACTGATTGACGTTTGAATGAGAGCCGTGTGACGTCATTTGTCTGTAAACCGGCAATGTTTGCTGAAGAAACGTTTCCGCGGCACGAAAACTTAAAGGCAGCAAGAATATATAAATTTTCGGATGCAAAATAGAACACCTCAATAAAAAACAGTAGTCTTATTAATTTTGGTTTTTGTATGAGACACTAGAGGTCGCCCGCGACTTCGTCTGCGTTAACTTAGTTTCTTGAAAATCCCTCTGGAACCTAACATGTTTTCGGGATAAAAGTAAGGCTACTTTTATCCCGAAAAAATGTTAGGTTAGGTTAGGTTAGGTTATGTGTGAATCCAGGATGTCAGCCAACTCCATACCAAATTTTATTAAAATCGCTCCAGCCGTTTAGACGTGAAGAAGTAACAAACATACACACTCACATACTCACACACTCGCAAACTTTCGCTTTTATAATATTAGTGTGATAAAAAAATAATGCTGAACAAGTAGCTAACGTTGCTCTTCCTAAAATTAAAAAGAAAGGGTAAATAAATGGAAAAGCGCTAAAAGGTTTGTATAATCGTAAAGTTCCTCGTTGTAAATAGGTATCTAGCATTCTGTCCACGTCATCATCAACAGGACAAATTGCGAGCAATAATTTCATTTGACTAATTCGATTTAGGAAAATACTCTTCAACAATTTATTTTTTAAAGTGAAACCTTTTCATTCTACTTCTTCGAAGAATTAACTAAGTAATGCTACGCTATGGACTGGAATAACCTCGAATTTTCGTATGCTGTCCAACATTACAAAGAGGCACTTTCGGAAATAAATTTTCAATAACTTATTGTTAAAGGACACCCGGCATTTTGTGCCAAAGTTGTATACTTTTTTAATTTTTTTATCTGTGTTTCATAATTGGGTAACGTAGTCTGGCAATATTTGTCATCAGCAGCTAGCTGACAATGTCAAATACGTAGGTTTGTCATCAAAAGGGTTTCTATATCAATAAATATTAATCATTATATAACTTCTTTCGACGATTCACTAAAAATAAGGCAAAAGTAGTTTTATGTAGCAAATAAGTTTGGCTTTATTTTGAGACCAAATTCAACTGTATACAAGTTTAGCATTTTTTCTATGAAAACTGCCGGGTCTCCTTTGACAACGAATAATTGATGATTTGATTTGAATGACAGTAACAGTCAGATGTTTTGTTATTATTATTCATTATCGCTTCAATAATAATAATAATAAAAAAATGGTTGCCTGTAAAGTCGGTTTTACGGGCGAAGATTTTACGTGACAACGTCTTTTTCTCGGTAGAATATTTATTGATATGAATATAATTAAATTGCACAATAGGAACAAGGAATTGAATGAAAATAAGAATTGCACAAATTTTAACTATAGAAATATATTTTGTTTACTAAAACATTGTACATGTAAACTTAAACTTAACACGAGAGACTCATCGTAACGTTACCGAGCGTTACACTTTTTCATAAGTGACTCCCAGCCGCAACCTAATTTAAGACGTTGTCACGTCAATTAAAGGTTTTCTTACAGTCTAACAAATGCTGTATCCCAAATTTTAAGCCTTCTTCCATGTTAATTTAAATCGAACATCTTTGATTTGATGAACATCAAGGGCCCGAAAAAAATAACGCAAGTCTAGACGAAAATTTGGATGTACCTAAATAATATTTTTAATATAATTCTACAGAGAGTTTTTTACTTTTCTGAGAGCTGAGAGTATTAAACGTTCAATGAAAAGGATTATTTTTCTGTCCGTTACAAGCTTATACTAATTTACTTACTTTTTTCGGGCATCTGATCCGAATTTAATATACTTCAAACTTCAGAAAATTTTCGGCTTCTTGCAAAAATTAATTTATAAATTTCGATTCTTCGTACACATCAAAACTGAAAATGATTTCATTCAAAATAAATGTAAAATTTTTTTTTACTTTTTAGTTCTGTGAAGTCGGTTTTTATTTTTGTTAAAAAACTTTTTATGTGAACACTTCACATAGGTAGCTATACTTATAATTTGCTATTTGTACATTTAACAGCAGTTTACTTTATAATTCTCTAAAGCCAAGTAAATAAATAATAAAAAAAAATATTTCCAACACACACCAATTAGCCTAGCCCCAAAGTAAGCACTGTAAGGCTTGTGTTATGGGATGCTAGGGTAACGGATAGAATACATGAAAGACGAGTTTCAGACGACCTCCGTGGTCGAGTGGTTTGTACGCCGGACTTCATGGTGTCGCCAACTCGAGAGGTCCCGGGTTCGAATCCCGGTGGGGCAGATGTTTGTGTGATGAATACGAGCATTTGTACTCTAGTTATGGATGTTTAATATGTATTTCTATAGAAATATACTTATATATGTACGGTATATGTATTCTATCCGTAACCCCTAGCATCCCATAACACAAGCCTTACAGTGCTTACTTTGGGGCTAGGCTAATTGGTGTGAGTGTTGGAAATATTTATTATTATTATTATATTATAAATTTTAAGATAGCAAATACGTATAGCCATGTGAATTGCAAGCTAGAAACGGTGTAATTGTGATTTGGTATATTTAGATGAGAGGTACAGTAGTGCCATCACAATGGGGACACGTTTCGCTTCCTGAATGCCCCGGTGGCATTGACACCAGCTAATGGCCTCGTGACTCCTGCATTGTTGGGGATGACTGGACGACGTTCACACGCCACCCCCCCCCCCCCCCCCCAGGTGACGTCACGCATGAGTTTGTGACTATAGTTCACTCAGTCTCAGTTATTCCGTTTGTCATTTACAAGTAAAAAAAGTTGTTAATTGTGAAATATTTTTAACGTGTGCTTAAATGAGAAATTCTGAGAGATAAACTTTTTAATGTAATATAAATTGTCATTTTTATGTACGATAGCGCAATAAATAAATATTATATTCTACCACATAAATGATAGTACTTTTATACTGATAATTTAAGAAATTCGTGCAAAATTATTCCCTAAGCATTCCAAAATATCAAAAATGCACAACGTTAATATTCAAGATTTCACTTCTGCTGGCACTCCCGGAGTGCATCCCGTCTTTTTTTTTTAATTTTTATCAAGATATGATTCTCCTTAGAGGAGGTGTCACTTGGTCACCTGATAACGGAAACTGCCTGCGTTTTAAGATTCTGAGTCGATAAAGGTAGCTTTGCCTGTCTTGGATGCCTGCAGTCGTCATTACGTGCGGCAGTAAGAAATTTTAATTTCTCGTATAAGTATCTTGAACTCTTGAATTTCATAACGTCGAACATTAAAATGTAGTGTAGGACGTTCTCAGACATGAACGAACGAAGTGATGAACATTAAATCGTTTAGATGTCGCCTACGCGTTAACATATTCAAAATCGATGTCCTATTTATGTAAGGTATGAATTTTGTATCCAGTGCAGTAACCACTTACTCCCATTTAACATTCGGATACGAGCGCTGCGAGGAGTTCGATGGCGGCTAGTGCATTCGGCGGCGATCGTTGAAGTAAAGCAACTTTCGCAATGGCCGACCACTGACCGATCATTGGATGGGTGACCAAAAATCATCTATCTCGAGTTCCTCCGTGCTTCGGATTTTTTTAAGCTTCAAGGCAGCGCTATATCACGGTAATATTATCTAATCAGTATTGTGACTCGGCCCTGTCCTTGAAATAACTGCCTACGGCAGAGCGGGGCGTATCCACGCGGTAGGGCTGCCCGCCTACAGTATCTTAATTTCATCTACATAATTGAGTTTCTTTCTAGTTTTGTGATTGTAAATATTTTATTACTTATGTTAAAAAAAAAGTTGTGAATGAATTAGAAAGTGTTACATAAAATACATGTTATTGTAAGTGTAATATTTAAAAAATGGGTGCGTGTACTTATGTAGGCGCGTGAGAAGTTATCCTTCTTTGGCATCGTTTAAAATTAGTTTTTAATTGCATGCAAATAATTAATAACAATAAATTAATAAAAAGTCTGGAAAAGGACACAGACAATAAAGTTCAGTTTTAATTTGAAAAAATAAATAAATAATCCAAATATTCAATTAAAATCGCTACTGAATATAATTTATTAGAACATATGTGATTTGCACTTGTATGAAACTCAAACACGTATTCCGTATATACAAACTAGAAACATGTGGATAAATATTATAAATATGAATACCTATAACTGTTACTTTATTACAAAAAATAAAGATGTGGTTTTTGGTTCTACTACACCAATGGTCAAGAGATGGCGCTGTAGTCTCCTGAATCGCGCTTTGGTTCCGTTGTTCCAGATTAATAAATACTTTTGATAGGTCTTCACAATGCAGTCGTTAGCACCCACTAAATAGAGATTCTATTTCTATTTTGTTGGTAGATTATCTTAATGTGCGGTAAACACAAAAGTAACAGCATGAAGTTGGTCGCTTTAGCGACCAATGCTGTTAATTTTTTGTGCTACAGTGATGCGCGCGCATCTTAAAATTTCACTCTCATCATTTTTTCATAACGCGCCTAAAGAAGTATAACTTCAATAAAAAATAAATATAGATTTGAATCAGAAAAATATTTACGCCTTGACTGGGACGTACGCAAAGTTTTATTATTAAATTTAATAGTATAATAAATACGCATTCGTATATAAAGTATAATTATTGAAGAGTTCAAGCAACCAAAAACAGCACAATATCGACTATTGCTCTTTGCCATATTAAATTATGTAGGTATCTACTTAATTCAATCAAATATTCACAATACAAACGTTTAAGCACGGCTAACTGCTTAAAAAACAATTCACACCGTTCAGTCGTCGCTGCGGCGCATTCGCGACTGGATGCCCACCGGGTGCCGCGCGAACTCGAGTGCCGTAGGTATGACACGCTTTCCGACCGATTGGATGAAGATAGAATACTGTATAGATAATATTACCGTGGCCATATCTTCGCATTGTAGGTAACATTTAATAAACTGAAGCACCGCGCGATCAATACGCACACAGATATTAACAGTCACATTTGTACATTGAAATTCTCGCTTTGTTCCCGAAATAACCTGGCTGGGGGTATTAATAACGTGTCAGAATATATTTTCATTTCACTGCCTCACAATAGCGGCGTGTTTGACGAGTACAAGTCTATTGTGGGGAACGCGGAGTATGCCGCAAGAACAAAAAGTTTGTTCAACGTTTTAAAGTGGCACACATCATGTGACGGGGAGATTGACAGATACCTTATTAAAGATTGTTACCTTAGAATGCCCTAGATTTGCCCCTGGGTTCCTAACCTGGGGGTAAATCAGCCATACTTCGGGGGTAACAAAGAACCTAATTATTTGGTCAAATCTAAATAATAAGAAAATAGTATATAATAATACTACTAAATAGAGCATGCGCCCCTTCTTGCTAGCGAGCCGAGAGGTGCTGAGTGTGGGAAGCGGGGCGAGATTATCTCCTGATGATGACATTATTAGAGACGACGATGTAGCGGCCAAATTGGAATTTCTTGGACTGATGATAACATTTTAAAGTCGGGGTAAAATCTGTTTTCCTAAGGTTACAGGGGTAGCAGTATTGGAAAGGTTAGAATAGAAAACATTGCCCTAGATGATTGTATCCCTAGAAATAAATGAGGCTATGGCACAAGTACGAACAGGAGCTCGATGGCGCAAGTGGTTAGCGCGTTCGACTGCGATCGTTGAAGATAACCAACTTTCGCAGTGGTCGGTCATTGGATTAGTGACCAAAAATCTTCGAACTCGAGTTCCTCCGTGCTTCGGAAGGCACGTTCAGCCGTTGGTCCCGGCTGCATCTGCAGTCGTTAGCACCCGCCAATCCGCAATAGGACCCACAAATCTCCCTATTCCATCCATAAGGATGGCCAGTGCCCAGCAGTGGGGTCATTAATAGGCTGGTGATGATAGCACTAGTAGTTACCAAAGAAGTTGATATTCTACAAAAACAATAACATTTTGCGTTGATTTTTAAGTTAAACTTCTTTTCGGATGGGGTGTAAATGAAATATCTTTATATATATAATTCTTCTGTGAGTGTGTATGTCACTGAACTTCTCTTAAACGACTGGACCGATTTTGATGAAATTTTTTGTGTGTGTTCAAGGGGATCTGAGAATGGTTTAGATTCACAATTTTGTCCGCTGGACAACCCCTATTTTTTTAGGGCGGTACGAAGTTCGCTGGGTCAGCTAGTATATATATATATGAATGAAATTAGCTTTCATTCCTGTAAAAGAAATATTCAAAATGTATATTTGTGTGTGTGTGTGTGTGTGTGTGTGTGTGTGTGTGTGTGTGTGTGTGTGTGTGTGTGGGATGCATGCGCAGCTCTTTCCCGACGAGCATGAAAGTTGGAGGGTAACTTGGCGAAGGCTAAAACGCGACGAGCGTCACACGCGACAATATACACTTAAACATGAGTGATGCGTGCGCTGCCTTGCGATGCGTCCATTCCCCTATGCCTTATGCACCGCCTAAAGTTAGGTTATTTAAGAAAACAAGTTTCACTTTCATAGATGTGTTGTCCGTGCATACTATTTTTTTCGAAGAATATTTACAGAAAATAGCCAGATAATATGTAGCGGTGGACGTTTAAACGATAAGCGCTTAATTAAGCGCGCTTAAAATATTAAGCTTGTAAGCACGCTTTTAAGTATAAGCGTTATAAGCTTGTCACTTAAAAAGTGTGAGTAATCTTTTCACTTAAAAAAGTGCAAGTAATTTTATTTACTTAAAAAGTGCAAATCCCGCCATCTGTGTCTTTGCCAGGATACTACATACTTCGATCCTTCTAGTCCACTACAGTATCGAAAAATGGGTACGTTTCACAGCATTACAGCCATAGAACGCGTGACTACAGTGCTGCGTCGGCGTGCCATCTTTCGTGAGCCAGTTAATACAGCGTAAAAAAATTGTACTTTTCAAAATTTGGTCGGATAATAAACGAAACACAACACAACGTCGCGCTTTTTACACATGCTTTTGAGTGTTTAAGCCAATAAGCGTTTAAACGAAAAAGCTTTTTTTCAAGCGCGCTTATTTTAAAAAGTACAACGTTTAAACGCTTTTAAGAAATAAGCTGTTTTTTCCACCTCTAATAATATGTATTTTATTATCTGTCGTATAATGAACATTTTGAATATTTCGTTTACAGGAATAGAAGCTTATTTTCATTCTTTAGGTGCAAAAGAACCCTTATAGTGTTATGAGTGACCTAGTAAATGCCCGCGACTTTGCCTGCGTGGTATTATTGGTTACTTATATAAACTTTTAATTCTGTTTTACCACTTAAAGTGGGTGAGTTTTGGAAAACCATCACCGCAATCCATTTAGTGGTTTGATAAATTAATCATTAATAATAATAAATAAATAAATAAATATTTTCAACACTCACACCAATTAGGCTAGCACCAAAGTAAGCACTGTTAAGCTTGTGTTATGGGATGCTAGGGTAACGGATAGAATACATATACTGTACATATAAAAGTATATTTATATAGAAATACATATTAAACATCCATGACTGGAGTACAAATGCTCGTATTCATCACTAAAACATCTGCCCCCACCGGGATTCGAACCCGGGACCTCTCGAGTCAGCGACACCATGAAACCCGGCGTACGAAAATTCAGTAATGGCTGCTTTTTATATACAGGGTGTAAAAAACCGATAACGAAGTCGAAAGCTACGTATTTTCCACATCATGACGATCATTTTTTTCTTGTGGACCATACCTGGGAAATTTATGATTCTGGAGATATTGAAGGTCAAAGCCAAAATATTTCTTTTCAAGATTTATACATTAACTAGCTAACCCAACGAACTTCGTACCGCCATAAAAAAATTTAATTAAAAAAAACATTGTCCAGCGGACAAAATTGTGAATCTACACCATTCTCAGATCCCCTTGAACACACACAAAAAATTTCATCAAAATCGGTCCAGTCGTTTAAGAGAAGTTCAGTGACATACACACTCACAGAAGAATTATATATATACACTAGCTGACCCAGCAAACTTCGTACCGCCCTAAAAAAATAGGGGTTGTCCAGCGGACAAAATTGTGAATCTAAACCATTCTCAGATCCCCTTGAACACACACAAAAAATTTCATCAAAATCGGTCCAGTCGTTTAAGAGAAGTTCAGTGACATACACACTCACAGAAGAATTATATATATAAAGATTAATATTTTCAAAACGTTATTTAGAAACTTTTTTATCGACGCACTTAGACACACGCACACACATACACACAGGCACATTCTTTGCGTAGCGCCACAGTAGCGCACCGCGCTATACATTGCGTACTGGAAAAAAAATGTATTTTTTTAACTTAAAAATACAAATTTTTCCTACGTATAATATTTTGTAATATGACTTGTTTGGGTATACAGAATGCGTAGTTTGAGTGTTTGTCATATGGTTTTTTACACCCTGTAGAAGAAGAAAAATAAAATAAAAATCTAAGAAAACACCCCAGTTTTACATTAACATAACTAACGGAAAATGGTAGATAATGCAACAGCGGAATCGCAACATCTGCTCGTTACTCATCATAAAGAGAAGCGAACCTCCAGCTTTTCATCTCCGAAAAATACAAATGGCCCCCTCTTATTTCTATGAAATTTAGAAGGTTTGATCCAGAGAGCGCGGCGGCAGTGGCCACATTCATCACTCGAGTGGAAGGGTGGCCACCCTCCGATTATCCCTGAATTACGTTTCTGTTTGCCAACCAAATGTAACGCCAGGTCTACACGAAAAACGAAGTAAAAGATACAACCGTAAACACGGCTAACTCGCGCCATGATCATGTTTATGACACTCAAGTGTCATTTGTAATTCAATGAGCTGAGACAAAACATAGAGTAACTAATCCAATCTTATTCGGCGTTTATTATTAAGGGGTAAGTGTTTGTACGTACTCAGGTAATTGTTAAAAATGATTAATTATTAGTAATCTATTTATAAGTGGCAAAGTATGGTTTTAAATTATTTTAAGCATCACGTCATTTTTTTATTTTATTAACGGCGACTGTTTAGAATTTATATTACTGATAGATTAATTAAATTGATTGATTAAAGTTTAGAATCCATTTTGAAATAGTCTGTCGTCAACGATCGCCAAATGCGTATGAACGACATGATTCCGTGACACAATAAAACTGAGTCCCATTACAAGGTTCCCTTCGTAAGCGCCGTCATTGCGGTTACTTTAACAAACCTATTTTTTTTTAATAGCGATATTCATTGTACAACTCACGCGGATAGAGAAATGGAATCGAAAGTGGCGACACAAAAAAAAAAACGACGGGTTGCACTCCGGGAGTGCCGGCAGAAGTGAAAACTTGAATATTAACGTTGTGCATTATTGATATTTTGGAATGGTTAAGGAATAATTTTGCACGAATTGCTTTAATTATCAGTATAAAAGTACTACCATGTATGTGGTAGCATATACTATTTATTTATTGCGCTATCGTACACAAACATGACAATTTATATTACATTAAATAAGTTTATCTTTCCGAAAAATCAACTAACATGAATCACATTGAAGCGCACCTAGCGACATCTATTGTAAAAAAAAAGGATTTTCTTCGCAATAAAGCTGCCACGTGGACGTCCTAGATAGAGACTTATTATAATACGGTAAAATAAAATATTAATATGTTTCGTCCAATATATTGAAAATCGACAACGTTTCCAATTTTATTGTATGTCATGATGCGATCAGCCCACGTGTGTTATCTGACGCGAGTTTAACATTTTTTACCCATACAAAAAAAAGTTTACAACGCCGCTAAAGAAGTTTTCACTTCAAAATTTGTACCCCTTGCATATTTATCCCTAACAGGTTGTGTGAGAGGAACCGAATCTGTTTCATCACCATTTTGGATTCGTTCTCTATCGGCGTGAGTTGTACTAGTAACAATGAATATCGTCAGAAAAAATGTAGGTAATTTAAACTGACCACAATGACGGTGCTTACGAAGCGAAAATTGAAATGTGGTTGAGTATTATTTATTTATTTAATCTTTATTGCCTTTACACTGCAAATGGCGGACTTAATGCCAATATGGCATTCTCTACCAGTCAACCGGAAAGAACATACAGAGCTATAAAAAACGGCAGAATCAAAGAAGAGACATTAAAATCAAACAATGAGCAAATATACTAGCACTTTACTATACATACGACCATACTTATATAAATATACACACAAACACTATAAATAAATATATATATATATATATATATACATACACATACATAAAACACATATACTTTGTCGGATATATTATTATTTTGTTATATTATTGTGTCACAGAATCATGTCATCCATACGCATTTGGCGATCGTTGACGACAAACTATTTCAAAATGGGTTTAAACTTTAATCAATCAATTTAATTAATTTAGCAGTAATATAAATTCTAAACGATTGCCGATAATAAAAGAAAAACATGACGTGATGCTTAAAATAATTTAAAACCATACTTTGCCACATATAAATAGATTATAATAAATTAATCATTTTTAACAATTACGTGAGTTTTTGGCGGGATCGGGAAGCGTCACTTTAGCAGTTTAGTTTTTCTTGTTAAAAATTGTGTTGTGGCGGATGTTAGTGTCTAATAATGCTGGATTATTAATCACTAAATGTTCGGAAACATGCACAAGTGTTGGCAAGTGAAACAAAATAGCGGAAAGTGTCTTTCGACGTTCCCTCAAGAAGTCCACGGGGAGGTTCCAGTAAATCCCCACACTTTTACCGAAACATAGGGAAAGGGGAATTGACTTGACTGCCACTTACTTTGACTTGACTAATATTTTGACCACGAGTGCTATAGAATATGTAAACATTTTACACTTGACATTGGCTAAATGCACAAACCGTGCGAAGCCATATAGAAAAAGAAAACACTTACCCCTTAATAATAAACGCCGAATAAGATTGGATTAGTTACTCTATGTTTTGTCTCCGTTCATTGAATTACAAATGACACTTGAGTGTCATGAACAAAACACGGCGTAGCTAGTCTTAGCTTATACCTCGTTTATTAATAAGCGGAGTTAAAGTCCAATACATATACAGACATCCAAATCAAATTGACGACCTACGTGGCCGAGTGGTTTGTACGCCGGGTTTCATGGTGTCGCCGATTCGAGAGGTCCCGCGTACAAATCCCGGTGGGGGCAGATGTTTGTGTTATGAACACGAGCATTTTTACTCCAGTCATGGATGTTTAATATGTATTTCTATATGAATATACTTATTTATGTACTGTATATGTATTCTATCCGTTACCCTAGCATCCCATAACACAAGCCTTACAGTGCTTACTTTGGGCTAGGCTAATTGGTGTGAGTGTTGGAAATATTTATTATTTATTATAATTATTATTAAATATGTGCGTATCCCAGCCGAGCATTCTTTATTGCCAATAAGTGTGTAACTCACCTTAAATATGTCACGTTTATCGAACCTATACATTTCTCTCAATGAATAAAGCCATAAATACTTAACTGAATTTGATTCAATTTAAGGTTCATATAATACATAATGTCGTTCATATTTCACTTTGTTTTATTTTGTGTGTTATAACACGTACGATAATACGTACTTCTTTTCATTAAATAAATAAATTCACTTGAATTCTTTGACATTTAAGTACATTAAGTACAGCTTGGGTTTGAACTGTTCCAATCGTTCCAACAGGTTTTCTATATTAAATAAATCATGATTGTATTGACGTTGTAACAACATAATGATTTGTAAATGTTGTTACATTATGCTTTTAATGTTGTGGAGTTTTTTTCGCTCGTTTTTCTCCGCAGCTAAAAACTATGTCCAATAACGAGTGGTAGGGAAAAAAATGTTTGGACGATTCAAAAGTGTTGTACTATACATCCAATTTGAATAAAGACATATTGATTTCTGATTGATTTCTGATTTGATTAAATTATATTACACGACATTTCAATTATATGACTTTAAATGTAAAATATTAATTAATTACATAAATTCATTTTGTTTTGACATTCGGTTTAGATTACTTTTTATATTATATATAATACAATTTCAATATTTAAAAAAAAAATGGTTGCCTGTAAAGTCGGTTTTACGGGCGAAGATTTTACGTGACAACGTCTTTTTCTCGGTAGAATATTTATTGATATGAATATAATTAAATTGCACAATAGGAACAAGGAATTGAATGAAAATAAGAATTGCACAAATTTTAACTATAGAAATATATTTTGTTTACTAAAACATTGTACATGTAAACTTAAACTTAACACGAGAGACTCATCGTAACGTTACCGAGCGTTACACTTTTTCATAAGTGACTCCCAGCCGCAACCTAATTTAAGACGTTGTCACGTCAAAAAACACATTGATTGAATCCTAGAAATAATATATACTAACATAGCATTTAAGTTAAATATTGTTACTAACGATTTGATGGACCATTTTGTTGTCTGTAATAAACAATTTGAATTGAATTGAATTAAATGAGAAAAACAAATACCCTGTGGATTAAATCTCTTGGTACGTTCTGTTTATGCAATTAATAATATTCACCAACATCTCAGTATCTTTTTTTTTTATTCTAATGCCTGATAAAAAGCGGTGACTGACGCACATGGGCACTTGCAGCAGCACTGGTACCACTCATGCGTTACCGGCTCTGAAGGAAAAGGTGTACTCGCCATTTGAAGATAAAATAAATAAATATTTCCAACACTCACACCAATTTGCCTAGCCCCAAAATAGGGTAACGGATAGAATACATATACTGTGCATATACGGGGTGGAAATTTTGGACCAGACTTCACCCCCTAAGGGCGTGAAGTCTGGTGATCTCACAGGCCATCTAATTGTGCTGTTTGTACCAATCCAGGTATTGAGATGATTAATATTAACATAGGCAGCGGTGATTCTTCTGTTATGGGCCGGAGCACCATCTTGTTGTAAGTTCTTACTAAGTTGACCCTATCGATCGATGCCATAAAAATACAGGCTGTCATTTTTTCGGTTTTCTGCCAGTTCGATTCCCGGGTGTGGCAAGCAAATTTTCGAAAAACTGTGAATGCTGTTGTGTTTCTTTTTAAAAATAAAGGAATGTTTCCAGTATTTAGAGTACTTCCCCTGGGGGTGGCATTCAAAATTTCCACCCTGTATATATAGCGTCTGCTTAACAAGAAATTTTGCTAACTCCAATTTTGGTCAAAAATTATCTAACAATGGCGTTTGTTTCCTTTAATGTGAACACATTGTTTACGAAAATTTGGCAACTCCTTGAATAAAGGGGAGATAGCTAATTAAAATGTTAAGCAGACGATAGTATATTTATATAGAAATAATACATCATATATTCATCTCACAAACATCTGCCTTCACCAGGATTTGAACCCGGGACCTCTCGAGTCGGCGACACCATGAAACCCGCCGTACACCACTCGGTCACGGAGGTCGATGATCACCATATCATAGCTCAAAGAAAAGACTACTGAAGGAAGTTCGTTCCAGATCTTGCTGGAATGCAAAAAAAAGGATCGTGCGTATCGAATGGTACTAGAATCAAATGGCGAATCAGTCAGCTGGCGGCAAGTCAAATTTTGACTATACCTATATATACTGGAAATGAAACTTCACCAAACATTTTCTAGCATATCTGCAAGGTTGGGTGATGCATCTAAAATTTCCACAATACCCAGGCAATGTATAGAATGCCAAAAACTCATTCCCAGTGGGGCAGCAGGTACTCTATAAAAATCCCTAGGAATTGTATACATTACCTAGGCAAAGCATAGAATGGAAAATAATTTTACAATATCTCATACATTGCCAAGACGCCCCATGTATTCTATACATTACCTAGGTGTTTAGAATACCTGCATTATACAAATTGCCGGTGACATGACGGTATATATATATATATATATATATATATATATATATATATATATATATATATATATTCTATTCTATCATATATATTTATAACTAGTGACTCGCCCTCGCTTCGCTTCGGTGTAGAGCTGTAGTGTAAACTATAGTTTTTGTTCTCAGGCTTGTGCTATAAACAATGACTTTATTTATATAATTACACGTGTTATTGTGAGTCAACCATAAAAGATAGACATATACTGTTGCGGGATATTTTTTAGACAATTTTATGTAAAATATTTCCGTTATACATCATTTCTATGTAACTTTAACCATTAAGGCTGCACACGCGACGGAAGCTTAAAAAATGGAGTAACTTCTCCCGTTTTCCCAACATTACCCTTCACTACTCTGCTGCTATTGATTGTAGCGTGATGAAAAGTATACTATAAACTGCCCAGGAGTATGAAGAATAATTGTACCAAGTTTCGTTAAAATCTGTCGAGTACTTTTTGTTTCTATAAGGAACATACACACAGACAGACAGACAAAAATTTTACTGATTGCATTTTTGGCATCAGTATCGATCACTAATCACCCCCTGATAGTTATTTTGAAAATATATTTCATGTACAGAATTGACCTCTCTACAGATTTATTATAAGTATAGATGACTCAAAGCATATTTTTATCCGTCTGGGATCGCAAAAGATAAAAGTTTAGATTACATTCCTAGTACTCTGGTCACGTGAGTCCCCTGGTTTTTTTGTGTATTTTTTCAGAAATAAATCACAGTGTAGCCTTTGATCTACTAACCAGATACTATATTAAACAAGAGCCGACTCCTGTGCCTGAATATAAATTCCAATCTCTCCCGGTCACGTTTTGGGCCAAATAAAGAGTGTCCTCTTACATCCGCGGAATGATAAGGTTCGTAATGCTAACAATAATTATCTTTGCAGTACAGAAAATAGTATGTACTGTACTACTCCCAGCGCGAACCATTATCGAATTCGAATAGTTTGCGAGTCCGAAATGTTAATGTCAAATTTTGTGTGGAAACTTGAATAGCAACACTGCAATGGACGTAACGAAAACTTAAAATCAGTACACATTTGACAATGATATTTCGCACTCGCAAACTATTCGAATTCGATAACGGTTCCTGCTTAGGGTACTGTTAACGTTGAACTTAACGTATGGCTGAAAATAGATATGACATTGGTAAGTTATAAATTTTAAATCGATATAAATAAATACATAAATATTTTCAACACTCACACCAATTAGCCTAGGCTTGTGTTATGGAATGCTAGGGTAACGGATAGAATACATATACTGTACATATATAAGTATATTTTTATAGAAATACAACATCAAACATCCATGACTGGAGTACAAATGCTCGTATTCATCACACAAACATCCACCCCCACCGGATTCGAACCCGGGACCTCTCGAGTCGGCAACACCATAAATCCCGGCATACGAACCACTCGGCCACGGAGGTCGTCAATATATTTTTAATTAGAATACCTGAGACTGAAGTGAAATGAAACTGAAGAAGATAATAATGAAATTGGTACAGATATTTTGAAGCCAAATGCTGAACTGCAGTATCATTCGTTACATCAATAAGCTTTTAGAAGAGGTACTTTACCAAAAATTTTAAAGAAAAAGTATGATTGTAATACCTCTAGAGTCTGTGCGGAAAGATAATGGGATTTAGATTGGAGGGCGCTGTAGTGCTTTTCTACCGAATTTGTAAGGTTTTACCCCTTTTAGACATGATTAAATATAAAAAACCACAAGAAATCACAACAACAAACAAATCCGTATCAATAAAAAACTTTGACGTTTTACAACTTGCTGGGTTTGATTGCCAAATAAAAATCTTAATGTTAGTTCCGTTTTTCGCCACGCCTATTCTCTTTCCGTACAGACTCTACCCAAAATTTACAGAATAATTTATACAAAGCTTTTTATTAAAAATCAAACCCAATGAAAGTAAAACAGGTGATTTGTATGCGATAATCAATTATTTTACGATGACTAAGTGCGTTTGTAAACAAGCCGATTTTCCGCTGGATCTAGGCACGGTTTTAAACCGTCTTTGTCTACGTCCGGTGATCAGTTCGTCACATCTACGGCAAACTTACGCATCCGCTTTTTTAATAAAAATCTATAATAAAAAACTACACATAATGGGGTTAACAGTTACTTAACACCAAGGAAAAGTCACATAATTTTTGTCAATGACGGTTATAAAAGTCTGATTGTTTGAGTTTGCATTTTATGTTTATACACTCAAAGTAAACTTATCAAATTAATGTACGATATTTTGGCGTAGTAGTAGGTTTTATGAAATTCAAATTCGTAAGTTTACTATGGAAGTGACGTGTTAGAAATGGGACACCATGATGGTTTGTTAACGACACCGGTGCAAGCGACGGTTCGGGTCATTACAAATCGTGCTCTTAACCGGCACCGGCCCGGGTAGAAACCGGGTAGAAATCGTCTCGTTAACGAGCGCCCTAACGCACTGAAACCTGATTATCTATACTTATAATAAATCTGTAGAGAGGTCAATTCTGTACATGAAATATATTTTCAAAATAACTATCAGGGGGTGATTAGTGATCGATACTGATGCCAAAAATGCAATCAGTAAAATTTTTGTCTGTCTGTCTGTGTGTATGTTCCTTATAGAAACAAAAACTACTCAACGGATTTTAACGAAACTTGGTAGAATTATTCTTCATACTCCTGGGCAGGTTATAGTATACTTTTCATCACGCTACAATCAATAGCAGCAGAGTAGTGAAGGGAAATGTTGGGAAAACGGGAGAAGTTACTCCATTTTTTAAGCTTCCGTCGCGTGTGCAGCCTTAATGGTTAAAGTTACATAGAAATCATGTATGACGGAAATATTCCACATAAAATTGTCTAAAAATATCCCGCAACATCATATGTCTATCTTTTATAGTTGAATCACAATAACACGTGTAATTATATAAATAAAGTCATTGTTTATAGCACAAGCCTGAGAACAAAAACTATAGTTTACACTACAGTTCTACACCGAAGCGAAGCGAGGGCGGGCCACTAGTCTATAACAAGTGTAAAATTCCATCTTACTATTAAAGATGATAAAATAGTAAGATGAAACTTGTTTTTAAAAATTTTAAGGTGATAACTTCTTATTTGTGCTAAACTGCTTCGTTACGTAACGCGTTACGGCGTCAGTCAGTGTCGATTTCCTTCCTCTCACGCATATGGCAGCGGTAGGCAGGCTCCTCTCACTGTAACCCGCAGTGCCATTTATAAGGCAGTCATTAAGGCCTTAAACTCGGAAATAATTAGTAACTTGCTGAAAATATAGGCCAGTCATTAAAAATTTTGAGGGTTTTCGAAAGAAGGTAAAATAACTTACCGGTGATTTTGCAGTGTTCTGGGATGTACGGAAAGGGTTGAAAAGGGGTGAAAAGTGTTTTTTTGGTAATAAAATTCCCCAAAAAATTAGTAACACGCTGCAAATTTAGAATAAGGTTGTTTTTACCGTTTTGTAACGTATATTAGATTTGCAGCAAATTTAATAGATTGATAAGAACAACCATATTCAAAATTTGCAGCGTGTTACTAACTTTTTACCCTTGTTATTAACAAATTTCATTGTTTTTTTAATAATAAACAATTTTCCGTATATTGCAAAACGCTGCACAATCACACTTTTCACCCCTTTTCAACCCTTTCCGTACACCCCAGGGGGCCAATCGCCTAACCGGATTGCTTTGGAAATGGCTATCGCTTACGATTTCATTTTGTTATTTCTAGCCGCCTGAGGTTTACAAATGCCTCGCGTTCTTTTTCTTTCTTTTGCATTGTTAATAACAATATTAAAGAAAATGAGCAAGAGGTATTAGAAAACCTTCGGCGGTCAGAAATAACAAAATGAAATCGTAAGCGATAGCGTTTTCCAAAGCAATCCCGTTAGGCGAATGGCCCCCAGAACGCTGCAAATTCCCCCTGTAAGTTATTTTACCTTCTTTCGAAAACCCTAAAAATTTTAGCAAGTTACTAATTATTTCCGAGTTTAAGGCTTTAATGACTGGCATATTAAGTTAGTTTAAGTGATCACTTCTGACGTGCGTCCCGAGACGCACATTTTTTTTTTAATCTTTGCGAATTTTTAGTCAAACACTGCACCATTTCGCTAGTATAGTGCCGCATGTTCGGCCTCGCCGGCTGCCATTTGCTTTTCCATTCCAACCTACTCGTACCTACTTAGGGCTCCAACGTAGTTTCGGATTAGATGCAAAATAAACAGGGCCGCTCCCGTATTTCAAGTTGTTTTATAGCCGAGCTTAAGCTTTAATCGTGAAGCGCAAACGTGCTTATACACTATTAAGTACTACCAAATAAATATTATACGTGTAGTGTTATAATACGGATCTACCTATACATATAATAATAATATGTGTATGTTTTGTAGCCGTATGGTTTGTATGCCAGGTTCATGGTTTCGCCTAATTGAGAGGTCCCGGGTTCTCATCCCAGTGGGGGCAGATGTTTGTGTGATGAATACGAGCATTGGTACTCTAGTCATGGTTAACCTTTGAGTACGAAACTCTGAAACGTCTAATTTTACCTTGTGCTAGCACAACCACAAGAACATTATGTATAAAAACCACGTCTAAATCTCTAAATTTACTCTAAAAACGATATTTCACCGAGTGAATAAAAAGAGCACACAATGCTACCGCAAGAAAATAACAAAAAAAATGGAGACTGGAAACCGTCTACGTACCATAAATTAAACAAAAGACGAAATAATCCTATTCGTTTTCTGGAGACGAAATCGTTTTTTCAAATCGTACTAAAGGCGTCATTAAAGAGGAATTTTAATTAAATGCGCGAACAAGGAGTTCTTTGTGAGCAGGCTGTTTATTCTCCAACGATAATGCTTTGATATCTGAGACACGGCCGACTGGGCCCATCGTCCTAAAACGGAAATTTATTACTTACGATGTTTTTGTTACAAAAGTATAGTGGAAAACATGATATCGTTTATCTTAATATCTCTATATAATGAAAACATTCCTTGCATGATTATTAAATATAATAGAACATTTCTCAGAAATACAATTTTGTACTGTTGGCGGCTCGGAAAGCAAAGTAATTAATAATACGACCGTTTAATGGCTCTTGATTACAAGTGCGCAACAATGATATTAAATATCCTAGATACACCAACACGAATAAAATCGTGCCCGAAACCTGTCCAAAAGGTACATTGAACGATCCACGGAGCTCCGTAAGATGATCGCGTAGTCAAAATCAATATAAGGCATTAATTAAATATTGAAAGTAACCTTTAATGAATACTGTATAAGGTCTTAAACAAAACGCATGCGTCAAGGACTTCTGACAGTTCGAAATGCAAGCTCGTAAAATTTTACGACTTATTGCTATATGCGGAAGAATTTAGACCTTAGTTCTTTGACTCTACGCGCAATTCTGAACGCGCTGTTAGCAATATAGCAGGCACGGATCGCGAGGAAAAGAGACAGCTATATGGCGACATGTAACCGACCATACATTTGAATATCACAAATACTTTATATTACTTAAATCAGTTTATAGTATGAATTAGATCAAAATTTACTTCAAATGCGTTAAATTTACAAACATTGAGTAGATACCTGTCGAAAAAACGACACTGTTCGTACTCTAAGTAAAATTTCACATTTTTTCCCGGAGCTCTGTGGTATCTTGACTTTGTAACGGTCCGCGCGTGACTGTGAACCAAGAAGTGCTTGAGTGGAGTTCAAGCACTTCTTGATTCGGACACATTTTGAGCGCTCGTGGTGTATCTAGGGTATTTAAAATCGTTCTTGCGCAACTTTAATATAGTTGAAGATATGCATGTGTGTCCTATACTATGTACACACACTACAAAAGAATATGTAGTTACGTCATATCTTTATCATAAAAGCATACGCCCCCCCCCTAGCATCAACACCACGATAAGATATGTACATATCTCGTTTTTATCACGCTCAATTGTCAAATAACTATGGCGTTTGACGTTTGTCAGTTAGACGCGATGAAAATCGTGATATAATGTGGTGATCATGCTACAGGAAGTGTTAGTATCTTTTTTCGCAAGAAAAACTTCAATTAGTCCTAGTCGAGGAAAAAATCTATAGCCTTAATTTACAAACACATGAACAAGGACATTGAGATCTTATGATACAGTTATAATTTTTATTATTTTAAAGCATGTAACTGCTTATTTAAGAAAATGGGTGCGTGTACTTATGTAGGCGCGTGAGAAGTTATCCTTCTTTGGCATCGTTTAAAATTAGTTTTTAATTGCATGCAAATAATTAATTACAATAAATTAATAAAAAGTCTGGAAAAGGACACAGTCAATAAAGTTCAGTTTAATTTGAAAAAATAAATAAATAATCAAAATATTCAATTAAAATCGCTACTGAATATAATTTATTAGAACAAATGTGATTTGCACTTGTATGAAACTCAAACACGTATTCCGAATATACAAACTAGAAACATGTGGATAAATATTATAAATATGAATACCTATAACTGTTACTTTATTACAAAAAATAAAGATGTGGTTTTTGGTTCTACTACACCAATGGTCAAGAGATGGCGCTGTAGTCTCCTGAATCGCGCTTTGGTTTCGTTGTTCCTGATTAATAAATACTTTTGATAGGCCTTCACAATGCAGTCGTTAGCACCCACTTAATAGAGATTCTATTTCTATTTTGTTGGTAGATTTTCTTAATGTGCGGTAAACACAAAAGTAACGCATGAAGTTGGTCGCTTTAGCTGTTAAAATTTTGTGTTAAAGTGATGCGCGCGCATCTTAAAATTTCACTCTCATCATTTTTTCATAACGCGCCTAAAGAAGTATAACTTCAAAAATATAACTAGAAAAAAAAAACCACGCGGACCGTCTGCTGCCTGGTCCGCGTGGAATTTATTCTAGTTATATTTTCTTTAGATTCAAACATCAAATTCAAATGATTTATTGTGAAATGTAGGTTAGTACAGCAAATTAGTGCTAGGTAAAAAAGTTTAGTGTCACTACATTTCGACCTTATTACAAGGTATACAATAATTTTCAATCAAGCAGTAACATGCTTTAAAATAATAAAAATTATAACTATAATTGCTATTTGTTCTTTCAAATATTTAATACTTGTAAGAGTATTCATTTGACATTGTAGGTTACCTATAATGCGAAGAGATTGCTTGCTTTACGATTGAAGGCCTTGCAGCTTAAGAATGGCTAGAAGAATTTCGACGGGGTCCGTGAGGGCCGCGGTAGCATAATTGGTCAGTGCATTCGCCCGGATAGCGAAGGGTGCGGGTTCGAGTCCCGTCTGCTGCCTGGTCCGCGTGGAATTATTTATAGTTATATTTTCTTTAGATCTTACGATACATTTTATCACCCGCTCGTTTATATGTCCAGCTACCTAGCCTCAGCAATCATGAACTTCAATCAATACCAGACACTTTAACCCCTTATTTCGACCCAGAAACAACTCCTATACTAGTTTTAAACAAAAGTTGTAGAATACTTGTTGTGGCTGCTTAAAACATTCTTGCGTTTACTTTGTATAGACAACTAGCATCTTATAACAAGTATGAATCACTTATTTACTTCACAAATTCTGTTATTCAACAAGTTTGACGCAAGTATTGTATACTACATGTTTTACACATGTATATAAAAGTGTGAACAAAAAATTAAGACATTGTCTATTTTTTTTTAATAGATAGGTCCGACAAATGGCTCCGCCCCACCTAATGTTAAGTGACGGTGTAGTCAAGATGTGAAGAAAGCTGGTACAGCAGTTCTACCTGCCACACCAGCCATCCTCACCCTGCCGGGATGCATGTTGCTTTCGTCAAGCCTCTTTTAAAGTATCACAGGTTCTAAGAGAGAGGGAACACGTGAGCGGGCAGAGCATTCAGATATGTATTATACCTTGGTGTACACGAGGGCTAAAACAATCAAATACTTTAATAAATACTGCTTCACGATTTCCTCTAGACCCAACAAATCAAAAGCATTGAAATGCGACAGTTGAAAGTCGCTGCATTTGCAGGTGTAATATAATAACTCGTTTACATGCAGCGCGAGTAAGGAGGGAAGTGGGCATGACGAGTATGTAAACACGATACTCGTCATGCCACTGCCATTTCCACTCGCGCTGCCCGTGAGAGGTAGGGCAGTATGTAAACACATACTTCTTTCAATCATGCCGCAGCAATATTTAGGGAATTATTGCCGGCAACGCGAGGGGCAGCGGCAGTGTTACCAACCCTTACCAAAATTTTACCCTAACTATTTTTTAAATTCCCCTAAAATCCCCTTAATATAGAAATTTATATATACCTACTTATCTTATTACCTAAATTCTTTCGTTGCTCATAAATTAAAATGTTACATATTTAGTTACAGTAAATTATTTTATTGGAAACATACATTTTCCGAATGGAAAATCAAACGATAATCAGCTGACAGGCTGTTAAATCTTATTTAGCTGTTTTGATTGGTGGAAGGCAAAGAACTTTAGTCCATACAGCCTTAGGAAACAACCTGCCACACAGTGAGTTCAGTCGTTTCATATCGTGCTGCGTTCCATTCTACGCACAAAACTGAAAGAAAACACACGCTTTGTTTTTCGATTTAATTGAAAGTTTTGTTAAAAGCCCCTAAAAGAACCCCCAAAAAATTCCAGCCCCTAAAAAAGTCACTTTTAACACTTCTAGCCCCTAAATCTGGGGGCAAAACCCCTAAGTTGGGAACCCTGGGCAGCGGCATGGGCATAGTCTAAACGAGGTATTACGTGCAGTCTAGACAGGCGCTAAGTTCACTTAGTACCTACGCTTTAAGGATTCCGTAACTAAATGTGCTGCCTTCACGACCGTGAAAAACGCGAATCTTATGTCACATTCTCACTTAGGAGTAGCAATAAAAAGTTTCGCCCGAGAAGAAATTTTGGTAAACAATTAAAAATAAAGCCCTGAGCGCTAACGCGACTATGTTACCATCACACTTTTGTTGAGAAGAAACTTGAAAAAGAGTAACGTAATGGTATACCATTCAGGGTAACCAATTTTTGAAGTTATACTTCTTTAGGCGCGTTATGAAAAAATGATGAGAGTGAAATTTTAAGATGCGCGCGCATCACTGTAACACAAAATTTTAACAGCATGAAGTTGGTCGCTTTAGCGACCAACTTCATGCGTTACTTTTGTGTTTACCGCGCATTAAGAAAATCTACCAACAAAAAAGAAATAGAATCTCTATTTGGTGGGTGCTAACGACTGCATTGTGAAGGCCTATCAAAAGTATTTATTAATCTGGAACAACGGAACCAAAGCGCGATTCAGGAGACTACAGCGCCATCTCTTGACCATTGGTGTAGTAGAACCAAAAACCACATCTTTATTTTTTGTAATAAAGTAACAGTTATAGGTATTCATATTTATAATATTTATCCACATGTTTCTAGTTTGTATATTCGGAATACGTGTTTGAGTTTCATACAAGTGCAAATCACATATGTTCTAATAAATTATATTCAGTAGCGATTTTGATTATTTATTTATTTTTTCTAATTAAAACTGAACTTTATTGACTGTGTCATTTTCCAAACTTTTTATTAATTTATTGTAATTAATTATTTGCATGCAATTAAAAACTAATTTTAAACGATGCCAAAGAAGGATAACTTATCACGCGCCTACATAAGTACACGCACCCATTTTTTTTTATAGGTACTCGTAGGTCCGACAAATGACTCCACCCTACCTGATGTTAAGTGAAGGTGAAGTGCAGACGCGAAGATAGCTAATACAGCAGTTCTACCTGCCACACCAGCCCCATCCTCACCCTGCCGGCCTGCATGTTGCTTCTTCACGCCTCTTTTAAAGGATCCCAGATTGTAAGAGGGAGGGAACACGTGAGCGGGCAGAGCATTCCATGAAATGAGTCACCAAATTTCTTTGTTCGCTTTGGAATTGTAGCCACAGTTAGACGGTGACAACGTAGGCCAGCGCGTGGTCCTCTGAAGGAAAGGGGAAGGTGGGATAAGAGAGAATAACTCCAGAACTCTCGCCGTGGTACAGACGATAGACGCTTAGTGACGCCACGTCACGGCGTAATTGAATGACTCAAGGTGTTTAGTCACCTCCTTATCGCCTATGATGCGGATCGCGCGCCGCTGTAACCTATCCAAAGCATCGAGTAAGTACTTGGAGGAGCCATCCCAGAGGTGCGGGCAATATTCCACGCAGGACCGCACTTGCGTTTAGTACAAGAAGCACAAATATTAATATTAATGAATTTTGTATCGCTATAAGGCTATACCTCGCCCCTATGTATAATTTTAGGAACGAACTCTCATCATTTAAAACGTCAACAAAGACCTCTATTTATATAAGCCTCATCCCAAATTGTTGTTCATTATGAATTATATCTACGATAATTCGTAAAGCCACACATTACAATTTTGTGATAGCAAATATATTTTGACAAACAAAAATGTTTTCTTGACTATTATGTCAGCGCGTGACCAACTATAAACGCAACTTCACGGGTGACCAAACAAATCGAATATATTCTAGAGAAAACTCGAGAAGTGCTTGTGTTGTGTACTTCACATCCACTCCCTAAACATCTAAGAGTTTCTTATTCATTATGATTTTTGTTTGTCTGTGGAAAAGTTCCAGTTGAGTTAAGCGTGAGGGGGAACCAGGAGACGCAAATGGACTTAATAAATATCAAGTTCGGACCGCTGAATACACCAACAGTCGTCGGTTCGTTGTACAGGAGAGAATAAAAACGGTGAGGAATTCATTCGTGTACGTTCCGAGAAGTTATTTCGAGCAGCTTACTCGTAAATGCACACTGTTTCCGTATAAATTTTCGCGAACGACACTATTCCCCCGTGAAAATAAAGCGGTGAAATTTTGTGAATAAACGCGATTGTTTAATTTATTTTATTTTACTGAATTGGTAATATTGGAAGTAAAAAAAACTGAATTCGGTACCTAATAAAGGTAAGGCAACCATTTTTTTATCCTTAAAGCATAAAGGACACTGGGCAAAACACACCCTGCTCCGCCAACAATGTATTTAGTATGAATCGATAGATCTATGAAAAGCTAGCCTTTTTTTATTATGACACCATAAAAAATATCCTGGCAGTCAAAAGATACGACACCGTAAAAAATATCTTGGTAGTCAAAATATATGACACATGGGCATATTTTAGTAGCTAAATAAATTCGTCTTATAGTACCTCCATTCTATATTATTAGTAACCATAATAAATACCATATCGTACTATACAACCAGATATACGACAAAGTCTGCCGACCATCCTGCGCTTGCACTTACTGAGACACCCCAAAACGGTTCACGGGGGTTGAAGGACTTGCAGTTGCAAATAGTCGACTCGTCATACTTCATTATGATTGTGCGCTCCCTGTCACTTGATTGATTTTTATCTAACACGCTTTGGACATTGGAACAGGATTATCGGTTTTGTCAATCATTATGGATGAACTGAAATCATGTTTTCTCCGAAGCGTGGACAACTTTGTGTGCTTTGTGGTTGCTCCGTATTATATAGAAGACAATTTACTATAATGAACAGAATGTTTGAAAAAAAAATGGTTGCCTGTAAAGTCGGTTTTACGGGCGAAGATTTTACGTGACAACGTCTTTTTCTCGGTAGAATATTTATTGATATGAATATAATTAAATTGCACAATAGGAACAAGGAATTGAATGAAAATAAGAATTGCACAAATTTTAACTATAGATATATATTTTGTTTACTAAAACATTGTACATGTAAACTTAAACTTAACACGAGAGACTCATCGTAACGTTACCGAGCGTTACACTTTTTCATAAGTGACTCCCAGCCGCAACCTAATTTAAGACGTTGTCACGTCAAAACCCAAACCCATGGATGTTATTTATTTTTTAAGCATTTAACTGCTAGATGTTTAAATCTAAAGAAAAGTTTACTAGAAAATTAAAGTATTCATTTGACATTGTGAGTTACCTACAATGCGAAGAGATGGCGCTGCCTTGCAGCTTAAGGCGAGAAAAATTTCGGCGCGGCTAATAGGGCCGTGGTAACATAATGGTCAGTGCATTCGCCGGGATAGCGAAGGATGCGGGTCCGAGTCCTGTCCGCTGCCTGGTCCGCGTGGATTTTTTTCTAGTTAACTTTTCCATGGATTTTTTTATTTATTCTAGCGGCAGAATTAAATTAGGCGGCACCTTGTGAAGTACTCCCATAATACCTGAGCATATGTAGGGCCGAACTAATCAAATTAATTCCCTTATTTCATTAATTTTCGTTCGTTATAGTACTTGTACCTTTTTAACTCAAAATAACTAAATTCCATCCCCAGGATGGAATTTGACGCGCTTCGGCACAGATCATCATGACTATAATACCTTTCAAACAAATGTAGTTTAAGCCTTGGCGGACGTGGGTGCAGTGTCCATACATTTTTGCCCAATGTCCTTTAGTCATTAATAAATGAGGTACAGATAATCTTAGTAAGGCTATGAAAATGACCAAATATGCATTTCAACCCACTTGGTGGGTTACGACTGAAATGAAATGAAAAGTCATTTATTCAGTCTAGGCTGTTACAAGCACTTGTGAAGCTCAAGAAGCTACGCCATCGGTTCGCAAAACTGCGGCGGGAGACCTTGTACTGAGAAGAACCGGCAAGAAACTCAGCAAGGGCTGCTTTTTTCTCCCTGTATTGGTATATACTGAGTCGTCAAGTTGAAAAATGACTTCAGAGATACTTCTGAAGTCACCTTCCATTACATTATTTAGGATATAGATATACAGTTACAATCATTTTTTTTATTTAGTATATAGAAAGCGGCATTAGATAGGTACTGGTGCCATATTACTGTTACAAAAACTGACTAATACCCATCAAATAACAAATTACAAGAAACACTATGTCCATGCAATACGATCATTTAGATAATCATTAACTTTATCATCATCATCATCAGCCTATTAATGTCCCCACTGCTGGTGCACAGGCCTTCCCTATGGATGGAATAGGGAGATTGGGCCATGACCCACCACGCGGGCCCAGTGCGGGTTGGTGGGTGCTAAAGACTGTAGATGCAGCCGGGACAAACGGCTTAACGTGCCTTCCGAAGCACGGAGGAGCTTGAGATAGTAAATTTTCGGTCACCCATTCAATGACCGACCACTGCGAAAGTTGCTTAAATTCAACTATCGCAGCCGAACGCGCTAACCACTTGCGCCATCCAGGCCCTCAAACAATATTTATACGAGAAATATTCAGTAAAGTTTGGCATTCCGTTGAAAATAAACTTCATACGAATTGAGCTGTGTTTGAAACATCCAATATATCAGGCGAAATTGGAGAGAAAGCCGAACTGTCCACCTGATTCTAATTGACACTGCACACGGTCGGCATTTTGTATACCTAGCAAAAATCGTGTCCAATAGGCTATTTGTCAGTATAAAAATACTGTACCAATTGTTAGAATCTGTACTTAATATGAAGATTAGCAGCGATTTTTCTGAAAGAACAAATATAAAATAACTTTGCAATAAAATAGTTAAATAGAAATGGTTATTTTTGCTCTATGGTCCCGTGACCAAAACGCCCGGGATTGGTGAAGACTAAAATGACGTCACTCGCTAGTATACATAAAGTGACATTACAGTGTATCGTTTGACGTCTTAATGACAGTCGTGTGACGTCACACACTAGTGAGAAGCCATAATGTGCAGAGAAACGATTTCGCGGCAACTTGAAAATTTAATTTAGTTTTTTTACTAAAATACACAAACCACCACTAAGTTCCCTTTTCGTATAATATAAAACACACATAATTTGCTGATATATTGAACATCAGATTATGTGAATAAAACAGCAAGTCCTTAAATATATGTGTATTATTAATCTAATATATAAAATTCTCGTGTCGCGGTGTTTGTGGTTAAACTCCTCCGAAACGGCTTTCCCGATTCTCGTGAAATTTTGTGTAGGTCTGAGAATCGGACAACATCTATTTTTCATCCCCCTAAATGTTAAGGGTCCACCCCTATTTTTTTTTTTTTAATTTTAGATAATTCTTTTTTTATTTTTTTATGATACATCATACAAAAATACATACATCCCTAAATTTTCAATTTTCTACCACCAACCCCTATTTTTTTATGGCGGTACGAAGTTCGCTGGGTCAGCTAGTTATATATATTATGCTCTTTAAATGGAAATGACCATCTCAGTACAGCTATAATAAAAATGAGAAAATTCATCTGAAATCCAACTTTCGATTACCTTTAATTTTTTATTTTTACATCCACCTGGTATCAGGCAAATCCTTTGGAAATGAAGAGCGATTATTCCCATAACGAATTCGGAGTAATTAATTAACAAAGTAAAAACATAACACTGGACCATTAATCATGTTCATCTCTCAAAGTGATAAACTGTCGCTACCGGTCGTAAATCAAAGCCGTTTTGTAACCATCCCGATGGAAATCTATTCTTCTGGATTTCAGAATTCATTGTCATATTACTTTAAAAATTACCTTTAAAATCAGTAAGCATAAATAAGGAACAGTACTTTTATTTTTTATTATTTTTTAAAGCATGTAACTGCTTGATGTTTAAATCTAAAGAAAATACATGCATTTCTTCTTTCAAATGTTTAATACTTGTAAAAAGTATTCATTTGACATTGGGGGTTACCTATAATGCGAGAGATGGCGCTGCCTTGCAGCTTAAGAATGGCTAGAAGAATTACGATGCGGTCCGTGAGGGCCGCGGTAGCATAATTGGTCAGTGGATTCGCCCGGATTGCGAAGGGTGCGGGATTGCGAGTCCCGTCTGCTGCCTGGTCCGCGTGGAATTTTTTCTAGTTGTATTTTCTTTAGATTTAAACAGCACTTTTTTAAAAGTGGATTAGCAATATATTTAGCTACATTGGCACCGACTAACTGTGGCCACTATTCCAACGCGTA
Source organism: Chilo suppressalis (assembly GCA_902850365.2). Taxonomy (NCBI): domain Eukaryota; kingdom Metazoa; phylum Arthropoda; class Insecta; order Lepidoptera; family Crambidae; genus Chilo; species Chilo suppressalis. The sequence continues at coordinate 950,240 of OU963899.1, read as the reverse complement.
CAAAGAAGTTTGGTGACTCATTTCTTTGTCGCACTATCCGTAAATGGAATGCTCTGCCCGCTCACGTGTTCCCTCCCTCTTACAACCAGGGATCCTTTAAAAGAGGCGTGAAGAAGCAACCTGCAGGCCGGCAGGGTGAGGATGGCTGGTGTGGCAGGTAGAACTGCTGTATCACCTATCTTCGCGTCTGGAATTCACCGTCATTTAACATCAAGTGGAGTGGAGTCATTTGTAAGACCTATCTATAAAGAAATATATATTGAAAAATAAAATTGGATGGCAGAGAATATTGTGGCGGCGACATCTACATGCTCCACATATAATATAACATAGAGGAAATAGTCACTTGCCTCCTTAAGAGATGGAGCTACTGGCGCTGCGTTCACAACGTATGGAAGCCTACAACGCGCAAGAGAAATTCGGAGTCTAACACTCCATATATACAATGCCCGACCAATATCAGTCGGGCCGCGGCCCCGAGCTAACATCACCCAGCTCGGAGGAAGATCTTCCCCTTTGGCCTTCCTACAATATTATTCCCAGTAGCAATAAACAAAAAAAAATCAGAGAAGAATACTCATAAATAGGAGTACGTTCATGGATCATCAGGCGCCTTTAATAGGGAATGATAAATATTAACCAAACTAGAAAAATCAAAAGGTAAATACTTTTTAAACAGCTGTAAAGCACGATTTATTGAACATTCAAACTTATATTGGGTTTTCGATTTAACAAATACAGGGCCTATAAAAGGCCCTACTACAGATTCACGCGAGAAGTATCGGAGAGCCTTCTCGCTCGAGAAATGAATATATGTCAATACTCACGCAACCTTCTCACTCTCGGTACTTTTGCGAAATGGACGACTCTGATAGAGCAGCGGCTTTTTATATTCTGTGCATTATAAGCATACTATAATCTAGAATATGTTAAATATAACAGAAATAAAATTATGAAAAAAAAGCCTACTCGCCACTTTACCATATAAACCTTTGCCAGACACAAATTCAATCATTCATGCAAAACACACGTTTGCGATTGATAACCGTCCCACGTCGCAGTGAGACCGAATGAGAATAAGATACGGTTCCCTTTTCTCGTCCGAGAAACCTTTTGACTAAGAAAGAAACTAATCGCATTCACGCTTCTTTGTATGGCCTATAAAGGATCCGAAACGAAAAGAAAAATACGAAAATTCAAGTACTCTGAAAGACAACATAGCTATGTTGTAATTTTTTACTCATACCCGACCTAAATTTTCGATATGTCTGGCCCATATATAACAAAGGTTTATACATTACTAGCGGCCCGCCCTCGCTTCGCTTCGTTGTAGAGCTGAAGTGTAGACTATAGTTTTTGTTCTCAGGCATGTATTATACACAATGACATTCATCTATGATTCTTCTTATACCTGCATGCAAAGTCTCAGCCCGATCGGTTTAAAATTGACAAAGTTTCATACAAACTTTCATTCCCTATTTTATCCCCTTGGGGGTAGAATTGATCAAAATCCTTTCTTAGTGGATGCCTACGTCATAACATCTACTTGCATGCCAAACTTCAGCCCGATCCGTCCAGTGGTTTGGGCTGTGCGTTGATAGATCACTGTCAGTCAGTCACATTTGAGTTTTATATATATAGATGTACTGGTAAACATTTTAGCCCATGTCTTAAGCATTTAAAAGCTACATTTATAAACCTAAAGAAAAATTCTAGAAAAGAAACCACTCGGTCCAAGCATCACATCTTCCGTTATCCGGGCGGATGCACAAACCAATTTTGTTACTAAGGATTTACCCGTTAACATCAAGTAAAGCATACGAAAACAATATTTTCAACACATTTGCTCAAAAAATGCATTTACGAAGGTTGTATACATTGTTCGAAAGTTCAAAATTACCCACCCTAAAACTAAGCGTGCGGTAAAACTTTTACCGCACGCTCCAGTATATGGCACCGTGAAAGCACCTTGGAAGCGCTTTTGATCTATACGTTTATCGTACTAAGTTAGGTAAAGTAAAGTAATAATAATCAAAAGAAAAGGTCCAAAGATATCGTCCTCATTTTTACCTCTAGCACTCGGCGTCACGTGGAAATGCGCGCCAATTTCTCCTTAGCAAAATTTTGCTTCATTATTTAAAAATTAAACTGTTTTCTCGCAAATGTGTTGAAAAACGTCATATGATAATCATGCTGAATTGGTATTTACAATGTCCTGACTATGGCAAACCCTTGACTTCGTCTCGGGCTTACATTCTACTCGTCTGTAATAAGCAATTTACCGCACTAGTATCCTGAATAACTATTACATACTTTTAAGCATTATATTAATATAAGTTATTTCCGGGATTGTTACCAAGTACCTTGTTTTAGTGAGTTTCCGGTATTTCGGCACTGTTGCAAGCGCCATGATCACGGAGTAACTGAAGTAATTGAGGGTAGGCTGTTATTTTCAGGCATATCGATCTACCCTCCGACGAAGTCTTTTATTGCGTTCAATACCCGTACCACTGTTCACATTCTCACTATTCACTCGAAACTGTTCACGACACACAAGACTTACAATATCGGATCGCGACACGACACTTTTATGATTATTTCGGTTTTTACACATACTAACCACAGGATTACAGACACTCGACAATTTAAACCCGTCGTCACGATTAAAATACATGGTAACAATCCCAGAAATAACTTATATTACTACGTGGGTAACACTGAAAATGTTTAGAACTGGCCAGTTAGAAATATTTCTAATGAAAACTTTTTTGAATTTCAATTTCAGAACTCTTTGGTATATTGCATTCATTTGCCATTTGTTTTTGTGAATTGGCGGCAAATCTAAAACTTTTGTTAGACGTGAAAATGAACCTAACGCGAGAATATTAATATTTTAAAATCTATTCTTAGATATTTTAATATACTTTCAACCAGCAAGCAACAGTATCTCCCCCCGTGGGGAGACGCCATCCGCCTGGAATACCTCTAGAGGCACTCGCCAATTCTCGGCTTGAGGTCCCCTTAGGATCTCGCCGTCCCCAAGCCCGGTGACGCTGTAAAGGTCATCTGCGACCAACAGCATACACACTCAAAAATAAATTGGGTGCGTGTACTTATGTAGGCGCGTGAGAAGTTATCCTTCTTTGGCATCGTTTAAAATTAGTTATTAATTGCATGCAAATAATTAATTACAAAAAATTAATAAAAAGTCTGGAAAAGGACACAGTCAATAAAGTTCAGTTTTAATTTGAAAAAATAATTAAATAATCAAAATATTCACGCTACTGAATATAATTTATTAGAACATATGTGATTTGCACTTGTATGAAACTCAAACACGTATTCCGAATATACAAACTAGAAACATGTGGATAAATATGAATACCTATAACTGTTACTTTATTACAAAAAATAAAGATGTGGTTTTTGGTTCTACTACACCAATGGTCAAGAGATGGCGCTGTAGTTTCCTGAATCGCGCTTTGGTTCCGTTGTTCCAGATTAATAAATACTTTTGATATTATAAATATGAATACCTATAACTGTTACTTTATTACAAAAAATAAAGATGTGGTTTTTGGTTCTACTACACCAATGGTCAAGAGATGGCGCTGTAGTCTCCTGAACCGCGCTTTGGTTTCGTTGTTCCAGATTAATAAATACTTTTGATAGGCCTTCACAATGCAGTCGTTAGCACCCACTAAATAGAGATTCTATTTCTATTTTGTTGGTAGATTTTCTTAATGTGCGGTAAACACAAAAGTAACGCATGAAGTTGGTCGCTAAAGCGATCAACTTCATGCGTTACATTTCATGTCGCTAAAGCGACCAACTTCATTATGTTAAAATTTTGTGTTACAGTGATGCGCGCGCATCTTAAAATTTCACTCTCATCATTTTTTCATAACGCGCCTAAAGAAGTATAACTTCAAAAACACTATCTGTAATTGTGTTTCAAACAGCATTGCTCTTCTGTGTATTGTCATATTGACTTAACAAATGCTGCAGAGTAAACCATCCGTGACCTTAATGGTATCGCACCGATAATCATACTCCTCATTTAGTTTTTAGGTTAATTAAGCAGCCCGCAACTCTCGCTGCAATATTACTAAGTAATATTCATTTACTGCACCGCATTCCCTAATTCATCGTTAAATGGAACATTTGATAGCTGCAGTGCAATTATGTAGGTACTAAAATGCAATCGGAATGTGCATTAGCTTTTATTAAAATTAGTAGTTCTTGTATATTTACTAACATACATGCTGTAAAGAATTATCATTTATACTAGCAAACCAGTGAACCAAATGTTCACCAAAACCTGATTTAAAAAAAATGTATTTAATTAATTGAGAACTACGGAGATTTTGTGTGGTTTCGTTTGAAATTCGTGATTTCTCGAAAACCGGAAGTGCTACGTTACTCAAATCCGGTTTGTAGTCTTATCAGACTATTCTTAACTTATAACTTAAATATTCTCTTTATCTATCTCTTACGGTTTGGCCGCTGAAACAGCACCGCAGGCGGACGGACGGACGGACTTGTCTAATAGATAAAAGATTGTTTTAAACTTTCATGGTCACTAATATTATAGCTATCAACGGGATTGTTACCATGCACCTTGTTTTTTATGAGTCTCGGATATTTCGGCACTGTTGCAAGCGCCATGATCACGGAGTATTAGTGATTATTTATTTACATATACACATTACAAGTATTGTGTGTCGGGAGCAAGTGCGAGTGAATAGTGAGAATGTGACCAGTGGTAGGGGTATCGAGCGCAGTAAAAGACGACGCCAGGGGGTAGACCGATATGTCTGCCAATAACATCTACCCGCAATTACTTCAGTTACTCCGTGATCATGGCGATTGCAACAGTGCCCAAATATCGGAGACTCATAAAAAACAAGGTACATGGTAACAATCCTGTTAATAGCTATAATTATCATTTATTAACCATTTTCTATCAGTACTATTTTAGATTTATAGACCCATGATATGTTTAGTTTAGAACCAAACTATCATTATAAAAATATAATGTACAGTGTTGTTGTTTGTATTATTATTAATAATAATAAATATTTCCAATACTCACACCAAATAGCCTAGCCCCAAAGTAAGCACTATAAGGCTCGTGTTATGGGCTTCTAGGGTAACGGATAGAATACAATGAATGATTATGATGATTAAACATGATAACTGACTGATGATTAAATATCAATGACTGGAGTAAAAATGTACTGTATATTATATTTTCGGTGATTCGAATCGAAATTCGAATCAGTGATGAACATTTTTTTCGGTGAGGAGCTCGATGGCGCAAGTGGTTAGCGCGTTCGGCTGCGATCGTTGAAGTTAAGCAACTTTCGCAGTGGTCGGTCATTGGATGGGTGACCGAAAATTTACTATCTCGAGCTCCTCCGTGCTTCGGAAGGCACGTTAAGCCGTTGGTCCCGGCTGCATGTGCAGTCGTTAGCACCCGCCAACACGCACTGCGTGGTGGGTCATGGCCCAATCTCCCTATGCCATCCATAGGGTTCCCGTGCCCCAGCAGTGGGGACATTAATAGGCTGATGGTGATGGTGATGATGACATCTGCCCCCACAGGGATTCGAACCCGAGACTTCTCAAGTAAGCGACACTCTAAAAGAGATACTTTAATTTGGTACCAAGTCTCTGCTCAATTCTGTTCAACGAAGAACCGTATGGCCATTAGAATAAAATTTCCCAAAATGTTATTCATGACCTCCGACCATTCACCGCGTGGGTCATACTGTCTGCCGTGCATATAGAAGACACGTCTCTCAGCGCTGAGGAAGTCTCATGATGAACTAATCTCTTTAAAAGAATTGACTTTATTATCTCGTTGGTTGAATGCAACCGAAACCGAAGTTTAACGAAATTTTTTTGTGATATTTTTGTTATCTCAAGTGTCTATAGCTTATGGTTACGGCCAATACGCTTGTTTGCCCATCATTTTAACATTAAAACAAACTTGAGGTTAAAAAAAAAGTAGTAGCTATGAATTTTCGATCACCCCTCCTGTGATGAACAGCTTTTAATAAATTTACTTAACTTTCGTGATCATTGACTTGACCGAACATAATGCTGCCATGCGAAGAATAATTTATAAACCCAATTACAAAAAAGCTTTGAAAAATCTCACACCAAATTATGTTTTCGTATTAAAAGTTGAAATTAAAAAACACAGCACATACAAACATTAATTAATTCCGTGTGCGGGTCGTATAGAACATAATAATCTGGCAGTGAGCGGACCTCTACAGCCATATAATGACCGTCGGTCGTTGTCTACAAACTATGGAACAACACAAAGATGGCGGCAAGCCAGATTGCATTTTAGTATTTGAAGATAAGGTATATTTGTAGCTGGTAGTCAGTGTGACCAGATTAAATTTTACGAAAATACTGAGGCACCTCAAAAAAAAATACTGAAATATACCGACTTACATAGGACAGATATACCAATAAAAATACAGATTTTCTTTTCTTTTCTTAACACGTTTTATTTATTCATAGGTACTCACAATAAATGTTAGAATTATATTTTAACATCCTTTTCGAAGGATTAAAATTTACACAACCTCCTTCATTTCTTCACGCTCTATCTAATAGTGCAAACCGCATAAAATCGGTCCAGCAGTTGTAAAGTTTTAGGCGAACATACATTCTGCAAGTCTGATTAATACTATCTATTGATTGATAATTGTATATGTAGTATTACAATACTACAACGCCGACAACGGCCGTCTTTCTTGTCTTATCTGTAACTTATTCATAGATAACATGTATAAGTATAGGTAAACTAAATCCGGGGAAGTCCCCAATGTTCGCGTTCCGGGGAATTCCGCAAACATTGTCGCAAAGACGATCACTCACTACGGTGTTGCCATAACTTCTACCAAAATATACCCAAAAATACTGACTGCCAGCAATATATCTGAAAATATACTGATGTTCGGAAAAATCGATGAAATATACTGAAAAAGTATTAAAATACTGAATCTGGTCACACTACTGGTAGTGGCTTACTATATTATGCTACCCACTGTACTCGCCGGCACGTTGGAGGACGTGAAAATTAAAAACTGCTCCACGTATTTTTCGCGTTTCGACCGAGAAAAGCAAATGGAACTCTTAATGGGTTTGAGTATCAAATTATCTGCTGCGGCGATATTGAACAAAGAAGCGAATCGAATGTGTGAGTAGAAGCACTCTGGAGTATAAAATGTACTCGTTTGTGGCTGCAGTAAAATATGGTTAGGGTATAAGTAACTCTTAGCGCCGGGTGAGATGGGATGAAGTTTTTCGCTTTCATAGGCACTATAATAGATTAGGGGACGAGAGCAAATTGGCCAAGTCTGAGTTGGTTTTACTCACAATAGATTCCTCATGTTTACTAGATTTTACCAGGGTAACCATTTAACATTAAGCGAACAAGAGGGGAAAAAATCAGGTACTATACCTAGTCAGGTCATAAATTCCTTCACATGTTTAACATAAAATAATTGAAACAAGTTTATTCATTATGTAAACATTTATATACCAAAATGAACTTAAAAAAACATAGATTCTTATGACAATAAAGTTTATTCAAAATGACCTCCGTGATTTTGAATATAGGCCTTCAATCAGCGCGGCCAGTCGTCTATCGCAGCACGAACGAGGTCCATGTCAATATCGGCAGCTGCCTTAATCAAGGATGTCTTGAGTGACTCCAAATTGGGATGAGGCTTTAAGCACACCTTTTCTTCCAAGTGTTGCCATATCTTGTAATCTAACGGACTCAAATTTGGACTGGAGGAGGGCCAGTCTTCGTGCCGGATGAAGTCGATTTCACGCGCCGCCAGCCAGTCTTGTGTGCTCTTCGCTCTATGAGCTGGCGCCGAATCTTGTTGGAATTTTGGTTATGCTAGTGATAAAAGCTTGTCCGGCCAGTAAAACTAATATCAGCCGCAATCAATGTCTATGTTGTACGTAGCTGTTATCCAGTAGGGAGGCGGTAAGAAATAAGTCCAACACTCCGAAATGCAGTAAAACACAGTTTATTCCACAAGCACATACAAGGAAAGTACAGAAGGAGTAAGCACAGATAGTCTCAAGCACAAGGAAGAAAGTTCGGAAGAGATAGAAAAAGCGTACACAAACAATAACAAACAATATTATGCCTTGCGAGCTACAAGCTAGGGAGCGCGGAGTGAAAATGAGCGTGCGTCTAGTGCCGATATGAGATTTGGACTGGTGTACGTGACTTCGGTGCAGTGTTACCAACTCTTAACAAAATTTTCCCCTAAATATTTTTGAAATTCCCCTAAAATCCCCTAAATATTTTTTAAGTACCTACTTATTACCCAAATTCTTTCGTTGCTCATGAATTAAAACGTTATATATTTAGTTACAGTAAATAATTTTATTGAATAAATACAGTTTCCGAAAGGACAATCAAACGAAAATGAGCTGACAGGCTGTTAAATCTTATTTAGCTGCTTCTTAACTTTAGTCCATACAGCCTTAGGAAACAACCCGCCACACAGTCAGTTCAGTCGTTTCATATCGTGGTGCGTTCCATTTTACGCACAAAACTGAAAGAACCAACTCACGCTTTGTTATTCGATTTAATTGCAAGGTTTGATAAAAGCCCCTAAAAGAACCCCCAAAAAATTCCAGCCCCTAAAAAAGTCCGTTTTAACACTTCTAGCCCCTAAATCTGGGGGCAAAACCCCTAAGTTGGGAACCGTGCTTCGGTGCGCGCGCGCTGCGCCGGCCGGGAGGCCCCGCCTACCAGTTTGAATGCAGACAATAGGGTGTGCATGTTTGTGGCAGGACTGACTACGTCGTCCGGCTGGTATACGCTATTGAACTAATAGAAATGTAAACATACTTAAATATTGAATTTATGTAAATATTATTATGGATATATAATAAAGTGTACTTGTAAATATATATTATGATGTAAATATTGTTTAAGTATAGATTTAAAATTATATAAATAAATATTAATGCAAAGTATTATTAAATGAATATAAATAAAAGTAAAAGTAGGAAAGTCGCCTACAGAATACGCAGTGCCTGTTATTGAACATGGTATGAGAAACAGGTTCCACAAGGTTCATCAGGACTGTATTTTGATACACAACTGCATTCGTTTTTACACCTTTCTCACAAAAATGTACCTCTGTTAAGCCCCAATAAGAAACTCCCAACCATACCATGAGCGAGGATGGAAAATGACCTCGTTGGACACGAGGAATACGATTGCTCGCTTCTTCACTACTGTGTGCATACACCTTATCATTTTGTTTGTTGTAGCTTTCTTCTACGGTAAAAATGTTTTCATCCGAAAAAAGAATTTCCTGATATTTTTTTCCCGCGTACCGCTTCAACAAAGCGCGGTATTTCTTCAGTCTCAGGTCTATTAGACGAGCATTCAAACGATGTCCTGTTTTTCTTCGATATGCTCGAAGCCCCTTAGTCTTCATTTAACACCCTTTTCACCGTGGTTCTGCTTAACCCCATCTGAAGGGCCAGATATAGTCAATTCTATTTTGAATTAATATATTTTTTACTCTGAATCCCACGATGTACCTACTCATCATCATCATCAGCCTATTAATGTCCCCACTGCTGGGGCACAGGCCTTCCCTATGGATGGAATAGGGAGATTGGGCCATGACCCACCACGCGGGCCCAGTACGGATTGGCGGGTGCTAACGACTGTAGATGCAGCCGGGACCAACGGCTTAAAGTGCCTTCCGAAGCACGGAGGAGCTCGAGATAGTAATTTTTGGTCACCCATCCAATGACCGACCACTGCGAAAGTTGCTTAAGATCAACGATCGCAGCCGAACGCGCTAACCACTTGCGCCATCGAGCTCCTCGCACTCACTCACAATTATTTAATTAATTCCGAGTCCCTCGAAACAAAAATAAACTATGTAACGCGAATAAAAATCAAACAATGCACGCGTGGCTCAAGCGTCATGAAATCGGTGAATGGATAATATGTTCGACAAGTCGCACGGATGTTGACAGGTCGCACGGATCATGATAGATGACGTCATCGTAAAGAATCGACCTGGAGCGCGCGTGTCAAAGGAGCCGTTCAGAAAAAGCGACGAGTTGCACTCCGGGAGTGCCGGTAAAAGTGAGAATTTGAATATTAACGTTGTGCATTTTTTATATTTTGGAATGGTTAGAGAATAATTTTGCATGTTTTTTTTTAATTATCAGTATAAAAGTACTATCATGTATATGGTAGAATACAATATTCATTTATTACGCTGTCGTACACAAACATGACAATTTATATTACATTAAAGAAATCTCTCAGAAAAATCAACTTACATGAATCACGTTTACCTACCTAGCGACATCTATTGTAAAAAAATACATTCTCTTCGCAATAAAGCTGCTACGTGGACGTCCTCGATAGAGACTTATTATTATAATACGATAAAATAAAAGATAACTATGTTTCGTCCAATATATTGAAAGTCAACAACCTTTCCAATTTTATTGTGTGTCATGATGCGATTAGCGCACGTGTTTAACCTGACGCGAGTTTTACATATTTTACCCATACAAAAAAAAAGTGTACAACGCCCCTAAAGAAGTTTTCACTTCAAAAACTTTAATAAATCCATTATATCTTGCCGGATTTTAATATTATAAAAACTAAAATGCCCGAATTCCATAATGTATTCTTCAGATTTCAAATTCATAGTTAAGAGAACACAACACGTCGGTAATCCCAGCTTTATGAGGCGAAGCGAGGGAAACCCCAGGCAATATTGAGGGGGAGAAAGGTGGAGAAAAGGGTGTCCTTCATGGAATCGGACCACCCCGGTAGCAGCAGAATGATAGGTTTTGAAAGTCTGGAAAACGAGGAGGAGGATAGCAAACTGGCAGAAGGTCTTGTGAAGATCTATACAGATGGCAGCAAACTGGAGGGAAAGGTGGGAGCCGCCCTGACCTGTTGGAAAGGGCAGGCAGAAGTCCTTTCGGAGTGTGTACTAGGGAAGGGATGGAAGGAGGCGGCCGTGCTCAGCGACTCGAGGTCCTCTCTCCAGTCGCTAGCTGATCCAGACTCCTCGCATCCGATCACCAAGGCGATTCAGGGCAACCTGGCCCAACTCAGGGACAACGGACAAACCGTGTCCCTGTTTTGGATCAGGGCCCACGTCGGGGTGATCGGAAACGAGAGAGCGGATCAGCTGGCGAAGGGGGCGGCCCTCGGGTTGAAGTGCAAATCGCACTATGACTGCTGTCCCATCTCTTTCGTCAAGCGACATGTACGCGCGATGACGAAAGTAAAATGGGACAGCAGGTATAGGAGCGAGGACACGGCGGCCACAACGAAGGCGTTCTTCCCTTGCGGGGAGAGCGCCTTCGGTGTCGTAAGAAAGATAGAAATTGATAGGATAGCTGCACAGATCTTCACCGGGCATGGAGGTTTCTCCGCCTACCTCCATAGGTTTAAAAAGAAGGACACCCCAAGTTGCGTATGCGATCCCGATACCGAAGAGGACATCTTCCATGTCCTCTTAGAATGCCCCCTTTACAACAGAGAAAGACACGACGCACAAACAGCACTAGACACACAACTTAGAAAGGATAACCTGAAGGAAATTATAACAAACAAAAGAGATAGAGAGATCTTTCTTAAACATAGCAAAGGCATAGTAACAAAAGTCATAGAAAGAAATAAGGATGATTAGTATAGGTATTAACCTATGTATTATACAATTGTAAATTTTAGATTTAGGCAAGGAGCCATATGGGCAGATAATGTAAAATCGGATTAAGAAATGTGTACAATAGAGAAATGGTAGTAAATAAGAAATATAGATAGTAAGGAAACAAGTGTGTGTAAATATAAGGAAATGTAAATAGAGAAAATAGAAATTATAAGAAATGTAATAGGAATCAAGATAATTGTAAAAGATGAAAGAAGAAGAAAGATGTGCAAAAGAAAAAGCGCAAATAAACAAGCAAAAGAGCAGGCATGAATAAAAACAATATAATAGTAACAAACAAAAAACAAAAGAAAGAAAAAGACCTGATACAAATTGGGGATAACCGCTAAAAAAAAAAAAAAAAAAAAAAACACGTCGGTAATGTGGTCACGAAACGAAATCTCAATTTCAAATTTAAAAGCAAAGTTTCTAATTTATTTTTTAGCTTCGAAACGAGTAATAATTGCGGGCGTTCCATTCGGCGTTCCCAAGACCATTGGAAGCCAATCGCCGAACTAAAAAGCCGAGTAAAAACTCCACGAATGGACTTGTTCCTGATTATTGAATGGAAATGGAACGATATAAAAGAACGGCAAAATTTAAAATGAAAATTCCGCATACGGCAACGTTTAGCCAGCGAGAAAATTAAAACTTAAAATGGTATGAAAGAAGTAAAGCTGTTGCAGTCAGTTTGAATAAAAAAAAATTCCACGAAAAAATTCCACGCGGACCAGGCAGCAGACGGGACTCGAACCCGCACCCTTCGCAATCCGGGCGAATTACTGACCAATTATGCTACCGCCCTCTAGCCCTCACGGACCGCGTCGAAATTCTTCTAGCCATTCTTAAGCTGCAAGGCGCCATCGTGAGGTCCGCGGTAGCATAATTGGTCAGTGCATTCGCCCGGATTGCGAAGGGTGCGGGTTCGAGTCCCGTCTGCTGCCTAGTCCGCGTGGATGTTTTTCTAGTTATATTTTCTTTAGATTTAAACATCAAGCAGTTACATGCTTTAAAATAATAAAAAAAATATAAGATTAAATATTATTGAAACTGACATAAGATAGGCTGATTCTGGTAACATATCTTAGCAGCTGTTGTTATTTTGAACTAATTAACAAAAAGTCGCTCATCTTAGCTCTAAAAGCTAAATTTTTCTGGAAGATGATTACTAGTTTCGTGAGATGGCATGGGGTAATAAATTCGATTCGAAGTACGCCACGAAAATTTAACTTCACTTCGTGGTAGTTACAGAAACAAACGAGTCTTTGCAAGTACTTTTTAGTTGTTAAAATAAAATACATGCTGTACATGGAACGAGGGAAAACAAAGTTTACACCACCTGCCGATTCTCCCGAGCAAATAAACCTATCAAAGGGAAGGGTGAATGTCTCAGGTAGCTAAAAACTATAATAAATGTTCCTGTTTTATATTTATTTACGGTTCAATTTCCCAAGGGTGTACTGTCCTTTGTGAACCCATCTAAATCTTGCCTCATGCAGCAAAATTTCACAGCAATCCGTAGGATAATCTCTTTTGATTGAGTAATAGCACAAAATCTATCTATATATGTGTATATAAAACTCAAAGGTGACTGTCTGACTGACATAGTGATTTATCAACGCACAGCCCAAACCACTGGACGGATCGGGCTGAAATTTAGCATGCAGGTAGATGTTATGACGTAGGCATCCACTAAGAAAGGATTTTGATCAATTCTACCCCCAAGGGGATAAAATAGGGAATGAAACTCTGTATGAATCTTTGTCAATTTTAAACCGATCGGGCTGAGGCTTTGCATGCAGGTATAAGAAGAATCATAGATGAATGTCATTGTGTATAATACAAGCCTGAGAACAAAAACTGTAGTCTACACTTCAGCTCTACACCGAAGCGAAGCGAGTGCGGGCCGCTAGTAAATAATAAAGAAGTTAATGTAAATACAAAATGCTATCGAGCAACGTTCAAGGCACCGCTAAACGACACTTATATGTCGGACTGTTCTCCGCTTGTTTATGAACTTTTTTGTGCATAAATGAACTAACAAAAATGTTACAATAACTGTTCAGTGGGCGGCTGCTTCAATTGAACATTAAACGAAGAATAGGGGTGATGACGGGGTACAGTAAACGAAATTCCATTTAGTCCGTCAGTCAGATGATCAAAAAATAATGGACACGTATTTTTTCTTTGGGGTATCTACCAAAAAATGACAAAGTTATAGCGCGTCAAAGTTTGGGAGTAGGGGCTCGTGACGTCACTTTTAAGTGAAAATTGTACCAAAACGTGACGTCAAGCGACTTTTCAAATCAATATATCTCTGCAATGTTTATATTATGTGAAAAAAGAAAAAATACGTGTCCAATACTTTTTGATAATCTACCTGATAAACGAAGAATAGTCTTCATCCCCATTGTCGTTTTGTTTTATTTATACCTAAATACAGTGCAATACAAAACACTTCAATGTACACCACATAAAATATTACAATTAATACAGAGCCATTCAAATCAAGTGTTACAATGGGCGGCCTTATCGCTAAAAGCGATCTCTACCAGACAACCTTGGGATGGAAAGGATTAGGAGGAAGTGGGAGAGACGGCGGCGTAAATTTCAATGTAATTTATTAATATATACATAAACATACACAAACAAATACACACATATTTTAAATACTTATAATGCTTATATAACAATAACTAACATACTTTCGTTATCATTGGTTTATAAATATTTTCATTTTTCTTGTTTTTCTAATGTTACTAGAAAAAATTCCACGCGGACCAGGCAGCAGACGGGACTCGAACCCGCACCCTTCGCAATCCGGGCGAATGCACTGACCAATTATGCTACCGCGGCCCTCACGGACCGCGTCGAAATTCCTCTAGCCATTCTTAAGCTGCAAGGCAGCGCCATCTTTTCGCATTATAGGTAACCTACAATGTCAAATGAATACTTTTACAAGTATTGAACATTTGATAGAAGAAATAGCAATTATAGCTATAATTTTTATTTTTTAAGCATGTAACTGCTTGATGTTTAAATCTAAAGAAAATATATCTAGAAAAAAATCCACGCGGACCAGGCAGCAGACGGGACTCGAACCCGCATCCTTCGCAATCTGGGCGAATGCACTGACCAATTATGCTACCGCGGCCCTCACGGACCGCGTCGAAATTCCTCTAGCATTTCTTAAGCTGCAAGGCAGCGCCATCTTTTTGCATTATAGGTAACCCACAATGTCAAATAGATATATTTTCTTTAGATTTAAACATCAAGCAGTTACATACTTAAAAAATAAAAATTATATCTAAGGTTACATTAAAATATAAGTATTTTAGTTATTATTGGTTCATACATATTTCAATTCTTCCTTTTTTATTTCCAACAATAAACCAAACAACTAAATACGTTCGACTTTCACTATTATGCATAAACTAAAATTGACAATTCTCGTGCGACCGCCGAGCGTACGTATGAAAATTTAAGTCATCATCATCATCAGTCTATTAATGTCCCCACTGCTGGGGCACAGGCCTTCCCTATGGATGGAATAGGGAGATTGGGCCATGACCCACCACGCGGGCCCAGTGCGGATTGGTGGGTGCTAACGACTGCAGATGCAGCCGGGACCAACGGCTTAGCGTGCCTTCCAAAGCAAGGAGGCGCTCGAGATAGTAATTTTTGGTCACCCATCCAATGACCGACCACCGCGAAAGTTGCTTAACTTCAACGATCGCAGCCGAACGCGCTAACAAATTGTGCCATCGAGCTCCTCATTTAAAATGTAAATTTATGTACATAAGTGATATTAACTTGCTTCTCCTATCTCGCATGCTTTATTATTTGAAAGTAATAAACTATAGAAGGAGCTCGATGGCGCAAGTGGTTAGCGCGTTCGTCTGCGATCCTGGAACTTAAGCAACTTTCGCAGTGGTCGGTCATTGGATGGGTGACCAAAAATTACTATCTCGAGCTCCTCCGTGCTTCGGAAGGCACGTTAAGCCGTTGGTCCCGGCTGCATCTGCAGACGTTAGCACCCACCAATCCGCACTGGGCGCGCGTGGTGGGTCATGGCCCAATCTCCCTATTGCATCCATAGGCAGTGGCGGCGCTAGACCACATGTGGACGTCGGCGACATCAAGTTCGCGAGGCCTATTTTACTTCGCAGTAAAAAACCGTTAAATTAAGTGAGCCAAATTATAAAATAACGTATGAGTAAACGTCTTTTATTGTTGATAATCAAGTGATGACAAAAAATAATTACAAACAGAAATTTAAACCAAAAATAGTGTTGCCAGACAGACGATTCTGAATACCTGTAAATTTCAATTTATTTTATTTTTTTTATTTATTTGTATTTATGTAAAGTACTACTCGCTTCCATCACGCACGTGTTCGAAAATAATAAAAGTCATTATCATCTGCTTAGCTTTTTCCCCGAATTGTTCGGGGTCGGCATCCTGAGCCAGGCCAGGAGAAACGAAAATAAAATGGTAACTTGTAAAATTTTTTTGCGAGGATCGTCGCCGACGCCTAGCGCCGCCACTGTCCATAGGGAAGGCCTGTGCCCCAGCAGTGGGGACATTAATAGGCTGATGATGATGAATAAACTATAAAACGAGCAAGTAAAGTTTATTCGCGATTAAGATTTAAGCGATGATTTAGAAACCATCTTCAATTTTCAAAATTCACTCTCAACTGGGGAGTTTCTTACGCTTGGATTCCTGATTATTTCCCAATTAACTAAAAATAAACTTGTCTCGTTTAACAACCGACATCGTTTCGTTATCGAATTCGAGAAAACGTCGTATTTCAAATTATTATGGATTTATTGTTGAATCGGTTGAGAGTTAGCGACGCCTCCAGTGGCAACCAAGGAATTCGGCTTTTGTTTTATTTTCCTTACCAACGAACGTTTTCGGCATTCCGGATATAACGAAGGGCGTGTCTGACAAAAATTAATTATAACTAGCAAACCAGTGAGCCAAATGTTCACCAAAAAAAAAAAAAAAAAGTATTTAATTAATTGAGAACTTCGGAGATTTTGTGTGGTTTCGTTTGAAATAGAAATCACTTGATTTCTCGAAAACCGGAAGTGCTACGTTACTCACATCCGGTTTGTAGTCTTATCAGACTATTCTTAACTTATAACTTAAACATTCTCTATATCTATCTCTTACGGTTTGGCCGCTGAAACAGCACCACGGACGGACGGACGGACTTGTCTATTAGATAAGAGATTATTCGCTGTATTTATTTATTTGCATCCAGCTTTCAAAATTCTAAATTTCTACACTGGACAGCAAATAAATCGGGTCACTTGCAACCTCGAAACTCTGATTTGATTTTCTAAAAAAGTAAAAAACTTACAGCTATCGAAGTTATACCTACAAAAAGTGCGTGAAGTTTTTATTTAAGAGTTTTCCAAAGAAGAGTCCTTTTCCAATGAGGGCTACCGTTTTCTGCCTCACCAGATGGCGCCACTGTTGAGTGAGGTCCTAAATTGTAACTTTTAAAGTTTATTAATACGCACATGAAATCAAAGGTTACATTTAGATCGTATTTTAACACAAAAGAACCATATCCTAAACATAATAGGCCATGCCACAGTGACGCGCAGTTCCGTTTTATTCCGAAAAAATGGGAAAATAATCATTTTTCTAAGCTCAAATTTTTAATAACTGATATTCATTTCCACATTACTCACATTTGCCATAATTAAGCCGAATTGTTACCAATTAATCACAACATTATTTTAATTAGAAATAAACCCGCGTAGTCAGCCAACAAGCAATAACATTTGACATTTCGGAGACCTCACGCTACACTAGCGCCTCTAGCGGCGGATTCATACGCGATAGCCCTCATTGTGTTCATCGCTAGTAAAAACGTAGCAAGAAAACACACGTCTGAGAAAACTACGGATATAAGCTAAAGAAATGATATGAAGTTTAAGACTATCTTCATTTTATAAAGAGATCATTAAACGCAACATTATTCAAAAATTAGCAAATCTTTAGCATTTTGTTCCTTGCTTGATTACACAGTAAGTGGACAATACTTTTATAATAAAATTTTATTATTTTAATCATATGAAACACACTTTCTGTAGGTATAACTTTGATAGTTGTATAAATAGCTGTAAGTTTTCCCATTAACATAAATAAATAAATCATCATCAGCCTATTAATGTCCCCTCTGCTGGGGCACAGGCCTTCCCTATGAATGGAATAGGGAGATTGGACCATGACCCACTACGCGGGCCCAGTGCTGATTGGTGGGTGCTAACGACTGCAGATGCAGCCGGGACCAACGGCTTAACGTGCCTTCCGAAGCACGGAGGAACTGGAGATAAAAGATTTTTAGTCACCCATCCAATGACCGACCACTGCGAAAGTTGGTTAACTTCAACGATCGCAGCCGAACGCGCTAAACATCCGCGGTATCGAGCTCCCCAATAAATAAATAATGTTTTGATATTGCCTTACTTTGTTGTATACGGTACCTTTCCAAGAATCTAACTTATTTATTATTTATAGCGAGAACAGAGGAAAACGGTTTCATTGATATGTGCTTATATAAGTAATACAAATAAAATAGAAATGTTTTTAGAAACATGTGTATTTTATACAAAATATTACCGCATAAAATGTTACCGCAGTTTTAATGAAAAGTCCCATTTGTACTGTTTCCGGTAAAACATTAATAATGAATATTACATAAAATAATAATTACAATCCTGTAAAATAAAGAAAATATTGTGTTTACAATCATTATTCATTGGTTTTGATTGCTCTTTCTGCTCACGCACCAAATGAGTTTTGTTTGTATTTCGGAAACTTAGTAAATATTTTTGCGCCAAAGATACAACCTTTTATTGATGTGTTTTAGTTGATTTACATTAACTATTCAATAAAATTTCAAAACAATATTGTTAGTGGTCCGAGTGGGCCTGAAAATGAATCACGAAAAGACTAAGTGGATGAGCACCACTGACGGTTCGACGATTTAAATAGATGGCGTAACGATCAAATGTGTGAACAATTATACCTACTTAGGCCAAAACATCGTGCTAAGTAAAGACTCGATGGAAAACGAAGTTAACAGACGAATACAGCTAGGTTGGGGAGCCTTCGGAAAACTCGAAGATGTATTCAAGTCCAAAATCCCACAATCACTGAAAACACGCGTCTATAATCAATGCGTTCTCCCAGTAATGACGTATGCTTGTGAGACGTGGACGCTGACTGTCGGGATACTCCACCGCCTGAAAGTAGCGCAAAGGGCAATGGAACGTGCAATGCTTGGCGTCTCTTTGAGGGACAGAATACGAAACGAAGACATTAGCCAACGCACCAGAGTTACCGACATAGGTACACGAGTTGCTCGACTTAAATGGCAATGAGTTGGTCATGTATCTCGAAGAGACGACAACAGGTGGTCGTACAGGACACAGGACTTTGGAGACCTCGCACAGGAAGCAGAAGTGCCGACAGACCACCTGCCCGATGGTCGGACGACATTAAAAAGACGGCAGGGTCGACCTGGACCAGAACCGCCGCATCAAGAACTTCTTGGAAAGTCATGCAAGAGGCATATGTCCAGCAGTGGACCTCATAATGCTGAGAAGAAGAAGAAGAAGATTGTTAGTGGCATACGCAATCTCCCCTTTTTCTAGCCTATCATATTAGTTAAAATCATAATTTACATTTAATTTTCTTCGCAAATGTACCAACAAAATAATAATCAAAAACGTGTTATTCGAATATTCAAATACAATCCAAAGCTTATTGGAAAAAGTAATCCATCAACAAACAAATAGGTAAATAGTCTCAAAATAGTACGCAGCAATTGTTATTACATCTATGTCAGTTATTTATTGCGTTTATTACAAGCCGTGGCATACAAGGGTCGGGTGAGGTAGACATATGAGTAAAGAAATCACAAGAGGCGATGCTTCATTCTGTGCGCAGGGCACTGGCTACCGCGAGCCACCTGCGTATGCGTTTGTCTTATTTTATGTTAAAAGATTGTTATACAAGCATCACATCACCAGCCTATTAATGTCCCCACTGCTGGGGCACAGGTCTTCCTTATGGATGGAATTGGGAGATTCGGCTATGACCCACCACGTGGGCCCAGTGCGGATTGTTAGGTGCTAATGATTGTAGATGCAGCAGACCAACGGCTCAACCTGCCTTCCGAAACACGGAGGATTCATTCAGCTTAAGGCTAGGAAAATTTCGACGCGGCGAATAGGGCCGTGGTAAGCATAATGGTCAGTGCATTCGCCCGGATTGCGAAGGATGCGGGTTCGAGTCCCGTCCGCTGCCTGGTCCGCGTGGATTTTTTTCTAGTAAACTTTTCTTTAGATTTAACCTGACCTAGTTAAACCCTGGAGTTCTGGGACCGAGGTAGTGACATTACTGTGGTCTCCTATGTGCAGCGGGAAATCCGCAATTCTCTACCTCTCTGTGCCTTACTTACTCATTTTGCAGGAGGTCGTGTCGGATTTGGCATCGCTCCAAGGTCAATGTCGCCGTTAGAGCCCGTAATAACGGCCACAAATCACGGCTAACCGCGGGGGCTGCACGCAGCCACTGGACCGCGCGTTCTCTACAGGACTGGTGCTTTGAAACCCACCACTGAGCGAGTATTAAATAACATTATTTTTATGATTTTATTTATTTTTTAAGCATTTAACTGCTAGATGTTTAAATCTAAAGAAGAGTTTACTAGAAAAAAAAATCCACGCGGACCAGGCAGCGGACGGGACTCGAACCCGCATCTTTCGCTATCCGGGTGAATGCACTGACCATTATGCTACCACGGCCCTATTAGCCGCGTCGAAATCCGCGTGGATTTTTTCTAGTAAACTTTTCTTTAGATTTTAACACTATTTTTGTTAAAGGGAGATATTAAGTCGACGACCTCCGTGGCCGAGTGGTTTGTACGCCGGGTTTCAAGGTGTCACCGACTCGAGAGGTCCCGGGTTCGAATCCCGGTGGGGGCAGATGTTGGTGTGATGAATACGAGCATTTGTACTTCAGTCATGGACGTTTAATATGTATTTCTATATAAATATACTTATGTATGTCCAGTAAATGTATTCTATCCGTTACCCTAGCATCCCATAACACAAGCCTTACAGTGCTTACTTTGGGGCTAGGCTAATTGATGTGAGCATGTGTGTATTTATTTATTTATGTGGGCAAATGAAAAGTGGAACTACAAATATATTACTTAGAAATTTCTAAGGAGACGCGAGAAATGGGTCGAATATTGTCGTGTTATTTTATAAACTACCTACTTTATTGGAACGAAGTTCCTTACGGCAGGCTTGGAGGGGATAGGGATTTTGCTGCGCGACCGAACTGAAAAAAATGTGATAGTAAAACCGTAAGAAAAAATCCGTGGAAAAAAGTGCGTGGAATAAAACCGTTAACTGAGACGTGCGCAGGCGCGACAGTCGCATACACAAGCGAGTTTGCAAATTTGTGTCGATTCTACATTAGCCGAAGGAACTTCGTTCCTAACTGGTGTCCCACGACACCACATCATTTTTTTATGTTTTCAGTTTCATTGATGATAACGCTGTCACTTTGTTTCTTCAATTCAAGCAAATATCCGCTATGTCGCCTTTGAAACAATACTATTATTAGCATACCGTTTTAACGCTAAATTCAGCGCATAAGTCCTAGCTTATGCCTGGTTCACATAATTCTAGTTCAGTAATGAAGCGAATCAATTTAGTCTAATTCTAGCCTGGATTATGTCGTTCATATTATTACAGTATTGTTTTTACTGTTGAACTGGTAAGACTGTAGAGACAATGGTTTCAAATATCAGTTCGAAAATGTTCACTGTCAAATATTCAATCTAGTTCTGGAAAGGCAGTCTATATTATATTATGCAAATTTTTCAATAATGTATGTTAATTAATTTATTTCATTTAATCTAATATGTAAAACAATGTCATATAGTTTTTTAGTATATTTTATTTATTTTTATTAATATTTTTGTTATTGTTTGAATTGAGTTTGAATAATTGATGAGTTTTGATACAACGATTTAATTTTAAGATAAAATGGGACAAAATGTAATTATAATAATAAATAAATATTTCCAACAATCACACCAATTTGCCTAGCCCCAAAGTAAGCACTATAAGGCTTGTGTTATGGGATGCTAGGGTAACGGATAGAATACATATAATGTACATATATAAGCATATTTATATAGAAATACATATTAAACATCTGCCCCCACCGGGATTCGAACCCGGGACCTCTCCAGTCGGCGACACCTTGAAACCCGGCGTACAAACCACTCGGCCACGGAGGTCGTCAGACTAATTGTTATTGTAATTTTTAATATGGGTTACTGTGCTTGAAATAAATATTTATTATTATTATTATTATATTATTATTCCAGTGGTGCTGGAATGGTTGAGCTGCTCTAAAAAGTATACGGTTAATCCAGTCAATGGATTGGATTATCCATTGGAATGGGAACATTCCAGTGCCGGTTGACATTATTCCAGTAGAATTCCAGTGCTAAAATCAATCGCTAGACTGGAATAATGTGAACCGGCTATTAGTTGTAGACAGTTGCCAATAATTACAAGTTGAAAGCCTCTCGAAAGTTGAAAGTCTTATGGTAGCCATACACACTACGAGAAATCGTTACGATCAGACTGTACAGTTCGAACGGAACAGTTTATCGTACATGGCATATAAGTCATACACGCTACGAGAAATCGTTACGATCAGACGGTACAATAACCGGCGCCGACGCACACGTGTCGGCGATGGCTTCGACAGACGACGTTTTAGCAGTTGTTGGATTAATATTCACCCTGAAGGAAAATAAAGTGAAGCAAAAAAATCGTAGCATCTGGTGCAAAGAATGGCTAATGAAAAGAAGAGAGAAAGAAAAGAAGAGAGAGAAGAAGAAGAGTTCATTCTCATGTCAATTTGTTGTCGGAATTAAAGATATTTCCAAAAGACTGGCATATTTTTTTAAGAATGGATCATGATACATACTTACATCTACTGAATACGTCTACCCGAAGTGCAACTGATGACAAAACTGAACATGAAAACTGAACGAGTGCATACACGTAATGCTAGCCATACACACTACGAGAAATCGTTACGATTAGACTGTTCCGTTCGAACTGTACAGTCTGATCGTAACGATTTCTCGTAGTGTGTATGGCTACTATTACGTTTAGTCGGTACAGTTCATCCGATTCCGATAAATCAATTGAAATTTTCGTGTTGCTCCGTTCGACTGCACAGTCTTCAAAAATCTTAGGAAACTGTGCAGTTTTATAAGATACACGCTACGATTTATCGGTACCGTTCGGACTGTACAGTCTGATCGTAACGATTTCTCGTAGTGTGTATGACTACCATTAGATAGTGTTGGATTCAAATGTGACCGGTGTAATATTTCTACTAAGTCGCAAGTCGAAGGAGTTTACTCTCAGTTAACGAACCCTTGAGTTTATTGTATCCATATGTGTTATATCATCCTGCTCACATTAATCATAATCTAGACGAAGTAGAGTCTGCCGAAATCTAATTCAATTTGTACCGAGAGAAACCTATTCCAGTTTATTGGTAAACACTTGTACATACTTGTGTGTTTATGTTATTTTATTACGAAATAGACGGTTGGTAGCTTCCTCACTTGTAAGTGGTAATCGGTAGGACATTTTGCTTTCAACATTACCGCAATATCTACTAATGCATGCTAGCTACTATAACTCAATACAGCCTCTCGAAGGAAAATTGCTTTCGGGACATTTTCCTCAACGCTGCTAACATTTGTTGTTAGATACGATATGTGATGTTATTACAAAACTGAAATCCTACTTATATATTTATGGCCGGGATTTGTTATTTACTGTTATTGTGCAAACACTTTCCATTTCTTTCCTTTTTATTTATTGGCATAGTCACATGGTTCTGGAAATAGTAAACAATATAATAATACTCTTCGGTGGTGTCGTGTGAGGCGGGTCGTTGCGTTCCCTAAAAAATGGTTGAGCGAAGCGATGGCTGGTTCATGCGTCATGCTCGTGAACGGGTGCTGCCAGCGGAGATGAGTCTGCTCTTGCTTCATTGGATACTATTAACCGTTGTACTAAACTTTAATTGTTCATTTTTTTTGCCTAAACAGCAGGACACGGCATTCCTAAACTTTGTTATACCAGTTTTTTATATAGTCATAATTTTTATTATATTAGCATTTGTAATGGAAAGTGACTTTATGAGTTACCTCATTTTGAAGTCATTTTTCAAATTGACGACTCTGTATACAATACAGGGAGAAAAAAACAGCCCTTGCTGAGTTTCTTGCCGGTTCTTCTCAGTACAAGGTCTCCCGCCGTAGATTTGCGAACCGATGGCGTAGCTTTTCGACATTCACAAGTGCTTGTAACAGCCTAGACTGAATAAACGATATTGAATTTTATTGAATTTTGAATTTTACATTGTAAATATTGGAACACAAATTATTTAACGCTGTGAAGTTGTTCTCGCCTTTTTTCTCCACAGTTAAAAAATGTACTTAACTGGTTTTAGGGAAAAAATTCGGACGTTCAAAAGAGAAAATGAGAAGGAGATTGCATCCAATTTGAATAAACATATTTTGACTTTGACTTTGGTAAATGTAAATATCTATTTATATTAGGTTGGGGAGAAAAAAAATATCATTTATTAAAATTTACCCGGGTTGATAGTAAACAACTAACAACAGATAACTTTGGTAACTTGTTAGACATTGAAAAAGCAACTCTATTTCTCAACAATATTCTAAACTCGTATGATAATGTCTGTCAAACATGGCGTCGTTGAGCTGTGGCTACCTACTCTCTTATTAATAAAATAAATAAATAAATAAATATTTCCAATACTCACACCAATTAGCCTAGCCCCAAAGTAAGCACTGTAAGGCTTGTGTTATGGGATACTAGGGTAACGGATAGAATACATATACAGTACATATATAACTACATTTATATAGAACTACATATTAAACATCCATGACTGGAGTATAAGTGCTCGAATTCATCACACAAACATCTTCCCCCACCGGGATTCGAACCCGGGACCTCTCGAGTCGGTGACACCATGAAACCCGGCGTACAAACCCCTCGACCACGGAGGTCGTGATAGAATAAACAAAGAATAAGCTTGGATTCCATGTTTTGTATCTGTTCATTAAATGACAAATTTCATTTGAGTTATATGAACAAAACGCGGCTTAACTAATCAAAGTTTATATCTCGTTAATTAATAAAGGGGCAAGAGTTTAAAAAGGTACTAAAATATTAATAAAGTTCATAATCATAATCAAAATCATTAATTCAGTTTAGGCTGTTACAAGTACATATGAATGTCTAGAAGCTACGCCATCGGTTCGTAAATCTACGGCAGGAGACCTTGAATCAGAATTAGAATCAGAAATTTTATTGCATTGCCTTGTACTGAGAAGAACCGGCAAGAAACTCAGCAAGGCCTGGTTTTTTTTCCTGTTTTATCATTCAGTTCTCAGTTTCGTCATCAGTTTTCCCTGCAACCCCATAACGGAGATCTATTGTACTTAAACATCCTAAAATATCAATAGAAACACATTTTCATAGTAAGTATTCGCCCCATAGTTCCTCACAATAACTCTTGTTACGGCATATTGATCCTACTACTCCTTGAGCATTTTACCAAAGCACCATGGAATCTCAAGTTGTCCCATCCATCCACCAACTTTATCCATGAATAAGTAATGCTATTATCCGAGAAAAATGCTCGCCGCAAGAACTTGGACTATACACAGACACGTCTGAAGGCTGAACCAGAAAATAGATAGTGCAGAAGGTAATCTCATGTTCACTTTTCATAACTGCGTTCGGCGGTCGCGCTAGGAATGTCAACTTTGTATTTGTTTCTTAGGTTATTTGTTTCTTAGGTTTTCTTGAGTTTGTTTCGCCGGTTCTTCTCAGAAAGGTCTTCCAATTTTGGAACCGGTGGTAGTTTACGGTAGTTAGGGTCAAATAAATAAACTCAAAATTACAAAAGAGAGTTTATGAATAAAATACTTTATTAAGTAAATTAAATAATAAATTCATACATAGACAATAAAACTTAAAAATCGAACAATGAAATAACCAAACGCTCAATAAAAGTCTTTCGAAGATAGCTCGACAAATTAAATAAAAGTTTTATTCTGACGACGAAGCCTGTAAAGGCTACGCAATAATGCACGAAACTTTATTTATGTATTGACGTTTCAATACATAAATAAAGTTTCGTGCATTAACCCGTAAAAACTAGTTTTATTTAATGTCAACTTTGGCTTGCGCACAAAAAAAACGTGGTAATGGCACTCGTATGTATTTAGTTGTTTAATTTATTATTGAAATCGAAACAGAAAGAATCGAAATCGCCCTGCCAGAATACCAGCGCTGTTGTCACTCGCATAGTAACGTGTGGCAACAGCATCATGCTGAGGCAGGGTCCTGATTAACCATTAATTTATTTTTATAGTTTAAAGTTAGTTTTTTTTTTATATTAATGTTTATGTGTTCTTTCATTGTTGTTGTAATACTCGTGTAACAAATGGTTAATAAAAAATCTCTCTCTCTGAAATATATCTTATCTTATCGATATGTTTCGTGGGATAGGGCGTCCCACGGGTTTGTCACACGGAGGGAAAGTAAATTAAATATTGAAGATAGGATATTTTACTGAAAGAAAACATAATTTTATTTTTGATAATAACAACAACTGCATTCACAGATTTTTAAAAATCATCTGCTACAGTTCGTGAAATTTGAAAAAATAACATGACGTATATATTGATAATCATCGAAAGAGTTAATCATAAGGATTATTTTATTCTAAATAACACAGCATTTTAAATGAAAGGAAGGCCGTGAAATTATATATTTGTTCAGGAAAAAATCCTCTTACTTTTCCGTGCTTCCAACAGCTAATGTAATCATTTCAAAGTATTTACTAGCTAGTACCTACTCACTTAATAATACAAGATTTCCTTACTATAAGTACATGAAAAAAATAATAATAATTATACAAACCCAGCACCGTTTCTTGAGTTTGTGTTCAGTTGTTAAAAAAAGTCAAATTTCGTAATTTTTCTTTAATTTAAAATTCTATGTTATTTAGGGAAAATAATCTTCATGATATACCCTTTCGACGGTTATCATAAAATACATGTATTTTTTGTTTCACATTTCATGCATTTGATTCTTGGTTTTGAATAAAAACTGTGAATGTAGTTCTACTTATTGTTAAAAATAAAATGATTTCTTTCAGTAAAGTGTCTTCAATATTTAATTTACTTTACCTCTGTGTGACAAACCTGTGAGACGGCCTGTATAAACCAATAATAAGTAAATCATTTCAATTTTAATGTTATTGTAATTTTAGATTCAATTTCAAAAAAAAAACGATAATTCGCCGTTGATTTCAAGCATTACTCCCTTACTCGTTACTCCCTTTCTGCAGAAAAGAAAAACAGGCGCGATTCTCAAGCAGAAAGAACACGCGCTCGCAGTGGGATCAAGCGGTCCGAGATATCGTATCCACGAGCGGTGTTTTGGTTGCGATTGTGCGTTACTCGAGCGTAATTTATACGTAGATTACCTTCTGCACTATCTATTTTGCGGCTTAACTATGTTACAACGTATCGCGTTCGCATCATGCCCAACCCGAAGCTTAGATGAGACGTGGATTGTGGAATGAATTCTGGACACGACGCAGCAAATTACCCCATCTCACCTGATATTAAGTGAAAATGACTTAGAAATAAAGGCTCAGGATTGCATGGCTCAGGAGGCAGCGTGGATTTTTTTCTAGTTATATTCTCTTTAGATTTAAACTATTATTTTTCTCTCACAGTACAAGTTACAAAAGTAAATTAGTATACGAGAAACTGGTGCCTGAAGTAGGTTTCAAAAGAAACCTGTAATACAGTTCGCCAGGTTCGCCTCCCAGAATAGACAATGTGGAGAAAATGGGGAAAATGGAGAAAAAGCTTGCATGACTAAAGAATATTATGATGAAAGATCCAGTAACATTAACGTAATATTATTACTACAT
This sequence comes from Chilo suppressalis, assembly GCA_902850365.2. Lineage (NCBI taxonomy): Eukaryota > Metazoa > Arthropoda > Insecta > Lepidoptera > Crambidae > Chilo > Chilo suppressalis. The sequence goes on along the minus strand of OU963899.1, from coordinate 922,356 downwards.
TGTTAGATGATGATTATATAGAACTGGAATATTATAATGAATCTTTTGCTGGCTTCATTAGGCTCGCTTGATTACGGTAATAGGTGTATATGTGTGTGGGTCTGAGTGATAAATTTTGTACCTAATCGGTGTGAAAGGATGCATTCTTTGGGAATACCAGGATATTAAATTATTCACCACAAGATAATTATATTATTATACTACGGCGAGTGTTCTGAGGAGCTATTCTCGCTTATCCCTCCATCACCTTTTCTTCAGAGGACCACGCGCGCTGGCCTACGTTGCCACCGACTTACTGTGGCCACTATTCCTACACGAACAAAGAAATTTGGCGACTCATTTCTTTGTCGTACTATTCGTTAGTGGAATTCTTTACCCGCGCAAGTGTTCCCTCCTTCCTATAATTTTGGGTCCTTTAAGAGGGGCGTGAAGAAGCATTTTTGCGGGCCGGCAAGGTGAGGATGATTGGTGTAGCAGTTTATAACTGCTGTACCAGCTATCTTCGCGTTTGGACTTTATCACCACTTAACATCAGGTGGGGTAGAGTCATTTGCCTACCTAGTTATAGGTATATAAAAAAATACTAAAAATATCTGATAATATTAATAGATATTTGAATTTATATATGCACGAAATATGAACAAAATTGTTGCCAACAAGCTATAAATTGGGTAAGATATCATTAGACAACGGGTGTAAGGAGTTCTTCCGTGGATTTGCAGTCCAATGATTTCAGGAAACTTCTTCTCCTACCCCTCATATCTCATTGTAATCTATATCGATTTCTCGGTTGTAGAATTATGGAATTAAATCCTATTGATATTCTTGATTTGCCTCCTCATAAATTTAAAATACACATTAAGAATTGTTTACTTAAGAAAGGATATTATACTGGCAATCAATATTTGAATGACAAAACGGCCTAGTTGTAATTTTACCTGTAGATAATTTTTCAAAAGTTATATTAAAACTAAGGCCTTAGAAAGAGTTTTGAAGAGAACCGTGCACTTACTCCCTTTCATATACTTGTTCATTTTGCTTTGAATTTTGGGACTTTTCTTTGCACTTATTGTTAGTTAATTCGTTGATTGTCTATTGTTACATATTTGACATTATGTGATGGAAGTTGACCTCAACAATGTTTTCAAGTTTGATGTCAACTTTCAATTGGACGACACTGTATGAAACAAAACAGGGAGAAAAAAGCAGCCCTTGCTGAGTTTCTCGCCGGTTCTTCTCAGTACAAGGTCTCCCGCCGTAGATTTGCGAACCGATGGCGTAGCTTTTCGACATTCACAAGTGCTTGTAACAGCCGGCAGCCTAGACTGAATAAACGATATTGTTTTTTTTTTATTTTTAAACTTCAAGAACAGGCAATAGGCTGAGTGACTACTGCATCATAACATGTTATAACCGCATACCTAAGACGCCTCATGGCTCAATGGCGGCATGGCCTAATGTAGTTAATCCTTGACCAGGCCGCTGACCGAGCTTCGAGGCAAATTGAAACGATCTGCCGTTTTCCTCGGCCGGCCGCTGCCTGATAATGAAATAGCCATGGTAGTAATCCATCTAGTTAATATACTATCATACTATTAAGATCTAATAATAATAAAAATTTACTGTCTGATCGATCAACGCAAGACTGAAAACGCTGAGTTTTGTAAATACCTTTATATAGGTATTTTATCTGGCCATTTAATAATAAAATAAAAATAAATATTTCCAACACTCACACCATTTAGCCTAGCCCCAAAGTAAGCACTGTAAGGCTTGAGTTATGGAATACTAGGGTAACGGATAGAATACATATACTGTATAAGTATATTTAAATAGGAAATACATATTAAACATCCATGACTGGAGTACAAATGCTCGTATTCATCACACAAACATCTGCCCCCACCGGGGTTCGAACCCGGGACCTCTCGAGTCGGCGACACCATGAAACCCGGCGTACCAACCACTCGGCGAGGTCGTCATAATGGGGATGACGACAAAGTTTTCATTTACTCTGTCATCTCTTTATGTCAAATTTCTATTTAGTCAGTTAGATTTATTTATCAAAAAATAATAGACACCTATTTTTTATTTTATCAATCAACCGAAAAATTACATAGTTAAAGCGCATCAAAGTTTGGGAGAGGAGCCTCGTGGCGTCACTTTTTAGTTAAAATTGTACGAAAACGTGTCGGTCACGCGACATTTCAAATCATTATTGACGACTTCCGTGGCCGATTGGTTTGTAAGCCGGGTTTCATGGTGTCGCCGACTCTAGAGGTCCCGGGTTCGAATCCCGGTGGGGGCAGATGTTTGTGTGATGAATACGAGCATTTGTACTCCAGTCATGGATGTTTAATATCTATTTCCTATATAAATATACTTATATATGTAAAGTATATGTATTCTATCCGTTACCCTAGTATCCAATAACTCAAGCCTTACAGTGCTTACTTTGGGGCTAGGCTAAATGGTGTGAGTGTTGGAAATATTTATTTTTATTTTATTATTAAATGGCCAGATGAAATACCAGATGAAAGTTCGCTGGGACAGCTAGTAAAATATAAAAAAAAAAACAAGCAATCTTTTCTTTTGCTCCGTGCCAGTGATCGCAGCCATGAAAAACTAATTCTAGGCGAGCGAATTCTACCACTGCCCTGAAGTTGTTCGTTATATTTCGCAAGTTTTTGTTTATGAACGTAACGGTTCGCATTCCATGTATTGTGGCATTGTGTCGAGCACAATTTGTGGGCAAAAACCCGGTGCTAGAGTACCGTATAAGTGCCGAATCACCGACCGTTCCCAGCCCGCCGCTGGGACGATTTATATGGGCCCGGGGTGGAATGCGAACCCTGTAGCTCATTGTGTTGAAGTTACCTAACTGGTTGGCGGATTGTAATACAACATATCAGACTTCATAGTTTATTGGTTTATATCAACATAGAGTGACTTATAACATGCTTAAGGTGGAGCGAGAATAAATAACAGAATTTGCAACTAACAGCAAATGTTTATCAAAAGACAGAGCGGTTTTAAAAACTGTTGAAATAGGTTTCATTTCATAATATTCGATATCTGATAATTGCTTTCCTACCTACATTTATTCAGATTATGTTTTAATTATTTCATTATAATCCTAGGTCAAATGTTTAGGTTAGGTTAGGGTTAGATAAGCTTAATTAACAATGACTCTTATCACTAATAAAACCTTATTACATACTCAAAGCCTCTTTGATGTTGTGCCACGGGCTGTATGGGCGTGCTTTTATTTATAACTAGCGGCCCGCCCTCGCTTCGGTGTAGAGCTGAAGTGTAAACTACAGATTTTGTTCTCAGACTTGTATTATACACAATGACATTCATCTATGATTCTTCTTATACCTGCATGCAAAGTCTCAGCCCGATCGGTTTAATATTGACAAAGATTCATACAAACTTTCATTCCCTAGGGGGTAGAATTTATCAAAATCCTTTCTTAGCGGATGCCTACGTCATAACATCTACCTGCATGCCAAATTTCAGCCCGATCCGTCCAGTGGTTTGGGCTGTGCGTTGATAGATCACTATGTCAGTCAGTCAGTCACCTTTGAGTTTTATATATTAGAAGATATTTATTATGTCATAACATCGTTAAGGCTAAAATATAGCCTTAGATTATGGTGGTATAAAGAAAAAAATTACAATTCCACGAACTTGAAAAAAATTGCGGCGACAAGCGTAATGGTGTGAAATAAATTTAGGAGAAAAGCTTTCTCTAAGTTCGTATGCGAATCGAGGGCGTAGATTTTCGACTTCCGCCGGTGCTAATAACAGCGCAGAGTGAATAAATTTATTTTTTCCTTTCATTAAAGGCTTTATAAGTAATTAATTATTCAAGCTGCTGTTAGTTATCACAAATTTAAATTAATTTTCATATTAATTTTCAGGATAATATCCTTACATTGGATCTGACGTTTTTTATTTAATTTTTAGCTTCAACTTAATAAAAAGGTTGTTATGAAAGAAATGGTTAAGCAAAATTTTTGGAATAAGAGTCAACCTATAAATGTTTTAGTTCTAAATTAACTTACAACTCAGTAGAATTAAAAAAAATATTTACTTTTTTTATTATTTATGAGTAGTCATGCTCTCTTAAAAGTCTCTTCGGCGGTGTCGTGTGAGGCGGGTCGTTACGTTCCCTAAAAAATGGTTGAGCGAAGCGATGGCTGGTTCATGCGTCATGCTCGTGAACGGATGCTGCCAGCGGAGATGAGTCTGCTCTTGCTACATTGGATACTATTAATCGTTATATTAATCGTTGTATTTAACTTTAATGGTACATTTGTTTCTATGCCTAAACAGTAGGACACGGCATTCCTAAACTTTTTTTATTTTTAAATCTGTTTTTTATATTTTTTATTTTATAGTCATAATTGTTTTATCATTTACATTTGTAATGGAAAGTGACTTCATGAGTTATCTCATATTGAAGTCATTTTTCAAATTGACGACTCTGTATATAATACAGGGAGAATAAAACAGCCCTTGCTGAGTTTCTTGCCGGTTCTTCTCAGTACAAGGTCTCCCGCCGTAGATTTGCGAACCGATGGCGTAGCTTTTTGACATTCACAAGTGCTTTTAACAGCCTAGACTGAATAAACGATATTGAATATTGAATTGAATTGAATATTTGAGCTAAAAAATATGACCCTTTCGGTAACGTTGAAGAAACTTGGATTTAATACTTGCGCATGTTAAGTTTGGAACATTACTGCATCATGGTTCAGCACTAATATTGCTAAACAGTACACTCTTAAATGGATACTGCGGCAATCTACCCTTTAGGAGTAGGCCTTGGGAGCGTAGCAATAATAATTGATATAACTTTGATTGTATATTTTGTTTTATTAGAAATCAGGCGAATATAATAATTGAGCTTAATCTATCAACGTTTGGTTTGGTGCCTGAAGTCTATCTCCTAGAATCTTCTATCAAACGACAGAAGATTCCCAATTTCAAATCTTTTGAAAATCATGACATTACCTTTTTAATATAACTGCCAGCCGTAGGCATTACATGAACAAAGAGTTTCCCAAACAAGGAGTTAAGTAAGTAAGTAAGAAGTAACTGAGTTTATTGTTTTAAACTTTCATGGTCACTAACATTATTATTATTATATCAATCAAATTGATTGATTCTGGTCCTAACCACTGGATTGAGTTTCATAACCCACAGATTATCTCGACAGAATGCCACTACATACCAAGATTGGCCAGGGAAGCGATTGAAATAACAAAACATAAAAATTTCAATCGTGAGGACGGGTTTAAATTGTCGAGTGTCTGGAATCCTGTGGTTCGTTTGTGTAAAATCGGAAATAATCACAAAAGTGTCGTGTCGCGATCCGATACTGTAAGTGGTGTGTGTCGAGAACAGTTTCGAGTGAATAGTGAGAAAGTGAACAGTGGTACGGGTATCGAACGCAATAAAAGACTTCGTCGGAGGGTAGACCGATATGTCTGCCAATAACAGCCTACCCGCAATTACTTCAGTTACTCCATGATCATGGCGCTTGCAACACTGCCGAAATATCGGAAACTCGCTAAAAACAAGGTACATGGTAACAATCCCGTAAATAACTTATATTACAGTAACTGAGTTGTTAGTTAAGTAAGGATTACTTGTTTATTCTATTTGTTTGAAACAAAATCTACCACGACAAAGACCAACGCTGCGTTGGTTTGCTGTCAACAATCTTCGCAGCGCAGGTAATTGCGTGGTGCATTCTGCAAGCGGCGAGCAGTCCGAGGGCCGCTAGTCGGTGCGAGTATACTTTGACGTGACTCACTTTTTTTTTTGTTAAATTCTCCCTTTTCAGGGAAGGCAAGGGGAACAACGCCCATACAGCCTAGTCTTATGTTAAATTATTCTGTTTTTCTTTTTCATTAGAATGTCGGTGTGATGCATTCTAATGTTTCTTGAAGTGTTTGGCACGAAATGTATCGAGCTGGCTTTTTCGATAAGCTTCTGTGAGGTAGTCAATACTACAATAAAATTCTCACCTCCACTCAGAGTTCATGTATTTGTATCTATATTTTTTATGTTAACATCTGTAATAACCACATGATTGCAATAAATAAATTTGTTATTTGACCAGAAACGATTAATCTTGCAAAATCACTTGCATAAGTTAACGTCATAATTATGACCCACGCAAACGGTACTACCAACTTTACACGGAGCGTCCTTAGGATTAAGGTAATGCCAGCCAAAAATTAGTAATCACGCCAAGGTGACTCCTATTATTATTGTCTTTAATAATTCCTATTTTCAGAAGTTGCATGATGAAATATCACGTTATTGGTAACAATGAATTTTCCCTTTAATCAATAGCGTGAATAGAAATTCGTGGAATCCAATTGTAGCCAGACACATTGTTTTCGCATCTGATCTTTGATTCCCTTTAACATCAAGTGGATGGAAGTGCTATCTCACCACTTTTGGAGTTTACTCCTAAGAATCGATTTGCATATATAAGGGGCCCGGTATGAGAAAAATGTGAGGAGTAAAATCTATCGATGAATGACAATAATGACCTCGTTTCGTTTTTGTGCGCAACCTCATCTGCCCACCTTTCACTTTTAGCCATGGCAACGGATAAAAAACATTAAGTTGTCACAAATGTCAATAAAATAAATAAACTAAAAATAGATAAAATCGGAGCAAAATTTATGAAAACAAATAAATAACAGAATATAGAGAAATGCCGGTAAATGTCCAGCACTCTGGAATAGTGATTTTCAGTACAAATGGAATTATAATACATATTTACAAAATGATGACTAGTGTGTGATATTTTTGAAATTGTGTGTTTCCAGAAATACATAATAAAATATATGATGAATATCGCTGATGTTAGATGATAAAATGTGTGACATGGAACCTATGATAGTCGAAACCATGGGACGATTCCTGAGGTATCTCTACTTGTAACCGACTTCTTCGGACTTGATTTTGTTTTGTGTCTGTTCAAAGACAATCGTTTTTAGAGTGTAAACTCCGGTCGTGCGTCGGAGCTGACACACACAATTTTTTTAATTAAAAGTATTGCTAGTGGTAGAAACTAAAAGTTATTGGACGACCTCCGTAGCCGAGTGGTTTGTACGCCGGGTTTCAAGGTGTCGCATACTCGTGAGATCTGGGGTTCAAATCCCGGTGGGGGGCATGTTTGCGTTTGTGTGATGAATACGATGTCCCGCTGGCCGCTCGTGGCACAGTATTACACGTCGTCCAAAAAGAAGTTTCAACTTCAATTTAGTGTCGCCGCACACGGGCCCAAACCACAAAACGCCGCCACCGGCATATTTCTTGTAGTTTGCATACATTTTATTATGGACTCGCCACACACGGTACGCCGGTGGCCGCCACATGCTACAAATCGTCGTTGCTCGCTTCTTGTGGTCCGCACCGGCCACTTAATGCGCCGATACAAAACGCCACCACACGTCACTCGCGCGATTCCCAACCCCTCTCTCCCTTACCTTAGTCGGCCGCTGTCGCGCGCTTCAGCCACTTTAGTAGTCGCTTCTAATTTCTCGTGGCGGCGTTTGTGGCTGTGGCGTGTGGCCCGTGTGCGGCGACATTTAAAGAGTTCTTTGCTTCCTACTGGAATGACTTTTTGCTCGTTTCTTTGGCAAGACAGCCGCGGAGTTTTTTATATTGTGATTTTTTCAGAAATCTTTGGTGTTGCATTTTTCTTGTTTATGCTGCTACGCTAGCCAGTGATAATGGGGGAGATTTCAAAGGCGGGTTGTAACGTAAGCGTAATTAGCAGTTCCCTGCCGTAACAGCTATTTCCGCATTTAGGCTCATTCACTTACCATTATGTGGGATGGAGTTGTATGAAAGTAAAGTAGAATATAAAGATATTTGCAAAACGATGTTAGTTCCCTTTTTATGTTTATGCAAGCAAACGAGCTGATAGTCCACCTGATGGAAGCGGTTATTGCCGTCCTCATGGACTCATGCTCTGCCGGCTCTGAAGAAAAAGTGTTGCCGAATGCACACTTCTTTCTGATAAAACAATATTTTGTCCATGATTTCATATATTCTTTATGTTTGTTTATTAAATATATTAAATTTTTCCTTCTGGCTATCTAGGGTATTTTTCTTCAGTAATATAGAGAAATCTATATATATAAAACTCAACGGTGACTGATTAACTGACATAGTGATCTATCAACGCACAGCCCAAACCACTGGACGGATCGGGCTGAAATTTGGCATGCAGGTAAATGTTATAACGTAGGCATCCGCTAAGAAAGGATTTTGATCAATTCTACCCCCAAAGGGATAAAATAGGGAATGAAAGTTTGTATGAAACTTTGACAATTTTATACTGATCGGGCTGAGACTTTGCATGCAAGTGTAAGAAGAATCATAGATGAATGTCATTGTGTATAATACAAGCCTGAGAACAAAAACTGTAGTCTATACTTCAGCTCTACACCGAAGCGAAGCGAAGGCGGGCCGCTAGTTTATGTATATAAAAGAAGAAACACATTGACAGACTCACTGACAATCAACGCACAGCCCAAACCGGAGGGTCTAGAGACTTCAAATTTGGCACGTAGGTTCCTTACGAGGTTTAGGGGTGCACTAAGAAAGGATTTCCAAAATTCAATCCCGACGGGCTTAAAATAGGGGATGAAAGTTGGTATGAAAAATATTATTCCTTGAGCTAATAGACTTGAATCTTGGCACGAATATCAAACATAGATAAGAAATGATTTTATTTTATTTTTAAGCATTTAACTGCTAGATGTTTAAATCTAAAGAAAAGTTTACTAGAAAAAAATCCACGCGGACCAGGCAGCGGACGGGACTCGAACCCGCATCCTTCGCAATCCGGGCGAATGCACTGACCATTATGCTACCACGGCCCTATTAACCGCGTCGAAATTTTCCTAGCGTTAAGCTGCAAGGCAGCGCCATCTCTTCGCATTGTAGGTAACCCACAATGTCAAATGAATACTTTTTCAAGTATTAATCATTTGAAAGAAGAAATAGCAATTATAGTTATGATTTTATTTTATTTTTAAGCATTTAACTGCTAGATGTTTAAATCTAAAGAAAAGTTTACTAGAAAAAAATCCACGCGGACCAGGTCCCGTCCGCTGCCTGGTCCGCGTGGATTTTTTTCTAGTAAACTTTTCTTTAGATTTAAGCATTTAACTGCAAGATGTTCAAATCTTACTTTTCCTAAACTACCCCCTAACAGGGGATTGGAGGGCTGGAGGGTGCCGAAGCTTTTATATTGATGAATGTTAACGCGCATTTTGATTAACTCTAAACTCAGTATTTAGACTTGAGACCTGAAATAAAGAATAAAATGTATCATAGTTCTTTAACACTCTGTGTACGAGACGCCCGAAATAACGAAGAATATTATGTGCATAGTGAGACGTCTAAACAACCTGAGTTATGAACTATGAAAATATCTATCTATAAGTGTAATTTCACATGGATTGGTTAGTTCTAAGTCATTCATATAAGATTTTATTATCATTTTATTAGAACAAGTCATAGTTTTATAATAATTGAGGATTTAAAATGAGAAATCTCTTTATACAATTGCCAAGGCGCCAAACGGTGGCGCTGAGAAACTATTTGAAAATTGATAGTTGGGAACGATAGGCTGTCTCTTTTTAACCAATCTTATAAGAATTATGTTCGTATTGTCCGCATTCGAAAATATCAGTTTATTGTGTTCACTACTGCGTGTACCATCCTCCACCCCCAAGTGCGTGTCGGTAACTTCCAGCTACTGCTGCAGCCCGGCGTACCACACACTCTGTAATGGTGTGAAAAGGGGTAATAAATTTTAAAGCAGAGTATTTGCATAGCTTGCTTGATTAAATCGGAAAACGGTTGAACTGATTCGGATAAAATTTCATACACAAAGGATAATTTTTATATCGAAAAACATGTTAGCTTCCCGAGGGAATCTAAAAAAACTAAAATTAATGTGGATGGATCTAAAAAACTAAAATTAATGAGGAGCTCGATGGCGCAAGTGGTTAGCGCGTTCGGCTGCGATCGTTGTAGTTAAGCAACTTTCGCAGTGGTCGGTCATTGGATGGGTGACCAAAAATTTCTATCTCGAGTTCCTCCGTGCTTCGGAAGGCACGTTAAGCCGTTGGTCCCGGTTGCATCTGCAGTCGTTATCCGCACTGGGCCCGCTTGGTGGGTTATAGCCCAACCTCCCTATTCCATCCATAGGGAAGGCCTGTGCCCTAGCAGTGGGGACATTAAGAGGCTGATGATGATGATGATGAATGTGGATGGTGTGATATAGCGGGTAGTCGCTAGTTTACTCATAAAATGTGATACTTCGTGGTACCTTATGTGTTCTCGACAGTACGCGTTGGCTCCTGCGGCTAAGTCTTAACAATTTAAAATCTAATTTCACGAGAGAATGCGCGTATGCCCGCAACATACGCCGTACCGATTTTGTTCAAAGGTTCCAGGAAAAAGTAATTTAATCTAAAATTAAAACTAAAAAACGAGAGAAGGAAAAGATTACTAATTGTATTACTTAACAGCAGTCACCTTGTAGAAGTTCACTATAATTGAAATATTATGTACGATAAAAGAATCTTTTTCTATATTTTTTTTTTTATATATTAATGTAGGCAAATGACTCTACCCCACCTGATGTTAAGTGGTAATAAAGTCCAAACGCGAAGATAGCTGGTACAGCAGTTGTAAACTGCTACACCAATCATCCTCACCTTGCCAGCCTGCAAAAATGCTTCTTCACGCCTCTCTTAAAGGACCCCAGATTATAGGAAGGAGGGAACACGTGCGCGGGTTAAGAATTCCACTTACGAATAGTACGACAAAGAAATGAGTCACCAAATTTCTTTGTTTCGATATTTAGCCGATCGGAATTTGTACTTGGAACAGATACAGCAACGTCTTCAAATCCTTATCCTCAATTCGTGACTACTGAAGTCGTCTTTAAAGGTCACGGGAAAAGTTAATTTAATCTAAACGCGATAAGGAAAGAATTGCTTAACAGCAGGCGACTAGCAAATGAAGAAGGACAATTAATAAAGCATAATATCGTTTTCTGTTCATTTACCATTGTCATTCGAACGTGTAACCAAATAGTAGGGGGACCGTATAAGATCGGTCTAGTACCCGTTGGACCCTCAAGATTCGACCCATAAGCAAATTGGACCATCTCAAAAAGTATTATATTCAATGTGCCCATTGGACCTCCTTTTTGGTGTCCATTGGACCTTCTCAAAAAGTATTATATTCAATGTGCCCATTGGACTTCCTTTTTGGTGTCCATTGGACCTTCTCAAAAAGTATTATATTCAATGTGCCCATTGGACCTCCTTTTTGGTGTCATTGGACCTTCTCAAAAAGTATTATATTCAATGTGCCCATTGGACCTCCTTTTTGGTGTCCATTCGACCTTCTCAAAAAGTATTATATTCAATGTGCCCATTGGACTTCCTTTTTGGTGTCCATTCGACCTTCTCAAAAAGTATTATATTCAATGTGCCCATTGGACCTCCTTTTTGGTGTCCATTGGACCTTCTCAAAAAGTATTATATTCAATGTGCCCATTGGACCTCCTTTTTGGTGTCCATTGGATCTTCTCAAAAAGTATTATATTCAGTGTGCCCATTGGACCTCCTTTTTGGTGTCCATTCGACCTTCTCAAAAAGTATTATATTCAATGTGCCCATTGGACTTCCTTTTTGGTGTCCATTGGACCTTCTCAAAAAGTATTATATTCAATGTGCCCATTGGACCTCCTTTTTGGTGTCATTGGACCTTTTCAAAAAGTATTATATTCAATGTGCCCATTGGACCTCCTTTTTGGTGTCCATTCGACCTTCTCAAAAAGTATTATATTCAATGTGCCCATTGGACCTCCTTTTTGGTGTCCATTGGACCTTCTCAAAAAGTATTATATTCAATGTGCCCATTGGACCTCCTTTTTGGTGTCCATTGGACCTCCTTTTTGGTGTCCATTGGACCTTCTCAAAAAGTATTATATTCAGTGTGCCCATTGGACCTCCTTTTTGGTGCCCATTGGACCTTTTTAAAAATTTTATATTCAATGTGCCCATTGGACTTCTTTTTGGTGCCCATTGGACCTTCTATATACCCTACTGCCAATTGAATCTTATTGACACTTTTGTTAAGCACAGTACAGTCATAATAGGTCAGAGAAGAGGTCATAAGATGTCTGGACATCCACCGATCTGATAACTCGATGAGACATATTTCATATCAAATATAATTTATAAACAAATATGCTTATGATCACTTGCCTATCGGAAGTGCGATGAAAGAAAATTGATTAAAATTAATTAAATTAAAAATAGCTATGAATACTTTTCGATAAGTTAAGTTAAGACGTTAAGATATGAGGATCAAGTGGGATGGGATAATTGGTAGTGCCTTTTCTAAAAACAAAATATCATTTTTATTATTTGATTTCTTAGCGATTAAGCGTTTTGTTTTGGTTCCTGAGTACCTAAGTAGGTACTTCAAAACATCAGATGTACGCGATCACATTTAACAGGAAAATGTCGGCACTTGTTGAGATCTACGCGTTTCGTATTCTATTGTTTTACGGTGAATTCCGTCTCAACGACCTCTTAAGCCGTAAATATGCTGTTTAATTGCTGTCAGTTACCGGAATCACTTTAATGTTTACAGAAGTTGCGATAAATTTAATTGTACCTAGAATACATAGCGTGGATTAATTCTATTTGATAATAAGGTCTTAGGGGTCATCCATAAATTACGTCACACGTATTTCATGTCTTTTTTGCCCCTCCCCCCGTCCTTGTCACAGCTGTCACATTTGTAAGACTCCCCCCCTCCCTAGTGTGACGTCACATATTTTGCAAATTTACATTTAGAAATCATTGAATTAAAACAGCGGTTCTGTAATCAGTTTTATTTACATTTAAATTGTTTTTTCATTATTATTATAATCAAATCAAACAATTAACAAAACAAAAAAATTACCGAACAAAAAGTGATTGACTATGTTAATTAAAGAAATTAACAAAACATAAAATATTAATAGCATTATAATTAAATTAAAGATACAAACTTAATAATCTTGAGTCGATGGACATTGATCCCACTCCTTTAAATTATTTATAACTGGCATAGCACCACTTTGTTCTCGTTTGGGTTGTTAATGCTTTCGTAAAGTAATAGTTTCAACACTTAGATTTTAATATATTTTGAAATGTGACGTCACGAAATTTAGGACCCCTCCCACCCCTTGTCACACGATGTCACATTTCGTCGACCCCCTCCCTACCCTTAAAGTGTGCCGTAATTTATGGATGGCCCCTTATCGTCGAATATAATTTTAGCATAGTATGGTTGATTTGAAAAAAGAAGTTAATGCATTTCATCGGTTACAGCGCCTTTTGGGTTTTGTTGTGATTACGTTCACTAGTAAGTGACAAAATAAAAAAAAAAAGGACGGGTTGCACTCCGGGAGTGCTGGCAGAAGTGAAAACTTGAATATTAACGTTGTGCATTTTTGATATTTTGGAATGGTCAGAGAATAATTTTGCACGAGTTGTTTTAACTATCATTATAAAAGTACTATCATGTATGTGGTATCGTACACAAACATGACAATTTATAATTCATTAAAAAAGTTTATCTCTCAGAAAAATCAACTTACATGAATCACGTTTAAGCGCACTTAGCGACATCTATTGTAAAGAAATCAACTTACATGAATCACATTTAAGCGCACCTAGCGACATCTATTGTAGAAAAATGCATTTTCTTCGCAATAAAGCTGCCACCTAGACGTCCTAGATACAGACTTATTATTACAATACGATAAAATAAAATATTACTATGATTCGTCCAATATATTGAAAGTCACAACCTTTCCAATTTTATTGTGTGTCATGATGCGATCAGCCCACGTATTTAACCTGACGCGAGTTTAACATTTTTTACCCACACAAAAAATTGTACAACGCCGCTAAAGAAATTTTCACTCCAACAAAATGGTTTCTTTCCAAGAGATTTTTTTTCATAATGAATTTTATCTAAAATTTATCAATATAATATCATTAAAAACTTAGTTAAAATGGACCTATTAAAGCGGCAAATAAATCTACCTTACCTTGACCAAAGGGATCACTTGGACGACATTGCTTACCTGTAACAGAATAAAAGCAATGTTATGTTCGGTACAAAACAAGATTTAAAAAAGTTAATCGCTCTAATCTATCTACATCATGAACATTAAAAACTACCTCTATCATAGAAAAGAATGAATGAATGAATCATGAGAAAGATCCAAGAGATATAGATTATTGAAGTTATACTTCTTTAGGCGCGTTATAAAAAATTATGAGAGTGAAATTTTAAGATGCGCGCGCATCACTGTAACACAAAATTTTAACAGCACAAAAGCGCTAAAGCGACCAACTTCATGCTGTTACTTTTGTGTTTACCGCACATTAAGAAAATCTACCAACAAAATAGAAATAGAATCTCTATTTAGTGGGTGCTAACGACTGCATTGTGAAAGCCTATCAAAAGTATTTATTAATCTGGAACAACGGAACCAAAGCGCGATTCAGGAGACTACAGCGCCATCTCTTGACCATTGGTGTAGTAGAACCAAAAACCACATCTTTATTTTTTGTAATAAAGTAACAAAAAGTATTTATTAATCTGGAACAACGGAACCAAAGCGCGATTCAGGAGACTACAGCGCCATCTCTTGACCATTGGTGTAGTAGAACCAAAAACCACATCTTTATATTTTGTAATAAAGTAACAGTTATAGGTATTGATATTTATAATATTTATCCACATGTTTCTAGTTTGTATATTCAGAATACGTGTTTGAGTTTCATACAAGTGCAAATCACATTATGTTCTAATAAATTATATTCAGTAGCGATTTTAATTGAATATTTTGATTATTTATTTATTTTTTCAAATTAAAACTGAACTTTATTGACTTCGTCCTTTTCCAGACTTTTTATTAATTTATTGTAATTAATTATTTGCATGCAATTAAAAACTAATTTTAAACGATGCCAAAGAAGGATAACTTCTCACGCGCCTACATAAGTACACGCACCCATATTTTCCTTTTTATTAAGAGTCAGGTCTTTTTAACGGACTTAAAAAAGGAGAGTTTACAATAGGGATGATGACTATTTTTTTTCTTCGTTTATCAGGTAGATCATCAAAAAGTATTGGACACGTATTTTTTCTTTTTTCACATAATATAAACATTGCAGAGATAATATATTGATTTGAAAAGTCGCATGACGTCACGTTTTGGTACAATTTTCACTTAAAAGTGACGTCACGAGCCCTTACTCCCAAACCTTGACGCGCTTCATCTTTGTCAATTTTTTGGTTGATTGCCCAAAGAAAAAATACGTGTCCATTATTTTTTGATCTTCTAACTGACGAGCTAAATAGAATTTCGTTTACTTTAACCTGTCATCATGCCTATTCGGCCGGTATGTTGAAGTTAAACATCTTTGTGCGCGATCAGGGTAACTTTTCGAGACAGCGTCACGATTTGAGTGTCAAATTTCAGTGCGAAGATTTTCAATGACGGATAGATGATAACACCTAGAGTAGAGACATAGAGAATAAGCACGCTCTATACTCATACTTAATTTTATATCCTTTGTACAACCACTGTCAAAACTTTGTATGTTCTCGTATATATCAAGGCTATTATACCAAACCATACCGCAATGTAGATGAATGTATGAACAGCGCCATCTGTTAAAAAAACTTACACTTCATGTACGTACCTATTTTAGCGAAATATCAGATTACTTTTGTTAAATTTTTACGTTTTTTAAATCATGTAATTATGTTAATATTTTTATAATAATTATTATGAAAGTTCGTTTCACTTCTGACATGCGTACTCTGTACACAGGTTTTTTTTTATTTTTACATTACGTATATACACTGATTACGTCCAGGATCCTGATTTACATGATTATTTTTTTGGCTGATGTGGAATGGTTGCCATTTGGTCCCATAAAAATTTAATATCCAGTAGTTTTTATTTTACGAGCGTTTTGTTAACTTGGACGATGTAATTTTCACGATATTTTGTTTATTATGTATACGTATTACGTAAAGATTTCTGATCCGATTTGACTGATGCTTTCTTGTTCGATGCGGGATATTTTTCCATTTGCCGTGTTAAAATTCAATTTAGTTCGACGAAGTAGTTTTCATTTTATGAGCATTTTTGTTTATTTGGACGATGTAATTTTCACGATACTTTGTGTGTGGCTGGTTTAAGGCATTTTTAAGTGTATTGGCTTTTCAGTTAAATGGATCGAATAAAAATTATTTTAAACATAAAATATAACCGATTTCAAAACGAAAATGGAACTAAAAATAAAAAATAATATTCGGTTTACATGAAATCGTGCGAGTGCTAGTATGATTGGGAAGTCGGGTGGATTGAAACACGAATATCGTATCCGATTGGAAACGAAAATCTATTCCGATAAAATTTGAATGTGACGAAATGGCAAGTATCTCATCGAACAAAAATAATATCAAACATAGAACGAGAAATAATTAGACTCTCTTGTTTTTATAACCCAACTAGCGGCCCGCCCTCGCTTCGCTTCGGTGTACAGCTGAAGTGTAGACTACAGTTTTTGTTCTCAGGCTTGTATTATACACAATCACATTCATCTATGATTCTTCTTTTACCTGCATGCAAAGTCTCAGCCCGATCGGTTTAAAATTGACAAAGTTTCATACAAACTTTCATTCCCTATTTTATCCCCTTGGGGGTAGAATTGATTAAAATCCTATCTTAGCGGATGCCTACGTCATAATATCTACCTGCATGCCAAATTTCAGCCCGATCCGTCCAGTGGTTTGGGCTGTGCGTTGATAGATCACTATGTCAGTCAGTCACCTTTGAGTTTTATATATATATAGATTTATAAGATAGCCGTATTAACTACTCTTATCACAGTGCTACCTAAACAGAAATGAGGTAAATACTACGAAGAACAACCACCACGAGGAGGAAGAGAAAGGAATTTATATATTTAAATCTAAAGAAAAGTTTACTAGAAAAAAAAAAGTTTTTTCTAGTAAACTTTTCTATAGATTTAAACATCTAGCAGTTAAATGCTTAAAAATTAATAAAAAACATAAATTTATATATTTTCTAAAAATTGTGTGTGTCAGCTCCGACGCACGACTGGAGTTTACACTCTAAAAACGATTGTCTTTGAACAGATACAAAACAAAATCAAGTCCGAAGAAGTCGGTTACAAGTAGAGATACCTCAGGAATCGTCCCATGGTTTCGACTATCATAGGTTCCATGTCACACATTTTATCATCTAACATCAGCGATATTCATCATATATTTTATTATGTATTTCTGGGGACACACAATTTCAAAAATATCACACACTAGTCATCATTTTGTAAATATGTATTATGATTCCATCTGTACCGAAAATCACTATTCCAGAGTGCTGGACACTTACCGGCATTTCTCTATATTCTGTTATTTATTTGTTTTCATTAATTTTGCTCCGATTTTACCTATTTTTAGTTTATTTATTTTATTGACATTTGTGACAACTTAATATTTTTTATCCGTTGCCATGGCTAAAAGTGAAAGGTGCGCAGATGAGGTTGCGCACAAAAACGTAACGAGGTCATTAATGTCAGTCATCGATAGATTTTACTCCTCACATTTTTCTCATACCGGGCCCCTTATATATGCAAATCGATTTTTAAGGAGTAAACTCCAGTAAGGATATAACGATCGCACTTCTGTTGTCATGCCATAATAAAGTACAGAAGCCATTAATCGGTTAACATGTCTTCGTTTAAGCTTGGCATGGCAACACGACCGCAGATGAAACTGTTTGAGAAGCGACGTTGTCCTATGAATGCATGAATAAGTATTGGAGTGAGCACGCCCTCAATATAACACATTTTGTAGTCTAATGTGGCCACCGTCCTCTATGTATGTGCCGTAGGATTTGATAAATCGAGTTTTCGCTAGGCTTGTTGAAAATAAATCGATGTATCGATATCGATATTTTTAGCCGATATATTTTCATTCGATATATCGATACAAAATAACCCATATCGAAATTCGTATAAAAACGATATTTTTTTTAATTATTAGCGGCATATCACGATCTAACTAAATTCGTGTCTGGATCTCAGATTAATGATATTCAACATTATCTTTGATCTGCGCTGTATTTAGTATTGTCTAATCTATTTATCTATATTGATTGATTGGTTGTGCTGAATTCCATTATATTCTGTGGATGTGTGTGACTGTCTACTCTTGTTTACGAAAGATGGCCCCTGAGAGGCCCTGCAATCATTTTCACATTCGAAAATAGGATCTAGTTTTAGGGAGACCATTTTCGTTCCCATATTATTCCGCGTGTCATCTTTCGTGAGATACTATACTGTCATGTACATCCCTAGTTTTCGCGAAAATCATACGGATTTTGCTAAACACATGTAATAAGACAATCTCAGCATAAATTTCGTTAACATTAAAATAGAACAGAAAGAAACAGAAAAATTATCTTTTTTTTGGCGCTTTGCTAGGACCATCTCTACGCGTGTTATGTTCACAACACTAAAGTAAATTAACCCGAAAATCTAAGAATATTTATATTTGACGACCTCCGTGGCCGAGTGGTTTGTACGCCGGCTTTCATGGTGTCGCCGACTCGATAGGTCCCGGGTTTGAATCCCGGTGGGAGCAAATGTTTGTGTGATGAATACGAGCATTTGTACTCCAGTCATGGATGTTTAATATTTATTTCTATATAAATATACTTATATATGTACAGTATATGTATTCTATCCGTTACCCTAGTATCCCATAACACAAGCCTTATAGTGCTTACTTTGGGGCTAGGCTAATTGGTGTGAGAGTTAGAAACATTTATTTATTATTATAAGCCAACGATTATTCTTCTGTGCGACTCGCGTTTTCGAAAAAGTTCTATCTTTTTTCAGTAACATAGCGAAATGTCATCGCTATTGTCTAATTATCATCCGCTCTTTCGCAAACTGCCTAGTATATTCGCACAAATCATCCTTCTATTTCATAATGATTTAAATTATATCATATTATATTATCCCTAATGAATCATGAAACTGAGTCGTTTATAGAAAATAATCAATTTTCAATGCAATAAAACGTTATAATAATTTGCTTTCCATAAATAAATTTCAGATTCCCTTGAAAACTTACTTGGACACAAAAATCTGTTATTCGTAATAGAAATCAATTCAACGTTAAAGAAATTCATCAGAAACGGTATTTTCTAAGCAAAATTAAATTCAAAACATCTTCTCTTCACCGCCGCGCGCAAGTACAAGAAAGATGATCTATTCATTGAAATGCAAATGGCCCCGTTTGCCTTATCGGCGCTCTTTATTCAGCAAATCTCGGCGATTTTAAAGTAAACATGATGGTCTTATCTCCGTATCAGTAACTAGGTTTCAGTTCTCTTTTATTTTTTCAAGTGCCCGAATTACATTTACTATGACGGGGTCAAGCTGCATTGATCATTATTATCATTTAAGATAAAAATTAACGTTGTAATGGATCTGATAACGTATGTATAAAGTATGCAACTACGGTAGTTATTAAAAGGCCTATAGACAAAATATATTTAAAAACGGACATGACTGTTATAACCACAATTTAACCACAGAGCGAGAACCCGTCGAAGCTAACGTATTTTTTATATTACTACCCCCATCTAACACCTCAGGTTCATGATTAGGTACGTCTTAAAGACACCACCTGTGTTAAAATTAAACTCTCTAGGTCAAAATTTAATATTTTATACTACTTATTATTATTATTATTAAAAACAAAACAATTAAAAATATTACCGAGCTCAGGATCGAACCACCGATCAATTGGTGTCGACTCCAAGACCGTTACTATCCGTCTCTTATGGTAAAGTGATAAAATTCATATTTTTATATATTATATTCATATCTTGTGTCAACTACTCTACTTCCGTTAAATAGATTCGATGAAACACAACGGTGCTAAAGAAGCATTCACTTCAAAATTTAATAAGAGAGGCAAGAATCGTCGATTTTTTTGTTTAAATTGAAATTGTGCTGCATATGCTGGCTTATCAAACCTACTACAGTTTTTTTATTGTTATTCTCTTAAATTGTTCTCATAAAATAATGATGATAGATGAATCAGGGATGTTCATGGCACTTACTTCTGTAGTACTATTGCACGAATTTCCCAGGTTAAGGCAGATAGAAGATATAAAGCAGTAGGCAAATGACTCTACCCCACCTGATGTTAAGTGGTAATAAAGAAGTCCAAACGCGAAGATAGCTTATTATATATATAAGAACTAGCTGACCCGGCGAACTTCGTACCGCCTTAGCGTAGCTTTGATGCACTACTTTATTTTGTATAGGCTGACCTATCTTATGTATGAGTACCTATATTTTTAGCGCGGTTATGGATGTGTTGTCACAGATTACCACAGATTTTTTGTTTTAAATTGAATGACGTTGACATTCGTTACGTTATATTTTTCAATCTTTCTGAGAGATTTTCTTCATATTTTTTTCCGTAAGAACCTTGTACAGAGTATTAGAAAACTACAAAAAAATGGGTGCGTGTACTTATGTAGGCGCGTGAGCAGTTATCCTTCTTTGGCATCGTTTAAAATTAGTTTTTAATTGCATGCAAATAATTAATTACAATAAATTAATAAAAAGTCTGGAAAAGGACACAGTCAATAAAGTTCAGTTTTAATTTGAAAATTAAAATCGCTACTGAATATAATTTATTAGAACATTATGTGATTTGCACTTGTATGAAACTCAAACACGTATTCCGAATATACAAACTAGAAACATGTGGATAAATATTATAAATTTGAATACCTATAACTGTTACTTTATTACAATAATAACATAAAAGTAACATTGAAAAATAAAGATGTGGTTTTTGGTTCTACTACACCAATGGTCAAGAGATGGCGCTGTAGTCTCCTGAATCGCGCTTTGGTTCCGTTGTTCCAGATTAATAAATACTTTTGATAGGCCTTCACAATACAGTCGTTAGCACCCACTAATAAATAGAGATTCTATTTCTATTTTGTTAGTAGATTTTCTTAATGTGCGGTAAACACAAATATTTTGTGTTACAGTGATGCGCGCGCATCTTAAAATTTCACTCTCATCATTTTTTCATAACGCGCCTAAAGAAGTATAACTTCAAAAAAAATCAGCCAAATCAGTCAAGCCGTTTTCATGTCATGTCGTGACAACGGAAAACGGGTTTCATTTTTATATATATAGATAATATAATAATAATAATAGAAGATATATATAAGAATTGGTTTCAGGCCGAAGTTTGCTGCAATGGCAAACTCTTCTGCCGTATCAGCTATCTTCGCAACTGAACTCCACTAAACGTTAAATAAAATTATAAAACTAGGAACTTCCTGGACACTGTTGAAGAATTTATTTGTACGGCAAAACGTAAAAAAACCACATATATCCGAATGTCAGTGACACACTGCCTTTAAATGAAACCAACTCATATATAAATGCAAATTGGAACAGTTCAGTGCACAGAACAGAGAAAGAAAAAAGAGCGCTCCTCTGGAAGCGGCCGCTCTCGGTAACTGTTTGCGGAGAGGATTGAAATGTAGTTTGCACACTGACTCAGGATTGATGTACATAAATGTGTACTTACTTATAGTCTACGTAAAAAGTTGTGTGTGTCAGCTCCGACGCACAACTGGAGTTTACTCCTTAAGTTCGATAGTCTAACCAGGCGCAAAAAGAGTTTATTTAACTTAAAAAAGATTGATACTGTATGAAAAGGTAAATTAACAAATTAATGAAAATAATATACATATATAAATATATATTAATTCATTTCATATACACTTATTATAACTAATCGACGAAATATTTTACATTAAACTTTTTACAACAGTCAATTTCAGATGTGCATAAATATATCATTAGGAATGTTGATAAATTATGTAATTATTATTATCAGACTATTATCATTTTTTTTGAATATGAATTAAATCAACATTGTCTGCATTATTAATTACAGTGACAAGTGGTTTATGGTAACTAAAATAAGACACATGGATGTTCGTAGATACGTGGTTCACGAATCTTGAAAATACCACAGCAATGGTTGTACCATACCTCGTTGTCCCCATTGCTCTATCAGAAACAATATCTAAATTCAGTTCAGATTTAAAAAAAAATATTAATGTCAATCCGTCATCTTTGTTTGTCAAAGTTGCGCGACATAGGATGGGCACCAAAAACGTAACGAGGTCATTCATCGATATATTTTACTCCTCACATTTTTCTCATACCGGGCCCCTTATATATGCAAATCGATTCTTAAGGAGTAAACTCCAAAAAATGAGCAGCTTAATACAAATAAAACTATAAAGCGTAGTGGTCTGGTGCTATTCTAGGCCGGCACACACGTTCCCTACCTGAGGGAATCCCTCGTTGCCCGGAATGGCGTTAGCTATACCGGTCACCGATGGATTCCGTGACGGCAGCCCTCTCTTGTAGTTCGGTCCTACATGAGAGGGCCGCGGTAGGGCCTGCGAATGACCTAGGCAGCCCTTCCGCAGCGGACGGGGAGCGGTGCGGTGGGCAATAGGCCGCACACTTAGCTCCTAGCGCGGACAGTCCTGCGCACGTCTGCGGGATCTCCCGAAATACCCCTGGTGATCCCTGCCGTGAAGCCCCGGCTAGGCCGGGAGGCTCGAAGAAGGCGGCGTCGGGTCAGATAATGTCCTGATGTGCCGCTGCGGGTCGCTGGTGAGCACGACAGAGCTCATGGAAGTGACCTGGGAAGGACGACACCCCCGCATGGCCGGAGGGTGTCGTCGTAGGAGGGTGGATGGGGGAGGTTGCGAACACTCCCCCGAGAAGAACTCCCCTGGAGGAAGCAGGGGAACAAAGGCTGCGGGTCCTCAGACGCGATACTCGATCCTGAGGACCCGTACAATGCCTGATGGCGGCCATCGCTGGGGTTTTAGTGGGTAGGCCTCCCCCTTCTGGGGAGGAGAGACCCACATAACCACCATGTGGTATGCAATTTAATGCATTTCCCCAGCGTATCAAAAAAAAAAAAGGCCGGGAGGCTGTTGGGCGGGAGACGCGGTGACGTCCCTCAACGGGGATCTGACGGTTCCGCACTTATACAGCGTAGAGGGCTTTCGCAGGATGTTTTTAGCGGATAGTATGCCGTAAGCGCTCGTAAGCCGCGCGGACTGCTTAACGGCTTATCCGTTTCGGACCCGTGAGACTTGCGAGAGGCCAGGTGTGAGGTCCGTTCGTTGGTGTGGCCCTGAAGGGCGCCAACGTCTGTAAATAAAGGTTTTACCTGCGTAATAAAAAAGAAGGCTGGCACACACGTGGCATGATAAATTACTTTTATTAAAAATAAACATTGCAATTTTTCGGCAATATGCAGTGTGTGCAAAACCATCAGATACTATTAGTTCTTTTTGTTTGCATAATTTAACATAAGAAGGAGATAGAAAGCCTCTCTTGAGTTTGTTTCGCCGGTTCTTCTCAGGAAGGTCTCCCAATTTTGGAACCGGTGGTAGTTTACGGTAGTTAGGGTCAAATAAATAAACTCAAAATTACAAAACAGAATTTTAAATAAAATACTTTATTAAGTAAATTTAATAATAAATTCATACATAGACAATAAAACTTTAAAAATCGAACAATGAAATAACCGAACGCTCAATAAAAGTCTTTCGAAGGTAGCTCGACAAATTAAATAAAAGTTTGATTCTGACGACGTAGCCTGTAAAGGCTACGAAACGTCAATAAATAAATAAAGTTTCGTGCATTAACCCGTAAAAACTAGTTTTATTTAATGAGTGATGTGCGTGAAAACCTAAGAAACAAATATCGAGTCATTAGCGTTTATTTGAACTCTACTTCTGCTTCTTCTGTTAAGGATATATTTGCATAAAGATTATATTATTCCCCTTCTTATCTCTCTGCGCAGAAGCAAACAAGGAAAGTAGATATTTCATTGAAATTCAAATATCCCCGTTACGTTTGTCGTACATCATTAATGCACACCCATCCAAAAAAACATCATTTACATATTCTCAGTTACTTGTACGACGCTGTACTATATTGAGTAGAAGAACTGGCTTAAGTCACATTACAACTGTTCAGAAAGATGAACCATATAGTTATGCTTTTAAGATTGATATTACCTATACTAGACTCGCTGTTGACTTTATAATGGTAAACATTTATGTCAACGAACAATGATGGATAAAGTCAACAGAAGTCAAAATTGTACCAAGGTGTAACGTCATGCGATATTTCAAATCAATATTATGTCTGTGAAATGTTTTATTTAAGTGTTTAAAGACAAAAATAAGTGTCCATATTTTTTTTATAATCTACCTGATAGGCGAAGAAATAAAAATTAGTCAACCTTATTGTAGCATCACAATTACTATTTACTTAATACTTTTCTTGGCATTCAGGTAGTGTATCACGCCAATAGAGTATTTGACAAGTTTTAGAAAACGATCTCACGTTATTGACTAATGTTTATGGAGTCCGTAAAAGTGGATTCTGTTGTGTATTTCAGTAAAAATAACCAAGTCAAAAACTGCATTTTCAAGTTGCCGCGAAAACCTTTCTCTGGACAATATGGCGTCTTACTAGTGTGTGACGTCACACGATTGTTATTAAAACGTCAAACGATACAATGTAATGTCACTTTAACCGGAAGTTTACTTGCGTGTGACGTCATTTTAGGCTCCGCCAATCCCAAGCGTTTTGGGTCACGTGACAATAGATAAGAAAACTATTATCTTTAAGTCTAAAGAAAAGTTTACTAGAAAAAAATCCACGCGGACCAGGCAGCGGAAGGGACTCGAACCCGCATCCTTCGCTATCCGGGCGAATGCACTGACCATTATGCTACCACGGCCCTATTAGCCGCGTCGAAATATTCCTAGCCTTAAGCTGCAAGGCAGCGCCATCTCTTCGCATTGTAGGTAACCCACAATTTCTTTAGATTTAAACATCTAGCAGTTAAAGGCTTAAAAAAAAAATCAAAACTATTATCTTTTTCGTTAGTTTTTACTAAAATTATAAATATTTTTTCTGTAAAAATAGTAAAAACTCCTTCCAATATTCATTCTAAACACCAACAATTGGCACTTTATTTTTAACACTGTCAAATACCCTATTACTTATTTATTCATTTTTAATAGCACGTACCTCGGTTTTTGAAGTTATACTTCTTTAGGAGCGTTATGAAAAAATGATGAGAGTGAAATTTTAAGATGCGCGCGCATCACTGTAACACAAAATTTTAACAGCACAAAAGCGCTAAAGCGACCAACTTCATGCTGTTACTTTTGTGTTTACCGCACATTAAGAAAATCTACCAACAAAATAGAAATAGAATCTCTATTTAGTGGGTGCTAACGACTGCATTGTGAAGGCCTATCAAAAGTATTTATTAATCTGGAACAACGGAACCAAAGCGCGATTCAGGAGACTACAGCGCCATCTCTTGACCATTGGTGTAGTAGAACCAAAAACCACATCTTTATTTTTTGTAATAAAGTAACAGTTATAGGTATTCATATTTATAATATTTATCCACATGTTTCTAGTTTGTATATTCGGAATACGTGTTTGAGTTTCATACAAGTGCAAATCACATATGTTCTAATAAATTATATTCAGTAGCGATTTTAATTGAATATTTTGATTATTTATTTATTTTTTCAAATTAAAACTGAACTTTATTGACTGTGTCCTTTTCCAGACTTTTTATTAATTTATTGTAATTAATTATTTGCATGCAATTAAAAACTAATTTTAAACGATGCCAAAGAAGGATAACTTCTCACGCGCCTACATAAGTACACGCACCCATTTTTTTTTTAATTTATTCAAACGTAAGACGTCGTTACTCCTGTTTACTGTGCCAAACTCAAACTAGGTCAAATTAGATATGAGAAAAGTTTCGTCGCAAACAAAGGGAAGATGAAGCATTTTTCCTGCTCTCCAGTGAAATATTAATGATTAAATTAATATCTATCAGGATACATCCTCAAAATTCCCATTAAGCACCAACTTCTTTTACAAAGAAATAAATTTCATATTTAATTTTTCGCTTCACTTCATCACAAAATCATTTAATCGGTCTTCACTTATTCGTTTTACTTTAATTCTTATCATAAAAAGTTAATATCAGATTTACTTTGATACAGTAGTTGGTAAAAATCTTGTTGGGACGCCAGCGCTTACTTGGTATAAAACACTTATGAATGAATGAATGGATGAATGAATGAATGAATATTCTTTACTGCACTTTTTAACAAAATATATGCAACATAAAACTCAAGGAACACAAACACAAAAGGCGACCTTATTGTTAAGGTAACAATCTCTACCAGGCAACCTTTGACTAAATGAAGCCATACCATGAAAATAGAAGAAACTGCGGGCTAGTGCATTTTAAAAATAAAATAAAATAGACGTAAATATAAGAATATAAAAATATTAAATATATAAGAAAGCTATAAAATATGATACAAAGTAACTAACAGATAAAAAGAAAAAGATCAAGCAGAGTCCAGATTGAGGAAATATTCCTTAATTTTAATGGTAAAGGAATCCCTCGTCTGTGCACTTATTTTCGCGCCGTTTTGAATCAGTATTTATTTCTAGTCTAGTATGTAGTCGTAGCACTTCACTGCTACTAGAGCCTAAAACTATATCCACCTACTATTTTAACAAGCTTAAAACTGCAGTATTTTTAGAACAAAATTCAAACCTTCAGAAAATTACTGTCCTCATCAAATTGTGATTATAATGAGTATTAAAATGACCCGAAAGTATTATCAAATGCAAACGTTTGAGCATATAGAACGAGCGGGCGGAATACAGCAAAATGTTCCGCTAACATATAAAAAATATAATATCTATAATAATATAAATTCTGTCTTCAATTTTTCCCACAACTCGGTCACAGCGATTCCTGACAAATGGCTTATATATATATAAAACTGCAGACTTCCTACACCACGCTGAACATCTTGCCGAGAATCTTGGGAAAGAACCGATTCTAGAATATTGTCACGAGTAGATATAAAGCCAATTGATATGCCATTTGACCTAGTTAAAGTATTCTCTCATCCCTAAAGCGAATGATTTTTTTATATCATATGAAGGCTCAGAGTCGCACAGCGAGCGATGGAGATAGCTATGCTTGTTATTTCTATACGTGATCGAATCAGAAATGAGGAAATCCGTAGAAAAACTCGAGTAACGGACATTCAATTAAAAAAATTCAAAATTCAATATCGTTTATTCAGTTTAGGCTGTTACGCCATCGGTTCGCAAATCTACGGCGGGAGACCTTGTACTGAGAAGAACCGGCAAGAAACTCAGCAAGGGCTGTTTCAGCAAGGGAGTCGTCAAATTGAAAAATGACTTCAATATGAGGTAACTCATAAAGTCCATTACAAACAAAAATTATGACTATAAATTAAAAAAAATATAAGAAACTGGTTAAACAAAATTTAGGAATGCCGTGTCCTACTGTTTAGGCAAAAAAAAAAAATAGTGAACGCTTAAAGTTTAGTACAACGATTAATAGTGCCCAATGAAGCAAGAGCACCCGTTCACGAGCATGACGCATGAACCAGCCATCGCTTCGCTCAACCATTTTTTAGGGAACGCAAAGACCCGCCTCACACGACACCACCGAAGAGATTTTTAAGAGAGCATGACTACTCATAACCGCACATGGATACTATAAAAAATATGTAAGTACCAGAGTACATTATTATAACCAGTGTACATAGCTAACCGGATCGCCAAACTGAAGTGGCAATGGTCGGGACACATTGTTCGGCGAACCGATGGACGTTGGGGTCCTAAGGTGCATCAATGGTGACCTTACACCGGGAAAAGCAGTGTCAGTAGACCCATTACCAGGTGAACTGACGAAATCAAGCGAGTCGGGTGGACTCACTGGATGTACAAGGTTCAGGATCTTTGTGTTTGGAGATCCATAGAGGAGGCCTATATCGAGCAGTGGTCGTCCATCGGCTGTTTATGATGATGATACTAAAAGAGTGCGAAACAGCCTGAAGGTAAGCAGCCGCCATATCCTACAGACCCTACCCTAACCCAATCCGCTATCCCGTAGAGTTCTGGTACCTTACTCACCGACAAAAACAATACATATCCCCAACACTCACACCAACTAGCCTAGCCCCAAAGTAAGCATTGTAGGCTTATGTTATGGGATACTAGGGTAACGGATAGAATACATATACTGCTAAATATATAAACTCAAACTCATTTATTCAGTCTAGGCTGTTACCAAGCTCTTGTGAAAGTCAAACGCTACGCCATCGGTTCGTAAATCTACGGCGGGAGACCTTGCACTGAGAAGAACCGGCAAGAAACTCAGCAAGGGCTATTTTTTTCTCCCTGTTTTGTTTCGAACAGTGTCGTCAATTGAAAGATGACATCAAAATTTTAAAACATGTGTTGATGTCAACTTACATCACATTAATATTATTAATTAACAAAAGTACTATTATTAAATTTAGAAGTGATGATTAAACAATTTTCAACCAAATTAGCAAAGTAAAACGACTTAGTCTATTAAATTAAGTCCAAGGTGACTTATCATTTATGAAATCTTTAACAGCATAGTAACCTTTCTTAAGGAGACATGTTTTTATACACACTCTAAACTTATTAAAAGGTAAATTAATTATTTCTTTTGATATTTTAGTATAGTAACAAATACCCTGTCCCACAAATGAACCAAGATAAGTATATTTATATAGAAACTAGCTGACCCAGCGAACTTCGTACCGCCATAAAAAAATTGAATTAAAAAAACATTGTCCAGCGGACAAAATTGTGAATCTAAACCATTCTCAGATCCCCTTGAACACTCACAAAAAATTTCATCAAAATCGGTCCAGTCGTTTAAGAGAAGTTCAGTGACATACACACTCACAGAAGAATTATATATATAAAGATATATATTAAACATCCATGACTGGAGTAAAAATGCTCGTATGCATCACACAAATATCTGCCCCCACCCAAATTCGAACCAGGGAGCTCTAGAGTAGGCGACACCTTGAAACCCAGCGTATACACCATTCGGCCACGGAGGTCGTCACTAAAAGTAGTATTGTTTTACTGTGATCTTTTGCAAGCTGGAAGTCAATTCCCTAGACTGCGCTCCAATGTGGAAGTTAATTCCCTAGACTGCGCTCCAATGTGGAAGTTAATTCCATAGACTGCGCTCCAATGTGGAAGTAAATTCCCTAGACTGCGCTCCAATGTGGAAGTTAATTCCCTAGACTGCGCTCCAATGTGGAAGTTAATTCCCTAGACTGCACTCCAATTCGAGCAGGAAATCAGCTATCTATTAATGCTATCCTAAACTAATTGATCGAAATATAATTTAAAAAAAAAAACGGTTGTCTGTAAAGACGGTTTACTGACGATAGTTGAACGTGACAACGTTTTTTTACAATGTACATAGTATTTACAAGTATGAATGTGCTTTGAGCAATTGTTTTACAACTTTTATTTACAAATTTTAAACATGTGTGATATCATTACCTTTATCGCCGCAATTATCGTTGCTATAAACAATTGACACCACATTCACTTTTCACTGCACTTCATACTTGACGAAAACATGTAAATGTATTATTGTATAGCAGCTGTCCACGCGGACGCATTGCTCACTCAAGTAGGAGAGAGACAGATGTCGAACGCTGCCGAACGCGGAGTCCGATTGTGCCTCTTTGTCGCTCGTTGCGCGCTCTCGCTTGCACTTCGGGCCTTAAATAGAACGCCTCAGAGCGAGGTAACGCCGCATGAGTCATGATTTATCGTGCGTGCAGCCGGCTCCATCGAATTATAAGACATTGTCACGTCAAAACCGAACCCAGTGATTGTATTGTAGGTACTTAAGTAGTGTCAACGTCTTTTACAGAACGTTAATGGGATTTAATTTTCCAACTGAACGGAACTGAATGTAATACCGCAATGTTGATTCTAAATATAAAAAGAAATTGCTAATGGCATGATTACACTACGCCGCTCTTCCGTATTTGATTGCGTGTAGAATTCGGGAAAAATAAGAAGAATAAAGGCCGCTGCATACGTGACGAGGTTTTATCCGGACGGGACGGGAAGTTTTGGAAACATCGTTTCATACACAATGTATCCAAAAACGCATATGTCACGGGTACATGGACGGGACGGGAATGTGGACGGGAAAAATATCGTCGCGGACGATGTTTAGCACCGTCCCGTCACACCCTGCGCGTGCCCCGTCCCGCTCGTGGTTTCGCTACGTATGCATAGCACAGTCGCTCTGTTCTGCTCATTCAGAACAGATCTGTAATGACGCGTTCATCCAAGAATATCATCATCATCATCATCAGCCTATTAATGTCCCCACTGCTGGGGCACAGGCCTTCCCTATGGATGGAATAGGGAGATTGGGCCATGACCCACCACGCGGGCCCAGTGCGGATTGGTGGGTGCTAACGACTGCAGATGCAGCCGGGACCAACGGCTTAACGTGCCTCCCGAAGCACGGAGGAGCTCGAGATAGTAAATTTTTTTTGGTCACCCATCCAATGACCGACCACTGCGAAAGTTGCTTAACTTCAACGATCGCAGCCGAACGCGCTAACCACTTGCGCCATCGACCTCCTCATCCAAGAATATAAAATTATAAAATTACATTTCCAAACATTATAAACTCAACACTAGCACGTTAGATCCGAATCACTGTCACGGTGCGTATGCGTTTGCACCACGTTCCCGTTTTGAACGAGATAATCACGTGCCCGTCCTGCTCACGTCCCGTCCGAAGTATTTACTCGCCACGTATTCAGCGGCCTTAAGTGAATGTGTAGATCACTCAGTAAGAACGGGCCATGATTGATGGACGCTAAATACTGGCGATGTTAGTCGGGACCGCTGGCTTAACGTGCCTTTTGAAGTATAGAGAAGTGCGAAATATATTTTCTTCAGCCCTCCGATCGAGCCTTTCCGAAATGTACATCGAATATACTCTTCTATCGCATTCCTCGAATAGTTCACTAGTCAGATTGTATTCCATTCCGATGACTAGCGTAATAAATAAATCGAATATACTCTGCCATCGCATTCCTCGAATAGTTCACTAGTCAGATTCTATTCCATTCCGATGACTAGCGTAATAAATAAATCGAATATACTCTGCCATCGCATTCCTCGAATAGTTCACTAGTCAGATTCTATTCCATTCCGTTGACTAGCGTAATAAATACATCGAATATACTCTGCCATCACATTCTTCGAATAGTTCACTAGTTAGATTCTATTCCATTCCGATGACTAGCATAATAAATACATCAGGTGTTGGTTTTCCAATAGTCATTCGTTCAAATATGAATTGGTTATTGGAAGGATTCTTGTCGGTTTATTTCAATTTGTGGCCTAACATCTCAGTAACATTACTCCTATCAAAGGTGCTTTCATCAAGTTGCTTGTATGTTTTAATTTAATATTCTTCGAGGTGGTTATTACATAGAACAAGTTTGGGTAGTAACAAAAACGCGTAACCAATTTCGTCTGTTTTATGTATAAAGTAGTTTATTGGATCAACATACATCCACTGAGACCAATAAAAGTAGTGAAAGCTGCAAAAATAAATATGAATTTTTCGCTGATATTTCACGTGTATCTCCCGTAAGGTCTATAGAGTCTGTGCGGAAAGAGAATGGGCGTGGCGAAAAACGGAACTAACATTAAGATTTTTATTTGGCAATCAAACCCAGCAATCTGTAAAACATCAAAGTTTTGTATTGATACGGATTTGTTTGTTGTTGTGATTTCTTGCGGTTTTTTGTATTTAATCATGTAAAAAAGATGTAAAATCTTACAAATACGGTAGAAAAGCACTACAGCGCCCTCCAATCTAAATCCCATTCTCTTTCCGCACAGACTCTAATAGGAGAGCCCAAGTGAGGTTTTTGGATTTACTTGTGCGCGGCAGCATAGCTTGCACCTTGTGAAGTACTCCATGATTCGCTAGAGTTCAAATTGTCAGTCTTTTGAATAGGAGCTAGTGGAGAGTTCTCGTAACATCCCTTTTAGCATCCCTCACAGTTAAAGGTTAACGGAAAGTACCCTATTAATTTTGATTCCCTTGGGAGTGTCAAAATTTACGTAGAATAAACTATCGTACCTATATTTTTTAAATTAACTTAGAAGCTTGATTTTGCTATAGCTTCTTGACAGAGAGTCAGACGTGATCATATGTATAGTGGTTCCATTTTATTTCTTTTTAAAGTATGTAACCTTAAAAAAGTGAAAGTGTACTGAAATACCATTTGAAATTCTATTTTCGAGCGCAACGCCAGGAGTGCACTTGTCATGCACTATTTAATTGAACTGGGGCACATTTTTGTGCGCGTATCACGGTGTCAGCGTGTTTGGTCCATTCTCGCAACGACGGAACAGAACTGAAATTGAATACCTATTTTAGTTGGTAACAATGAAACTATCTTTGACACTAGTAAGTGTCTACATTTGGAAAAACATTGAACATTATTCAAAAGTTATTTCATTTTTCAGTAAACGAACATTGTAAATCACTGAACTTGAATCACTGTTATTATAAATATTTAGTACCTTTATAGCTATTTACGGGATTGTTACCATGTACCTTGTTTTTACCATGAGTGTATGCGTATGTGTTAAGAATAAATTTCAAGTAGTATTGTTACTGAAAATTGATTTTAAATAGTTGACTGCAACATGTGCAACAGATACCGTTTCAGTTGATAACACATTTACCTTCATTAATGTCTCTGCAAGAGGGAAATACCTATATTGTGAGATTAAGCAACCGCCGTTCGATGTTAAAAGCGTCTGAGGATTTAATATTGACACATGAGTACACGCAGTCCCAAAAGGGAGATTCTATTTAATACCAAGCTAAACACTAAACCCCCGTCCGTCAAATATTTATCTTGGAAATTCTATTTAACAAACCCTAAAAGACAGAGCTTCTGCCAATAATGTTGTTAGTGTGTGGAATATCGATGTACGATAGATTGTTTATATGTGAGAGAGAGAAACGTTTTATTTGCTAATGTAAATAAAAGCAATAATACAATAGGCTAGTTGTCACTTTTTGGAAATATGTTTTAAATGGTTAATAATTGTTCAATTAGACCGAAAAAAATGTATTGTAATTTTTTTTTACCTAGAAGACTACAAAACTTTAAT